>CM060380.1:93562714-94228875 GCA_030545235.1 Helianthus tuberosus | reverse complement strand
TGTGGTAAATTGGGGTTTTCAGATAAAAAACCACTTCGGACGAACACTTTCAAAAAGCTTTATACATTCACATAGAATGGCGAGACCACATCGGGTTGCATCTCCCACGAACTTATTTGCAAAACTAGAATGCATTGCCCCTGCATACATCAGAATTAAATACATCGGATTAGGATCAAATACAAAGGATCCTAATTGCAAGAAGGATTTATAGAGTGACAAGTGTCCAATAACCTAAAAAAACCCACTACACAAGGGTGGGAGTGGGGGGGTTTAGGTTTTTGGGTGGGGGGGGGGGGGGGGGGGTTAGGTTTTTGGTGGTGATGTAGTGGGTTTAGTTTTAGGTTATTGGACACTTGTCACTCTATAAATCCTTCTTACACTTCTTACAATTAGAAGCCTTTGTAGAATAACTTGACCCTAAATACATCTTAACCATGACTATTTTTAAAGTGTAAAGTTTCATTCCATGGTTTAGAATACCGGGGGACTTACAATGGTTACAACAAGCTCGGAAGCAACAAGGAAATGATAAATTACCAATCAAAGGCATAAAAATCAATTCCACGGTTACTATTACTTTTATGAAGATGAAATAACATATTAATCCTAAAACATTAAAAATTGAAACTCAACATACCATTCCTAGTGAGATAACAACATTTTTTTTTTATAAAAACCGTACAAACCTAAAATGCATGCAAAGACCAATCAGGTGGACATGTACATACACAAATTCAAAACTCAAGTTAATAAAGACTGGGTGCCCATATTCAATAAAGAATAATCAAAAACAAAAAAATTAAATTCAAATTTATAAACGCATTATTTAACTAAAACTTCAAATACTATAAAATAACATTAAAGTTCACCCTCACTAAAGTGATACAAGAACACTACCCACAAGTGTCTGTAATACAATAACCAACACTTGGTGGATTAACCATGATATATGATCAGTAATCAACCAAAGCCAAATGAGGTGTTACAAAAATGCTTCGTGAATAGTGTGTTTATAAATTTATATTAGCTAAACAATCATTTAAGTGGTAAATGGAGGGTTCCTTCCTTGAATATCGTTGGTGCCTTTGTGCTTGTGGTGATGTGTAGTGTTGGATGTAAATGAAGGAGAGAGGCCATCAATTTATAGTGTTGAGTTATTATTGTGCATGATTGTGCCTTCTGATGCAGAGACGTGCCACGACATGCTTTCCTTCCTTTGTACTTGTACTTTTTCCAGAAACACTAAGGTGGAAGCTGGTGTGACGCCTATGGCAGGATGCAGGAACACAATCTCGTATTAATGATAATGCACAGAAGGAAATGCACCATCTGAATGGAGAGGAGCAGGATGCGGGAGCACCATTCCCCCACCTTCCGAAAGGGAGGAGTGGGATGAGAGGAGCGATATGCCCGACACTTACTACGTCCACACCCAAAAGGGGGTGTGTGTGTATTTATATATTATACTATATTGTTTTCATCATTTCAAGTATATGTTAAATGGTAGCGTTATGACATCATATACACACAGTGGCGGATCTAGAAGAAAATTTCAAAGGTATCCGAATTTTTTTTACCTAGGGGTATCCTACTATTTGCTCAAGGATATTGTCACACCCCATCAAAGTGGAAACACGGGCGTGCAACATTCATGGTTTACATAGCATATGATTAAAGCGCACACTTTAATGATAAAAGTTGGATACCAAATGTTAAAGTTTTACGATCCCTAAATATTGTTTGAAAACGACAAGATTTGCGATTATAACCCAAATATATGGTAATAAAAGTAAATATAACCCAAATATATCAGTACCAACAGATCAGGCCTTCTTCTTTCCCCTACTCTGCTTCTTTTCAACCTTCACCTTTTGGACATTTTTACCCTCACCACCTTTTTTCACTATTTTTGTCTTCACGCCCTTCTTCTTTTGATCTGGTGGCACACTTGTACAGGTCCTGCTGTTGTGGCCTTTACCTTTACACCTACCACAAGATCCTTGCAGGTTTTCCTTGGATAACTTGCCTGCCCTCTGCACATCCTCTTTCTCAACTACAAATATTTTCTTTTCTTTTTTGGTCTACCAACTGGCTTGTGATATTTTGATGTTGTGATTGTAGTGGGAACCTTTGATTTGTTCCAAAGACACATGCCATTTATGGGAAACACGTTGAAGTTGTAAACTTTTTTCCATGTATCCAGATGGTATATTGGATGCACCCAGGACTCAGGAATACCAACCTTCTGACCATAACTTTGCATATTCCATATGGTAGCAACAACATGTGCACATGGAATTTCAGTGATCTCCCATGTCCTGCATGTGCAGGTTTTCTGTCCCAT
Source organism: Helianthus tuberosus (assembly GCA_030545235.1). Classification (NCBI taxonomy): domain Eukaryota; kingdom Viridiplantae; phylum Streptophyta; class Magnoliopsida; order Asterales; family Asteraceae; genus Helianthus; species Helianthus tuberosus. The sequence continues at coordinate 94,226,528 of CM060380.1, read as the reverse complement.
GTCTACCACACATTTCCACTTACCTAGTCCAACAACACCATACTGGTCCCCTCCATTCCAGCTAACCCTGCAACCTGAAGCATTTTTCTTGATCTCATTAAACATCTCTGTAGCAAATGGTGTGAGGGGCCCATCAGTTTTGTCAATTACTTGCAGGACATTAACTATTGTCCTCATGCAATATTCTCTGATGTATTCTAAGATGGTGATGATTGGTTTATCTCTATGTTAATGTAGGATTGCATCTTGTTTCTGCCTGTTGGTTACATTATTTTAACTAGTGTAAGAACATTTATGTTAATTGGATGGTTACATTATGTCGCAATCCCCAACCCCATGCCCCGAGGGGCGGGCGGCCGCGAGTAGCACACAGAGCCGGTGGTATCCGTGTTTATTAATTTGGTAGCGGAAATTAATCATCAGGACTGTAGTTAGGAAATAGTTTATCAGAGTTAAAACACCACACTTTTATAAATAATAAATACATGGGAAAAACCCAAGTTTCCATTACAAATATGTTTATAGGGATAAACCCTATTTTATTGAAATAAAACTTCTTTCTTATTTAGGTAACTTTTATAGCCACTTTTCCAAGCCTTCAGTGCTCTCTAGCTGGCTTCTATTTGGCTTTCACATTTTGTTATCTGAAACGCGTTTTAAAAAGTTTTATCAGCAAGAAATACTGGCGAGTGCATCCCAGTTTAATCAAAACAAGCTTTTATATCTTTACAGTATTGAGAGCGATTACAATGTTTTCATCTACCCAATTACCACCCACGGTACTGTCAATCCTGACTTGTGGTCATGCTACTACTCACAGTGTAGTAACAAGTAATGTATACAAAACTCCAACATACCGACAGTAATTGTAGAATACATAGACTCAATCACTGTTAAATATACTTTAAAATAATTGAGGTTTTGTAAAAACAATTAATAAGATGTACTCACAAATAGTGAGAAAAAGCGAATGTACACATTACTGTTTTAAAATAATTGAGGTTTTCTAAATTTTTTAGAAAAGGTTTGAAGCATGAAAATAAAAACTAAAAATGCAGAAATAAAATAAAATAAAAACAGATAGACAAGATGAATCACTTGGATCCGACTCGCCTTTAATGTATCCTTTGATGATTTTCGGACTTTCGGACTTTTTAAGAGATTATCTTAGTTATAGTAGTAGGCCCCTCTTTTGAAGGTGACGTTACCCTCAACCCAGTGGTTTGAGTCAGCAGGGATACTATAACAACCCGCGTTTAGAAAGTCAAAGTCAAAGGAAGAAAAGATTGCTAATTGCGATATGCCACTCCTTGCTTAACTATTGACTTTACTTCATTGACTTGTAATCGAATTCCTTATTTTATTTGCTTTAGTTGTATTATGTAGAGTATATATAATAATCGAGGTTTAATCGCATGTTTTATCGCTTTATCGCTAATCGCATCGCAATCGCGTTCGCATCTTGATTGATAGGTTCTGTATATTGTTTTACGTGTGTGTGCTAATTATGTGTTACTTGTGCGTGTTTACTTTATGTGGTGATTAATCAAAACGCAATCGCAATCTAATCGCAACCACTAAACGCAAGATTATTTATGTGAGTGTCGGTTAAGTTATTTGTAGTTATTGTTTAATACTATCGCATCGCACACTCGCTTAAACGTATCGCAACGCTCGAAACGCTAAACGAAACGCCGAAACCTAACTCGCCGGACCACTTCGATCATCGAATGGTCATCCGAACGGATGACCATTCGATCGAATGGCTATGCGATCGATGTGCCATCCGATCCGTCACCTATGCGCACTTTCCTCTTTTGGCAACCTATAAATACCCCTATCACATCACCAACAGTGATGTGACAGCTCTCTCTCGTTCGACCAGCGTTCCAGCCCACTTTTCTCTTGATTTCTCACGATTCTTGTAAGTTTTCAACTCAAATCTTGTACATCTATCATCTACACACACTTCTTCATCACTTTCACCTTTGAATCTTAACTTTTAACCGTGAAATCAGCAGATTTGAGGTGTTCTAAGATGTCATCATGGAGTTCTTATGAACTTCAAGATTTGACCTCATTCCACCAAGAATAACTCAGATCTGAAGGATTTCCACATGATTAAACATTGTTTTCGCCTAGATCTAAACATTTTCAAAGTTAAAAGGATTGAAAGATGCTTTTTCAACCTTCTTTCAACTCTTTTACACTTAATGCACTCAAAACTGATAGAATCGGAGCTCGTTCAGGCCTTCTACTCGTCTCTAGTGAAGTGTCGGTCTTAGATCTGGATCCTATCAAAGAGACAACCGATTTCAGGTTGAACATGAACAACCATCACGAACAGTTACCTGAACGGACTTGGGTGATTCCCACTTCGATCGGACGACTTGGACTTGACGAGGTTCCATTGTTTAACACGTTGTCATTCCGTCTCGAGCAAACCGCAAAACTTTCAAAACTTGACAAATTCTAAGTTGCAAAACGATCAGATCGTTGGACGGATTGTTGTCCGATCGGATTGCACTTGGACCTTAACACTTAAACGTTTTCAACATTTTCAAAACATAACAGTTCTAACGGATTGCCATCCGATCGACCAACCGATCGAATGACCATCCTGCTGTGAACTTGTTCTCAACTAAAATGTCTCGCTGATCGGATCGCTATCCAATCGAACGACCTGAAAGGTAGAGATACTTTTCTGATTTTAAAATGCTACAACGAAAACTTCAAAGGCATCATACATAAACACATCCATCCCAAACGAATGTCAATCCGGCCGAATGGTCATCCGATCGGATGACCATCTGAACGGATTGACATCCGATCGAATGACCATCCGTTCGGATTACCATCCGACCGGATTACCATTCGTCACTTGGTCACTTTGCACCGTTTATCGCGCCTTTCAATCGCTTATGCTATCATTCTGTAATCAGGCTAACTCTCCAACGCTCCCTTCAATCCAAGAGAGTGTTTATTTACTAAACACCATCTGTGAGTATACTCGAACCCTTTTTGCTTTACGCACTTTTGGGTGTTTCATACGTTACTTATTCAAAACACAATCGACACACAATGCAAAAAATATTTATACACTGACCGTTATTGCATGCTACGTGTTATTCGATGAATGCTTGTATGTTATGTTTACACAGTGATTGTTGCCTGACACCTTAGCAACGGTAGTACTATAGTTTGGACCGGTTTTCGACTCCGAAACGATTGCGAACCGACACGTGTGATGTGCGGAATCCGTGCACGTGTGTGGACCGAACACGAGAACGTACTAAATCTGTGATTCAATTGATAATATGAAAACGTACAAAGTCACGTGAATCACCTTGAGCACTTTCTCTCTCTACTTTCTCTCTCTAAGCACCAAGCTCCAAGTTCTCAAATGAGCAAAAGTCCTAAATGATGACCCTAAAGGTCCTATTTATAGGCAAAGCATATAAGGAGAGTTCCCCTTATTTACAATAATGCCACCTTGCCCTTTTCTATCTAATATTACAATATAAGGCTAGATAGATCAGTTTTTCCCTACGGTCTGTGTTGACGGAGGCGATAGACATAAATGCACTAACAGACTTCCCCTTGGATATTGCCGCAGTCAATCTCGTAGCGTCTTGTCTTTCTCTCTCTCTGAGTCTTCTTGAAGGTTTAACACATCTTCAGCAACATAGACTCCCTCTTGCTCGAACAAAATCCCGGTGGATCTGTCTTCAGCTTCAGCTCCCCCTTTTGGTAAACTCTTTCTTCAGGCTCCACCTTTCATCAAGCTTCCGTGCTTTTGGGATCGACACCTGGCTTTCCGGATACAAGCTCCTCCAGGATAGTTACCTGGCTTCTTGAATGCACGCTTCCCCTTGCGTTGAGCTCGTCTTCAGACTCCCCCTTAGACTCGGCTATCGGGATCATAATCTGGAATAGCATCTGCAACTCTCAAACATTTATAAGTAACAACGTTTTGAATATCCAGGATTAAAAACCTGGCTCTCTCATCATAAGCTAAAATATTTCGACAGTGAAAGCTTTTACGGTTGTCCAGGAATTGTGACCTGGCACTTAAAACTTTTAATCAAGATCCTGGCTTTAAAATATAATAATAAGAATATATCCAGGAATACTTGACTCTCTCCCTCTATCAACATACTTTATAGGTATGGCAGAAATAAGAATCCAAAATCGAAATCTAGCTCTTTACAACAGATTTTAACAATTTAAGCATCGAAATCCCTCACAGTTAATCTTCCAAGTCAAAATTAATGACCTTGGAGATTTCACAAACTGTTTTTGATTTTTGATTAAAACTACAAGTTTCAAGTTAATGAACTTGTTTATTTTTCAGAAACACATTCAGCGTACTTAGATTTTGAAACTCAACATTCAGACATCGGTTGTCGAAAATAAAGCAGAAATCAAAATCTTTTTATATTTTTCTGAAACATAAAGCAGTAAAGAAATATTTACAAACATATTTACAGACAATATTTTTGTTTGAGTTCGTGTCAAAGGATCATATCAGTTTATGACAAATCACTAGCACCGTTGAGCTTTGAACACTTTAAGTTCTAAACGATTCACTTAGATTGTCAGTATACTGATCCACTTAAATTTTCACACAAAGTTCAATTGATTCGAGATACGGATTTAGTGTTTTAAGGACTTAAACTTATTCGCGTGTCCCACCTCAGAATATACTCCCGTATCAAAATTCCCTAGATTCAGTCTTACAGGTGAGTATACCAATTTGATATCTGTTCTCTGGGTTAGTGTGAGACCTTGAGAGCTCAGGTATGAACTTCCGTTCAGTCAAAGAGATGAAGGCTCGACTTTAGGTGTGTTCGCTTTAGGGAATCTTTTCTTCAACTGCAATTGATTCATATCTTTCAATATTTTTCAATTTTTATGCAGAGGGTAAGCTTTAAAAGCGCATAAAGTATTATACGTGGTCTAGGCCATTGCTTCCGCAATATCAGAAGACCAGATATAATACCCCAGATATCAAACAGCATAAAGACCTAGTATCTCAGAAACAAGCAATCTCTCAAACAAGATTTCTGGGGTTACCCATATATCCGAGAGATGTTCCCCACGAGATAAGTAAGTATTTGATATTTAGGTTTATATCTCAAAAACAATTTACTAAACGTGTAAAAACCTACTGGCATATCATCAGTGAAACCGTTTATCACATTTGACATTCCATTTCTTTAGCGTACTGTGATTGTCTACTGATGTACTATCATTTCCTCTTTTTACACAAAAACTCATTTTTGAACTTTATCATGTTTTTTGCTTTTTCAAATTTTATAATATTTTTTGATTTTATGAAATTTTCTTACTCCCCATAAAATTCAAAACCATTAAAGAAAATTTGACAACCTGATACTGATAGCTTTGTCTCGCCATCCATTTTCTGTATCTCATGCTCTGTTTTGCAGAAAATATACCCCCATGATTTACAACACATTGATATTTTACAGTTTGAAAACCGTTTTTCAATCTTGTGAAATTAATCATGTTTGTTCCGCCGTGAGGGTTTCGGCATATTCAAGCAACATATTTTTGGAATTTTTGAATTTTTGACAAAATTTAAAAACAAACATTTGATTTTTCAATTTTTTGACAAAATAAAAACATATTTTTGGTTTTTCAATTTTTCATTTTTTTAGGATTTATGAAATATGGTTTATTTATGTACAGAAATCAACAAACTCCCTGTTTAACAGTCGCAGGGACCAGCAGCCTCTTCCTCTCGTGCCAGGCTTCTCCAACACTCCTCTTGATGACATTCAATTTTCTTCGGAAGCACCTGCACATTCAACTTAATTCAATCACTTGAACAAGTTAGCCCAGGTCTGTTTGACCTTAGGCATTTCATCACAATAAGATTCATTCAATCTTGGAAAATTGTCGTCATTTTGAACAAATAACTTTTGATTTTTTACTTCATCCTTTATGATTGAATCATTTTTCTGCTCAGAACTAGGTTGTGTTTTAACCACCCAGCCTTGTCCTTTTGAAGCACTTCTTTTGTAAAAATGTGAATCCTTTTGTGTGCTTTGATTTTCAACAACTTTTGTTTTCCAAAATTGATTTGGTTTCGTTGCATCGACAGTTGTTTTCCAACTTTGTGTTGTTCTAAATCTGGGTATGTGAGAATTCCAGGTTTGTCTTGAATCGAACCTATTCGGGTTTGATTTCCAAGTTTGATTCGAAGCAAACTTGTTTGTATTGTACCTCCAAGTTTGTTTTGAATCAAATCTGGTTGACCTTTGTTTCACATCCTCAGATTTCTGTTTTTCAACATCATCAGACTTCTTTTTTGTCTCAACATCAACAGGTTTCAGATTTGGACACTTGAGGGCAAGATGTCCAGTTTGATCACATTTGAAACATGTTCTCTTGGACACATCCTTGACCTGTTGTTGTTGCTTTTTCTGAGCATAGAACTCTGTATTAGACTGTCGTCTAAATTGGAGTTCTTTCTCTTCTTCGGAACTTGTTCCGTGAAAGAAATTCATCTTTGTCTGATAATTTGGCGTTTCATTTTTCTTCCAATTCTGTTTCTTTTTATAACCCAACCCAGCCTTCATGTTTTTCTTTTTGTAACCAGGTTTGTTATAAAAAGTTTTGTGACCTTTTCCAGCAAACTTTGGAATTTCAGATTTTTCAATTTCAACCATTTTGAAAACTTTATCAATCTTTTCTGAAATCACATTCTGAATCGGGAAAACAATATCTAAGAATAATTTGTCCGATCCAATCATGGTATAAACCAATCCTTTTGAATCATCATTCAAATTTTTCTTAGATTTTGAGTTTTCAGATATTCTTCATGAAAACTACCTTCATTTTCATCCTGTGATTCAGATTTACCTGTTTCAACCGACTCTTCTTTCAAAACACTTTCAACGACCTTACCTACCACCTCTGGATCACTTGAATCATCAGATTTGGAATAGGTTACGTCAATGTTCTCTGGCAATTGATCGACCATGTTGAAAGCTTTTTCGACTTTCTCATCATCATAAAATGCAAACTTTTCCGGTGGTGGAACTTGATGAAACTCTGAGCCAATACCTTTCTTGTTTTTCTCAGAATCATCATCACCAGGTTTAATGTTGAAAATACGTTCAAGTACATATGATGAAGCATGATAGCTATGTAACTTGTTATTATCTTGTTCTAAATCAGCTATTTGACGCTTTAGCTTAGCAACATCCTCAATGTAAGAGTTTACAACTTGTTGCTTTATTGAATACTGTCGCTTAAGCGTATCAGTTGTTTCAAAACAATATTTCAATCTGGATTGAACAAGTTTCATTTGGCTCTTCACATCTTCATATGACTCTTTTGTAATTTGATAGGCCAATTTTATTGAATCGTATTCCTTTTTCATTTCTTGAAAAGCATTTTCTTTTTTAACACATTCTTCTGTCATTTTCGAAACCTTATCTTTCAAAATTTCATTTTCTTTTTCTAAACTCTTGCACTTTTATGTTAGTTTTTCATCATTTTCTTTTAAAACTTTTTCATTTTCTAATATTTCTTTGCATTTATTTTTGAAAACTTCTTCGATTTTAGTGAATTCAATATCTCTTTTTCTGAACTTTTCGTCTTTTTCAGTACAAGCACTGCATGTTTCCATGCATTTCTTGCATTGTTCAATTGTTTAATTGTTGTTTAAGACTTCAGAATCAGATTTTACCTCAGTGATTGGTACTTCGACTTTTTCTGCTGTCTCTGTCTGATCAGCATCTTTCTTCTGTTTTTCTTTTCTAATACCAGCATCACCACCAACATCAGCATCCAATCTCTCTATCTTCACTTCTTCTTCTTTCTTCTTCATTTCTTCTTCACTCACCTTTTGTTCTTTAGTAACAGCTTCTTCACCAACTGCTTCGTCTTTCTTTTCTTTCTCTTCCTCAACTATCTTCACATCTTCCTCTTTAACAGCTTCAACTTTGACTTCCTCAGCAACCTTCTTCAAATCATCAACCAAATTCTCAACATTCTTCTTCATTCTTTCTTCATCCCTCTTCTTCAGACTTGCTGTCATCACATCACGAATTATCTTATCCAGCCTTTTCAGATAAGTTTTATCTTTCGCAACATTTGAATAGTATTCGCCGGATAGAGAAATTACTGCAAGAACATCATTGAAAACCACATCTTTTCTGTAAACGACAGGATCACCATTTTTGTTGACATAGCAATCTCTCTTCTTGTCGTATCTCCCACAGTATTTTGCATCTTCATATTCTTCGTGCATTTTCTCAATCCTGCATCCTGCAAAGAATCTTTCTCTTTCGGTTTTCTCTTTTAGAATTTCTTCTCGAGATTTCTCCTTGATTTCAGCAACCAAAGCATGATGTTTATTCTTTGATGATATAGTTCTGCCATGAGCTGTGAACCGATCATCAACAATATCATCTTCTGGAAGAAACTCGCTCCAGTCAAACCCTTCATCATCATGGATTACTGCACATGCTCTTGACTTCCCTTTGGGATTATTTTCAATCAGTTTCGGCTCTTCTTTGCTACGGTGGTAAATCGCCTTTCGGTAATAATCATCTTTGAACGGATTTTCATTTCCATCAACTGCAGAAGTGGTGCATTCTCTTTTGAAATGACCTTTTTGCTTGCATTTGAAGCAGGTCACTTTGGATTTATCGAATCCCAGCTTTGTTGACGGACCACCTATTGACTGCTTCCCAGTAATCTCCATATACCTCTGAGCTCTTCAGATGCAACTTGGTAGACACCAGCGTATGTCAATGAGTTCCATTTTTGCTGGGTCGATTTGGTCGTAGTCTTCCTTTGTCAGCTCTGAGTTTCCAATTTTTCCAGATACTAGACCTTCGTATGACTCTAACACAGATGCCAGAAAACTCATTTGTTGTTTTGCTGCATTGATGCTCATAGCCGGAGAATTCTTCAGTTTCAAAGCGATGTTGCAGAGAATTTCTTCAGATTCTTCAGGGTTTGCTTTTGAAGAAGATGAATGAAATCCTGGATCGTAACTTGATGAGCTTTTCTGTGGTTCTTTTGACTTTTCAGCACTGAATCCCGTCTTTGGTGATTCACCAACTGTCACCGAAGGTATGCTACCTTTGTAATAAAGACCGACATTCTGTTGATGCGAAGAACTGCTCATCTTGCTTTGTTTCTGCAATTCAAGCTCATGAGTTTCAATCTTTTCAATCAGCACATCAAGAGTAATTGTTTCATATAACACATCATTTTTCAAAATAAAAACAAATGTTTGCCACTGATCAGCTCGTGGTAACGCTTCAATTATTTTGTCAATCACTTCTTCTCTCATTTTCATAAACCCAAATCTGTCTAACTCAATTTTTAAATGGCAAAAACGTTCAATCATTTGCCTCACTGTCTCTCCCTTTAAACTATCAAACAAATCAAACTCCTTTTTTAGTAAAGCAATTTTGTTCTTTTTAATTTGTTTGCCACCCTCAGCCTTAACCCTTAACGCTTCCCAAACCGATTTTGATGGCCCATCATGATTTAATAATGAAAATATATCATCTCGGATAGATTGTTGAATCAATGCTATAATCTTCTGCTCATATGAGAATTTCCGTTTGTCTTCATCGGAAAGATCATTGAGATGTATCTCTTCATGCTTGTCATTGATTGGTCGACTGTATCCAAACTCTAAGCAGAACCAGCTATCGTGAGCATATGCCTTGGTCCAGTTTAGGAATCTTTCTTTCCACCAAGTATAATCTTCTGTATTCTCAAGTTTAGGTGGTTTTGAATAGGTTCCATAGAAATTATCATGTTTTATGTTATCATTGATTGTTTTTGTTATTGATTTCGGTGTGACAGTTGAAGTTTCCGATGATTCTGATGTGAAAGCTTTGTAGAAAGTGTTGTAGAACTCTTCAGCCATGACGTTATTTCTACGAATCTCCTGAGCAAGCAAACAAACAAACACAGTCAGTTTAAACAATATCAAACACCTGGATCGGATGGGTATCCGATCGAGTGAGAATCAAACAAGGTCAACAGTAACAAAGATCGCGTGACAGCGGATCGGGTGGTGATCCGTTAGAGTGACAAGCTGTCCGATCGGGTGAGAATGTGCCTTGGATCGGGTGGCTACTCGATCGAGCGGGTATCCGATACTTTGACAGTCACCTATATCACAAACAAATGAAATGATTAGGATCGGGTGGCAATTCGTTCGGATTGCCACTCGATTCTTTGCACTTTAAACTTTTGAATCAAACAAAAAAATCAAGATTTCTAAAAAAATCAAACAACAACAGCAGTGAACATATTCAACCTTTTCGGACAGAAAAAATCAAGATTTCTAAAAAATTACTTGGAATTAAGATCTGAAAATTTGTAGGCTTATAGATCAAGTGTTTTTGCACAACATATCCAAAAATCAGCAAATTTTATCCGTAAAAGCCATGTTAATTTTGCAATTTTCGATCAGAAAGTGTAGAAGATAGAGAAATGAAGAAATTTGACAAATCTGGATGAAATTTGGATCTGAATCTGATGAAATCCTGTACGAATCTGTGTGATAGATCTGTGCAATCGAGCTCCTGTTCTGATACCACTTGTAGGACCGGTTTTCGACTCCGAAACGATTACGAACCGACATGTGTGACATGCGGAATCCATACACATGTGTGGACCGAGCACGAGAACGTACTAAATCTGTGATTTGATTGATAATATGAAAACGTACAAAGTCACGTGAATCACCTTGAGCACTTTCTCTCTCTACTTTCTCTCTCTAAGCACCAAGCTCTAAGTTCTCAAATGAGCAAAAGTCCTAAATGATGACCCTAAAGGTCCTATTTATAGGCAAAGCATATAAGGAGAGTTCCCCTTATTTACAATAATGACACCTTGCCCTTTTCTATCTAATATTACCATATAAGGCTAGATAGATCAGTTTCTCGCTACGGTCTGTGTTGACGGAGGCGATAGACATAAATGCACTAACATAAGGGCTTTCTCACATGTCACAGTGGTGATATGTGTTGCGCATTCTACAACTCGCAGTCACGTCTGTGCATATTTCATTGTCGATAACATACTAGCTTTCACTTTGCTACATGTTACATGCTCGTTATGCGTAAACGATTTCGAATGCTATTATACTATTAACCTTGTATGCTCACCTTTACACTATGTGTATTGACCTCTATTTTAACGTATGTGATAGGTGTATAGGATGGTTTTGCTTGTTGTTTGCTAGAATCAAGCTAGGATAGAGTCTAGAAACAAATTTAATAAAATCTGAGTTGTCGGAACATTTGATGTGTCTTTGAGAAAACAATGTCTGTAATAACTGCTTTTATTTGATATATTATGGTATGGGACATAATGATGAATATCTTGTAATTTTAGTTGTTATAGATTTCTCCTTGACAATCTGTTTCGCTCAGTGCCGCGCTCCGATATTTCCGTCATCGGTTGGGGTGTGACAGATTGGTATCAGAGCCATAACTATAGGGAATTAGGCAAGACTCGACCTAGTCTGGGTCGATGTCTTAGAAACGACCTAGTCTATAGTCTAAGTACCAGCTGGCTGCCTTGTGTGAACCCGGTAGGGGTTCCGCACGAGCTATTTCTGTTACTCAATCGACTCGCAATCATGCTATACTATCACACTGCCTTTCCTGAGGCAGTCGCACTGCACTATTTTAAAAAAAAATGAGCGAGTGATTAGATCGAGATTAGGTGTGAAAACTGCAAACTCTCGATCAGATCGCTTGTTCGACCCGCATTTTTACAACAAACAAAAGAATTTGCGTTGAATCAGGAGTGAAATCCGTACTTCGACGCAATTTTCTCTCTCAATCTCGTGATTCTATCACACAAACAGGAATAGAGTTGTTAAGTTAGGGGTGAAACCCGAATCTTGATGACTTGTTCCGTTCTTTCTTTTGGTTTTACAAAACTCTCACCAAAGTCTCGATGGATTCCAGTGACTCAAGTTGCGTGTATAACTGAAAGGATGCGTGCCATTCACCGTGGGTCAGTGATAGAGCACAGTCCATTAGGCCAAGACGTATACTAGAAGTCCTTGAGAATAGTCGAATCACTTTGGGTAGTCAATGTCTATCAAGCCGAGACACTCTATATTCGATTTCAAGCTCGCAATCGCTGATTTTTAGTGTTTCGATTCTGAGCCCGCAACTGTTGACTCCGATATTTGTCGTTTTATGTGGAATTTTATATGTTTTATGTGGTTTAATTGTTTATTTGTTAACGTTTTGAGATACTGATGGTTTCGATCTAACGTTTCTTGCTCCGCCTATCGCACACAACACACTACACAATGTTAACAAATCGCTAGCTATGTTACTCGCTGTATACTCGCTAATCGCAATTGTTGTTCTCGAACTCGCGGACTTTGAATGATAGGTGAATACGTGCAATATATGTAGGTGAATACGTGTAAAATATAGTATGGATTCTGTGTTTTACGTGCTTCTGTGCTCTACGTGCCTATGTGTTTCTATGATTATGTGCCTACGTGAATATGTGTTTACATGACTGATTATGTTCCTGAGCTTTAGTAGTAGTGCGTGTGAGGTGAGATTCGATTATATAGTGTCTGAGTCCTATGGCGATGTCTGTTGCAGACAATGTCGTCATTTGGATCGTTTCACTCCCGCTCTGCTCGACGTAATCATGAGGACAAGCGCATCGCTTCTCTGGTCGCAAAGCAAATGGCGAAAGTCATACCGCAAATTGTTAGCGAGCTGAATGAAAACGCTTGCAAGTCCTCTGAAGAGTCCCGGACTGATTCACCACGAGCTACTTTTAGCTTCAAGCAGTTTAAAGTATGCGGACCCAAAAAATTAACTGGAGAAGATGGACCTACTGCCATGTTTCAATGGTTCGATTCTATCGAAGTCACCCTGCGCCAAAGCGGCTCTCCGGAAAACCTTCGAACTGTTAACGCAACAGGCGTTTTCCAGTCCAGGGCTCTGGACTGGTGGACTGCCTAAAGAAACAAGCAAGGGAATGATGCAGCTTACGGGCTTACGTGGGACGAGTTGAAGGACATCATAATGAAGGAGTTCTGCCCTCCCCACGAGCTTCAAAAGTTGGAGGACGAGTTCTGGCACATCAAACAAAAGGGTGGCGACAACGCTGGTTTAACTGCCCGCTTTAAGCAGCTGAGCATATTTTGTCCAGGCCAAGTTACAACCCCCAAGATCACCATCAAGAAGTATATCCGTGCTCTACCAAATTGCGTGGCCGATTTCATTCAAGCCGCGAAGACGACAACGATTGAGAAACCTTTCTGCTCGCTGCCGAGATCAACGACAAGCGACTTAAGGCTGGTTACTTTGATAAAGCCTCCAAGAATCTTCACCAAGTTACCGCTGCTTCCACTGCTGAAATCGCCGCCGCTCCACAAGCTTCGAAGTCCTCCCGTCGCAAGAGAAAGAACAACAACAGTAGCAAGAATTACGTTGTCACAACTGCCGCTTCCCTTCAAGCTATCCCAGCTCAATCGCAGCCTCAACACCGCCAAGTAGCGGCACGGGTTACCAATGCACCGTTGGCCAAGCGTGCATACACTGGTCCTCACCCGGCATGCCCTACCTGTACTTATCATCATCCCGTGGGGATTGCTTGCAGATACTGTGTGCACTGCAATATGTACGGCCACTTTACCGCCAACTGCCGTACTGGTCCACGTCAAGCTCCAGCTCAAGGTCAAGCTCCTGCTCAACAAGCTCTACTTCCTGCTCCTCAGGGCCAGCTAGCAGCTCCTGCACCCGCGATCCACGCTAGAGCTTGCTTTGCTTGTGGTGATCCCAACCACTTCGCAAACATGTGCTCCAACAGGGTGGTGAAGCAAGAGCGACAACAGCAGCAGCCTCAGCAACAGCAACAGCAACAGCAGCAGCAGCAGCAGCAGCCAGCGGCCCGCGGACGCACTTTCAATATCAATGTCCACCAAGCCCAAGCAGATAACAATGTGGTTAATGGTACGTTCCTCGTAAATGGTATATATGCTTCGTGTTTATTTGATACTGGAGCCGATAATTGTTTTGTATCGTTAGAATTCGAAAAGCTCCTTAATCGTAAGCGCGCCCATCTCCCCTCGACGTTCGATGTTGAAGTTCCCACTGGAAGAACCATCGCTGTCAATTCTGTTCTTCGTGATTGTACTCTCGAACTCAACAATCACATCTTTCCGATCAATCTCATCCCGATGCAGCTTGGTAGTTTTGATATCATAGTAGGCATGGATTTTCTTCGTGAAAATCGTGCTAAAGTTGTTTGCTTCGATAAAATGATTCGTTTCTCGCTTGCTAATGGTGATCAATTGTGTGTTTACCGTGAAGTCGCTTCGAAGAAACTCCAACTCATGTCGTGTGTCCAGGTTAGCAAGTATCTCCGCAAGGAATACCAAGCTTTCTTGGCACACATTGAAGTAGTGGAGAAAAGGGAAGTTAAGGCAATTGATAAGGTGCCTGTGGTTCGTGAATTTCCTAACGTCTTTCCTGATGATCTACCCGGTTTACCCCCGAGCCGTGACATGGATTTCCGTATTGACCTCATTCCTGGAACCAACCATGTTGTTAAATCTCCTTATCGCCTCGCTCCATCCGAAATGTGCGAACTCTCTAGTCAACTCCAGGGATTACTTGACAAAGGCTTCATTCGCCCTAGCACCTCTCCGTGGGGCGCACCAGTCCTTTTCATCAAAAAGAAGGATGGGTCGTTTAGGATGTGCATCGACTACAGGGAATTGAATAAGCTGACTATCAAAAATCGTTATCCCCTGCCTCGAATCAATGATTTGTTTGACCAATTGCAAGGTGCTACGTGTTTCTCGAAGATCGATTTACGCTCAGGCTATCACCAGTTATGTATTCAGTAGGAAGATATACCGAAAACCGCTTTCCGAACCAAATACGACCATTATGAATTCGTCGTAATGCCCTTTGGTTTAACCAATGCACCCGCGGTTTTCATGGATTTGATGAATTACGTGTGTAAACCATTTCTTGACCGCTTCGTCATCATGTTCATCGATGATATCCTTATCTATTCGAAGTCGAAAACCGAACACGCGCAGCATCTACGTTTGGTTCTCGAGTTACTCCAAGGGAATCGACTCTATGCCAAGTTCTCCAAGTGGGAATTATGGCTAGAGGAGGTTCAATTCCTCGGTCACATTGTCAATAGTCAAGGTATTCACGTCGACCCCGCGAAGATCGAAGCTGCTAAGAGTTGGGTTACTCCAAAATCACCATCCGATGTTCGTTCGTTCCTCGGATTGGCGGGTTATTACCGTCGATTCATCGCTGACTTTTCGAAAACCGTTGTCCCGCTTACTTCTTTGACGCATAAAGACAAGCCTTTTGTTTAGGGAAGCGAATAAGAGACTGCCTTTCAAACTCTCAAGCATATGCTATGCAATGCTCCTATCCTCACTCTACCCGACGGAAACGATGACTTCGTTATCTATTGCGATGCCTCGAACCTTGGTCTTGGTTGTGTTCTCATGCAACGGGACAAGGTTATCGCTTACGCATCTCGTTAGCTCAATATCCACGAGAATAACTATACAACCCACGACCTCGAGCTAGGCGCAGTCATTTTTGCGTTGAAGATTTAGCGACACTACCTTTACGGTACTAAGTGTACGGTCTTCACCGACCATAAGAGCCTACAACACATCCTTAGCCAAAAAGAACTGAATATGCGCCAACGCCGATGGGTAGAACTTCTCAACGATTACGACTATGAGATTCGTTACCATCCTGGCAAGGCAAATGTTGTGGCCGATGCTCTCAGCAGACGAAGCTATTTGCATAGTGTTCGTAATGTTCACGCCCAGCACCATCTAGAAACTCTTATCCGTGACGCTCAGCATTTTTGTTTTACCGAACGCACCTTGAAGAAGGAAAGGATTCACCATAACGGCGATCAGTTAGTGAATAAATCGAATGGGATATTCCATTATCTGGACCGAATTTGGATTCCCAAGCGCACCAACTTGCGACAAATTGTGCTAGACGAAGCCCACAAGTCTCGATATTCCATTCATCCTGGTGCCGACAAGATGTATCATGACCTCTGTCTACGGTAATGGTGGCCTGGAATGAAGAAGGATATCGCTATCTATGTTTCGAAGTGCCTGACTTGTTCGAAAGTCAAAGCCGAGCAACAAAGACCCTCTGGCTTGCTTGTACAACCCGAGATCCCGATGTGGAAATGGGAAAGCATAGCCATGGACTTTATCACGAAACTTTCGCGTACAACATCAGGTCACGATAGCATCTGGGTTATCGTTGACCGTTTGACTAAATCTGCTCACTTTCTGCCGATACGAGAAGACTTTAAGGTAGAGAAATTAGCCCGAATCTACACCGACGAGATCATCTGTCGACATGGGACGCCTCATGACATCATCTCTGACCACGATGGTTGGTTTACCTCGCGCATTTGGGAAACGTTTCAATCTGCTCTCAGTACTACGCTTAATCTAAGTACCGCTTTCCATCCCCAAACCGACGGTCAGACTGAAAGAACGATTCGTACTCTTGAAGACATGCTTCGCTCGTGTGTCATAGATTTCGGTGGTAATTGGGACGCGCAATTACCTTTGGTCGAATTCTCGTACAATAACAGTTATCATTCTAGCATTCAAATGGCACCATTTGAGGCATTATACGGAAGAAAATGTCGATCGCCGATTGTGTGGCATGAGATCGGAGATGCGCAAATAACCGATCCTGAGCTGCTGCAAGAAACGACTGACAAGATCCTCCAAATTCGAGACAATCTGCTGAAAGCTCGGAGTCGTCAGAAAAGTTACGCCGATAGACGCCGCAAGCCCCTTGAATTTGACGTTGGCGTTCACGTACTCCTATAGGTTTCACCTTGGAAGGGTGTGATCAGATTCGGCAAGAAAGGGAAACTCGCGCCTCGATATGTTGGACCCTTTAAAATTATGGAAAGGATTGGGAAGGTGGCCTACAGACTCGAACTACCGGAGGAACTTAGCAATGTCCACCCGACTTTCCAGGTTTCGAACCTCAGAAAATGCCTGGCTGAGCAGGATTTACAAGTGCCAATTGAGGATCTACAAGTGGACGAAACATTACACTTCGTGGAGAAGCCTGTCGAGATCATGGATCGAGAAACCAAGAAGCTCAGACGCTCACGCATTCCCCTTGTGAAAGTTTGCTGGGAAGGCAAACGAGGCGCATAGTTCACCTGGGAACTCGAAAGTGACATGAAGGCGAAGTACCCGCAGTTGTTTGTTACGCCTAAGGCCTAATTCCTGGACGAAATTCCTTAAAGTAGGGGAGGCTGTAACAACCCGCGTTTAGAAAGTCAAAGTACAAGTCAAAGTCAAAGGAAGAAAAGATTGCTAATTGCGATCTGTCACTCCTTGCTTAACTATTGACTTTACTTCATTGACTTGTAATCGAATTCCTTATTTTATTTGCTTTAGTTGTATTATGTGGAGTATCTATAATAATCGAGGTTTAATCGCATGTTTTATCGCTTTATCGTTAATCGCATCGCAATCGCATTCGCAGCTTGATTGATAGGTTCTGTATATTGTTTTACGTGTGTGTGCTAATTATGTGTTACTTGTGCCTGTTTACTTTATGTGGTGATTAATCGAAACGCAATCACAATCTAATCGCAACCACTAAACGCAAGATTATTTATGTGAGTGTCGATTAAGTTATTTGTAGTTATTGTTTAATACTATCGCATCGCACACTCGCTTAAACGCATCGTACTGCTCGAAACGCTAAACGAAATTCCGAAACCTAACTCGCCAGACCACTTCGATCGAATGGCCATCCGATCGATGTGCCATCCGATCCGTCACCTATGCGCACTTTCCTCTTTTGGCAACCTATGTGACAGCTCTCTCTCGTTCGACCAACGTTCCAGCCCCCTTTTCTCTCGATTTCTCGCAATTCTTGTAAGTTTTCAACTCAAATCTTGTACATCTATCATCTACAGACACTTCTTCATCACTTTCACCTTTGAATCTTAACTTTTAACCGTGAAATCATCGGATTTGAGGTGTTCTAAGATGATGTCATCATGGAGTCCTTATGAACATCAAGATTTGACCTCATTCCACCAAGAATAACTCAGATCTGAAGGAGTTCCACATGATTAAAAATTGTTTTCGCCTAGATCTAAACATTTTCAAACTTAAAAAGATTGAAAGATGCTTTTTCAACTTTCTTTCAACTCTTTTACACTCAATGCACTCAAAACTGATAGAATCGGAGTTCGTTCAGGCCTTCTACTCGTCTCTAGTGAAGTGTCGGTCTGAGATCTGGATCCTATCAAAGAGACAACCGATTTCTGGCTGAACATGAACTACTGTCACAAACAGTTAGCTGAGCGGACTGGGGTGATTCCCACTTCGATCAGACGACTTGGACTTGACGAGGTTCTGTTGTTTAACACGTTATCATACCGTCTCGAGCAAACCGCAAAACTTTCAAAACTTGACAAATTCTAAGTTGCAAAACGATCAGATCGTTGGACGGATTGCCGTCCGATCAGATTGCCGTCCGATCGGATTGCACTTGGACTTTAACACTTAAACATTTTCAACATTTTAAAAACATAATAGTTCTAACGGATTGCCATCCGATCGGAAGACCATCCGATCGAATGACCAACCTGCTGTGAACTTGTTCTCAACTGAAATGTCTCGCTGATCGGATCGCTATCTGATCGAACGACCATTCAATCGAACAACCTGAAAGGCAGAGATACTTCTCTGATTTTAAAATGCTACAACGAAAACTTCAAAGCCATCATACACAAACACATCCATCCCAAATGAATGTCAATCCGACCGAATGGTCATCCAATCGGATGACCATCCGAATGGATTGACATCCGATTGAATGACCATCCGTTCAGATTGCCATCCGACCGGATTACCATTCGCCACTTGGTCACTTCGCACTTTTTATTGCGCCGTTCAATCGCTTATGCTATCGTTCTGTAATCAGGCTAACTCTCCAGCGCCCCCTTCAATCCAAGAGAGTGTTTATTTACTAACCACCATTTGTGAGTATACTCGAACACTTTTTGCTTTGCGCACTTTTGGGTGTTACATACGTTACTTATTCAAAACACAATCGACACACAACGCAAACACTATTTATACGCTGACCGTTATTGCATGCTACGTGTTATTCGATGAATGCTTGTATGTTATGTTTACACAATGATTGTTGCCTGACACCATAGCAACGATAGTACTATAGTTTGGACACAGCACCTGTCGTGGACAAGGGTTGTTAAGGGATTTCTCACATGTCACAGTGGTGATATGTGTTGCGCATTCTACAACTCGCAATCACGTCTGTGCATATTTCATTGTCGATAACCTACTAGCTTTCACTTTGCTACATGTTACATGCTCGTTATGCGTAAACGATTTTGAATGCTATTATACTATTAAACTTGTATGCTCACCTTTACACTATGTGTATTGACCTCTATTTTAACATATGTGACAGGTGTTTAGGATGCTTTTGCTTGTTGTTTACTGGAATCAAGCTAGGATGGATTTAATAAAATTTGAGTTGTCGGAACATTTGATGTGTCTTTGAGAAAACAATGTCTGTAATAACTGCTTTTATTTGATATATTATGGTATAGGACATAATGATGAATATCTGGTAATTTTAGTTGTTATGGATTTCGCCTGGACAATCTATTTCGCTCAGTGCCGCGCCTCGATGTTTCCGTCATCGGTTGGGGTGTGACAGATACAATCCCAAAGGG
The DNA here is from genome assembly GCA_030545235.1 of Helianthus tuberosus. Classification (NCBI taxonomy): domain Eukaryota; kingdom Viridiplantae; phylum Streptophyta; class Magnoliopsida; order Asterales; family Asteraceae; genus Helianthus; species Helianthus tuberosus. The sequence continues at coordinate 94,206,713 of CM060380.1, read as the reverse complement.
TCAGAATATTGAAAGATAATTTAGTTATTAATGCGAAAAGTGGTAGGCCCCTCTTTTGAAGGTGACGTTACCCTCGGCTAAGTGGTTTGAGTCAGGAGAGATACAATCTTAAGTAGCCGGTTTAATGTATTAATAGTAGTTTGCATAGGAGGGGTTCAAGCTATTCGCACCCCTGCCATCCAATACCAGTGGGTATTGAAGGAGGTCCTAGTAAGCTTGAACCAGGTCCTTGCAGGATCTATACACTGAACAAGGCAAGAACCTTACCAAACCATTCCCCTAACCCCCGACCAGGTAGTCAACATGCTTTTATATATACCGTAAAAACATGAATGATGCAATATTTTACTTTATATATACAGTAAAGTAAAACCAAGACACCACGGAAAAATGATAGGAAGAATTCACCTTCAACATAAGAAACTATTTATTAAAGTCATTAATACAAAACCAAATAAAAAGTGCCGAAAGATTAAAAATCAAAAGTAATACATAAAAGATTTGTCTTCACCAAGTGATGTAAGTGGATTAATCAAACATGGCCTTTTATTGGCAAGAACTCTTACTATCAATCTTGGATCCTGAGACTACTACACACTCTAAAGATAGATGATGGATGATGGTGGTGGATGTTGGTGTTGTAGTGGTGGTGGAGTGGTGGCAAAGTGGGAGAGTAGTGGTTTGCCAAGTGAAGAAACACTAGATTAATAGACCGGAATCAATTATCTAGGGGGTTTGAATCTGCATAAAAGGGCTGTTCTCTCTCTCGTTTCATTCGATTACAATTGATCTTCTCCTTCGGTGAATACTGCAAAAAAGAAGCACTGTTAGCCTCGCCAATGGGAGAAAAGGGTTCTCTCCTTGACCCGACTCCGGTGTGAGAATAAGTATAGGTTATGAAGAAGAAGATGTATTTGAGAAGTGTGTGTAACTTGAATTTCATACCTGAATAGTCCTCATATTTATAGCCGGTAGTCTTTGGGAAGGAAAACCCGTTATTGAAAAGTTGACGGAAGATGCTAACCCCGTAAGCGGTTACATTTCCTTCCGTCAAGCTTCTTGATCCGACGTGAGTGCACACGGATCGTGGTTTAGATCGATGGCTGGGGTTTTGCCACGTGTAAAGTGATCAAGTGGAGATTACTCTCCAATTGCATGCTATCGTTGTGATTTCAGGGATGCCTGAGGTGGCGACACGTGTCCATACGGTTATAACCGTCTTAGTGGTGCACGATTGGGGTTTCTAGAAGATTACTGTTGCAATCTGGTGTAACTCTTTATCGTGTGGAATCAGCTAAATGAATAAATCCCAAGTCTGGGCAGATAATGTCCAAGTCTGAATATTAGGCGGAAGTGTCTAACTCAGGATTTCCATCCTTTGTTTATGAGGACAGCGCAAGGATTTATGATTTCCTTCGGGAGCGCAAGTGTTGACTGTTGACTGCCTTAAGCTTTTCTTTTATAAAACCAATGCGCGGCCGCGCAAGGTAAAAAAGGGCTTGAAAGACGAGGTTGTGGTATGGTCTCAAGTACTTATTACAAGGTTTTTGGGACCTTACCCCTTCAAGTCCCCCCAGTCTAGTATTGTACTTATGCGAGTAAGTGGAGCATTGAACTTATAAGAGGGAAATGCTTTTTGGCGCGAAAAATAAGGAATCTTCTATGAGAAGATTTAATTTTGCTTAAAAACTTTTTTAGGGGAAATTATGACTTTTGCCTTTTTGCAATCATGACCTGACTTGTGGTGACGTCGGTTTGTAGTAAAAGTTGGTATTTGCAATATTTTTCTTTCTTACCTTGGGATATGTAGTGACGCTTGTCAGGCCTCATTTATGAGGATATGATACTTGTTCCTGTAGCACCGCTTGGAAAAGACATCTGACAGGTGATCATGCCTTTCTCCTTTCCCGGAGTTAACTCGTTTATATATATATGATGGGTTCTTGGAGCTTTCTTATTTTGACGAAAGGAAGATGAAACGTTCCTGTTATACTCGTCGTCTACTAGATATTTTTAGGGCTTATGAGGCTGCTGAGGGCCTCGTGCTTCTCTCTAGTTCACCGTCCTTAGTGACTATCGGAGCAAAAGATCCGGTCAATCCTATTTCTCCGGCGATTGTTGGTTCTGAATGTGAAGCTTCTCAGCTGAAGGGTGATGTTGACGATGGTGTTGTTGTGCTATCTGTTGATGATTTGATGGCCCGTTTTCCGATGATTCGGAAAGGAGGATGCCAGTTGGTTTATCAGCGTCGGAGGAAACGTCGGTTTGATCCGGTGCCGGTTGCTGGTGAAGACCCTGCCGCTGAGTAGGTTAGGTTGGGGAAATTGTGTATTCCCTTTTTTGATGTTTATGCTAGTCTTGCTACCGTAAACTTTTTGAAGATCACTGTCGTGATCGTTATGAATGGTTGTTTATACTGCTTGATGATATGTATATTTCTGATGCACTGTTGTGCGTGTAATTTTGTGTTTTCATTACAATATGTTGCATGTGTTTAATTGCTTTTAGTAGGTAGGGCGAATGAGAAATGGTATTGTGCTCATGTGTGAACGTTTGTCTAAAAGGCGCGTTTGTTTGCCTTGTTTAGACTGTTCATAAGGTGTACAGTGTCTACCATATTGTTTTCGCGTAAACCAAAAGAATTATATGCAATTTGTAATAAACAGGAATATGAGTAAGGATGATGTTTGTATTGATAAGAGCGCGAGGCTCGTAATACAAAGGATAATAAGGAAATACATTGTATGCTTTTCCCTTTTTTTTACGGACCGGTTTGGCTTACATGTAACACCTGCGCAGCTGCTGTGCGTTCCAGGTGCGGGGAACTAGTGTCCCATCAAGTCTTTTTAGGGTGTACGCCCCTTTGCCCAGAACCTCATTGATGATGTATGGTCCTTCCCATTTTGGTGCTAATTTTCCTGGTTTTTCCACGTTAGAAGCCTCGTTGTCGCGCAAGACAAAATCACCAGGAACAAATGTGCATACGCGGACGCGCGTGTTGTAGTATTTTTCGAGTTTGGATTTGTACCTTGCCTCTGTGATGGCGGCATTCTCGCGCCTCTCTTCGAGGAGGTCTAAATCCAGTCTTCGTTCTTGCTCATTGTTTTGTTTTTCCATCGCTAGCATGCGCGGTGATGGAAGACCGATTTCAGCTGGGATTACCGCTTCGGACCCATATACCAGGCTGAATGGAGTCTCTCTCATGCTGGTTTTTGGCATGGTGTGGTGTGCCCATAAGATGCTGGGGAGTTCGTCAACTCGCCCTCTGCGCGCTGTGCCTAGTCGCCCCTTAATGCCGTTGACAATCTGTTTATTGACGCTTTCGACTTGGCCGTTTGCCTGTGGGTGCCCCACAGAGGCAAAGTTATGCTCAATCTTCATTTCTTTAAACCATTTCTAAAGATCTTCTGAGGCAAAGTTAGTGCCATTGTCGGAGATGATGCGCAATGGTAATCCGAATCTGCAAATAATATGTTCCCATATAAATTTGCGAATTACCATTGCTGTTGTTGAGGCTAGTGCCTTAGCTTCGAACCATTTTGTGAAATAGTCGACCGCTACGATGATGAATTTTACAGCGCCTGGCGCGTCAGGGAATGGACCAACGAGATCGATGCCCCATTATTGAAAAGGCCAGGCGGAAGTGACCGGTACGAGCGGGTTCTTTGGTCGGAGGGTTTTTGGCGCGTGGTGTAGGTTTTTGGCGCGTGGTGTTGACAAGCTGCGCATCTCCGTAATAAGTCTACTGCATCCACATGCATTCTGGGCCAGTAGTATCCCGCGTTCATTATTTTTGCCACAACCATGTGCGGCCCTACGTGTATTCCGCATAAACCTTCGTGGATTTATCTGACCAGATATTGCGCATCTGTTTTGTCAACACAACGTAGTAATGGTCCCATAAATGACTTCCGGTATAGTACGCCATCCGCCATTTCATAGTTTATTGCTTTGTGTTGGATTTTTCGAGCTTTTGCTTTTCCTTCCGGGAGCTTTCCGTGTTGCAGGTATAAGATGATCGGAGACATCCAGGATGGATTCCCGACTTCTATAACATTTACTTGTTTGAGATTAATGGAAGGATTAGACAACACCTCTATGCGCACTTCTTTTGCTAAGTGCTTGAAGCTGGTAGCGGCTAATTTGCTTAGCGCATCTGCGTGCTTGTTTTCGCTTCTGTTTATATGGTTAACCTTGAACGTCTGGAATTGGCTGATTAACATCCGCGCTTGTTCAAGGTATAATGCCATAGCTTCTCCTTTTGCATCGTAATGTCCATTAACTTGCTCGGCCACCAGTTTTGAATCGACGTTGGCTTCATGGTTTCTTGCCCCCATTTTAAGCGCTAAGCGGAGACCTGCCAAGAATGCTTCATATTCGGCTTCGTTGTTTGTGCTTCTGAAATCCAAGCGTATGGCATATATAAGTTCGTGATCATCGGGACTGACTAATCGAAGACCTGCGCCGGCTCCGTCGTCATTGGAAGCTCCATCTGTGTGCAGAGTCCAGACTCTATCATCGAAAACAGGGATAGGGTTCTGGATTGCCTCGTACTCTTGAACTTTGTCGATAGGGACTTCTGTGGTGAAGTCCGCTAGAACTTTCCCTTTAATTGCTGGTCTTGGTCTATATAGGATATTGTACCCTCCCAGCTCAATAGCCCATTTAGCCAATCTTCCCGCCACGTCAGGTTTGGACAAGATTTGGCCTAAATGATAATTGGTGAGAACTGTGATGACATGGCCCGAAAAGTACCGTCGTAGGCGTCGTGATGCATGTACCAGTGCTAAGACCAGCTTTTCTATCATTGAGTAACGAGTTTCCGGACCGGTGAGCATTTTGCTTATATAGTAAATTGGAGTCTGAATGTTTTCTCGCTCCACCATTAATACTGCACCGACTGCTACTTCCGCAGCAGACAAATATAAGATCAGTGGTTCCTTTTCTTGTGGTGCTGTTAGTGTTGGCAACTGAATTAGGCATTCTTTCATTTGTTTGAAGGCTGCTTCTACTTCGGGTGTCCACTGGAAGTGGGTCTTTTTAGCGCAGTTTCGCAGTGTACTGATGAATGGATAGGACTTTGCCGCATGATTAGCTAAGAATCTGTTCAAGGCCGCTAAGCGTCCAGCGAGCCTTTGCATTTCTTTTATTGTTGCAGGTGATGGCATTAGATGGATGGCCTGCACCTTTTCTGGATTTACTTTAAACCCATCTCGTGTTACTATGAAACCCAGAAACTTCCCTTCCTCCATCCCGAAGGAACATTTTGTTGGGTTAAGCTTTAAGTTTATGCTGCGCAATGAGTCGAATGTGCGCTGAATGTTTGCCAACATTGTTTCTTCCTCATGACTCATGATGACAAGGTCATCCATGTGTACCTCGACTGTTTTACCGATGTCTCCTCTGAAGACTGTGTCCATTAGTCGTTGATATGTTGCGCCTGCGTTGCGCAGGCCGAAGGGCATTTTGGTGTAGCAAAATATGCCCTTATCTGTACGGAATGCAGTTTTGTCTTCGTCTTCTTCTTTTATCTGAACCTGATGGTAACCTTTGTAACAGTCGAGAAAACACTTCCATCGAAATGATGCTAGAGAGTCGACTTTTTTGTCTATCTCAGGAAGCGCATAGCAATCTTTGGGGCACGCCTTATTCAGGTCTTTGAAGTCGACGCACATTCTCCATCCACCACTGTGTTTTTGTACCATTACTGGGTTGGCAACCCACGTATGGTATTGAACTTCGTGCAAGATTCCGGCATTGAGTAGCTCTGTTACTTGCTCGTTCATGGCTTTTGTTTTTTCTTCGCTAAAGCTGCGCCTTCCTTGCGCAACAGGTGCTGTTGTTGGTCGGATGTTCTGACAATGTTATGCTACGTCGCGCAGGACCCCAGTCATGTCTGCCGGGCACCATGCGAATATGTCTTTATTATTGGTCAGCAATTCCTTTAATTGTATTCGTGTTGCTGGTGAAATGGCGTGTCCTAGCAGGATAGTCTGTTCTGGATAATCGTTGTTCAAAACCCATTTCTCCGGCTCGTCTGATGTTGAGGGTTTGGCCACCTTTGCTGGTGGCTCATCATCTACGTACATGACTTCTTTGCTTGAGTATAGAATTGCAACTCCGGTTTCTATTGGGAATCCGCATGCAGCATGTGGGATGGAAGTGATCATACTGAATTCCCTTTGCGACCTTCTTCCGAGCAAAACATCATGGCGTGATGTTGCTGGCATGACCATAAAGTTTACCGTGACTGTGCGTGAATGTTCCCCATCAGATAGGGTCACGGGAAATGCTATTTGCCCTAACGGGAATACAGCTTCATTACAAAATCCGGTGAGAGGGAAATCAACAGACGTGCTTTGTCTTCTGGATCAAGCTGTTTGAAACATTGCTCGTATATGATATGCATCGAGCTGCCCGGATCTATAAACATATAGTCCGTTTGGTAATGACCGAAAATGCCGGTAATAATCACTGATCGCTCTTCCTGAGGGCCTCCAGGGACAACAGGAAACACAACCTGTTGTTCCTTCCAATGTTGATCATGGTTTCGTTTGTTTGGCCTTCGTGACGGACCTCCTTGAACCATGTTTATTTATTTGGTTTCCTGATGGTTGGTACCTTTTGATTGTTGAAATATCTCAACATAACTGTCAGATTGGATGTCCCACTGACAAGGCGTCTGTAGGTCCAATACTGCAGTATTGATTTCATCCTTGTTTCCCTTTGGATCATCAGATCTGATGTTTGGGGACTCAGATCTGTAAACTTGTGTGAAGATTTGGTTTAGAGCAGTCTGGCTTCTGTCGAGCCAATACTCTGGAGCTTTTTTCTGTGAGCTGATCTGAGGAATTCTTTCCGTCTGGGTGACTGTTACGTTTGTTGATTCCCATGATTCCGTCGATCTGGGTATTCTGGATTGCAGAACCCTTGAATTCAGATCGAGGACTTGATAGGTGAGATGATGAATTTTCTGCCATGTTAAAACAGAGAATGAAAAGTACTGAATCGAAACGAGATGAAAACTGATAAGACAGAGGAATCGGTGGGCGCCAATGAAGAAACACTAGATTAATCGACCGGAATCAATTATCTAGAGGGTTTGAATCTGCATAAAAGGGTTGTTCTCTCTCTCTCGTTTGATTCGATTACAATTGATCTTCTCCTTCGGTGAATACTGCAAAAAAGAAGCACTGTTAGCCTCGCCAAGGGGAGAAAAGGGTTCTCTCCTTGACCCGACTCCGGTGTGAGAATAAGTATAGGTTATGAAGAAGAAGATGTATTTGAGAAGTGTGTGTAACTTGAATTTCATACCTGAATAGTCCTCGTATTTATAGCCGGTAGTCTTTGGGCGGGAAAACCCGTTATTGAAAAGTTGACGGAAGATGCTAACCCCGTAAGCGGTTACATTTCCTTCCGTCAAGCTTCTTGATCCGACGTGAGTGCACACGGATCGTGGTTTAGATCGATGGCTGGGGTTTTGCCACGTGTAAAGTGATCAAGTGGAGATTACTCTCCAATTGCATGTTATCGTTGTGATTTCAGGGATGCCTGAGGTGGCGACACGTGTCCAGACGGTTATAACCGTCTTAGTGGTGCACGATTGGGGTTTCTAGAAGATTACTGCTGCAATATGGTGTGACTCTTTATCGTGTGGAATCAGCTAAATGAATAAATCCCAAGTCTGGGCAAATAATGTCCAAGTCTGAATATTAGGCGGAAGTGTCTAACTCAGGATTTCCATCCTTTGTTTATGAGGACAGCGCAAGGATTTATGATTTCCTTCGGGAGCGCAAGTGTTGACTGTTGACTGCCTTAAGCCTTTCTTTTATAAAACCAATGCGCGGCCGCGCAAGGTAAAAAAGGGCTTGAAAGACGAGGTTGTGGTATGGTCTCAAGTACTTATTACAAGGTTTTTGGGACCTTGCCCCTTCACCAAGGGATGCCTTTGAAGTGAAGCAAGCACCCCTATTTATAGCCTGCACAGAGCTCTGGCCACGGCCCCGTGTCCAGCGGGCACGACCACGTGGCCAGCCTTTTCTCTTCCTTCATTAACTGCAAGTGTCAGCAGAGGGTCCCACACGGCCCCGTGTTCAGCGGGCACGGCCCCACGCTCAGCATCGTATCTGTACTATCAAGATTTTGCAAGATTCTGTGTATCTATGCGTTGACCACGCCCCGTGTTGAGTTGGGCACGCCCCCGTGGTGGGCGTAGAAGCTTCTACAGGTTTGTCTTTTCTGCAGGAACCTGACCACGCCCCCGTGTCCGGCTGGGCATGGCCCCGTGCTCAGTCTTCTGTTGTCATGTTTTTGCTTTGGGGATGCTGTCGAGGGGTCGGGCATGTCACGTTTATTCCTTTACTTTGTATTTATGTTGGTTTTGGCTGTATATTTGTTCCTTTTGTCCGTTTAAGCTCATTTGGTCCTGTAAATTCAAAAGGAAGACAAAAACACACTTTTTCCAAAATTAGTACTAAAAAGGGTTCGTTTTATGCCTCATTTGATGTAATTTATACGTTACATTTTGCACACATCAGTGCCCGGCCCTCGTATTGTAAAACACGAGCCGTGGGTGCATACGGCGCTGGTGTGGGCCCTTCGGGTGCTTGTGTACTTGCGCAAGCTCGGGTGTAGGCTGCATTCAGGGCAGCCTGTTGTTGTAAGAACCAGGTGTGAAGATCCACTCTTGGTGGCAGTACTGAGGCGTACTGCGAAAAGTCGGGTATGAACACGGGGGTGTGCCCCCCTGTGCGGACGTGCCGATATGGCCTGTTGGTTGGACAGGGGAGTGTTCCCCGTTTGTCCTACGTTTGTTGGGGTAATGTTTTCCCCAGTAGCATTGTGTTGACGATTAGACATGATCTTCGAGAAAGAAAGATATGGAAAAAGGTGCTAAGAGTAGCGGTGGGCGCCAATGATGAAACAGTGGTTAACCGGGGGGTTAATTCACTGGTCTCGTCAAGTAGGGTTAATCCCTTATTTCCGAGGATCGGCGTCCGGATCGTCCGCTGACCTGTCCCCTGCTCAATGAAACACACCGTGACTCGTAAAAAGGAGGATGGGGTGGGGGGTGCTCCTTGTTATCACTCTCCGGCGTGAGAATCAGTATTTGCTTGAGAGCAAAGTGTGTGATAGTAGTAAGTGTGAGAGAACAGATTAGCGATACCTCAAACCTGGTCCGGGATGAGTATATATAGCCGAAGATTGCAGGAGGGTAATTGAGTGACTAGACTGACAACGCATAGCCCCTTGCAGGTGTGTCAAGCGCGTAGGTCACGGAGGTGATGCCACATCCTGTTGTGGCTGTCAGTCTGTTCGCTAGCGTTGCATGTATGTGGGTTGGACAGGTGATTGCTGTCAGTGCCACTTGTTGTTTTGGACACTTGAGCCAAAGTGTCAGTCCCACTTGCGTCGTCAATAGGATGCGGTGTTGGCCGCATCCCTATCGTGCGGTAACCGCGGTTGTGTCTGCGTTCCCCTATCTTGACGGAAGTATCTATAGGATGCGGTGCTGGGCCGCATCGCTATGTGCGGTAACTGCGGTCGTTACCGCGTCCCTTGTTGTGACGAAAACAGCCGTTTTCATACACCAGGTAAGTCTACTCATCACTAAACCGACTGGAACAGTTACCCGCGTTCGCGCGCGCCCGCACGGATACAGATAATTCCTGGTGATGGGAGTATTTGATAAGGGTGACGGTCACTTGCGTTCGCTTTGGTGCGAGATCCGGGACCATACCCTTTCACACGTTTTATGAATATGTAGTTGTGTCAGATCATTGGTCGTGTATTAGCTTCTGCTCGAGTATCATGCTAAAAATGTTATCGTACACAAAAGGTAATCTGTGTATAAACTTAACACTCATGTATCATCAACAAACGTATATTGAGCTGAAAAAAATTCATACACATGTGAAATGGACTCGTGTAGTATCGGTTTCCTTTGCGTATATGAGGTGGAAATGACAACACTACTTGGATTTGCTATTTAATCCTTGAAACTTAGACGGAAATTATTATTAATTCATAGCCCATTTAACACATATAAAGAGTATATGTTATGTGCTGGTAGTTTGTTTTAATTTATTGGTGACAATGATTCAAATGTATTGGAGTGATATGATTAGAAGTTAATCTTGAATTAGTAGATAAAGGTAAAGACGGGTTATAATAATTATGGTGAATTATTTATTGAGTCTTTATAGGATATTGTTAGACTTAATTAGATAAGTTTATCTAGTTGATTATGTATTTATATTAATAGAGTTTTAGTTGGGTTAGGATTAGAACAAGTTTAGTATACATAGATGGTAGGTTCATTGTAATTTGTGTGCTTTGATTGGTAAATAATAAAAATAGTCGTACAGTTCCTTCAGTCTCGTGGTTTTTGTGTTTGATCGAAGGGCCTGATTTCCAACAATACGTCTTTGGAACCACACGATCAAATCGATGTTTATGGTTGGTTCGTAAAATTAATCATACGAGTAGTGATCTACAATATTCTCGGCTTATTAAAAAGTAAAAGCACGATTGGTGTCATGCCATAGCTGCAAGTGTATACTCATATTATAGTGCTTGATTTAAGGGGCTAGATCTTCTTACCCTCTTATTCACTTGAAAATTGCATCATCTACATTTTTATGACGTTTTGACAAATATTTTCATCATACCTTGTAAGTGGTTGCGTTAATTTAACATCCCCCCCCCCCCCCCCCCCCCCCCCCCCCAAACAAAACAATAGTTTAAAGTATGTGAATGTTAACATCTTGAAATATAAATGATGAGAGTTCAATTTTAGGTTGAAAGCAAATTCAATATGTTTGAGGTGCATTGGGTGCAAATGTAAATCTATACAAGTCAACGACTCAAATTATTAAGTAAAGAAATCTAAACTGGAATCTAGAAGTTAAATTGAGGATAAATCATCATCATTATCATAGTCGGTAAATCCCACAAATAGCAAAGCTAAGGTAAGGTCTGAGGAGGGTAGATGTAGACAACTTTACCTCTACCCCGTAGGAATAGAGAGGCTGCTTCCAGTGAGACCCCCGGCTCGATTGTAGTTTTGTATCAAACCTTAGACCTAAGACACATAACACTCAAAACAATCGGGACAGAGACTGATTGATGCATGTACCCCGTGTCTTTAAGCTATCACGAAATTGAGGATAAATGGATTTCAATAACTTACGACTACTCATGTTGATAAGTTGGGTTGCCATTTGTCATATAAATGTATTGGTTTCAATAAAATAAAAATAAAAAATAAAAATAAAAAATAAAAAAAAGGTGGCGACCTTGTCGTTTGAACACCTAGGTCATGGCCCAAGAATCCCAAAATTTGCCCACTTTTTCTTGCCGAGTAAACTTCCATTTTGTTCCCTATGGTTTAGTCATTTTAATGGTTTTGCCTCAATCCTCTAAAAATAGACATTTTACTTCCTGATCTATGAAGCTTATCTCTATTTCACTCTCCTCCCCTAACGCCATCCAAAATGTTTGTTAAAACTAAGGGCAATTTGGTAATTTTACTTATGAGAATGGTGTTTTAGTAACTTTACAAAAAGGATTTAATTGTTTATAATTAGAGTAAGCTTTCGTTTTGCTCCCTGTGGTTTGGTCGTTTTAATGGTTTTGCCCCAATCCTTTAAAAATAGCCATTTTGCTCCCTGATCTATGAAGCTTATCTCTATTTCACTCCCCGCCCTTAACGTCATCCAAAATGTTTGTTAAAAATAAGGGTAATTTGGTAACTTTACTTACAATGAGAAGGGTGTTTTATTAACTTTACAAAAAGAAATTAATTGTTTATAATTATAATCACTATACCATTCCTCACTTCATCAACTTCATCACCCTCATCTCACTCTCTGTATCTCTCTCTTTCTTCCTTTTGTAACAACCACCAGTCATCACCAACACCATCAGACACCACTACCACCACCTCACCACCACTATCAAACACCATCACCTCAAATCCAATCGTCACCACCGCAACTCCAAATCCAGCCGTCATCACCTACCTCCTCCGTCGGGCGCACCGACACTGAAAAACCGGCATCACCTACATGTGATTGGGTTTATTCGAGATGGGTTTGGATCCGGGTCGGGTATCTTGCACCGCCTCTACAGGTGTTGGAAAATGCTTGTATTTATTTGTTCTTGATACAGAGTTTGGATAGATTGGTGCTTTATTTGGGGTGTTTTTGGATCAGGTTTAAGAGGATTAAACGAGTGCCTAAAGAAAGGTTGCCTGATCTTGAATCTGGGGATAATGAGGGGTTTTTCCCTATGGTTCTTGTTCAGATCCCTATGTGTAATGAAAAAGAGGTATAATTTGTTCAGGTTTTGAAAAACCCCCTTTTGGTAATTTTGTTTCATTTGGATAAAAGATGAGGGTTTTTTTTTTTTTTTTTGAAGAAACTGTTGGATTTTCCAAATGCCCATTTGCAATTTTGTTTGATTTCGATAAAAAGATGAGATTTTTTTGAACAAATTGTTGAATTTTCCAAATTTTGCACACCCAACATTACCGATAAATGGTTGCGACCAAAAGCATATTGCAGTTAGCAAGATATGGTTTCTAGGTCTGGTAGGCTCTCGCTTGATAGCTTTTTGGGCCTTTTCCTCATTGCTGGAGTATCGTCAACTTGTGCTCTTATCATTTATCTCTTCATATTCTTGTACGGGAATAAAGACGTGCTACTATCTGATGGTTCAATTCGCCAGAAGCTCTCAGCAATTGCAACAATCTTCAATCAGGAAAAACAGGAGGAATCAAAGCAAGTCCCGACAGATGATGATGATGATGATGATAATTTGTTAGTAATTAAAGATAATATGAGCAATCCTCACCCAACTCGAAAAAACCATCAGGTGTCGGATGACGATGATTATGAAAGTGAAGCTATTCCAGGTCATGATGTTGTAGAAGAAAGCAAACATCAATTGATATAGAAAAATAATATTAATTTATAACAAGTAGGTTTCTCTGTTGGGGTCATTGGAAGAGAATATGTTATACCCTTACTTGTAACTGGTGAATGATTTTGAACCACACAATTGTTTGTAAACTCATTTGGAACAACTTCAAAAGTAGACCGATGAGAATGGAAGATGGATGGGTTAGGGGCGGTGGGTGTGATGTGGTGGTGGCCCGACTGGTCAACAGTGGCCGGAGTGGAGGTGGTGACGAGATTTGATGGTGGTCGGCAGATGGATTGCAGATCTGTGAAAGATGGGTGGTGGTGGTGGTGGTGACAAGATTTGTGCGTGAGTTTGTGAAGACGGGGTTGGCAAGATGAGGTGGTGGCGGCAGGATGTGGTGGCGGCGGCAAGATGAGATGGTGGTGGCAAGATGTGGTGGTTAGCGTTTTAGGGTTAGGAAATTGGGAAAGATGATGTGTATATGATTTTTTTTTGGTTTTATTTATTAAACATTTAAATAAAATAATGAATTGACCATAATACCCTTATGTGAATAAACTTAACTGAAAAATTTTAATCTGGTTAGTGCTAAAGGACGTAGAGTGTAACGGGTTTTGCAAATAAAGGATTGTGACTGCAATTATTGAAGTTAAAGGTTATCCGTTGCAACTCGGTACAAACATAAAGGACGAAAAGTGTAATTTACCCTATTTTTTATTGAAAGGTTAGGTTGGGTCATTGATGTGGATTGTCTAAAGAAGGCGGAGCGGGAAGCGAGAACACCAATTTCACCCTTTCGTATCAGCTAGATGCCCTCAACCCAAAGAAATGAGAAAAGTGCCCGGATAGTCCCTGTGGTTTGCCCATTTTCACCTTTAGTACCTAACTTTCTAAAATTATAGCTATAGTCCCCAAATTTTGCAATTTTGTTCCCGGATAGTCCCTGGCGCGGATATGGGTTAGTTTTTAGTGGTAAGTGAGTGTGAAATGACTAGAATACCCTTGTTATTAAAATAAGAAAGCATTTTTTTAATTTAATCAATAAACAAACAAACAAACAAAAGGACCCCACATAAATAATTGTCAAATACACGACATTTATTCATAATATAAAACCACATTTCTCAAATCAAACTCATCATCACCTTCACCGGAGCTCTCAACTTTCCGATGGACCCATGCCCATTTGTCCGGTTAATCATCGAATCACTCTCACTCAAACTCCCACCCACCACCAAACCCATCGGCCATCGCTTCCACCACCGGCATCCACTCCTCCGCCACCCCATGCTACTGCAAACTCCGCATCCAAAACTTCCAGTTAGGGGTGTTCTTCGGGTTTTTTTAATCGGGTTTCGGGTTTTTTTAATCGGGTTTTTCGGGTTTTCAAAACTAAATATTTAACCCGATAACCAAACCTTTCTAGGTTCGGTTTCTTCGGTGTTCGGGTTAAATGGTTTGGGTTAGAACGGGTTGGGTTAGATCGGGTTTTGGGTTAGAAAATGAACTAGGTTAACAAATAAATACAACATTCTAAAATTTAAAAATATCAATATTAGTTATTAGCGAACACTACAAAAACAATTTTATAAAACAACTCTTCTATAGTAATTTAATACAGATTATAAATTGTAAAATGCATCCTGTCTTTTAATTAGAAACAAATTATTAATTGTAACATGTTTAATTTCATACATTATATATTATATTTACTTAAATGATTGGAACTAAAAAGCTATCAAGAATAGTTTAAACTTTTAAAAATTGGAGATATGGATGGAATTAGTGATTTAAAATTTTTAGAAGATATGGTTGGTTGCATCATGGAATAGGAAATGATTATTAGTTCATTTTAAAAGATATGTCATATGACTATACGTAGAAAATATGCTAATTGTTTTAAAGTTATTTCGGGTTTTTCGGGTTAAACCGTTTACCCTTTATTCAACCCGTTAACCAATCCATAGAACTATATTCGGGTTCGGGTTTACAGTTATTCGATTACTAGTTCTTCGGGTTTTGTCTACTTCGGGTTCGGGTGACTTCGGTTTGGGTTTGGGTTTCGGGTTTCGGTTAAAAAAGACAGCCCTACTTCCCGTCACAAATCGCCCTCATCCCACTCTCCTATTCCGACTCCTCCCCACCGGACTCCACTTCCTCCGCCGTCAACTTCCACCTCGACCCCGTCACCCTCCGCCGTGTCCAATGGGCGGGAAAATGATGGGTTGGGTTTCGGTTGTGGTTAATCCTGATGGGTCGGTTGTTAAACCGGTTTTGTTTCAGAATGGGTGGATGAAACTTGGAAATGTTATATACATCTGAACACAGACACTCTCTCTCTCTAAAGACACACACTTTCTCTCTCTCTCTACTCTCTCTCACCCTAGGGCAAATCCCCGCCACACCTGCCGCCAGTAACACCACCACCTGTCGCCGTTAACTTCACCAGAACATCAAAGTTTCAAACTCGCTGATTTCATCAACTTCGTCGGTAACTTCACCAGGATTTCACTGGAACTTCACCGGACGCTAGTAATTAAGCTTGTTTGCCATAGTCTTGAAAAGTGGAGATGGTGGTGGTAGGGAAAATGAAGTGGGTAGGTTAGATGGTGGGACCCACATAAATATTTAGATATTAATTATATTTCTTCTAACTTTTTAAGTTGTTGATTTAACAAATAAGGGTATTTTGGTCAATTCATACTAACTTAACTGAGAAAACTAACCCCCATCTGCGTCAGGGACTATCCGGGAACAAAATTGCAAAAGTTGGGGACTATAGCTGTAATTTTAGAAAGTTAGGGACTAAACGTGAAAAATGAGCAAACCACAAGTACTATCCGGACACTTTTCTCCAAAGAAATAAACAAAAAAGATAGCAACAATCTTGTAAATTTGTTTAACAATTTTTTTACACGAAATCAACCTAAGCGGGGACCAGTTTGAATATTCAAAACGACGCATGCACATCCCTAATATCTATCCGACCATCATGATAAACTAGACGATAAAAAAACACATTGCTTTGATCTTGACCCAAAAAATGATTAGGCCTTAACTAGTCAATGAACCAAGGGCTAAACTCAATTTTTCAGCCTTCCAACCTCTATTAATCTTTTCAATAAACTCTTCCACTTTTCTTGTAAGTTCATCATCCTCGGGTTCCTTGACCGATGACTTGCAATCATTCGACGCTTGGCCAACGTCTATCAACACGTTGATGGCACTTTCTTGAAGCCGGGTAGTCTGAGTGGCGGTTTCAATGTTTTTATTAGCGGCAGGCAGCGGTGGCAGTGGCGGTTGAGTAGCAGTGTGTTTGTGATCAGAATTTGAGGTGGGTTCCAAGCTAACAAGAATGAGAATGAGTGTGATAAGATTGCAGATGAGAAATATGAAGTGTGGATTTGCAGCAGCAACTATGATCAGTTCATATGTGAATTCAAACATGGTGTTTGATTTGTGTGTAGGGGGGAGGTGGGTTGGTGTAATTTGAAGCAGATGTAGAGGTTATATAAGGTGGGAAGTGATCAAGTAGAAGAAGAAGAATAGTGTGGTGTGTAAGCTTTTGGATGGTTGAGGTGTGGTGTGGTGTGGAAGTTGATGAGAGTTGACTATTAAAATATTTGTGTCGCATAATTAGCCAAATCATAAGACGATTAAAACAGCCATATTTTGGATATTTTATAGATAAGTCGTTGTTATTAAGTCATTAATTATAGCAAAAGTATTGGTGGATCTTCAATCCACGTTGAAAATGTAAAATGGGACCACTAAGCGGATATTAAGAACCATATTATCTTTGATTTTCTTTTGTATAACATGTTAAAATATAAATCATCCACGTATGTAGTAGATAAGTAGTTGTTATTAAGAATACTTGGTGTGGAGGAGGGTAGTCCTCACATGACGCCCCGCCACGTAGGCGTACACATAATCGGGTGTGAACATGGGCTTAAAGGGGGGTGTGGAGAGAGGACCAGCTTGAACGTCTGGGGGCCGACGGTCACGACGACGACGGACCAAGGGAAATGGTGTGGAGGGGCGGTGCGGCTCCTCGACAGGACTTGGACGTCCCTCATACCGAGTGGTCTAAGTAGTTGTTATTAAGGAAGCCACTTTCAACAACCGTATCCACTTCAGTAAGACGGCGGACATTATCAAGGAAAACGCTTTTTATTGGATTTCCAGCAGATCTAAATATGTAAGCCTTAATTGAGCTAGATGGTGTGACTTTAATATTCGGGGTGTAATTTTGTAACTTTGGAGTTCCAGTTTCTTGCTAACCCTTTTCTATATTTTTATAGAAGTCTCGCCGTTAAAAAAAAATCCACGAATGTAAAAAGATTTAAAAAAAGTAAGCATCAGGTTTGTATATCCTAAAAGATTAGTAAAATAGTTATGAGGTCATCTTGTTTTCTTCAATCTAGTCCAACTAATGGACCGGTAACGGTTCGTTTCTTAAACATTGTTACTTACTGAATTCGAAGCATTCAAATCAGTGTCAATACTAAGACCATGTGTAGTGGTAATGCCCCTACCCTTGGGCATTTTGATCCATGTGACAGCCCAGTCAGTAATGAGGCGTTTTCTAAAATGGGTGTAGTGGGGATGTGGGCATTGTGGGGCATTATGTTTGTAATAAGATTAAATAAAAAAACGGATTAGGATCAAATACAAAGGATCCTAATTGTAAGAAGTGTAAGAAGGATTTATAGAGTGACAAGTGTCCAATAACCTAAAAAAACCCACTACACAAAAAAACCCCACTAAAAAAAAAAAAAAACCCTTAAACATCCACCACCACCAAAAACCTAACCCCCCCCCCCCCAATCACCCACCCAAAAAAAAAAAAAAATTTTTTTTTGCCGAGGGGGTGGGGGTTTAGGTTTTTTTTAGGTTCTTGGGGGTGGGGGTTAGGGTTTTTTTTTTTTTTGCGGGCGCGGGGGGGGGGGGGGGGGGTGTTAGGTTTTTGGGTGGTGGTGGGGTGGGTGTTTAGGTTTTTGGTGGTGATGTAGTGGGTTTAGTTTTAGGTTATTGGACACTTGTCACTCTATAAATCCTTCTTACACTTCTTACAATTAGAAGCCTTTGTAGAATAACTTGACCCATAAAAAAACATCAAAAAATCTTATTGGTTTTACAAAAGGAAGATGAAGGTGATTGGACCAAAGAAATGAAGTTGGGCTAGGAAAAAAGCACCCCAAAAGCATTTTGGGCAAAAAAAACTCCCCCAGGGTGGTGTGCGGGCGTGGTGGGGCGTTTTTGAGGCAAAAAACGCCCAAATACTGCCCCACTACGGATGGTCTAAGCATCGTTAGATCCTTGGTGAGGTCATTTAAACTAATTTACACAATTAATAAAACTGAAGTAAAATAACTTTGATACGAATCAAGAGAAAATGGCATTGCATATGTGCATATAATGGGTAACTTTGAAATCAGTCAAGTACTCTTCCGCTGGTACTAACAACACATCTAGTTATTTCCTAATACGGTTGTACAAGAGTTTACAAGATGCCAGTAATTTTAAAGCTGAAAGCACACTAAAAAAGAATCAATGGAAAAGCTTGAAAACAATGGCTTTGTCTTGTTCCTAACTTAGTGATGTGAGTCAAACGATAGCCGACTCTAGGATCACAAGTTAATGAGATAAACCGAACTACACAAGTCTCAAATCTGGGTCACACCACGCGAGTGAATTATGATAGATCTATTTTTTTTTTTTATAAATTACCGTTGCCATAAACGAGGCAAGACGACTTGTTAACTCCCCAATTTGAAAAGTTCCAACATAAAGGGCGAATAGTTGTAGTTCAAAAGTGTATACCCAACAGTTAAATGAAACTAAAACATCAGTATTGAAAACACATACAGATTGAACAACAATCTCACCTGAAGGGAACAAAATTCTTTCTTTTCTTGTATCGAAAGTTATCATCACTTCTTTCTTTTCTTGTTTTGGAAGCCGTCACCCTTGTTAAACCCTTTAAAATCATTAGTGGTTTCAGCTGTGTTCTGTTTCTTCATACCCTTCTTCCCCCCAAACCCATATTTTAAATCCCTAGACTCTCTACTTTTCCTCTTACCACCCCCTCCTTTTCGGTCTTTCCCGCCACTTTGCTTTGCTTTCCCTCCCAACCGATCCCACGGTGAAACCCCGGCCCGTTTGTTCTTCTTAGACGTATCTGATTCCTTTCCATTTTCAAACGACAAACCCATGTCACCATCTTTGTCACCACCTTGAAACCCGCTCTGTTGTCGTTGCTTCCTCCACTTCTTAACAGATTCTATCTCTTCTTTCTTCTGTTTGGCCCGTTCCTTCTGTTTTTCGGCTTGCACTTCTTTCGCCTTCTTCTTGTTCTCTCGAGCCTTCCTCCTCTCTTCAGCTTCCTCGATTCTTCTCTTTTCAGATAAAAGCCGTCCCTTGATCTTCTCCATGTGAGTGTCGGTTTTCACCATTTCAGCATAATAATCAGAGGGCCGGAGAAACGGGAGGCCCATGGCTTGGAACTTGGTAAAGGCTTGCCTCGTGCCCTCTAGTGCTTGAGTATAGAACGCAAGCTCTCGTGCCAGGTCATCATTCACGTCTACTTCTTGCTCTTGTTCAATATCAAGCGAAAGTTTATGGATCCATTCCACATCCTCGGGCCAACTGATATCCCCAAGTTTATCAAGTATTCCTTCTTTGTTATATATCGCGGTTTTCGACGGTTCGGCTAACTTCACATCTTCATCCCCTTCTGATTCCGATTCAGACTCTGAACCTGACTCTGTTTCCGGATCAGATTCAGAGGGACCCATATCAAGATCTTCTGGCATTGTCTCCAACAACTTTGGTGAGGGTTTCTTTACAGCCATTTATTAATCTAGTCATCAATATATCAACAGACAATCATTCAACAAGTCCATCTCTTAATTATTACGACAAAAGATTAAATACAAATAATTTTAACGTACAAAACATAAAACTGAAGGTTTTGCTGAAAAAACGCGGTGGCATTTTCGTAATTATTAGTAATTATCAAAATTACTCTAACAAGAACATTTTACAAAATTACTCTACAGTACTAGCAAATAATTACGAAAATGCCACCGCGTTTTTTTGCCTTTTTTCATGCTACGTTTAGTACATTAACGTTATTTGTACGGGAACTTCACTCTAATTATTACATACTGATGACGTGTTTAAACTACAGAAACAGATATTACAGCTACACATTTTCAGATCGAAGAACACGATATGATTATAAATCTAAATTAATTAACCTAAAACGGTCAAGTAAATGTTTTTACATATATGTAAACAAAGCAGATTCAACGATTGAATAATTAAAAATGGGATTTTTAGCACGAACGATATAAAAAATGTATAATTACAAACGAAATTGTAAACCTCAAAACCCTAACCTTACAGATGGAATAATGGAACGATGTTTGCAGAGATATCAATGAAAATTTGGAGATTATTCAAGTTGAAACTGACCTTGAATGAAATTTTGTAAAGAGGCGAAGAAGCATAAACCCTAAACCCTTGAAAATCGTTTGCTGACCATAGTCTGCTTTATGGGCCTTTTGTGTTAAAGCCCATACAAAGTGAGTTTGGGCTCACAAATTGCTCCGAAAGTAAGCTCACGAGTAGTGGTGCACAAATCGGGTTTTCTTAAAAACCGGTTCCGGGTATGGAACCGGGTTCGGGTAGGATCGGGTTTTACAAAATCGTGTTTTTTTTTAAAAAACCGGGTCGGGTCCGGGCCCGGGTTTTGTAACACCCCGAAAATGGGTTTGGTAATCAAACTCCGTTAATACTAAAAGACGGGTAAAGTATCGTTAGCGGCAAAAGCAACCCGATAAATATTAGAATTTAAATAAATAATCCTAATATTAATTAAAAGGCGGATAAGAACTTTCAAGGAATAAAAGGGATAAAATGCCCGAGTTAACGGAACTTAAATAAGACGGGTTATAACTCCAGGAATCCAATAAGTTAACTAGGAATAATAATAACCTAGTTAGAAGAGAAGTCTTGTAGTGACATACTAGTGTGTTAAAACTTTATAACTTATAAAACTTTATATTAAAATTATAAAGTTTTAAATAAACAAGGACAAACTAACTAGGACAAAATAACTCAGTTAGTTATAAGACTTGTGTTAACTCAAAAGTGAGTTAAAAGCACTTAAATATGAACTAAAAGAAATTAGAGGGGCTAAAAGTGTCTAATTGGAAATTAATTATAATAAAATCAATTTATTAAAAACAAAACACACACTTGTGTTTTGTTCTGGAAATCGATCAGAAGCAGGGGGCGATCCCAAGCTCCCCAAAACCCTAGTTCTTGTCAAAACCTCCAATTTGAAGGTTCAAATCAAGTCCAAAACGAAAATCGAGCATAGATTAGTGATCCCCATTGCAAGGAGATCATAAGGTATGTAAAATTTGATAAAAATTCTCTACTTGAAATTCTCATGAATTTAAGGAATTCGAAATCTGTGGATGCATGTGTGATATGTAGATGAAATAGGAACATTTAAATGCCTAGGAGTAAACCCTAGACAAGTATAGATTGAAATCATGCTTAGCTCAAGTAAATTCAGATTTTGTTGATGCTAAATTCATGTATGAGATGTTATTAGGGTTTTGATTGCTAAAAATAGTGTTATGATGTCAAGAACATGCTTAAATTGAAAGCTGAATTCAAACAGCACCTGATCAGAATTTACAGCCGACTTGTATTGGCTGTAACCTGAACAAAACGTGACAAAAACATGTGTTTCTTGAGTCTAAAATGTAATTCCAGGAAATATTTTTAATACCCCATTGGAATCGCATTTTTTTGACGAAAATTGAGCGTTTTATGAATTTTTCCGTATCAAAGGTTCAAGCTGCGTTTTCTGGCAGAATTTGCAGCCCATTACGAATGTCATAACTCAATTTAGGAATTGAGTTATGATCTCAAATTCTTACTGTAGAAATTTTTAAGTAATTAAAAGAATCACCAATTGGAATTTCGTCAATCGGATAAACGAGGAATTTTTAATGAATTTTTCCCTAAGCTGCGGTCGGAAGTGACGAATCTGATTGCAGCTTGGTAAATGAATTTTTACGAATTTTTGGTAAAGAGTTAGATCTTGAAATTTTAACACAAGGCCTAACCCTCTGAGAGGTACGCCACATAAAAAATCATAATTTTTGAAGACTTGTAAACAGGTTAAACAAGTCACCAAAAACAGCCCATTTTCAGTGATATGAAATGCCTAAATGAAATCGCGGCCTACTAGTTAGTATGTAAAATTTGATTTCGTTAAGAGTTCGGATGAAATATGCCTAAGTGAGTTCATTGAATCAAATGTGCATTTGAATATGTTGATAAGTCAATTGACTTTTAAAAAGTCAAACCGACCAATGATTAGATCGAATGATAATTTTGATATGGATGAATGATAAATTCGACATAAAACCCGTAGGATGGAATAGTCGTATATGATTATGACTAATCTAACCGTCTTACGAATTGTGATGATGATAGTTTGACTCTAGACAAGTTAGATGAAGACTTGGGAAAGAAGCGGGTCAAACGGATCAAGTACGCGGAAAAAGAGCATAACCAGATGCAAGGTAAGTAAAACTTACATCATTTTGTAGGATATACATTTATTTATAAGTTATAAACACAACAAAGGTTATAATTGAAATACGGTTCCGACACAAATTGATATGGGTCGGAACATATCAAAAGATGAAAACCATGTTTAATGGTAAAAATCAATGTTGTAGAAGGCGCTAGGCGCTAGTCGGGCGGTGAGGTACCGCCTAGGGATTAATCGGATTGGACTTTTATATATAATTTTACATTTTTTTTTTATAAATATGTAGTTAATTTTATACTTTTTATATATAATTTTACAAGTTTAGGAACCATATGTAAACTAGTGCAAGATAGAGGGGCTAAATATCAAAATACCCAAACTTAATATACCCCAAGTCCGATTAATTCCGACTAAGACCGACTAATTCCGATTAATTCCGACTAATCGGTTTAATGGGCTGCAAAAGACTGGACCGATTAGTCCGATTAATTCCGACTAAGACCGATTTTCACCGATTAATTCCGACTTTGACCGACTTTGACTAAAACCGATTAATTGGACCGACTAGGTTAAAATTAGTCAGTAAACTACCGCCTAGCGCCTAGGCGGCGATTAATCGGCCGCCTAGGCCGATTTCTGCAACAGTGGTAAAAATGGTTGAAACGGTATTTTGGTCATGTGATGAAATATATAAAATGAGTTTTCGAATGGCTACTTTATAAGTAAGCCTAAACGAAGTAAAAAGTGAAAACGACGATTTAGTGACGTATAAATGGATAAAAGTTGAAGTATAAAACGACACCAAGTGGCATAAGCCATGTTGAGTTAAACTTGTAAGAAACGGATTTAAGAGACACAACTAAATTGTGAGAAATCCGAAATGAATTACTTAACGAATTGGTAAATAAATACCATTTATATATAAGCGCAAAATGTTTGGTCGTTTAGACCAAACGGGTCAAATGGAAATGTTGATACCATTGACATATAACGACTAATAAGTGTTTGTCAAGTCTTATACTCGCAGGATAAAATGGCTTGCGAATTAGCGATGCTATGAATTAGTAAATCATTGAGACAAGATATTAAAACGGGTCAAAATATCGACCCGAGCCAGGTACGCATAAATAAGATTATAGTTAGATGAGCGATTTTGGTCAAATATTTATTAAAAGTCCTTCGTCGTTAAATGAGGGACTAAAATTGACCAAAACGCCTTTGATGGGTAAATCGGGAAAACGACCCATATGGGTTGATTAGGAAATTGCACTTTGATTGGGGAATCATTAAACATGAATATAAGTTATAGGCATAAACATTTGTGGATCAAATGCCTAAAATGGGCCAGTTGCGTAAAATGACTGACCGAAGGGTAAATTTGGGTTAATAAGTAGATATGCTAAATATACCACAAAAGTAGTCGTGGTGGAACCTAAGCATATATTTTAGATGTGGAATAACGACGTGAGAAAAGAAAAGAATTAGTTTAGACTAAATAGCTTAAATTCCCCAAACGGGTCAAAAGTGTTAAAAAGTAATTTCAAGCCGAGAGCTTGAAATCTGAATTTTTGAAGTAGTTTAATATCAGGTATTGACTCCATGAGATGGAGAATTAAATTTCGAACGTGTAGGAAAAAGAATCGGGTAAAACAGACTTGTAGATAAAAAGTTATGACACTTTAAAGTTCGATTTACGACTAAAACTATAGCTGGACAGACATGCATGTTCCAGAGACGGACCTGCTGGAAAATAGTTTCCCCCGCGCCACGCCACAGAGGACATAGCCTGGGGTGTGACACGCGACAACCGTCGCGACACGCGACAGATTTTGCGAACGTCGTCGCGACACGCGACGGCTTATAATTTTGGAAATTGTTGTTGATCTTGTTGTTGGCCTATTTTGACCCACAAACTGGTTTGAAAATGTTTTTAAACGCTGAATGACTAACTCATTTCATGTTTTATGAAACGTAGGTATATTATCCATCAACGGAGGGCGGTCAAGCTCGAAGAAGAGCCGAACACATGAAAAAGAAGCTTCCGCGTGTTGTTTCGTCGTTAATTTTTAAACGGCAAATTTATTTACATTATGTTGTATTACCTTTAATGTAAAAGTTTTAAATAAACCCGTATTTTTATAAGTATGTTCTTTTGTATTTACACATTTAATTACCGATAATTATACGAAAACCTTAAATAAACAGACAGGGTGTTACAAGTTGGTATCAGAGCTCATGGTTAAAGAATAAAGTGTGTTCGGTTCGAAGCTTGATCGCAAATCCGGTAAGTACATGTATGTTAATAGTTTAGTAGGATTAAATTGTTGTGAAAAACACAAAGGGTATCGTGTAATACACGTTACACCAACGAAAATGATTAGTATAGTTAACGAAATCACGTGCAGTAAAAAGCCTTGTATTACAATACGTGCATTTATTAACGTCGAAATTACTAACTGTTGTAAATGTTTTAGTTGAAGGACACTCGCATATGAAGATAGCGAGAGTTTAACAAATCGCGGATTTGATAGAGGAACGGTCCAAAGAGTATGCTCATCAAGGACCTAAATCGCGTGGCGGTCGCGAACAAGGCTAATGGCAAGAGAAGCCCGTTAGGGCAAGCATTACCAGGTGCACATTTTAAATTTAATTACACAAACAGTAATATGCAACAAATATGTAGAAATTGAAAGTTGCATATGTAGATTAAAAACTTGGAAAAACCCGAATAGAAAATGTATTTGGGATATTGTTTCCAAGAGAAACAAATAGAGGCATTACTTACATGGGGTGTAATGTGAAAATTATAAAAAGGTCATGTATACCAGGTACTGATCGCTTACTCTGGCCAAGTAAGTGGTGAGCACGTGGTACCATGAACTTTTTATGATGGACATGCTTACATCCGTTGTAGTAAGGACGGGGTGAGTGGGACAAATTAAAAAAAGTACCCAAATGAATCAAATGAGCAAAATATTAGATAATAATGTAAACGCACAGCCGGGTGACGGAAGCGTATTACATTAGGATAATGAGCCCGAGTAAAAAAAATTAATGTAAAATGATTAAGATATGTATTAGGAGGGGGTGTAACACAACTCTCTTAGATGGAACACTCCTCTGGTTTGTTGAGTGATGAGAATCACTTTTATAAGCGGTATGAGTTCTAGAGGGTGGTTTAGAGTGTGGCACCGACTGGGTCCTTACATGGGTACCACTGGATTCATTGAACTGCCTGTCCAAAGCTCGCGTAACTGCATTATCTATTAACGCTTGTAATTCTGCTCCTGCTACGTTGACCCTGGAGGTGTCATGATTTTCTCTGGGGTGACTGTTGGCTTCGTCTGACCCGGCCATGTAGCTTGTTTGCTACATAAAATAATGATTTTAATTCATTCAGAGGTCTATAACAGTTTTATTATTCTAGAAGATTTATTAATCATGGTATTTAAGAACCATTTCGATTAATTTGTTAATCATATATATATTCAGGATATTATAAAAATCCTTAGTTAGAATTAAAATATATTAATGGCAAAAAGGCCTATTCACGTGGACGGTTTCAAATTTTTATTCATGATCTTATAGGATCAAGGTATTGAGGTTTTAATTTCTAATTCATTACCTCTTCTTAACAGGGGGTCGAAGACCACGACTGTATTTTGTCTTTAAATGACAATGAGTATAGCCCGTAGGCGTTATATCCCTAATGGATGTTTTAATTAATTAAAAGTATTTGGGAGAATCCAATATAGTGATGACTTAGGCGATTTTATCGAATCACTTTGGTCAAGAGTGTTAACATGTTTTCAGATGTTAACAAGAATTGGAACCTTTTGGATAGGTTTTACCATCTTGGTCATGTCTGCAACGACATATAGACTAGGTTTTACCTTTAAGATTCTTTTTAATATTTAACGCAGAACAGTCCTAAATTGAGGTGTTAATAAGGACCTGAATCTAATTTGAGGAATTACCATCTTGGCCCTGTCTTATAATGACACATGGCTAGGTTTTGTCCCTTTTTAGATTTTTATTATTTTATTATAATGGTAGGTCTCATAAGTGGAATGTTATATTTTCATTTATTTCACATATTATATTTATGTATATAATTTAGCAAAAATGAAAATTTAAATTAAATCATTCCATTGCAAAAATTTAAACAAATACAGATTTGCCCTAAACGGGACTTCTACTGAAATAACATGCCCACGCAGGGGCTTAAACAGAAATAATATACCCACACAGGGGTTAATAGAAAGACATGCTGTAGGATCGTTATTAGACCCAACTGAGTCGTTCAGAAGAGCTTTACATCCGGTTCAAAGGCGGAATCAGTGAACTGAACTTGAACACAGCTTAATACTCTTAATTTGTCAATTATATTGATAATAACACTGATTACAACCTGGACAAAATTTGGCAGCACTTCGTTACAGATCTGGAAGTCCCGTACCAAATGAACTAACATGTACCCTATTTATAGTAGTTCTAATTCCGCTCCAAATGACCAAGGAACGTTTCGGGCGGAATCAACATCTTAATCATGAAAATCTGTTTCTCAAACCTCGGGCACTGATAATTCTATTCTGTTGGACCGTTTTGCGACCCCGAAAAGTCAGTTAAGGACGTTCATCTTCACATACGAAGGCGGAATCAACGTAAATGAAGTTACAACAGCTTTCCTTTTCAATTCCTTCTCTTTATAAGCTTTCTAGAATGATTTTGACAAAGTTTTGTTACAAAGCTAATGACCAGGTCTCGCTCCAATGTCTGACATCAATGAATCTGGTTCGTTCTAACTGCCTATATATAGCTCCTGTGGTTTCGCTCTTATGACAAGACACATAAGCGAAACCCCCTAAGTACCCTTGGAGCGAAACCCCTAGTGACCTAATAAGCGAAATCACTAACCTAAATGTACATACAAGCGAAATAGTTATATCTGATTTCGCTTTTAGTGACAACCATGTCATTATGAGCGAAATCTCACACTAAAACCCTAATTTTGATTTTCAAACTCTAATCTTGACAATCTTAACCTAAGACTTGACGTAGACGTAGTCAACAGACATTCCGTGCACCAACAGACTCCCCCTTGGATGTTGACGAAGTCTTCAGCTCCGAGTCTTCAGTCTTGGTCTTTTCTCCAACTCTCTGTCTTCCCATCATAAGCACTCTATCTTCACAGGTTTAGAATCACAACCTAGCTCCATCTTCAAACTCCCCTTTGAATGTTGATCCAGACTCCCCCTTTCACAGACTTCCCCTCTCAATATGCTAGAATCTGAGGTCTTTATCTGGTTCAAGCTTTGACATTTAGCTTCCATGGGAATAATGAAGTCCAAAACCTGTTTCTCAAACATCAATCATTACAAACTATCTTTTCAACAATAAATCACAAACTCAATCAGTTTTAGAAATCCACTCAAGTATTCAGGTCCAAGTTAATGACCCTGATCACTTGATTAATCTACCAAGTTCAATTTAATGACCTTGGTTGATCATTTGACGAATTAAACTGATTTTAAAAACAACAATTTACACATTTTCTGAAAATAACAAGTATCAAGTTAATGAACTTGTTTTTGACTTTTCAATAAATCAAACTCCATCAAAGTAAGCTCTCCTCATTCTTCAGTCCAGAATCTCCTGCATCTGCTTCAACATCTGAGAATCCAACAATCAACTCTCCACTTTGGTTTGTCGGAAAATAAAGCAGAAATAAAATCTTTTTGGATTTTATAAAGTGTTCTAAACTAAGAAATGAAATACAGAAAACTTAAATTGCAGAAAGTAAACAAAGTAAACTATTTACAAAAATATTTTTGGCGAGCGTGTCAGGGAATCATATCAGCTATCAGACAAATTACAAGTACCGTTAAGCTTCATTTCATACTCAGACTTAAACAATTCACCTCGAATGTCGATATACTGATCCATCTTAAATTCTCACACAAATTTCAATTTACTCAGGATATGAATTAGATGTCTTATGAACTTAGCTCATTCATGTGTCCCACCTCTTGAATATACTCCCGTATCCAGAATCCCAATATTCAGTCTTACAGGTGAGTATACTACAATGATATCTGTACATAAATTAGGTAATGCGAGGGCCGAGGGATCTCAGGTCGATACTTCCGTATACGCAGAGAGATATCAGCTTCGACTTTACGGTATGTCCCCTTTAGAGGATCTTTTAGCTACAACAGCAGCGACTATCAATTTTATTGTTTCATCGGCATACTGAGGGTTTATGCTATGTTTCAAGCATTGCAGAAAGTATTATCCAAGGACTAGGTCAGAACTTCCATTCAGCAGAAGTCCCGGAATAATACCCCAGACATCATTGAGTATAAAGACCTAGTATATCAGATTATGAGACCTTTCAAACGAGATTTCAGGGGTTACCTATATATCCAAGTAGTGTTCCCCACGAATTTCACAAGTTTGAAATTTTAGGTTTATATCCCGAATAAATCTACTAAATGTGCGAAAACCTATCGACACATCATCAGTGAGACTGTTTAACTCATTTAAACTTTACAAATCTTTAGCATACTGTAATTGTCTAGCCGATGTACTATCATTTTCCCTTTATACACAAGCTCTTTTTCAGATTTTATCATGTTTTTGTATTTTTGCATTTTTTACTGTTTTTGTAATTTCTGAAAACAAACTATATACATCTATCTACTCCCCCTAAATACCAAAACATGTAAAAAATCGACAAACCATTGCAGATTGTTTCTCGTCTTCATTCGCAACAGTACTCTCATCAACGCCAATAATACCATCCGACACCGACAGAAGCTTCATACCGTTCAGTTTTAACAAATATTTAAACCGATTTTTATCAAAAGCTTTGGTATGTAAATCAGCTTTCTGTTCGTCAGTGTGGATTTTCTCAATTCGTATCAACTTTTTCTCAAAACAATCATGAATAAAGTGATGACGAATTTCTATGTGTTTAGTTTTAGCGTGATGTACTGGATTCTTTGTTATATTTATTGCGGCCTCATTATCAACAAAAAGAGGTGTGTTAAGAAACTGCAAACCGTAGTCGCGCATCTGTTGCTGTATCCATAGGATCTGAGAGCAGCAACTGCTAGCAGATATGTACTCCGCTTCACATGTAGATAACGCCACAAACGTTTGTTTCTTACACTGCCAGGTAACCAATCTAGATCCAAAGAACTGGCATCCTGCAGTTCTTGATTTTGAATTGACTTTGCAGCATCCGAAATCCGAATCGGAATACCCTTCGAGCGTAAAATCGCCTTTCCTAGGATACCATAACCCCAATGAAGGAGTTCCTTTCAGGTAGCGCAATATCCTCTTCACAATGATCATATGCGAAGCTCTCGGGTTAGATTGATATCTTGCTGCGAGGCACGTTGGGTACATGATATCAGGACGTGAAGCATTTAAGTACATCAAAGAACCTATCATGGATCTGTAGAACGTTTCATCAGCCCTGTCTCCGGTGAGATCTGGGTGAATCCCATGATTTGTTGCAAATGGGGTAGCAGCTGGAGTAGAACTTGACATCCCAAATTTCTCTAGAATATCATGAACGTACTTCGTCTGATGAATGAAAATTCCCTCAGGAAGTTGTTCAACTTGAAGACCCAGAAAGAATTTCATCTCCCCCATTGATGACATTTCGAATTTTTGCTTCATCACTGATTCAAAATCTTTGCACAGATTTTCATTTGTCGACCCAAAGATTATATCGTCCACATAAATCTGAACTATCAGAAGATGACCGTCGACCTCTTTAGTGAAGAGAGTGGCATCCACTTTTCCACGAATGAACTTGTTGGCTAGTAGGTGTTGAGACAAAGTCTCGTACCAAGCTCTCGGGGCCTGGTGTAAACCATACAACGCTTTGTCCAATAAGTAGACCTTGTTTTTGTGGATTGGATCGGTGAAGCCCGCCGGCTGTCCGACATAAACCTCCTCTTTGACCTTCCCATAAAGAAACGTCGATTTTACATCTAACTGATATACTTTGAAGTTCTTCCAAGACGCAAATGCAAGGAAAATTCTGATTGCCTCTAGTCGTGCTACAGGAGCATAGACTTCTGTAAAATCAATCCCCTCCTGTTTACTAAATCCCTGAACAACGAGTCGAGCTTTATTCCTTATAACAACTCCTCTGTCGTCTCTCTTACACTTAAATACCCATTTTGTATTGATTTTCCTCTGACCATCCGGCAAATCCACTAACTTCCACACTCCCAATTTCTCGAATTGACTAAGTTC
Organism: Helianthus tuberosus; assembly: GCA_030545235.1. NCBI lineage: Eukaryota > Viridiplantae > Streptophyta > Magnoliopsida > Asterales > Asteraceae > Helianthus > Helianthus tuberosus. Next base: position 94,175,926 of record CM060380.1, on the reverse strand, counting down.
CTCCTGCATTGCATTGACCCAAGAATCTTCTGTAAGCACCTCTTTGTAAGTTCTTGGTTCAACCTGCGAGATAAAACAACTCAATGAGAATTCAGTTTGCAAAGGAGCAACTTTCGTATAAAAACATGTAAGCCCTTTATCAATCTGTCTTCGAGTGCGAACGCCTGTCTGCAATTCTCCTATGATCAACTCCTCTGGATGATATGAAAAAGTTCGCGGCATCACTTCGTTTGGAACATCTACATTGCCCTCCAGATTAGTAACATTCTGATCTGCATCTTGTTCACCAACTTGGTTTGTTTGACTTGAAATCTGAATTTGCTCCCCCTCAGAATCTGAATCACCATGATCAAAGACTGGCATGTTTTCAGCTTCTTGATTATCATCCTGAACCGACTGATTATCCTGAGCAACTTCATTCTGTTGGACATCATCATGTTCACCAGCATTACTCGGACCTGCTTCATCGTCATTTGAAGTTTCCCGAGGTCTTCTAGAATACTCAGCTGGGAACCTTAGCTGCGACTCGTATTCATGCAAAAAATCCAACTCATCAAAGAAATCTTCATCATCCTCTGATTCTTCTCTCATGTCAAACGAATCCCACAGTTTGTCATAATGATAACGCCATGAATCACCAGGATTTTGCGGCGGCATAGTATAACCTTGGCATTCAACATTTGCAGCTTCAATAATCCGCTTCTCACTTGGAACGAAGACACGTCGCATCGGATTTGCGTAACCAACAAATATTCCCTCAATGCTCTTCGGACCAAACTTTCCATGAGGCTCTATAACTGTATAGGGTGACCCGAACGGTTCTAGATACTTCAAATTCGGTTTGCGGTTATTGATTAGCTCAAAGCATGTTTTGTTGAACTTCTTGACAGTGAGAACCCTGTTGAGCGTATAGCATGTGGCGGAAACAGCTTCAGCCCAAAAATTTATCGGTAACTTTGAATCTGCGAGCATAGTTCTAGCCGTCTCGATTAGTGTCCGGTTTTTGCGTTCTGCGACTCCATTCTGTTGCGGAGTGTACGGAGCACTAAACTCATGCAATATACCTCTTTCATCACAAAATTCTTCCATCTTACTGTTCTTGAATTCAGTACCATTATCACTTTGAATTCTTTTGATACGCCGTTGGTACAAATTCTCAATTTTCTGAACAACGCCATCAAACTATCATAAGTTTCATCTTTCGTCTTCAAGAAAGAAACCCACGAAAATCTGGAATAATCATCAGTAACGACCAAACAGTAGTAATCTCCTGTAATACTTTTGACATTCACAGGACCAAACAAATCCATGTGAAGTCTTTCCAGAGGTCTCGAAACTGAATTGACTTGCTTTGTAGGGTGTGACTTTTTCTTCTGCTTACCTTTAACACAGCTAATGCACTCCCCTTCCAGATGAAAACCTTTGACATGAACTCCAAGAACCAAATCATTGTGCACCAAGTGATTCATCTTCCTTAGGTGAATATGCCCCATCTTGCGGTGCCACAATCTCGATTCTTTCTCAGTTGCTCTAGAAACAAAACAATGTGCTTGACCAGTAGATGTAGTTGCTACACTCATATCTAACACATATAAATCATTCACTCTAGGTGCCCGCATGATAATCCATTCTTCAGGGATAACAAATCCTGGTTTCAAGATCAAACATTCTTTATCAGTGAAGTGAGTAGTATACATATTGTCACAAATCTGCGAGATACTAAGCAGATTGTTCTCCAGCTCAGTAATGTAGTTAACTCTTTCAAACGTCACAATCCCGTTGGATAACGTTCCTTCACCTATAATTCTACCACCTTCATAACCAGCAAATCCAACATAACCACCATTGATATTTCTAACATCATACAGCAACGCAGTCTTCCCTGTCATATGTCTTGAAGCTCCACTATCCATGATCCATCTGGATACAATTTTTGTAATATCCTGCACCTAACAAACTATGACTTAACCAACTTCAATAAAGATGCCGATTCATGCTTCGCGATCCAGGAAGCTCCGGCAATTCAAACTGTTTAGTCAAACATGGAGTCCACCCAGGCCTCATCAGCCTTATGTGTAACCTTGACTCTCGCAATTTGAATTTTGAAGTTTCCAGCCTTCAAAGGTGGAAAATTTGCATCATAATCAATTTGAATTGAATTCTCTGAAGGTGAAATCTTTTTCACACTTTTTGGTTTCCAAACTTGTTGAGATAATGCAACCTGATTGTAAAATTTGTCATTTTTAGTTACCACTTTCTTTACGGGTTCATTTTTCACTTTGATGTTTTCATTTTTCACACTCTTTTTTCTCAACAATCATTGGTGCTTTACCCTTCTCGTCAACTTTCTTCTTTTGAATCTTCACAGTTTCAGTCTTAGGCTTCACATTGGTACACTTTCGTGCAATGTGACCAACTTGATTACATCTGAAACATGTTCGAGTATCAACAACTCGACTTGTGCCTTCAGACTGAGACTGTGAAGCTCTTTTCTCAAAGAACTCTTCATTTGATTTTGAAAAAAATCTCTTTCTCTTCATCAGCAAGTGAACTCGAACTGTCACAAACACCTTCTTTTCAGCAAACCTCTTGTTTGTAACATTTCTTTTCTGATAACTCTTACCACCCCGATAACCACCCAACCAGTTATTTCGATTGTTATTATAAAAACGTGATGGATTAACAGATTTCTTGTAGTAAGATTTATCTTTCTCAAAACTCATTTTTCTCTTTGTTTGACTCAGATTGTTCACTTCTGACAACTCAACTTCGACCAACTTGAAAACATTTGTCAATTTGTTCATATTAACATTCTCAAATGGAAACTCAGAATCTGAATACAACTTATCAGATTCAGCCATCTTGTACATTACAAGACCCGGTTCATCACTTAAGTTGTTTTTGGATTTTGGTTTCTGAATGTACTTATCCAAGAAACACCCATCTTCCTCAGTAGTGTCACTATCCATTTTTAGCACATTTTCAACAACACCTTTTACAATATCATTTTGGACACTATCATCATTGGAAGATGTGAACGTGACATCAATTGAATCCGGAAGATTCATTTCACTTTCCTCTTCGATTTCAACCAACCCTGATTGCTTTTTCGTGTAGTTATCAAGAACAGGTGGTGGAACTTGATGAAAACCCACCCCAGTTCCATCAGAATACACATCTTCACCTGCTTTGTCTTTCCCGATGGGTTTGGGAATAATGTGTTGCAACACAAAGCTTGCGGAGCTGTAACTGTTAAGCTTCAACTGGATTCGCTCATTTTCAATTTCAGCCTCTTGAAATTTAAGTTTCAGTTTAGCGATTTCATCCAGTTGTTGGTTGATTGATTCTTCTTTTACTTTAAGCACAACTTTTAGGTGAACATTTTCATTTTAAGTTTTACCATTTCGATCATCACTATCTTTCATTATGCTTTTGAGTTTTTCAAATTTTTCAGAAATCTGACGGTTTTCAAGAATTAACTTTTGATTTTCCTTTTTAACTTTTTCATGATCAATTTTATCATTTTCAATTTTGCTAGTTAATTCTCTTATCCGTTCAGTTGAAGCTTTAACTGTTTTGTCACGATCAAGAATCTGATTCTCAACGCTTCTGACCTTTGCTGTCAGATCATCAACTTTCTTCCCGTTGAGATACGTGACCGTGTTACAAAATTTGCACTCTTTGTTGCAATTTTTGCACTCAGCATTTCCATCAATTTGTTTACCTGACACATTTGTTGACAAGTTTGAACTGACCTGGCTTTTTGACTCAGACACGGAGTTAGAGTCTACCTCAAGTGCCTTAGCAGCCAGCACTTTGTCAGCCATTTTCCGAGATTTTCAGCAGTTAACTCTTGCGTTGTGTCAATAACCCCAGTATCAACTTTCTTTGATTTCTCTGCCTCTTCTTTCTCCTTTTTCTCTTTTTCTTCTTTCTCCTTCCTCTCTTTTTCTTCTTTCTCTTTCTCGTCTCCAGTTCCCCACCATTTATTCTGCCAATAATCATCCTCTTCTTTGTACTCCTTGATTATGGCTTCGATATCAAGCGTTTTGTCATCAATTGCAATATTTCCATATTCATCAAGATAACACTCTCTGTCCGGATCCCATCTTCTCGCCCTCTTCGCTTCCAAATAGATACGAGATATTCTAATTATTCTGTTTTCAGCCAGCATTTTTCTGTATCTATATTTATGCTCTTCAGTTCTATCGTCTTTCCACGGAATAGGTTCGTCGTTTTTCACCATGAATGCGTAACCAACTGCATCTTCCTCCGGTAGAACCTCTTTACTCCAATCATACCCTTCATCATCGTAAATCACCGCAAGAGCTCTAGATTTCTCTTTGTTATCTTCAACCTGCTTCAATCTAGGCGGCTCAGATTTATTCTGGTGATAAATTGCCTTCTTGTAATAATCATCTCTGAAAGGATTCTCCGACTCATCAGCATAAGCGTTTCTGCATTCACGCTTGAAGTGACCTTTCTGCTTACACTTGAAGCATGTCACCTTGGACTTGTCGAACCCCAGCTTAGTAGATGGACCACCAATTGTCTTCCTGCCAGTAATTTCCATGAAACGCTGTGCTCGACGAACATCACTGGCCATAGCCCAACGAATATCGATCAGCTCCATTTCCTCAGGATCAATCTGATCATAATCTTCTTTCGTCAGATTGGTGTTGCCTATCTTCCCAGCTACTAACCCTTCATACGATTCCAACACTGATGCTAGGAAGATCATCAGCTGTTTGGCCGACTCCTCATCAAAATTCTGAGCATTCTTCAAGTCTATTGCAATGTTGCATTGAAAACGATTCTTTGCATCGGAATGACTTGCAGATGATGAAGATCCACTGTGATAACCACTGTGATTTCCACTGCTTTGACTGCTTTGACTTTCTTTGCTTGCTGTGGACACATTCTCAGCAGAAAATGCAGTTTTTGGAGAAGTTGCTTTTTGCATCATACTCTTTGGATAATACAAATCCAAATTTTGCTGGTAAGATGAGTGATTTACTTTATACGTCTTCTTCAATTCCAACTCGTGACTCTCGAGTCTCTCAATCAGTAAATCTGGAGTAAGATCTTTTGGCAAGATAGTGTTTTTTAGCATGAGAGCATAATATCTCCAATCCATCTCGTCTGGTAACGAATCGAACAACTTGTCTACTTGCTCATCATCGGGATATTTAATTCCATGTCTAGCTATAATTCCAGCTTTAAGTGTCCAAACCTCTCAATCATTTTTGACACTGATTCATTTTTTAAACACCCAAACATATCAAACTCTTTCCTAAGTAGTTTCTTTTTGTTTTTCTTGATTTCTTCACTACCTATACATTTCTTTTCTAACTTTTCCCAAAGATCTTTTGCATTTGAATAATCGATCAAGGCAATAATGTCTTCCCGAACGGACTGAAATAACAATGCCACACATTTTTGTTCAGCTACAAATGAATCAATCTCCTCAGCTGATCTTAAAGTTTCACCATTTTTGTTTCCATTGACATAACCGTTTTTCAGACTTTTCCAGCTGGGAAATGCGAATGCCATCAACCAATCTTCAAACTTTCTTGACCACCGACTGTATTCCTCGATAGCCATTAGCTTTGGAGGTTTATTGAATGTTCCAAAGGCACTTTCAGATTCCCAAACTTCCTTTTTCTTCTCTTTCGGCGGATTCTCATTCGTATTACTAGACGAAGAATCATCGTTTTCGGAATCTCCAGCGAATGCGTACATGTCGCTAAACGGGTTCAAGAAAATATCATCCATCTTGAGTGTACCTGCAAAATCAACAATCACTTAGAAAAATTTTTGAAATCTTGAAAAACAATGACACAAAAGCGAAATATCAGCTATTTTGACTGATAAGCGAAATCAGTCAAAGTATCAGATAAACGAAATCAGAAAATGTGTCAGATAAGCGAAATCACACTTGACACATAAACGAAATCAGTCTTCACAAATAAGCGAAATAGTATATTTCCGAATAAGCGAACTAGGCAATGTCCTTATCAACAAAAACAGACCCTTAAAGTGTCCGAATAAGCTTTCTAGAATGATTTTGACAGAGTTTTGTTACAAAGCTAATGACCAGGTCTCGCTCCAATGTCTGACATCAATGAATCTGGTTTGCTCTAACTGCCTATATATAGCTCCTGTGGTTTCGCTCTTATGACAAGACACATAAGCGAAACCCCCTGATGAACACATAAGCGAAACCCCCTAAGTACCCTTGGAGCGAAACCCCTAGTGACCTAATAAGCGAAATCACTAACCTAAATGTACATACAAGCGAAATAGTTATATCTGATTTCGCTTTTAATGACAACCATGTCATTATGAGCGAAATCTCACACTAAAACCCTAATTTCGATTTTCAAACTCTAATCTTGACAATCTTAACCTAAGACTTGACGTAGACGTAGTCAACAGACATTCCGTGCACCAACATATTCTATCCTTACAAGACGAAGTCAATAGACGTAATGCACTAACAGACTCCCCCTCGGATATTGACGAAGTCTTCAGTGTCTAGTCTCCAGTATGACACATCTTCAGTCTTGATCATTCTGCCTTCTCATTCAAGTTGTAACATTATAAGCATCTATCAATCATTCTCTTCTTCCATCAGCTTCAGGCTCCCCCTTTCGTCAAGCTTCCGTGCTTTGGGATCGACACCTAGCTATCCATCTACAAGCTCCTCTTGCTTCAAGCTTGTCTTCAGATTCCCCCTTAGACTCTGCTCTCGGGATCGTAATCTGGACTATCTGCAAACACTCAAACATTTATAAATACAATGCTTTCAAATTCTCCATCAAATTCTCTAATTCACTTCCCCTATCAATAAACTTTACAGATTTGGCAGTATTAAAGAATCCAACTCCCTCACAGTTAATCATCCAAGTCCAAACTAATGACCTTGGAGATATCACAAACAGTTTTTGAATTTTTAGTTTTTTTTTTAATTCAAGTTTCAAATTAATGAACTTGTTTTATTTTCAGAAACACAATCAACATACTTAGATTTTAAAACTCAGCAATTCAGACATCAGTTGTCGAAAATAAAACAGAATCAAAAATCTTTTTGTATTTTCTGAAAAAATATAAAGCAGTAACGAAATATTTACAAACATATTTACAGACCATATTTTTGTTTGAGTTTGGGTCAGAGGATCATATCAGTTTTTGACAAGTCACAAGTACCGTTGAGCTTATTTACACATTAAGAATTAAACAATTCACTTAGATTGTCGATATATTGATCCATTTAAATTTTCACACAAACTTCAACTGATTCAGGATACGAATTAGGTGTATTAAGAACTTAAACCCATTCATGTGTCCCACCTCTTGAATATACTCCCGTATCCAGATCCCAATATTCAGTCTTACAGGTGAGTATACCTAGATGATATCTGTAAAGGGAGTAAATTATAGTACGAAACCGTGAGAGCTCAGGTCAGAACTTCCGTTCAGCAGAGAGATGACGGCTCGACTTTTGGTGTGTCTCCTTTAGAGGATCTTTTGTATTACAACAGCAATGACTATCAATTTTATTGTTTCATCAATTTGCTGAGGGCGGTGCTATATTTCAAGCAATGCAGAAAGTATTCTCCGGGGACTAGGCCATTGCTTCCGCAAAATCAGAAGTCCCGGGATAATACCCCAGATATCACTAAGTATAAAGACCTAGTATCTCAGAAAGAGGGACCTTTCAAACGAGATTTCAGGGGTTACCTATATATCCAAGTAGTGTTCCCCACGAAATAAGTAAGTTTGAATTTAGGTTTATATCCCGAAAAAGTTTACTAAATGTATAAAAACCTATCGGCATATCATCAGTGAGACTGTTTAACACATTTTAAACATTACATATCTTTAGCATACTGTAACTGTCTACTGATGTACTATCATTTCCTCTTTTTACGCAAAAACTCAATTTTCATTTTATCATGTTTTTGGTTTTTTTCAAATTTTCAAATGTTTTTGTATTTTCTAACAATATTACTCCCCCTAAAATGCAAAATCATTTAAAGAAAATTTGACAACCAATACTGATAGCTTTGTCTCGCCATCCATTTTCTGCTTCTCATGCACTGATTTACAGAAAATAACATACCCCCATGATTTACAACACATTGATTTTCGACAGTTTGAAAACCGTTTTTCAATCTTGTGAAATTAATCATGTTTGTTCAACCGTGAGGGTTTCGGCATATTCAATCAACACATATTTATATATTTTTGACAAAAATTAAAAACATATTTTTGGTTTTTCAAAATTTTCAATTTTTTAGGGTTTTTGAAAGTATTGTTTATTTATGTACAGAATGAAAATAAACTTCCTGTTTCAACCAACACAGGATCCAGAAGCCTCCTTTCCTCGTTGTGCCAGGCTGCTCCAAATTTCATTCTCACAATCTTTGGTTTTGTTGAGCACCTGCACATTCAGACTACTTGATTACTTAAACAATTTAGCCCAGGTTTGTTGAACCTTAGGCATTTCAACACAATAATTCTCATTCAATTTCGGAAAATCTTTTTCATTCTGAACAAAGACTTTTTCATTTTTAGCTTTAATTTTCTCCTCTTTTACCGAAATCATTTGTTTCTTAATAGACCATGTTTGACCTATCGGAGTACCACGTTTGTAAAAATGTGAATCTTTTTGAACATTCTGTTTTTTGAACAACTTTTGGTTTCCAAAACTCTTGTGGTTTTGTCATATCAACATTTGTTTTCCAACTTTGAGTTGTTCTGACTCTGGGTGTATGAGAATTCCAGGTCTGTCTAGAATCAAACCTGTTCGGGTTTGATTTCCAGTTTTGATTTGAAGCAAACTTGTTTGTGTTATACCTCCAAGTTTGTTTTGAGTCAAATCTGGTTGACCTTTGTCTCACATTCTCAGATTTTTGTTTCTCAGCATCAATCTTCTTTATGTCAACATCCACAGGTTTCAGATTTGGACACTTTCGTGCAAGATGTCCTATCTGATCACATTTGAAACATGTTCTCATGGACACACCTTTGACCTGTGGTTGTTGCCTTTTCTTTTGAGCTAAGAACTCTTCAATAGACTGTTGTCCAATTTTAAGTTTTTCTTCTTCATCAAAACTTTTTCCTTGAACAAAACTCATTTTTTCTTGAACATTCGGAGTTTCATTTCTTTTCCAACTTTGTTTCTTCTTATAACCCAACCCAGCCTTCATGTTTTTCTTCTTGTAACTAGGTTTGTTATACGAACCTCTATGACTCTTACCAGCAAACTTTGAAATCTCAGACTTCTCAATCTCAACCATTTTTAAAACTTTATCAACCTTTTCTGAAATCACATTCTGAATCGGGAATATAACATCTAAGAACAACTTGTCCGATCCAATCATGGTATAAACCAATCCTTTTGAATCATCATTCAAAATTTTCTCGGATTTTGTGTTTTTCAGATAACTATCATGAAGATTTCCTTCATCTTCATCCTGTGATTCATATTTACCTGTATCAACCGACTCTTCTTTCAACACACTTTCAACGACTTTACCTACCACCTCTGAATCATGAGAATCTTCAGATTTGGAATAGGTTATGTCAATGTTGTCTGGCAATTGGTCTACCATGTTGAAAGCTTTTTCAACCTTTTCCTCATCATAAAATGCAAATTTTCCCGGTGGTGGAACTTGATGAAACTCTGAGCCAATGCCTTTCTTGTTTTGCTCAGACTCACCATCTCCCGGTTTTATATTGAAAATACGTTCAAGCACATATGACGATACGTGATAACTTTTCAATTTGTTGTTATCCTGTTCTAAATCAGCAATCTGTCGCTTTAGCTTAGCAACATCCTCAATATAGGAATTAACAACATCTTGTTTTATCGAATACATTCGTTTAAGTTCTTTAGTTGTTTCAGAAAGATAATTCATTCTTGATTGAGCATATTTCATTTCATCTTTCACTTTCTCGTATGACTCTTTCGTAATATGATATGCTAATTTCATTGAGTCATATTCTTTCTTCATTTCTTGACAAGCAATTTCTTTTTGTGAACATTCTTCTGTCATTTTAGAAACATTTTCTTTCAAAACTTCATTTTCCGTTTCTAACTTTTTACATTTTTCTGAAAGTTTTTCATCATTTTCTTTTAAAACTTTTTCTTTTTCTAGCATTTCTTTGCATTTTTCTTTAAAAATGTTTTCAATTTTAGTAAATTCAAGATCTCTTGTTCTGAATTGCTCATCTTTTTCAGTACAAGCTCTGCACGGTTCCATGCATTTCTTGCACTGTTCAACAGTTTCAGTCAAGATGTTAGAATTAGAATTTACCTCAGTGATTGGCACCTCAGTGTTTTCAGCCGTTTCTGTCTGCTTCGACTTAGCAACATTATGATTTTCTTCAACATCGACTTCATCACCAGCATTACCAGCTTCCAAATTCTCATTCTTCACTTCTTCTTTCTTCTTAGTTTCTTCAACTTGCTGCTCTTCAGTAACAGCTTTCTCAACTTCTACATTCACCACAACTTCTTCTCTTTTGATTTTATTCACAAACTCAACTTCAACAGCTTCTGCTTTAACCTCTTCAGTAACTTTCTTCAGATTGTTTACCAACTCTACAACACTCTTCTTCATTCTCTCTTCATCCCTTTTTCTTAGACACGATGTCATAGCATATCTGATCTCCTTTTCATGCCTTTTAGCATATGTGTCATCTTTCATCACATTTCTATAGTATTCGGCTCTCAAAGGAATTATGAGAAGAACATCATCAAAGATTATGTCTTTCTTTGGAACAACTGGTTCTCCTTCTCTGTTGAAATAACACTCTCTCTTTTTATCCCATCTTCTGTTGCTCACTGCACTCTCATACTCTTCTTGCATTTCATCCATTCTGTTCAAGACAATGTTTCTTTCTTTGTAAGTCTTTTATTTCAGAATCTCTTCTCTGGTTTTCACTTTGATCTCAGTTGTATCTTTGTCTTTGTTTTCATCTTGAATCTCAGCAACAAAAACAAACTTTCTTTCCTCTGTTATAACTTTACCATGAGCTGTTTTTCGAACATTCTCCAAACGATCTTCTTCTGGACATACCTCTGACCAATCAAAACCTTCATCATCTTGAATTACAAAACAAGCTCTCGATTTAGGTTTATCTTCAATCATCTTAGGATCTTCTCTGCTTCGATGATAGATTGCCTTTCGGTAATAATCATCATTGAATGGATGTTCATTTCCACCAACTGCAGAATTAGTGCATTCTCTCTTGAAATGACCTTTCTGCTTACATTTGAAGCAAGTCACTTTGGATTTGTCGAATCCAAGCTTTGTTGATGCACCTCCAAGAGATTGTTTCCCAGTAATCTCCATATACCTCTGCGCTTTTCGGATGCAACTTGCTAAGCACCAACGAATGTCAATGAGCTCCATCTCTTCTGGATCAATCTGGCGTAGTCTTCTTGGGTTAACTCTGAGTTTCCAATTTTACCAGCTACAAGACCTTCATACGATTCCAAAACAGATGCAAGGAAACTCATTTGCTGCTTAGCTGCATTGATGCTCATTGCAGGAGAATTCTTCAACTTAAGAGCAATGTTGCAAAGTGTCACACCCCAAATTTCCATGTGTTACCGGTGGGCCCGGTAGGGGAGTAACGTGACGTGGTTGGCAACATCATAGTCAAACAACACAATATATAAATGCACAGCGGAAGCAAAAGATAATTATTACAATCCGAAATAGTGTAACATCAAAGTATTACAACGGAAGTAAGGATCCACAGGCGGATCTTAAAACAACAAAAGAAATTATCAGACTAATGGCTTATGTGGAGGAGTTGCAAATTCCTCATCTAACAAGCCCTGAGCAGCTTCCAGCCTATTATGTACTTGTACCTGTCACTTAGACTTTGGAAAATACATCAGTTTTCACTGGTAAATACACTCAACTGACTCATTTGAAAAGGGTTTAAGAAAATTGGTTTAGGTGCACAAGGCACGAAAATATATTGACACTTTGATTAAAATGCTCAAGTCAATATAAATCTTTTATACTTGGGACAAACTATATCTCATGTTATCAGTTTTACATAACTTGCTCTACATACGGGGCCCGGTTCTATGCCGGTTCAAGATTAACCGACACACCACTATTCCCCTATTGGGAATCCCTTATTGGGTATAATTAATTAATTAGCATATAGCATCTGTCAGGTGTATGCCTACACCCCGTGCTTAAGTCGTGGCCATTGCAATTTAATGAGTCAAGGATATCCAGGACACGGTCGCATTAACCCCCAATGTTTCAGTCAAGCAATACGAATTAAAAACAGGTTATTTGGATTTCCCGACTCATTGGTCTTCGAATCCCATACCTGACCATGCGGTATTTATATTACCGTATCCCAAGCCCGTAATAGGGAAAATAAGTTAAGAGTATTTACCTGAGCTAGCTCCTGTCTTAAATAGCAAGAATTTTAATAACTCAGCCGTATTCACTTAAGTAAGCGTAGGTACAATTTACCGGAATGCTCTAGTCTGGAAATGATGGTGTAAATAACCAATTAGAATACTAACGTGTCTTTAATTAAGCCTAAGCTTAGACCGGTTAGTCTTAAGGAAATATACGGTTCAAACACAAGATTAAGCGAAGACCGGAATAGAATGTGTTTTAGACCCGACAAGTTCGGAGACTTGTATAATATGGGTATTTTATACACATTCTGGATTTTGAGATAATAACGATAAGGTTTGACCCGTTTCGGCTAATTTATGTAAACTAGTTACATAAACCGAACCGAACGCGTATGAAGCGTAACGGGTAACCATAAGAGTCCTAAACAGGTTTCTTAAGTTAACATGCCTTAAATATGTTGTGATATCAGTGGGATACCTTCCGTTATGCCCAAAACGAGTTTAATCTCATAAAAAGCCCCGTAGGGGTATTTTGGTCATTTTAAAGATTATAAAAGGAGTTAATTAAGTTTCTGTGAACCGGGTCTGAATACATCAGTAAATTAGTTTATTTTAACAGGTTATAACATTTGGTTATAAGTCTTATATGTCAAAATAGTTTTAAACCCTAACTATGCGTATAATACGCGTATAAAGCCGTTTTAAGCGACGTACGGGTTAAAATAAGATTTTGAGTTTCCTGATTAGTTAAACAGGTTCAAAACACTCTATTTAATATTCAAAATCAGTAGCAATTGGATTTGCATCAAAAGGATTTGTAAAACTCATTTTATGGCCGAAAAGGGTATATTCGGTATTAACCGAATTAAGGCGATAATCCTAGCTTATGATCAGTTTAAAAATAATTAAAAATCTTCAAAAATCCCAAAATATTATTTAACATCAGTGGGTAAAAGGTTTGGTGTTAAAAAATTGGGTTTAGATAGGTTTTACGCTAATGACGCCGTTTAATTACTAATAAACGTTATAATTACGTCATTAAGCATAACTCCTAATCTAGACTTCCGATTGACGTGAAATTTTGCAGACATGTTCAATAATCAGTAACTAAGATTATTGTACTTTCATATTTCTAAAAATCTCGTTTTATGGCTATAAGGGTATTATGGTCATTATTTAGGCAATTAACGGAACCGTCGGACAATCGAGGTTTCACGTGGTATAAACGCAGAGGGTTATACCAACATGTAACTAGGTCCTAATGGAACTTTAAGGCATGTCTAAACCTATCAAAACCGGGTCAGAATCGAAGTCAAAGCAGAAAGTCAAACTATGCGACTTTCGGCTCCGAATCGGTTCAAAACAGAAAGTTGTCGAACCAAACAAGTTTAGACATGTTATTATACTTATTTTCAGGTTATATGAATGTTAAAACAGATTACACGCCCTCTGTAACGCTAATTACATGTTTAATGGTTATGTTGACTTTTTCGGAAGAAGTTTGACTCGACAAAAGACATGGTTAGATCGGGAATCAAAGGGTGCCCTTTTAAGGGTTAATTGCTCACAATATTACCAACTTGTAACAACTTTCGCTTCGACAAATCTCTGGACCGTTTATGATTTATCTCCAAGTCAAACCGTAGTTACGACGGTTTGACTTCTAGGCTATAAACGAATCAAGACTCAATTTAGAAGGGTCAAGGATACTTACGTAAGTCTAATAGATGATTTGGAATGCTTGGTATCAGCTTGAAAGCTCCACAATTGATCAGAAGTGAATACGAGGTTGTATGTTGCAACATAAGAATTTTACAAGAACTTTTGATCCTCCTAATTTATGCCAAATGAGTGAAGTAATGATCCAAGACCAGTACATGTACCCAATATAAGTTATAAACCACTTTAATCAGCCCATAGGATCGAAATACCATGTTTTAAGTCGGTTATAACAGCAACAGGCAGTTGTCTGTCTTATTTCGCGTCTGCAGGTCTGTCGCGGCCCGCCTCAGGCATAAGCAATTCTTACGCGGGCCGCCTGGAGGCTGAAATCAGGTTAACAACTTTTCAGTTATTGCATTTTCAGTCCCCGGTCCTCCTAAACATCGCTTTCACCTTGTTTCTTGCATTATAAACCCTCTAAATTGATTTATAAGGGCTTCAAGACTTATACCATCTTTGTGAAGTCCTCGGGTAACTTTGTGATCACCCGAAAAGCCCTAATTTTCACTGTTGACGATTCTAACCCTCACACACGAATTTTATCACAACTTTCTCATACGGCAACGAAACTTGGTGAAATTTTTATGGTGAATTCTAGTGAGCATAATTAATCGTTACAAGGCTTCGGGTTTGCTAAAAAGGTCACTCAGAGGTATAACTTAACATATTGACACATTTAACCCCTGTAGTTTGTAATCTCTCACTTTCTTTCACAATTCGCTTCGTATGATCCATGATCCATTCGTTTAAGGTTATAAACATTATGTAGGGTTATTGTAAAGTATATTTATTCATTGTTTACACTTTGAACCCTTATATTTACACAGTTTCATTGTTTGTCAACTTTAGTCCTTCAAGAACATTCTTTCACACGTTCAAAGGTTATGACACGTGTCAAGACATTATAGGACGTAAATTTTCGGGGTGTTACATCCTCACCCCCTTAAAAGAAATCTCGACCCCGAGATTTACTGAAATAGATGAGGGTACTTTTCTTTCATCGTGGGCTCAACCTCCCACGTATACTCGGGACCTCTACGGGCATCCCATTTGAACTTTACAATTGGTACTTGCTTCCTTCGAAGCTTCTTAACCTGTCGATCCTCAATCGATATAGGATGTTTATCACATCGTAAATCCGTATACCAATTTGTGATAGTGCTCCTTGACTTATTGGTGGAACACCTCCTTCAGTCACTAG
Source organism: Helianthus tuberosus (assembly GCA_030545235.1). Taxonomy (NCBI): domain Eukaryota; kingdom Viridiplantae; phylum Streptophyta; class Magnoliopsida; order Asterales; family Asteraceae; genus Helianthus; species Helianthus tuberosus. Next base: position 94,160,594 of record CM060380.1, on the reverse strand, counting down.
TGTGCAATGTATTTCGAGCTCCGCCAAACCACTTAAATAGGTTTTAGCTTACAAGCTACTTGATCTTGATACATTTGATTTCCTTCAAATGATTTCCATATATTCAGAGCTTAACTAGCCTGATAATTTAACAATTTTGGTACACCCTTCCTGGGTGATATCTTTTGTTAAACCATTTTCCTTAACAAAAACTTAGGAAGTTTGCTATTTTCATAACTCCTTAATTTCTTGCAGTATACTGGCAACCTACAATCGATTATGGATTTGTATAATCTTATTTGTTGTCCCCCAGGCAACTTTCAGATCTTTATAATTGGACTTACCAATTCTCTATCTAACAATAGACATTTAACATTCCATCTATACAAGGTCTCCAAAGGAGTAGCCTTAATACTTACATATCAATTATTATAGAAAAGCTTATTTTTTTTTTAAGGTGAGATGGTTATTCCAACCACTGCTTAGCTAATGTTTAGGGAATAGCTAATCCTTGCCGTTAGTCGAACAGATCGACGATCCTGGGTAGCTGATGGAAATTTCTTAATCGTTGCCCAATTAGGGTTGCGGTGATAATGCATAAGCAAAATAAACCGTCTTTCATAATTAACTATACCGGATTCCCAGGATATTGAGTTAGGCTATATGAACCCTCTATTTTACACTTAGTTAATCAGGGTTTCGATTCTTCCAATGATGGTACTAACCGTCTTGGAGATTTCATAATAACACAGCCTTAAACAGAATTTAAACCTTAACTCTACCTGCCTCTCAGGAGGTAAACAGGGTAGTTCCTATGAAGAAAATAATCATGACACACATAGAGATGTCATAGTTGTCCGTGTTCTCAGGCTTTGGTTCATCTATCGATGTCGGTGTCAGATAAATGACACATTCACTTTACAAATGTAAGGGTGCCCTAAGTAAAGATACTTATAGGGACATTTTATATTGGATATCTTCTTTGAATACTACTAGTCGACTTTAGTACGATATGACCATTGGGATGTCTCAGGGGTTCCATGCATTAAACCTCCATACTGATCAGGCATGGAAGCAATCTATGGGACACACTAAGATACGCCAATCCTCATATGGCACTTTTATCAAACATAGTTTGGCATTCGCAGGCGATAGCAAACAATGAGAAAATAAAATAAAATAATAATATATATTGTCGTACTCTTTTTGGGGAAGAGTACTCCAGATTCTTATGAAAGGATTATCTTCGAGGATGGGAGAGATGGTCATTATGGATTCCATTGGTAAGTTATACCTTACATTTAATATCTGGAGTTCTTATGAATGAAATCAAGAGTTTGCTAAGCTTATGGTTTGCTAAAGGTTTATTATCCCTTGCATTAATATAAAATACTTAGCAGACACTATCAATGCTAAATGGTAAGGGACGTACCTAATGCTATTATCGATGTGCAATGTCTCTGGCATTCAACTGGTAGTCCAGGCGTTTCCTTTCTTATTCTTCCCAGACTTAGCTGCTCCTCTCTTGGCAGCCTTAGGGCAATTAGTACTGATATGCCCCTTTTCGCCACAGCTGAAACAGTTTGCATCTTTTATGTCCCTACATTCGTAGGACTGGTGGCCAGCTCTTTTACAGATGCCACATTGCTTTATCTTTTGGTTTAATCGACACTGTCCCCAATGTCTTCTTTTACAGGTTTTGCATGTAGGCTTTTTGTTGGAATCCTATTGGTTATTGTTGAACTCGGATTTGCTCTTCTTAGGATTCTGAGAGTTATCCTCCTCCCTTTGTCTTTTCTCATTAGTTTCATTCTTGATCGACTTTTATCTCACTATATCTAGAGTGAGAGACAAGGATAAATCTACAGCTGATCTGTAGTTGATTGGCCTTGAAGCCTTAACATTCCCTTTTATTTCTGGTGCCAAACCACCGATGAAGCGCGCAATGCGTTTTGGTTCCGGGGTAATTAAATAGGGTACCAGTCTAGATAGGGAGTTGAAGTCGGTAACATATTTCTGACAATTTAGGTTTTTCATTGTGAGAGTCAGAAAATCTGTCTCCACCTTTTCCACTTCGTGTTGTGGACAGTAGTTCTCTTTGATAAGGTCCACAAACTTGGACCATCCCATATGGTATAGGGGAATTTTCCCCGTGGACTGCATCATGGCCCTCCACCATACAAGAGCCTCTCCCTTGAAAGATTGTGAAACAAATTTTACTACGTCCTTATTAGCACAATCACTGATGTCCACTACCGTTTCCATTTCCTCAAGCCATTCCATAGCATCAATTGCTCCTTTTTCGCCATTGAAATCTCTGGGTTTGCATGAGACGAAATATTTGTAGGTGCACCCGCCTTCAGTTGAACGGGGCTTATCATAGAGTACTAACTCCTGAGGTTCGCTCTTTTCATCTGAAGAGTGAACGGAGCTCTCCTTACGAGCTGATGTATGTGTTTCCGTATGGACCTTTGAGTGAGTGACACTCGGTTCCTTTTTATTCTCAAGGATCTTATCCACAACTTCACTAATTGCTGCGCTAATCAAGGCCTGAAGAGTAGTGCCACTAACATTTATATTTATATTTGCATCCTTGTTTTTAGCCGCAGTACTGTTGTGTGCTTCGTCGGAAACCTCCATTCTGGAGCTTTGGTACTAAACACTAAAAATAACATATGCTTAGATACAAACTAGTATGGAATCATCGTACTGGATGATTTATAAACCATGGTATTATTAAATCATAATGGCTGTTAGGTTTATAACTCCCTTATAGTTTGCTACTAGAAAGTATGACAATTATATTTAGCCTAGGTCAAAAGGACCATCAATTGTGTTTAAGGTTTGGACCAAGTCCATTACCTTTTGACAGGGAATTTCAATGTCACAATTGTCTTTGTCACAACGACAATCTTTAGTTATTTGGAAGGCTTGTCACGAAGAACATTAATAATCATAGGCACGAAGGCCTTGTCACAAAGGACTTATAAGAATATGGCACTTAAGGCATTAATATATAAGCCGCAATTTTATCGGATTAGAGATCTTAAGGTTCAAACATAGTTCTTCACCTTTAGATAGAGAGTCAAAGACTACAGCCGTCATTTCTTTGGAAGGTAATTTATTTTGCCACAAAGGCTAGTCAATGGACATAATTCTGATTAACCGGATAATGGTGAGCTTCAGAGGAGTCAGCCGTGGTGAAGCTTTGAAGGCTACTAATCCAAGTAGTAATAATTTGCTTAATTATAGGGAATCGTCGAATTTTGATGATTAATTAGCCATGGTGTAGCTCAACCATATAGACCAATAGATAGTATTAAATTTATTTGATTATGCTTGGCCTAGGTTTTTAGATAAACCATCTTTGGCGTTTAAGCGGAATATAATCCTTCATTTTTATTAGACACGGGACATAAGTAACGACTGCCATTGTCATACTGAGATCTTTTATATATAGCACAAGGGCTTGTTCCAAAGAACTTATGATGGCCTAGAGGCCTTGTCACTAGGGAAATTTTAAAACATAATCGATGATTCCTTTGGGTCGGAAAATTTCATAGTTCATTGTCTTGACAAGAAGTTATGAAATAAAACTATCTTTTTCATGTATTCATCTTTACTCGTATATATACATCCCAATTGGATGTTTTGATGCGTACATCATTTTCGACGTTTACCAGCCATAATTCCTATTGATCATTTACACTAAATAAGGGATTTGGAAAAATTCCTAATATAAGGATGACAAGTGTGATTTTTATCGCATCACGGTTGTCGGGAGTGTTAACACATTTTCAGATGTTAACAAGGATCTGAATCTCTTTTTAAACAGGTTTTACCATCTTAGCTAGGTCTTCAATGACATTCAAGCTAGGTCAAATCTTTTAAGATTCTCTTTTAATATCTATATTGGCAGGAAAGGAATGATATTTATTTTATTCAGGATTTTTATCATGAATCCTAATTTATAAGTTAGTAATAGCACAAATGGCCTAGTCGCGTAGACAAGTTTAATTTATAAGCCATGATTTCAGAGAATCAAAGCATGAAGGTATTGCTGGCACAACAGGCCTAGTCACAAGGACATTTATAAATTATAAGCTATGATTTCAGAGAATCAAAGCATGAAGGTTTGAACCTAGTTCATTACCTTTATCTGACAGGGAGTCATCACTACCACTGTCTTTTGGTTCATATGGAAATGAACAGGGCCTGTAGGCGCTATATTACCACGTATGGTCAAAATGTGATCATCTCAAGTGATGATCTAAACCCATGATTCAGAGATCATTACATTGGGTTAGGAATCCTTTGAAGAATCCATTAATAAGAATGACGTGTGTGATTTTAATGAATCACGTCTGTCAGGAGTGTTAACATATTTACAGATGTTAACAGGGATTCGAATCTTTTAAACAGGTCTTACCATCATGGCCCGGCCTTAAAATGACCCGAAGGCTAGATTTCACTCTTAAGATTCTTCTTAATATTTAACGCAGAACAATCCTAAATTGAGGTGTTAAATATGGATCTGAATCTAATTATGGAACTACCATCTTGGCCCGGTCTTAAAATGACACGTGGCTAGGTCTTGTCCTTTCTAGATTTTGCCATTTTATAATAATGGTAGATCTTATAAAAGGAATGTTTGAATGAAAAATTTAAAGTTAATTATTCCACTATAAAATTAAAAAAACAGATGTGCCCTAGACGGGACTTGAAAGGAATAATGTTGTCCTCGAAGGAACTGAAAGGTAATTATGTCCTTTTAAGGACTATTAAGGAAACGATTTTTAGTAAAAGGAGTTTCTTCTTCATTTTATTTCTGAATGCTTTCTCCTTGGTTGCATGTTTCGTCCTAGCCGCTGTACGAAGGTCAGCAAATCAAGGCTCCTGGTGTGGAGAATTATTATTACGGCTTCTTCGCTTGGCGACGTATCCAAATTATAAAAAAATTTTGAAAGCAGAAATTCCAGATAAGGATTGAGAATATTCCTATGTTAAGTCTAGACTCAGAAGGTTTAGAAATGTGCAATTGTGTCATTGAGACTAAACACAAAAAGCTGGTGTTTAATTCACTCAATGTTGGCTCTGATACCAACCTGTCACACCCCAAATTTCCACGTGTTACCGGTGGGCCCGGTAGGGGAGTAACGTGACGTGGTTGGCAACATCATAGTCAAACAACACAATATATAAATGCACAACGGAAGCAAAAGATAATTATTACAATCCGAAATAGTGTAACATCAAAGTATTACAACGGAAGTAAGGATCCACAGGCGGATCTTAAAACAACAAAAGAAATTATCAGACTAATGGCTTATGTGGAGGAGTTGCAAATTCCTCATCTAACAAGTCCTGAGCAGCTTCCAGCCTATTATGTACTTGTACCTGTCACGTAGACTTTGGAAAATACGTCAGTTTTCACTGGTAAATACACTCAACTGACTCATTTGAAAAGGGTTTAAGAAAATTGGTTTAGGTGCACAAGGCACGAAAATATATTGACACTTTGATTAAAATGCTCAAGTCAATATAAATCTTTTATACTTGGGACAAACTATATCTCATGTTATCAGTTTTACATAACTTGCTCTACATACGGGGCCCGGTTCTATGCCGGTTCAAGATTAACCGACACACCACTATTCCCCTATTGGGAATCCCTTATTGGGTATAATTAATTAATTAGCATATAGCATCTGTCAGGTGTATGCCTACACCCCGTGCTTAAGTCGTGGCCATTGCAATTTAATGAGTCAAGGATATCCAGGACACGGTCGCATTAACCCCCAATGTTTCAGTCAAGCAATACGAATTAAAAACATGTTATTTGGATTTCCCGACTCATTGGTCTTCGAATCCCATACCTGACCATGCGGTATTTATATTACCGTATCCCAAGCCCGTAATAGGGAAAATAAGTTAAGAGTATTTACCTGAGCTAGCTCCTGTCTTAAATAGCAAGAATTTTAATAACTCAGCCGTATTCACTTAAGTAAGCGTAGGTACAATTTACCGGAATGCTCTAGTCTGGAAATGATGGTGTAAATAACCAATTAGAATACTAACGTGTCTTTAATTAAGCCTAAGCTTAGACCGGTTAGTCTTAAGGAAATATACGGTTCAAACACAAGATTAAGCGAAGAACGGAATAGAATGTGTTTTAGACCCGAAAAGTTCGGAGACTTGTATAATATGGGTATTTTATACACATTCTGGATTTTGAGATAATAACAATAAGGTTTGACCCGTTTCGGCTAATTTATGTAAACTAGTTACATAAACCGAACCGAACGTGTATGAAGCGTAACGGGTAACCATAAGAGTCCTAAACAGGTTTCCTAAGTTAACATGCCTTAAATATGTTGTGATATCAGTGGGATACCTTCCGTTATGCCCAAAACGAGTTTAATCTCATAAAAAGCCCCGTAGGGGTATTTTGGTCATTTTAAAGATTATAAAAGGAGTTAATTAAGTTTCTGTGAACCGGGTCTGAATACATCAGTAAATTAGTTTATTTTAACAGGTTATAACATTTGGTTATAAGTCTTATATGTCAAAATAGTTTTAAACCCTAACTATGCGTATAATACGCGTATAAAGCCGTTTTAAGCGACGTACGGGTTAAAATAAGATTTTGAGTTTCCTGATCAGTTAAACAGGTTCAAAACACTCTATTTAATATTCAAAATCAGTAGCAATTGGATTTGCATCAAAAGGATTTGTAAAACTCATTTTATGGCCGAAAAGGGTATATTCGGTATTAACCGAATTAAGGCGATAATCCTAGCTTATGATCAGTTTAAAAATAATTAAAAATCTTCAAAAATCCCAAAATATTATTTAACATCAGTGGGTAAAAGGTTTGGTGTTAAAAAATTGGGGTTAGATAGGTTTTACGCTAATGACGCCGTTTAATTACTAATAAACGTTATAATTACGTCATTAAGCATAACTCCTAATCTAGACTTCCGATTGACGTGAAATTTTGCAGACATGTTCAATAATCAGTAACTAAGATTATTGTACTTTCATATTTCTAAAAATCTCGTTTTATGGCTATAAGGGTATTATGGTCATTATTTAGGCAATTAACGGAACCGTCGGACAATCGAGGTTTCACGTGGTATAAACGCAGAGGGTTATACCAACATGTAACTAGGTCCTAATGGAACTTTAAGGCATGTCTAAACCTATCAAAACCGGGTCAGAATCGAAGTCAAAGCAGAAAGTCAAACTATGCGACTTTCGGCTCCGAATCGGTTCAAAACAGAAAGTTGTCGAACCAAACAAGTTTAGACATGTTATTATACTTATTTTCAGGTTATATGAATGTTAAAACAGATTACACGCCCTCTGTAACGCTAATTACATGTTTAATGGTTATGTTGACTTTTTCGGAAGAAGTTTGACTCGACAAAAGACATGGTTAGATCGGGAATCAAAGGGTGCCCTTTTAAGGGTTAATTGCTCACAATATTACCAACTTGTAACAACTTTCGCTTCGACAAATCTCTGGACCGTTTATGATTTATCGCCAAGTCAAACCGTAGTTACGACGGTTTGACTTCTAGGCTATAAACGAATCAAGACTCAATTTAGAAGGGTCAAGGATACTTACGTAAGTCTAATAGATGATTTGGAATGCTTGGTATCAGCTTGAAAGCTCCACAATTGATTAGAAGTGAATACGAGGTTGTATGTTGCAACATAAGAATTTTACAAGAACTTTTGATCCTCCTAATTGATGCCAAATGAGTGAAGTAATGATCCAAGACCAGTACATGTACCCAATATAAGTTATAAACCACTTTAATCAGCCCATAGGATCGAAATACCATGTTTTAAGTCGGTTATAACAGCAACAGGCAGCTGTCTGTCTTATTTCGCGTCTGCAGGTCTGTCGCGGCCCTCCTCAGGCATAAGCAATTCTTACGCGGGCCGCCTGGAGGCTGAAATCAGGTTAACAACTTTTCAGTTATTGCATTTTCAGTCCCCGGTCCTCCTAAACGTCGCTTTCACCTTGTTTCTTGCATTATAAACCCTCTAAATTGATTTATAAGGGCTTCAAGACTTATACCATCTTTGTGAAGTCCTCGGGTAACTTTGTGATCACCCGAAAAGCCCTAATTTTCACTGTTGACGATTCTAACCCTCACACACGAATTTTATCACAACTTTCTCATACGGCAACGAAACTTGGTGAAATTTTTATGGTGCATTCTAGTGAGCATAATTAATCGTTACAAGGCTTCGGGTTTGCTAAAAAGGTCACTCAGAGGTATAACTTAACATATTGACACATTTAACCCCTGTAGTTTGTAATCTCACTTTCTTTCACAATTCGCTTCGTATGATCCATGATCCATTCGTTTAAGGTTATAAACATTATGTAGGGTTATTGTAAAGTATATTTATTCATTGTTTACACTTTGAACCCTTATATTTACACAGTTTCATTGTTTGTCAACTTTAGTCCTTCAATAACATTCTTTCACACGTTCAAAGGTTATGACACGTGTCAAGACATTATAGGACGTAAATTTTCGGGGTGTTACACAAAGTATCTCCTCTGCTTCTTCAGAACTTGATTTTGAAGATGAATGATATCCAGAATGATGACTTGTTGAAGTTGTTTGAGGTTCTTTCATCTTCTCACCACTGAATGCTGTCTTTGGTGAACCAACACCTTTCCACGAAGGTACACTACCTTTGTAGTATAGACCAACATTCTGTTGATGTGAAGAACCAGTCATTTTGCTTTGCTTCTGAAGCTCCAAATCATGACTTTCAATCTTTTCAAACAACACATCAAGAGTAATTTCATCATACAAAGCATCATTTTTTAAAATAAAAACAAACGTCTGCCACTGATCAGCTCGTGGTAACGCTTCAATGACTTTATCAATATTTTCCTATCTTGTTTTCTCAATTTTGAAACGTTCAAGTTCAATTTTTAAATGACAGAATCTCTCTATCATTTGCCTCACCGACTCTCCTTTAATACTATCAAATAGATCGAATTCTTTTTTAAGCAACGCAATTTTGTTCTTTCTAATCTGTTTACCCCCCTCAGCTTTAACACGTAAAGCTTCCCAAACAGATTTTGACGACCCATCATGATTAAGCAATGCAAAAATATCATTTCTAATTGCTGTCTGAATCAAAGCAATCATCCTCTGTTCAGCTGCTTATTCTGCTTTGTCTTCTTTAGGTAATTTCTTGAATGGAAGTTCTTCGCCTTTATCATCTTTTGGCCTTTCGTATCCAAACTCTAAGCAAAACCAGCTTTCGTGAGCATATGCTTTCGCCCAATTGATAAAACATTCTTTCCACCATGTATAATCCTCAATGCTTTCCAGAGTTGGTGGCTTTGAGTGTGTTCCATAGAAATTATCATGCTTGATCTTCTCATTGATCGCTTTCGTGATGGTTTTTGGTGTGACCGTTGATATTTCGGAAGAATCGGATGTGAATGCGTTCAAAAACGTATTGTAGAATTCTTCAGCCATGTTGTAATCAACCTGGACAAACAATCAACAAAAACAATCAGTACACACAATATCAAATATCCTGAAATAAGCTGACACTCGATCGTCGTGAAATAATCTTGACACAAAACACTTTGAAGCGAAATCAGATTTCAAGCTAAAACTCAAACTGAGTGGAATCACAGTTAGAACGAAATCAGATGATAAACACTTCGAGCGGAATTAGTCTTAATCAGCAACTTGGAGCGGAATCACAACTGAAGTTGGAGCAGAATTAGCTTGTTTGTATTTTGGAGCGGAATTAGACAACACTTAGGAGCGGAATCAAATGAAATGTCAATTTGGAGCGGAATCAGGATCAACTTTCAGGCTTTCTGAGCGGAATCAAACAGGAACTTTGGAGCGGAATCACTTCGAACATCAGTTTTACCCATTTTTAGTCCGAATTTTAACATGAAACTTTCAAGGGTTTGTCTATGTCCAATATTAAACAGTCTGTGAAAATTTGAACCAATTCAGACCGTGAAATCTTGTTCGATTGAAGAAAGAAGGTGTAGAAAAGAGAAATTTTAATGAAATTCAGCTGTAAACTGCAAAACTCCTCCAACTAGCTCTGATACCACTTGTAGGATCGTTGTTAGACCCAACTGAGTCGTTCAGAAGAGCTTTACATCCGGTTCAAAGGCGGAATCAGTGAACTGGACTTGAACACAGCTTAATACTCTTAATTTGTCAATTATATTGATAATAACACTGATTACAACCTGGACAAAATTTGGCAGCACTTCGTTACAGATCTGGAAGTCCCGTACCAAATGAACTAACATGTACCCTATTTATAGTAGTTCTAATTCCACTCCAAATGACCAAGGAACGTTTCGGGCGGAATCAACATCTTAATCATGAAAATCTATTTCTCAAACCTCGGGCACTGATAATTCTATTCTATCCTATTACATGATACAAGACGAAGTCAATAGACGTAATGCACTAACACATGCCCACGCAGGGGCAGAATACAAAAAGACATGCCCACGCAGGGACATGATTACAACATTAAAAACAAACAAACAAATAAAGGATTTAATGATCCTTCTTGCTTTTTCCTTTAATTAAGTTTGCCAGACTCTTGAACATTCCTCGGTTTTGCCTACGGTCTTCCCGCACTTCCTGCCGCACCTCATTAATCCTTTGCAGAATCTCTTGATGCTGCGGTGGTGACATCACTGGCGGCTGCGGGGGGTTGCTGATATAGCGGAGGTTGAGGAGGCGGCGGTTGCTGATACCCATAAGGTGGGTACCCATAGTATGAGTATCCGGCTTGGTATGGGATCCCAAAGGATTCTTCCGGATGATGGGCATTGTAGTTTGCCGCTGCTACCAGGTAAGGGTCGGCCTCGGCATAGTTGTAGTTGGTGTGGATCGGCTGCTCAAAGGGATTATACGCTGCCGCACCTGTGTATGTAGGTATAGGGTCGCCAAAGCCCAACGGTGGTGGCGCGACAGGCGCAGAGTCTACTTTCGAGACGGGGTTTGAAGGCCCACCCATCTACGGGTCTTCATGGAGTGGCGGGTAGCGGCTGCCACTTGAAGGTTGAGGGGTGCTGATACTGTCACACCCCGACCACGTGGAACAACCAAACGTGGCGGAAACGTCGGGGAGTGTTGTAACAAAATTAATTGTTTCAAATCCATGGCAATTGAAGTTTCGTTTCATTAATCAAACATGAGAGTTTACATTGTTTTAAACAAGAAACAAATAGTACATAACATAAATTAACTAGTTCTTGTCTTGTTTTAAGTCACTAAGGCACAGGTCCGCCTAAGTATGTCTTGATGAGTCCTATGCATCATCTCCTGAAAAACACATGTGAAAATAGGTACGTCAGCATAAAAATGCCTGTGAGATACATAGGTTTTGTGAAAACTGAATTCATGACTTATGTTTGAGAAAATGTTTAGTCATGAACCTTGTAATTTGTTTTGTCTTGTAAATCATTTGAAAAACGTTAAGATCAGATGATATGTAATAATAAGAGAATAATGTATGGTTAAATGAATAACCATGTAAGATGAGTTTGTATAAGATAAGTTGTTTGTAAATCAATGTCTTGTGAAAAGTATGTTATTTGTATAAAATGTTATATGTCTCAAACTGAAATGATTCAAATAACGCTACGATATGTAATACCATACAAACACTTATATATAGGAAGTACCAGCGGCGTATCCACCATGCTTGTATCATATCACACACGCCTCGTTACTTAATCACTTACTCAAACCAAACTACTAAAGTAAAATGTTCATGTTTAATGTAAATCATGTAATGTGTATCCAAAATGTAAACATGTGATGAATAACAAATGTACTAAGTATGCAACAAAAGACATACATAGCATAAAGTGTAATGTATAACAATGTACTAAGTACGCACACAATGGGCATACATAGCATGTAATGTGAAACAATGTATTAAGTACACACACAATGGGCATACATAGTACGTAATGTAAGGCAATGTACTAAGTACGCACACAATGGGCATACATAGCATAAAATGTAATGAAATCATGTACTATAAATGTACTAATGAACATAGCAGGTATATGATGTGAAAGCATGAAAGTAACAAGTAGGCACATGTGTTTCACCCCAAAACAGTTTGGAAAACAGTAAAAGAGGGGTCTATGTACTCACTTGAGAATGCTCAGTAGTCCTTGAGTGACAACCAAACAATGCTAGAGATCACGGATATCAAACGGCACCTAATATAGGTAACTATGTTAATAACCGGACCTATATCGGAGGATCGGATAGAATGAGGGTTCGTAAACCAAACGAGTGTGGAGACTCAGGTAATATGGTTTAACAAAGCCTACATACTAAATGAAACCTAACATAAGTGCTTACGACCCATTACGACCCGTTTAGGTAGCTTATGCTACTTTAACGCGTCGTTCGCGTGAAACGCGTTCGGACCGCCTAACTAGCCCTATGACAAGTGTTATATGCCTAAACATGTTACATAATCAGTTATGTGACAAAAGTTTAGGTTACATATGCTTAATTACCAATTATACATGAAAAAGGTATTCTGGTAATTTACCTAAGGCATATAAACTACCTATCATACAACTACTTAACGAAGCGACCATAAGGTATAACCTCGGATGGTTATTCCCTACCTACTATGGTCACCTAATGTATTTGGTCGGATCCTAATGATCGACCAAATGGGTCGGGTTCGAAGGTATAAGCGATTTATTAGATCTCTTACCCTTACGACCCTAGACAACGTGGTAATCAGTAGGCATAGTCCCAAGGGACTATAACCATCGTGATTACAATCACGTTGCGAAGTTCAAACAAACTTCGCATTGACCATAAACTGGTCAACGCAGAAAGTCAAACAAAGTTTGACTTTCAGACTCGAAAAGCAATAAAAGAACGAAGGAATACTTACGAAGGGTCCCCGAATGCTAATTTCGATTCAAGTAGCTCAGGTATGAAACAATGGTTCCAACTTAGAGCTTCTCAAATCAAAATTCTTGTGGGTTTTGCAATGGGGTGGGTTGGGTATTTATAGGATTTCCCGAACCGTTAGGATCGTTTCTTGGAAAATGTGCTTCAATATTGGCCATACACTTGCACCCATGGTATTGTAATACCATGTGCACTCAAAACCAGCCCATAGATTTCCCAAAACCATTTGCAACAAGTGAAACGAACCAGATTCGATGTTTCTGCACATTCTGCTGTCTGAGACACTGATGCGGGCCGCGTAAGGATACACATAAGGTTTACGCGGGCCGCCTGGCCATCTATTACAGATTTACAGTTTTGGTCCCTGAACTTGAGAAACATGCATTTTGAGTGTTTTTGACACGTTTAAGCCTCGTTAACCTCATTTCAAGGCTCTAAAATGATGTTAAAGTATTGGGAACTCAAAACATGCTCAAAAATATGTCGGATGTCGGTTCGTTTGGCCGTACGATCGCGATGTTCGCTTAATTACGACGGAATGCGCATAAGCGCGAAAAACGATCCAAATGACGCGGCGAATGGATTTTTCTTATGCCAAACACTAAAATAAAATGTTTTAGTGCTTAGATAAATTTTTGGATGTCCGGATGTATTCAGAACGTGAGTTATGCGCAAGAGTGCCAACTTGTGCACTTTTTGACACTTTTAGTCCCTGAATGACCCAAAAGTTTATTTTAGCACACCGAACCCCTCAAGGCCTATTTCTAAGCTATGTAAAGGATATTTAGGGTATGTTAAACTTATGGTCAAGTTCCGGAATGTCTGTTACAGTTCAAATTGGTATACTTTCGCAGTTTGTCGAATTTAGTCCCTGTAAGCGATTAAACTTGGTTTTGCCATACCAAAGCCTTCAAAAACTTATTTCTAAGTTATGTAAAGGTTATTTAAGGTATGTTAAGCCTATTTCACTATTCCGGAGTGTTCGTTGCATTAAACTGGTTATATCTACGCATCAGTGCGCGTATAACCTTCCAGAAAGCGATTTAGAGCTTGAAATCGAACAAGAGTTGATATGTGCAAACGATACACATATTTTTACAAATCCCAAGTATGAAATACAATATTTCATTGGTTTGGCATTTGGTTGATGGTTGAGGTGACACAGGTGTCACAGTCTCCCCTACTTTAGGAAATTTCGTCCCGAAATTTATTCGTAGGAGTCTATCTGTGACTTTGTGTCAAATAACCACCAGAGATATGAAAGGCATAATCCTGTCATTTCTTTAATGGACATTCTTTAGAAACGAAAATGAACGGAATGAGTCATTTTCCACAATTTCTTCAGAAATGAAAATGAACAGAATGAGTCATTTTCCACCACTTCTTCAGAAACGAAAATGAACGGAATGAGTCATTTTCCACAATTTCTTCAGAAACGAAAATGAACGGAATGAGTCATTTTCCACAATTTCTTCAGAAACGAAAATGAACGGAATGAGTCATTTTCCACAACTTCTTCAAAAACGAAAATGAACGGAATGAGTCATTTTTCACAAGTTCTTCAAAAACGAAAATGAACGGAATGAGTCATTTTCCACAATTTCTTCAGAAACGAAAATGAACGGAATGAGTTATTTTCCACAAGTTCTTCAGAAACGAAAATGAACGGAATGAGTCATTTTCCACAATTTCTTCAGAAACGAAAATGAACGGAATGAGTCATTTTCCACAAGTTCTTCAGAAACGAAAATGAACGGAATGAGTCATTTTCCACAATTTCTTCAGAAACGAAAATGAACGGAATGAGTCATTTTCCAGACACACGACCAAACTTGCTGTGGTTTCTGTGCATTGAATTTCATAATTATGTATGCATCCATAATTACGTAATTCCTTGCATAGTCCGCACAGTTTGTCTTGTAATGTTTAGGGGAGGAAAATCAAACCTGTGATGAGGGTGACTAGACTGCCATAGGGCCCTTTTAATTAGATCGACAATGATCTCTTTTAATTAGACCACCGAGGAGTCTTTTCAGCTATTTCATCACATGATATTCCTAACCAGATTTTTGGATCAATCTGTTCAACTAGACCACTCTAGGGGTCTAATTATGGAGTGGTACTTCATAATCCAAGGGACTTGACTACAACGTAGAAGTCCATTAAAGAGTTTAGGTAGTACCTTTGGGTATCCTATTATGAATCCCTTATACGAAGATATGGAAGATTCTACGAGGATTTGGATAACAAAAACTTGGATTACACCAAAAACATAAAAGGGAACACATAAGCACATAATCACATAGTTGTTTAATTTGTTATTAACTTGTTATAGATTGAAAATGGATATGGAAACCAGTCAATGGACTTCAATGTCCTCTGGGATCTATCTGAAAAGATAGGAAGATCTCCCAGAAATTCGATTTTGTTTTCAAAGAAACATAATATCCGAATTAAGGAACACAACAATTTTAGGATTTACAGAAATACCCTTAGGTACCCTATTAAGGATTTATAGTGGTACCTTGGGTATTCGTCTAGTGTTGTAACTTGCGCTTTGTACTTCGTTTCCTTGGAGGAAACGGGTACTTAGGAATTTTGTGGAAAACGCAAGAGATCATAAAATGGGAAAACTTTGGGGGTAGTTTGCTTTTCAAGGAATACGATTCCTTGATTGTCGGTATTGTAGGGGATATGTTGTTTATACATACAACCACATAAATACATTGCAATGTAAATAAAAGATTTATTTATAAACAATGATAACAACTGTTTCATGGACCTTGACAACAAAAGAAAATAATACATAAGACATGATTATTTCTAAAGGGTGTTGTCTTCTAGTCGGTCAGATGCTCATCCTTGTGTTGGATTTGCATTAGCAAGCTTTGGGCAATTTCTTCGGAAATGACCCATCTCGCCACAATTGTAGCAAGAACCTGGTGGAAAGCGAGCTTGAGCAGGATTGTTGCCAACTTGATTTGGTGCAACTGCAGCTCGGCAAACTTTTGCTGTATGACCTTTAAGTCCACAAATCTGGCATTCGCGGCACTTCACTCTAGCATGATGATGTAGGCCACATTGGTTGCACAAGGGTGCAGTTCCGTTGTAGGGTTTCCTGGCAGGGGGTTGAGCTGGTTGGTTGGGGACGGCTTGATCATTGTGAGTAACCATGGCGAAGTTCTGAGAAGCCTTTCGCTTCTTTGACCTCTTAGGGGATCCAGTCTGTTCATCCATGGTCTTTGATTCCTCGATTGGGTTTGATTTCTCGACCGGTTTCTTGTCACCCTTTCGGAAAAGCTTACGTTTCCTGATCTGAGATTCAGTCAAGGTTGCAGCTAGCTCAATGGCCTGCCTAACCGTAGTGGGGTTACTACCAGTAACAATGTCCTGAACTGAGTCAGGGAGACCATCAATGTATTTTTCGATCGCCTTATCCAGAGGCGTAACCATGGTAGGACACAACAGGCTCAGCTCCTCATATCGATTAGTGTATGCTCGATGTTCACCGCTGTCTTGCTTAAGATCGTCGAATTCCCTTTCCAAGGCTCTGATCTCGTGACGAGGACAGAATTCCTTCATCATCAGTGCTCTAAGTTCTTCCCACATTTGAGCCAGTGCCACTTCGGCACCCCTATCTCTCACCACACCGTTCCACCACGTCAAAGCTCGTTTCTCAAAGACACTAGATGCGAAATCTACCTTTCGCTCGTTTGGACATTGAACATGCCTGAAGGTGCTCTCTAGACTCTCGAACCATTGCAGAAGTGCAGTCGCTCCTTGAGACCCAGAAAACTTTGATGGCTTAGCTGAGTTGAATGTCTTGAAGTTGCAGAGGGCATTATTGTTGTTGAGAGCTTGGTGACATTGGGCAATGATGTTCGGGATTGCAACAGTTATTTGCTGTGTAATGACAGCTGCCAGATCTTCAATAGATACCGGATTTTCGCGTCGAGGAGGCATTCTAAAAGAGGAAACATGAAATGAAACGAGTGAGAGAATTAGACGAAAAGAATGAGATGAACAAATCTGATGAAAGCAAGGATAGTGGTCATTTGTTTGTTACTACAAAGCAACAAACGACCCCGGTGATTAATCAAAGTAAATGGATAAAAAATAATGTATCGCGAAGACATGCTCGCCTATAAGTGAACACTCATCCCAAGAATTCCCAGGTAAGCACAACTGGTCTCGCTTCTGATGAGATATATACGAAGTGCTTGCCTAGACAGAAAACCCAGAATACAGGCATTCACCCTTCCAGTTTGCACGTGTTCACATTATTTAAAACCCAAAACCTTGACGAGATTTTGAAAACTCAAAAGGGTTCAAAACCATATAACAGAGGGTTCAAAACCTTACAATAGAGGGTTCAAAACCTAGCAATCAATCATCCTAGAACAGATGATTAGTTTTCAAAACGGTTTAGAAATTTATGTTCTTGTTGTGGTCGTCGCCTAAGGATAGGTGACGGTATTGTTTTATGACTAAACGCAAGTAAACTCGCGTTAGGGTCCTAGGAAGGTTATAGACTAGTTCAAAGCATTACTAATAACCTAATTCCCTATAACCATTGGCTCTGATACCATCTTTTCTGTCACACCCCGACCACGTGGAACAACCAAACGTGGCGGAAACGTCAGGGAGTGTCGTAACAGAATTAATTGTTTCAAATCCATGGCAATTGAAGTTTCGTTTTATTAATCAAACATGAGAGTTTACATTGTTTTAAACAAGAAACAAAGAGTACATAACATAAATTAACTAGTTCTTGTCTTGTTTTAAGTCACTAAGGCACAGGTCCGCCTAAGTATGTCTTGATGAGTCCTATGCATCATCTCCTGAAAAACACATGTGAAAATAGGTACGTCAGCATAAAAATGCCTGTGAGATACATAGGTTTTGTGAAAACTGAATTCATGACTTATGTTTGAGAAAATGTTTAGTCATGAACCTTGTAATTTGCTTTGTCTTGTAAATCATTTGAAAAACGTTAAGATCAGATGATATGTAATAATAAGAGAATAATGTATGGTTAAATGAATAACCATGTAAGATGAGTTTGTATAAGATAAGTTGTTTGTAAATCAATGTCTTGTGAAAAGTATGTTATTTGTATAAAATGTTATCTGTCTCAAACTGAAATGATTTAAATAACGCTACGATATGTAATACCATACAAACACTTATATATAGGAAGTACCAGCGGCGTATCCACCATGCTTGTATCATATCACACACGCCTCGTTACTTAATCACTTACTCAAACCAAACTACTAAAGTAAAATGATCATATTTAATGTAAATCATGTAATGTGTATCCAAAATGTAAACATGTGATGAATAACAATGTACTAAGTACGCACACAATGGGCATACATAGCATGTAATGTGAAACAATGTATTAAGTACACACACAATGGGCATACATAGTATGTAATGTAAGGCAATGTACTAAGTACGCACACAATGGGCATACATAGCATAAAATGTAATGAAATCATGTACTAATGAACATAGCAGGTATATGATGTGAAAGCATGAAAGTAACAAGTAGGCACATGTATTTCACCCCAAAACAGTTTGGAAAATAGTAAAAGAGGGGTCTATGTACTCACTTGAGAATGCTCAGTAGTCCTTCAGTGACAACCAAACAATGCTAGAGATCACGGATATCAAACGACACCTAATATAGGTAACTATGTTAATAACCGGACCTATATCGGAGGATCGGATAGAATGAGGGTTCGTAAACCAAACGAGTGTGGAGACTCGGGTAATATGGTTTAAGAAAGCCTACATACTAAATGAAACCTAACATAAGTGCTTATGACCCATTACGACCCGTTTAGGTAGCTTATGCTACTTTAACGCGTCGTTCGCGTGAAACGCGTTCGGACCGCCTAACTGGCCCTATGACAAGTGTTATATGCCTAAACATGTTACATAATCAGTTACGTGACAAAATTTTAGGTTACATATGCTTAATTACCAATTATACATGAAAAGGGTATTCTGGTAATTTACCTAAGGCATATAAACTACCTATCATACAACTACTTAACGAAGCGACCATAAGGTATAACCTCGGAAGGTTACTCCCTACCTACTATGGTCACCTAATGTATTTGGTCGGATCCAAATGATCGACCAAATGGGTCGGGTTCGAAGGTATAAGCGATTTATTAGATCGCTTACCCTTACGACCCTAGACAACGTGGTAATCAGTAGGCATAGTCCCAAGGGACTATAACCATCGTGATTACAATCACGTTGCGAAGTTCAAACGAACTTCGCATTGACCATAAATTGGTCAACGCAGAAAGTCAAACAAAGTTTGACTTTCAGACTCGAAAAGCAATAAAAGAACGAAGGAATACTTACGAAGGGTGCCCGAATGCTAATTTCGATTCAAGTAGCTCAGGTATGAAACAATGGTTCCAACTTAGAGCTTCTCAAATCAAAATTCTTGTGGGTTTTGCAATGGGGTGGGTTGGGTATTTATAGGATTTCCCGAACCGTTAGGATCGTTTCTTGGAAAATGTGCTTCAATCTTGGCCATACACTTGCACCCATGGTATTGTAATACCATGTGCACTCAAAACCAGCCCATAGATTTCCCAAAACCATTTGCAACAAGTGAAACGGACCAGATTCGATGTTTCTGCACATTCTGCTGTCTGAGACACTGACGCGGGCCGCGTAAGGATACACATAAGGTTTACGCGGGCCGCCTGGCCATCTATTACAGATTTGCAGTTTTGGTCCCTGAACTTGAGAAACATGCATTTTGAGGTGTTTTTGACACATTTAAGCCTCGTTAACCTCATTTCAAGGCCCTAAAATGATGCTAAAGTATTGGGAACTCAAAACATGCTCAAAAATATGTCGGATGTCGGTTCATTTGGCCGTACGATCGCGATGTTCGCTTAATTACGACGGAATGCGCATAAGCGCGAAAAACGATCCAAATGACGCGACGAATGGATTTTTCTTATGCCAAACACTAAAATAAAATGTTTTAGTGCTTAGATAAATTTTTGGATGTCCGGATGTATTCAGAACGTGAGTTATGCGCAAGAGTGCCAACTTGTGCACTTTTTGACACTTTTAGTCCCTGAATGACCCAAAAGTTTATTTTAGCACACCGAACCCCTCAAGGCCTATTTCTAAGCTATGTAAAGGATATTTAGTGTATGTTAAAATTATGGTCAAGTTTCGGAATGTCTGTTACAGTTCAAATTGGCATACTTTCGCAGTTTGTCGAATTTAGTCCCTGTAAGCGATTAAACTTGGTTTTGCCATACCAAAGCCTTCAAAAACTTATTTCTAAGTTATGTAAAGGTTATTTAAGGTATGTTAAGCCTATTTCACTATTCCGGAGTGTTCGTTGCATTAAACTGGTTATATCTACGCATCAGTGCGCGTATAACCTTCCTGAAAGCGATTTAGAGCTTGAAATCGAACAAGAGTTGATATGTGCAAACGATACACATATTTTTACAAATCCCAAGTATGAAATACAATATTTCATTGGTTTGGCATTTGTTTGATGGTTGAGGTGACACAGGTGTCAAAGATACGCACTCCTCCTCGCACAGACATCTGTGCGGTTGTTCTCCTTCGCCTCGGTGGCTCCGGGGGCTGTTGCTGAACTGGGGGTGGTGGCGGAGTGACCGTGACATAACGAGAATCCTCAGAGGGATCCTGCTACTGCTGCTATGGTGAGTTATGGTAACTGGGAGTAAACACCAGTCGATCTGTCGGAACCTTTCTTCATAGCTGTCGGGACCATTGTAAGGTGATCCCACAAAAGGTGACCCATCCGAAATTTCGATGGGGTGGTTAGGGGTTCCTGACGGGGGCTTCGTATGATCGTGTCCTCATCCATGTCCATTGCAGGGTCGCCCGCGGAATGGTCTTCGGGTCCTAGTGGGTTAAAACCCACTGGTTCTCCAAGGTAGTTTGCCGGGTTGAACCGGCTCTGTAAAAAGGGCGTTGGGTCATCAAAAGGTGAGTTATGACCCTGGAGTGGAATGTAAGATTGGTGGGAATTATGGGGCTCATTTTCAGAATGAGGCCCAAAGGAGTTTTGAAACAAAGGGGAGGAGCTCAACGAAACTGAGCGCCTTGCTGGTTCAATATAAGTCCTCCAATTATCTTGAGGACTCTGGCTATGTGAATCTGATGGTGTTCGCCGGTGCGAAGGCCCGGCCTCATGATCATTCGGGGCACCTAGTGGCCCCTTGCCTCTTCCTCTCCCTCTTACTCTTGGTGGCATCTTTTAACTTGTCAACATAAACAAAGATAACAACAAGGAATATATATATAGGACAAAATTAGAAATAAAACAAATTTGGATAAATCCTAAGTTCTTTGTCTAGACTCGAGAATCGAGGATTGTGCAACTGTGTAACTGAGATTAAACACAAAAGGCTAGTGTTTAATTCACTCAGTGTTGGCTCTGATACCAACCTGTCACACCCCGATATTTCCACGTATTACCGGTGGGCCCGGTGGGGAGTATCGTGACGTAGTTGATATCATCATAGTCAAACAACACAATTTTAAAAGCACAGCGGAAGTAAAAGATAGATTTATTTCAAGCGAATAAAATTGTAATATTAAGTATCGCAACGTAGTTGAAACGGATCCACAGGCGGATCAAATAAACAGAAAACGTAGTTCAACAGACTCAAAATGCATCCAAGCTTGCGAGACTCTTATTGATGCTAAGGAGAGGCCAACCTATTTCGAGTAGTACCCGCACTTAACCTTTTTGGGAAAATACGTCAGTTTACACTAGTAAATACAATTAACTGACTCATTTTGAAAAGGTTTAGAAAAATTAATTTGAATGCACAAGGCACAAGGCACAAAACATTTTATAACTTGGGATAATTATTTATATATAAACTTGTAAAAGAATTACATGTTCGTTATACGTTCAGTAGCCCGGATTGACACTGGGTTAAAGATTAATTGACACACCACATAATATAGTCCCGCGGCGGGTTATTCCCGAAACCGGCGGTTATACCTTATTATTTATTTATGCACTGTCAGGTGTACGCCTACACCCCGTGCTTAGGTCGTGGCCATTTCGTAGAATGATGCCAAGGATATCCGGGACATGGTTATTAACCCCCCCAAAGGCTTTAAGCAAACAAAACAATTTAAACGGGACATTTCATAAATTTAACCTTCATACAATTAAAAATTCAATGCCCGACCAAGCGGTATTTTATATACCGTACCCCAAGCCCGTATAAGGGAAAATAAGTTAAAAGTATTTACCTTTGCAAGTATTAGTCACAAATAGCAAGTGCGTGTAGCTTTTACCGGGTCTCCTATTCTGGAACAAATGTTTTTAATAATATATTAGATTCCTAACGGGTGTTTAATTAAGCCTAAACTTAGACCGGTTAGTTTTAAAGGAAGATACGGTTCAAACGCACGATTAAGAGAAGACCGGAATAGAATGTGATTTATACCCGACAAGTTTGAAGACTTGTATAATATAGGTAAACTAAACACATTCTGGATTTTGAAACAAAAATGATAAGGTTTGACCCGTTTCGGTCAATTTATGCAAACTAGTTACATAAACCGAACCGAACGCGCAAGATGCGTAACGGGTAACTATATGAGTCATATACAGGTTTCCTAAGTTAATATGCCTTAAATATGTTGTGACATCAGTAAGATATCTTCTATTATGCCCAAAACGAATTTAAACTCAAACTATGCCTCGTAGGGGCATTTTGGTCATTTTGAAGGTTATAAAAGAGTTTAAATAATAATCTGAGTTACAGGTCTGGTATAATCAGTAAAAATACTTAATTTAATAAGTTATAACAGTAGGGTATTACATATATGTGAATTTTTTCATTTAAAATCAAATTATGCACCTTAGGGGCATTTTGGTAATTTCACATAGGCTTAAAAGGTCAAAACTGGAAATCTGAGTTTAAAACTTTTGCTTACTGTTAATATATAAAAATTGACTGAAAATATCAGTAGGCATCAAACCTTATATGTTTAAAATAGTTTTAATACATACTATGCGTTTAAAACGCGTAAAAAGGCGGTTTTAAGCGATTTCCAGGTTTTATAAAGAAAGCTGATATTTTTATTATTCTAGCAGGCTAAAAATAATTTATTTATCATATTAGATCAGTAGAAAAAGGTTTGGGGTCCAAAAGATTTGAAAAACTCATTTTATAGCCCAAAAGGGCAAAACCGGCAATTACCGAATCAAGCTTAGAACTCTAAGTTATGCTCAGCCTAAAATTAAATAAAAATCTTCAAAATTCCCAAAATTTTATATTACATCCGTGGGTAAAAAGTTTGGTATCAAAAATCAGGTTTAGATAGGCTATATGCTAATTATGCCGTTTATTTAATAAAAAGCTTTCTAATTACGCTAATGAGCATAACTTCTAATCTAGACCTCAAACTGATATCAAATTTTTAGGGATAAGTCTATAAATCAGTAATGAAGGATTCTATTCTTTTACATTTTCAAAAATCATGTTTTAAGGTCAAAAGGGCATAATAGTCAACATTTAAGCATTTAACGGAAACATGCATATGATTCGGATAACTAATGAACCAAGTTGTATAATCACAGAGGGTTATACTAACATGAAACCTGGTCCAGTTAAAGCTCTAAGGCAATTCTAAAACATGCTTAAACGGGTCAGAACTGAAAGTCAAAGCAAAAGTCAAATTATGCGACTTTCGGTTCCGAACCGAGCCTAAACTGAAAATTATCGGGTTGAACATGTTTGGACATGTTCTTACATTAATTACTAAGTTATATTAGTGATAAAACAGGTTGCATAGCTTTTACATTGCTAATTATACATTAATTTGAAAATAAGCTTTCTGTTGACTTTTTAAGATTAACTTTGACCCAACAATTGACCTAGTTAGAGTGGGAATCAGAGGGTGCCCTTTTAAGGGTTTATTGGCCACATAATTACCAACTCATAGGTGCTTTCAATTTGAAATTTGACTGGACAAATTATGATTAATTATGAAGTCAAACTCTAATTACGACGGTTTAATTTTACGCTAATTAACTAGGCAAAACTGAATTAAGGAGGGTTAAGGACACTTACAAGGGTCCTATGCACGACTAAAGATCACTAGGAAGTGTGCTTGAGCTCCAGGAACCTCCAGAAGTGAAGTTGTGAAGCTTTGCAAATGAATGAACAAAGTGTTGCAACTATGCTCCTCTTATATAGTGAATTTAATTGATTTGGATGATGCCAAGCAAGTCTATGGTTGCAACCAGATGTTTACAGGTGCCCCTACTGCATGTAAATCCGTTTGTGCAGCCCCTGGCATCAGTTTATAGGTCCTAAAGGCGGTTACACAGCTGAAACTGGCAGCTGCCAAAGAATTCTGTCGCTGGCATGCTGAGGCAGCCCGCGTAAGAGTCCT
Source organism: Helianthus tuberosus (assembly GCA_030545235.1). Taxonomy (NCBI): domain Eukaryota; kingdom Viridiplantae; phylum Streptophyta; class Magnoliopsida; order Asterales; family Asteraceae; genus Helianthus; species Helianthus tuberosus. The sequence goes on along the minus strand of CM060380.1, from coordinate 94,136,178 downwards.
GCCTGATCTTACGCGACCCATATGGCCTTCCAGAACCAGCCAAACAAGTTTCGTTAATTGCACTTTAGGTCCTTGGTCCTTTATAACGTGGTTTTAAGTTCCTATTTTTCATTTTCAGTCCTTTAACTTCATTTTTAAGGACCTTAAGACTTATACAAACACCGTTAAGTCCTCGGTTAACCTTGTTATCACCCGAAAGGTTATAAATTTCAACGTTGACGCTTTTAACCCCTTGTAGACGAATATCGTCATAACTTTCTCATACTTTATTGAAACCTCGTGAAATTTTAATCACTTATTCTAGTGAGAATAATTAGCCGTTACAAAGCTTCTGGTTCGCTAAAAGGTCACTCAGAGGTATACTTTAAACATGTTGACACTTTTAACCCCTGTAGTTTGTAATCTCTCACTTTCTTCCACAGTTAGCTTCGTATGATCCATGATTCATTCGTTTAAGGGTATAAACATCGTGTAGGGTTGCAGTAAAGTATATTTATCCATTGTTGACACTTTGAACCCTTATTTTCACATACTTTCTTTGTTTGTCAACTTTAGTCCCTCTAAAGTAATCTTTTACACGTTTAAAGCTTATGACACGTGTCGATACATTATTGGACATAAATTTTCGAGGTGTTACATCCTCACCCCCTTAAAAGAAATCTCGACCTCGAGATTTACTGAAATAAATGAGGGTATTTTTCTTTCATTCTGGACTCTACCTCCCACGTGTACTCGGGACCTCTGCGGGCATCCCATTTAACTTTTACAATCGACACTTGCTTCCTTCGAAGCTTCTTGACCTGTCGATCCTCGATCAACAAGGGTTTTTCAACAAACATTAAGCTCTCATCTATGTGCACATCCTTATATGACATGACTAGTGACTCATCAGCTAGACATTTCTTCAGATTGCAGATGTGGAACACGTTGTGAATACCACTGAGCTCTTCAGGCAAGTTTAACTTATAAGCCACTGATCCGACAGATTCGATGATCTCAAATGGTCCTATGTACCTTGGGCTTAATTCCTTTCTTACCAAAACGCATCACTCCCTTCCAGGGTGATACTTTAAGCAACACTTTATTACCAACCTCGAACTTTAGAGGTTTACGCCTTAAGTCTGCGTAGCTTTTCTGCCTGTCTCTGGCAGCTTTGAGACGATCTCTTATCTGCACAATCTTGTCTGTCGTCTTCAGGACTATATCAGGTCCTGTTAATTGGACATTTCCAACTTCTGCCCAGCAAACGGGCGTTCTGCACTTTCTTCCATACAAAGCTTCAAACGGTGCAGCTTGGATACTTGAGTGGTAGCTATTATTGTATGAAAACTCGATTAATGGAAGATGTTCATCCCAACTTCCACCTAGGTCAATTACACATGCCCTTAACATATCTTCCAGTGTTTGAATTGTTCGCTCACTTTGACCATCCGTTTGCGGATGATAAGCAGTGCTGAAATTCAGTCGAGTGCCTAGGGATTGCTGAAAACTTTTCCAGAAGTGCGATGTATACCTTGTATCCTTATCAGAAATGATAGACACTGGCACTCCGTGGAGAGATACAATCTCATCCACGTACAGCTGAGCTAACTTATCTGAGCTATGTGTTTCCTTAATAGGTAGGAAGTGAGTTGACTTAGTCAACCTATCCACTATCACCCAAATAGTATCATTTCCTTTCTTTGTCTTTGGTAACTTGGTGATAAAATCCATAGTCACCATTTCTCATTTCCAGGTAGGAAGTTCAGGCTATTGTAGCAAACCTGACGGCTTTTGGTGTTCAGCTTTAACTTGCGCGCACGTTAAACATTTGGCTACATAGGTAGCTATAGACTTCTTTAAGCCTATCCACCAAAAATTGGCTTTCAAATCCTGGTACATCTTATCAGCTCCAGGATGAATGGAGTACTTAGAACTGTGGGCTTCCTGGAGGATAACATCCCGAAGTCCTCCATAAAATGGAACCCATATTCGTCCATTTAATCTCAGGATTCTGTCCTTGCCCTGAGATAATTGCCCTTCAGTTACTCCTAGCTTCTCATTAGGGTAGTTAGCTTCCAATACGGCTTCCTTCTGTGCAGCTAACAACCTTTCATTCAAACTATTCTTTAATTCTATGCTCTTGGCATTGATTCTTATAGGCTTCACTCTTTCCTTTCTACTTAAGGCATCGGGAACCACATTTGCCTTGCCTGGATGGTATCTTATCTCACAGTCATAATCATTTAAAGTTTCCATCCATCGTCGCTGCCTCATATTCAAGTCCTCCTGATTAAACAAATGTTGAAGGCTCTTGTGATCGGAATAGATCACACACTTAGTTCCATACAAGTAATGCCTCCATAGTTTTAGTGCAAATACAACGGCACCCAACTCCAAATCATGGGTGGTGTAATTCTTCTCATGCACTTTCAATTGTCGAGAAGCGTAGGCAATAACCTTGCCTTTCTGCATAAGCACATATCCCATACCTGTGTGTGATGCATCGCAGTATACTACAAATTCTTCTATTCCATCAGGCAATGTTAATACTGGTGCATTGCTCAACTTTTGCTTAAGGATGTCAAAGGATTCCTGCTGCTTAGGGCCCCAGTCAAACTTAATATTCTTACGCGTCAACGAAGTTAGGGGCGCAGCAATCCTTGAGAAGTTTTCAATAAATCGCCTATAATATCCTGCTAAACCTAGAAAGCTACGAATCTCTGTAGGCGTCTTTGGCTCTTGCCAATTCATGATAGCTTCAACCTTAACGGGATCTACTTGGATACCATGCTCATTAACAACATGTCCAAGGAATTGGACTTCACGAAGCCAGAATTCACATTTTGAAAATTTGGCATAGAGCTCTTCCTGTTGAAGCAGCTTAAGAATACAACGAAGGTGCTTCTCATGGTTATCTTGACTCTTCGAGTAAATAAGAATATCATCGATGAAGACGATGACGAATTTATCTAAGTAGGGCTTACAGACGCGATTCATGAGATCCATGAATGCGGCAGGTGCATTAGTGAGCCTAAAAGGCATCACTAAGAACACGTAATGACTATAACGAGTCCTAAATGCAGTCTTGTGTACATCTTCATCTTTAACCTTCAGTTGATGATAGCCTAACCTCAAGTCGATCTTCGAGAAGTAACTTGCCCCTTGCAATTGATCAAACAGATCGTCGATCCTGGGCAATGGATATCTATTCTTGATTGTAACCTTATTAAGCTCGCGATAATCGATGCATAGACGCATCGACCCATCCTTCTTCTTCACAAACAGGATTGGTGCTCCCCAAGGAGATGAACTAGGACGAATGAAACCTTTTTCCAATAAATCGTCTAGCTGAGTCCTCAACTCTTTCATCTCTGTTGGTGCCAACCTGTAACGTGCCCTTGCAACAGGTGCTGCTCCTGGAATAATGTCAATTTTGAATTCTACTTGCCTATCTGGTGGCAAACCAGGTAGTTCTTCAGGGAAAACTTCTGGGTACTCAGAAATGACGGGAATATCTTCAATCTTAGGCTTCTACTCATCAATAGTTACCTGTGCCATATAAATGACACATCCCTTCTTCAAGCACCTAGATGCCTTGAGCATAGACACTCGCTCAGGCAGTCCATACTGGGTATCTCCCTGTATGGTAAGTGGTTTACCAGACGGAGTCTTGACCACCACTTACTTCTTGTTGCAAACAATCTGGGCCTGGTTACGAGATAATCAGTCCATGCCTATAACTATATCAAAACCGGCTAACTTCAAAGGAAGTAAGGACAAAGGAAAAGAGTGGTTCCTAATGGATATGAAACATCCATCTAACATGGTTGATGCGGTTTCTATGGTACCATCGGCTAATTCAACCTCATATTTTATGCTTTGGGTTCTAACAGGTAGGTTTAACAACTTACAAAACTTATAATCAACAAATGACTTATCTGGTCCAGAATCAAATAACACCCTTGCATATACATCATTAATAAGGAAGGTACCTGTTATGACATTATCATTCTGGATCGCCTCCTGTGCGTTCATCTGGAAGACCCTAGCATTGGTCTTTTTCCCATCCTCAGCCGTCTTAGCAAACTTTGGGCAGTTGGACTTGATATGCCCTTTTTCATTGCTGTTATAACATGTAGCATCCTTGAGTTTCTTACAGTCTAAGGTCTTATGCTCAGAGGATTTACAAATCTCACAAACTCTTGGCTGTGACTGGGATTTCGATTCATATCTGCACCTCCCGAAATGGTGCTTCTTAGAGACCTTACACTTGGCTTATCACCCGACTGATGACCATCCTTCTTAGTCACAGAACTCTTCTTGTGGTCATTGTTTCCCTTACGCTTCTTGTCTGAACGTCGTGAGTTGTCATCCTCACGATTTCTCTTCTCAGCGTCTGTGTTTCTCAGTGATCTCTGCCTAACCGCGTCCAAAGTAAGGGACAATGATATATCAGCTGCAGACCGAAAAGTGGCTGGTCTAGAGGCCTTCACACTGTCCTTGATTTCTGGGGCCAAACCCCTGATGAAACAAGCTATTATCTTGGGTTCCGGAGTTACCAAATACGGAACCAGTCTTGACATCGTGTTGAAGCTCGTAAGGTAGGCTTGACAATCTAGGTTTTTCATAACTAGCGACAAGAAATCAGCTTCAATCTTTTCAACCTCGTGCTAAGGGCAGTAGTTTTCCTTAATGAGAGTAACAAACTGATCCCATGTCAGATTGTACAATGGAATCTTCCCAGTGGCTTTAATCAAAGACCTCCACCACACTAGTGCCTCGCCTTTGAACGACTGAGATACAAACTTTACCACATCCTTATCAGCGCAACCACTGATATCTACCACAGTGTCCATCTCATCTAACCATGACATGCAATCAACTGCTACTTTCTCTCCAGTAAAATCCCTGGGTTTGCAGGAAACAAAGTATTTATAGGTGCAACCTTTAGCACGTGGTTCTTGGTTTAACACAACTCTCTTAGATGAAACACTCCTCTGGTTTGTTGAGTGATGAGAATCACTTTTATGAGCAGTATGAGTTCTAGAGGGTGGTTTAGATTGTGGCACCGACTGGGTCCTTACATGGGTACCACTGGATTCATTGAACTGCCTGTCCAAAGCTCGCGTAACTGCATTATCTATTAACGCTTGTAATTCTGCTCCTGCTACGTTGACCCTGGAGGTGTCATGATTTTCTCTGGGGTGACTGTTGGCTTCATCTGACCCGGCCATGTAGCTTGTTTGCTACATAAAATAATGATTTTAATTCATTCAGAGGTCTATAACAGTTTTATTATTCTAGAAGATTTAATAATCATGGTATTTAAGAACCATTTCGATTAATTTGTTAATCATATATATATTCAGGATATTATAAAAATCCTTAGTTAGAATTAAAATATATTAATGGCAAAAAGGCCTATTCACGTGGACGGTTTCAAATTTTTATTCATGATCTTATAGGATCAAGGTATTGAGGTTTTAATTTCTAATTCATTACCTCTTCTTAACAGGGGGTCGAAGACCACGACTGTCTTTTGTCTTTAAATGACAATGAGTATAGCCCGTAGGCGTTATATCCCTAATGGATGTTTTAATTAATTAAAAGTATTTGGGAGAATCCAATATAGTGATGACTTAGGCGATTTTATCGAATCACTTTGGTCAAGAGTGTTAACATGTTTTCAGATGTTAACAAGAATTGGAACCTTTTGGATAGGTTTTACCATCTTGGTCATGTCTGCAACGACATATAGACTAGGTTTTACCTTTAAGATTCTTTTTAATATTTAACGCAGAACAGTCCTAAATTGAGGTGTTAATAAGGACCTGAATCTAATTTGAGGAATTACCATCTTGGCCCTGTCTTATAATGACACATGGCTAGGTTTTGTCCCTTTTTAGATTTTTATTATTTTATTATAATGGTAGGTCTCATAAGTGGAATGTTATATTTTCATTTATTTCACATATTATATTTATGTATATAATTTAGCAAAAATGAAAATTTAAATTAAATCATTCCATTGCAAAAATTTAAACAAATACAGATTTTCCCTAAACGGGACTTCTACTGAAATAACATGCCCGCGCAGGTGTGACAACCGTCACTTTTCCGTACATTCCGTACACGAAATGAACAGTAATTTGTGCTTAAATGACTGTGCATGATCTGGTTTACCAGACAAATAAATTTCTGAATTCCATACAAGTGAATTCATGCACATTTTGTGCTACAAAATATAGCTTTATGCATAAGCGAGAGCGTTGCGTCAGAAATATTAGTAAACTCATCGGTAAGACACATCGTGTTAACAGAACTGCAGAAAGCAGTCAGACATTAGAATTGAGGCCTAGGTGTAGGTCCGACGACAAAAGTACATTAAAACCCAAGAGTACATGTAAGGGTTTAATTTATAGACATTGCGAAAGCAAAAATAAGCACTAAAAAGCACCCGAAACGCACTTTAAGTGCATAATTTTGTATAATTCAGCTCAATTCAGCATTTAAACATATAAATATTATGCAGAAATTTCGTTTTATCATCCAGAATATTTCCCTAAGTGTTGGGAATTGAAAGGGTACAAGAAGGGTACTTAAAAGACACTAAAAAGTGTGATTTAGCACTTTAACGAACCAGTGTCTAACCGAACAACCGGATAATACCCGGAACACCAAAATAATGCTAGAAGCATTGTTTTTATTTTTCTAAGCTAGTTAGGGTCCCCGAATACCCTAACACGCTATATATTACTTAACATACTTAAACACCTAAATCTAGTGCTTAACATGTAACTAGATACTTAACTATACATTTGGAATCCAACCAATATACCCCCCCCCCCCCATAACCGGCCCTAGACAAGGGGTACACCCCCTTTGATTTCTTTGAATTAAAAATAAGATCATGCTTGATATCTTGAAGACATAAGACCTAGTGGTTAATGAGATGTTGGAAGATAATTATAAAAACCACAAGACCATCTTTCATACTTATCATTCACCAACTCAAACTTGTTCTCTCTTCTCTCCTCTCTTGAGTGTTCGGCCGAGAACACTAGCACAACCATCATCACCATCAAGTCTTGATCTAGCCATTCTTCTTACATACAAAGGTGCAAGGGATCATACAAGTAGGCTCGGTGCTTTCGGAAGTGCAAGAACCTCTCTAGATTTCTTTTATCCACCACATTTATACCTTGTTTCTTCCCTAGCCTCGAGCTAGTAGTAAGTGCCTCTAAACACCATCTTGTTATTGTTTAAAGTGGTTAATAAGTGATTTAACGGTTAAAAATCAAGAACACACAAGATCAAAACTAAAAGTCTTGAACATAAGAGATTAAGGGTGGATAAAGAGTAAATATGTGTGTAAATCATGTGGATCTTGTCTAGTTGTGACTATTTGATGTTATTGGTTAGTAAAAGTTGGATGGATCATCATCTAGACATGCTAGGTCATGTTCAAGAACATGAACTAGTAGTATGTTAAGTGTTAGAAATATAAAAGATGATGAAATCATCCACCATGAACTTGGAACTTGTGTAAACATAATTTTCCTTGTAAAATAAGACTCTAAACATGTAGATCTAAAGATCTAAAAGTGGTTTTTCGGAAGAACCAAGCAAAAATATTAGTCTTGTTTAAAACCCGGATCTTACATGAACTAAATATATTTTTAATAAACAAGTGTGTAAACACTTGTGTAACAAGGAAGTTCAACAAAGAAATATTTTTGTGAATCTTGACTAGAAGTTGTGAAACTTCAAATTCTTTAAAAATAAAGTTTTTAAGAAACTAAACTTATTTTTAAAGGTAACAAGACTTACTAAATGTGCTAGTAAGTTACTACATACTTTTACAAACTTTCAAGTTCATAAGTGTGGTATATGCTTGTTTTGACAAGTTTGATAAATAAAGGTTGTTGTTGATATTGTTGTTGAAATTAAAAGAAAATAAACACATGTTTTGAAAACATGGGAAACCTCCATTTTTAGGGGAAACTCTGCCAAAATTCTTATAAATTTTGACACTTAGAAAAATATAAGTTTTTGAGAAACTTACTCCCTAAAAATGTATTTAAAAGTATTACCAAGGTTTCCCTAATTTTTGGTGATAAGAAATGAGGATTTCTTCAAGAATAAAAATGGATATAAGTATGTATATTTTTGAGAGAAAAATATATATTATTTGATCACTAACTTTTGTGCTAAGTGTATATAGTATGTGTTATACGGGCTAGTGTGTTAAGACTTAATAATACACTGAATACTCATGAGAAGTAAACACAAAAATTCACATACAACATACAAGATACATAATTCGGGTGCAAAGTGCAAAACACGAGATACTTATATTAATTTTTTTGAGAAAATAATATAAGTAAGATACTTAGTTAAAAATATAAAATATTTTTAACACAAGAATATATACACAATAGAGAGTGACTGTACTTGTGCGACGCAAGTCTAGTGACTAACGTTAAGAAAACGCGTATAGGTTGCGACGTTAATTAAGCAAATCCGGTGAAGTTTACGACGCACAGGAACGCAAAGTTGTGAGTTCATGCTCCCCCTTTTCTCTAACTGTTTTTGGTTTTACAACTCTCGGGGGGTGAAATACATGTTACAAATATTATAATTTTTACAAAGGGTAAAAATACAAGAAGCACTCTTGGTGAGAACGAGAACCGAGTGCAATATGATTTGAGAATACGAGAAGCACTCGTGGTGAGTGCAATATGATGAGCTTTAAGAAAAGCCTAGAATATACTAGATCATGTGAGCTTAAACTAGATATTGAGATGCCATTAATACTTAATTAGGGACGAGGGTTAGATCTAACGGGTACGGCCGAGCCCCACTCATGGTCCTTATGTGACCTCTTGAGTGCTTCGGTGTCCCAGTCGAGGGAAATCGACACAGTCGAGGTTAATTGACACATTCGAGGGTAATCGACACAGTCAAGGGAAATTGACACAGTCGAGGGTAATCGACACAGTAAAGGAGCCAACACTAATGCTCCATATGCTCACATGCCTTAAAGGAGCCAACACTAATGCTCCATATGTCCTCACATGCCTTAATGTCCTTGTATAAACAATCATTTAAAACGTGGGGTACACAAGAAAACTTGAATGATACTTGAGTACGTGGGGTACTCAAGAAAACGGGAATTATACTTGAGTACGTGGGGTACTCAAGAAAGACTTGAATTATACATGACAAATACCATGTCTTCATACAAAGTATAAAAACGTGAAATACAAAAACGCATGAACTCGCTCAACTTTATGTTGATGTTTTCCAAAATTACATGTATTTCAGGTGACAGGATGGATCTTGGGCGCAAGTGTCGTAACTAGAAGTAGATTACAAGTTTAGATGTCATCCACTTTTGTTGAATTGTAACCTTGTCAAAGGTCGTGTTTTGAAAACCTAAATAACAAGTGTTTGTAATACTCAAATTTTCATGAATGGATGAACATCGTGTTGATCATGTAGTTGTTTATTACGATTGAATGCAATGATAACAAGCTAGTCACACATCATACGCTTACGCAAAAGACAGGGTGTGACAGCAGGGGCTTAAACAGAAATAATATACCCACATATAGACTAGGTTTTACCATAGTGTGAGTATCCGGCTTGGTATGGGATCCCAAAGGATTCTTCCGGATGATGGGCATTGCAGTTTGCCGCTGCTACCAGGTAAGGGTCGGCCTCGGCATAGTTGTAGTTGGTGTGGATCGGCTGCTCAAAGGGATTATACGCTGCCGCACCTGTGTATGTAGGTATAGGGTCGCCAAAGCCCAACGGTGGTGGCGCGACAGGCGTAGAGTCTACTTCCGAGACGGGATTTGAAGGCCCACCCATCTGCGGGTCTTCATGGAGTGACGGGTAGCGGCTGCCACTTGAAGGTTGAGGGGTGCTGATACGCACTCCTCCTCGCACATACATCCATGCGGTTGTTCTCCTTCGCCTCGGTGGCTCCGGAGGCTGTTGCTGAACTGGGGGTGGTGGCGGAGTGACCGCGACATAACGAGAATCCTTGGAGGGATCCTGCTGCTGCTGCTGTGGTGAGTTATGGTAACTGGGAGTAAACACCAATCGATCTGTCGGAACCTTTCTTCATAGCTGTCGGGACCATTGTAAGGTGATCCCACAAAAGGTGACCCATCCGAAATTTCGATGGGGTGGTTAGGGGTTCCGGACGGTGGCTCCGCAGGATCGGTGTCCTCATCCATGTCCATTGCATGGTCACCCGCGAAATGGTCTTCGGGTCCTAGTGGGTTAAAAACCACTGGTTCTCCAAGGTAGTTTGCCGGGTTGAACCGGCTCTGGAAAAAGGGCATTGGGTCATCAAAAGGTGAGTTATGACCCTGGAGAGGAATGTAAGATTGGTGGGAATTATGGGGCTCATTTTCAGAATGAGGCCCAAAGGAGTTTTGAAACAAAGGGGAGGAGCTCAACGAAACTGAGCGCCTTGAGGGTTCAATATAAGTCCTCCAATTATCTTGAGGACTCCGGCTATGTGAATCTGATGGTGTTCGCCGGTGCGAAGGCCCAGCCTCATGATCATTCGGGGCGCCTAGTGGCCCCTTGCCTCTTCCTCTCCCTCTTACTCTTGGTGGCATCTTTTAACCTGTCAACATAAACAAAGATAACAACAAGGAATATATATATAGGACAAAATTAGAAATAAAACAAATTTGGATAAATCCTAAGTTCTTTGTCTAGACTCGAGAATCGAGGATTGTGCAACTGTGTAACTGAGATTAAACACAAAAGGCTAGTGTTTAATTCACTCAGTGTTGGCTCTGATACCAACCTGTCACACCCCGATATTTCCACGTATTACCGGTGGGCCCGGTGGGGAGTATCGTGACGTAGTTAATATCATCATAGTTAAACAACACAATTTTAAATGCACAGCGGAAGCAAAAGATAGATTTATTTCAACCGAATAAAATTGTAATATTAAGTATCACAACGTAGTTGAAACGGATCCACAGGCGGATCAAATAAACAGAAAACGTAGTTCAACAGACTTAAAATGCATCCAAGTTTGCGAGACTCTTATTGATGCTAGGGAGAGGCCAACCTATTTCAAGTAGTACCTGCACTTAACCTTTTTGGGAAAATACGTCAGTTTACACTGGTAAATACAATTAACTGACTCATTTTGAAAAGGTTTAGAAAAATTGATTTGAATGCACAAGGCACAAAACATTTTATAACTTGGGATAATTATTTATATATAAACTTGTAAAAGAATTACATATTCATTATACATTCAGTAGCCCGGATTGACACTGGGTTAAAGATTAATTGACACACCACATAATATAGTCCCGCGGCGGGTTATTCCCGAAACCGGCGGTTAAACCTTATTATTTATTTATGCACTGTCAGGTGTACGCCTACACCCCGTGCTTAGGTCGTGGCCATTTCGTAGAATGATGCCAAGGATATCCGGGACATGGTCATTAACCCCCCCAAGCCTTTAAGCAAACAAAACAATTTAAACGGGACATTTCAATAATTTAACCTTCATACAATTAAAAATTCAATGTCCGACCAAGCGGTATTTTATATACCGTACCCCAAGCCCGTATAAGGGAAAATAAGTTAAAAGTATTTACCTTTGCAAGTATTAATCACAAATAGCAAGTGCGTGTAGCTTTTACCGGGTCTCCTATTCTGGAACAAAGGTTTATAATAACCTATTAGATTCCTAACGGGTCTTTAATTAAGCCTAAACTTAGACCGGTTAGTTTTAAAGGAAGATACAGTTCAAACGCACGATTAAGCGAAGACCGGAATAGAATGTGATTTAGACCCGACAAGTTTGAAGACTTGTATAATATAGGTAAACTAAACACATTCTGGATTTTGAGACAAAAATGATAAGGTTTGACCCGTTTCGGTCAATTTATGCAAACTAGTTACATAAACCGAACCGAACGCGCAAGATGCGTAACGGGTAACCATATGAGTCATATACAGGTTTCCTAAGTTAATATGCCTTAAATATGTTGTGACATCAGTAAGATATCTTCTATTATGCCCAAAACGAATTTAAACTCAAACTATGCCTCGTAGGAGCATTTTGGTCATTTTGAAGGTTATAAAAGAGTTTAAATAATAATCTGAGTTACAGATCTGGTATAATCAATAAAAATACTTAATTTAATAAGTTATAACAGTAGGGTATTACATATATGTGAATTTTATCATTTAAAATCAAACTATGCACCTTAGGGGCATTTTGGTAATTTCACATAGGCTTAAAAGGTCAAAACTGGAAATCTGAGTTTAAAACTTTTGCTTACTGTTAATATATAAAAATTGACTGAAAATATCAGTAGGCATCAAACCTTATATGTTTAAAATAGTTTTAATACATACTATGCGTTTAAAACGCGTAAAAAGGCGGTTTTAAGCGATTTCCGGGTTTTATAAAGAAAGTTGATATTTTTATTATTCCAGAAGGCTAAAAATAATTTATTTATCATATTAGATCAGTAGAAAAAGTTTTGGGGTCAAAAAGATTTGAAAAACTCATTTTATAGCCCAAAAGGGCAAAACCGACAATTACCGAATCATGCTTAGAACTCTAAGTTATGCTCAGCCTAAAATTAAATAAAAATTTTCAAAAATCCCAAAATATTATATTACATCATTGGGTAAAAAGTTTGGTATCAAAAATTGGGTTTAGATAGGCTATATGCTAATTATGCCGTTTATTTAATAAAAAGCTTTCTAATTACGCTAATGAGCATAACTCCTAATCTAGACCTCAAACTGATATCAAATTTTTAGGGATAAGTCTATAAATCAGTAATGAAGGTTTCTATTCTTTTACATTTTCAAAAATCATGTTTTAAGGTCAAAAGGGCATAATAGTCAACATTTAAGCATTTAACGGAAACATGCATATGAATCGGATAACTAATGAACCAAGTTGTATAATCACAGAGGGTTATACTAACATGAAACCTGGTCCAATTAAAGCTCTAAGGCAATTCTAAAACATGCTTAAACGGGTCAGAACTGAAAGTCAAAGCAAAAGTCAAATTATGCGACTTTCGGTTCCGAACCGAGCCTAAACTGAAAATTGTCGGGTTGAACATGTTTGGACATGTTCTTACATTAATTACCAAGTTATATTAGTGATAAAACAGGTTGCATAGCTTCTACATTGCTAATTATACATTAATTTGAAAATAAGCTTTCTGTTGACTTTTTAAGATTAACTTTGTCCCGACAATTAACCTAGTTAGAGTGGGAATCAGAGTGTGCCCTTTTAAGGGTTTATTGCCCACATAATTACCAACTCATAGGTGCTTTCAATTTGAAATTTGACTGGACAAATTATGATTAATTACGAAGTCAAACTCTAATTACGACGGTTTGACTTTAAGCTAATTAACTAGGCAAAACTGAATTAAGGAGGGTTAAGGACGCTTACAAGGGTCCTATGCACGACTAAAGATCACTAGGAAGTGTGCTTGAGCTCCAGGAACCTCCAGAAGTGAAGTTGTGAAGCTTTGCAAATGAATGAACAAAGTGTTGCAACAATGCTCCTCTTATATAGTGAATTTAATTGATTAGGATGATGCCAAGCATGTCTATGGTTGCAACCAGATGTTTACAGGTGCCCCTACTGCATGTAAATCCGTTTGTGCAGCCCCTAGTATCAGTTTATAGGTCCTAAAGGCGGTTACACAGCTGAAACTGGCAGCTGCCAAAGAATTCTGTTGCTGGCATGCTGAGGCGGCCCGCGTAAGAGTCCTGCCTGATCTTACGCGGCCCGTATGGCCTTCCAGAACCAGCCAAACAAGTTTCGTTAATTGCACTTTAGGTCCTTGGTCCTTTATAACGTGGTTTTAAGTTCCAATTTTGCATTTTCAGTCCTCTAACTTGATTTTTAAGGACCTTAAGACTTATACAATCACCGTTAAGTCCTCGGTTAACCTTGTGATCACCCGAAAGGTCATAAATTTCAACGTTGACGCTTTTAACCCATCGTATACGAATATCGTCATAACTTTCTCATACTTTATTGAAACCTCGTGAAATTTTAATCACTTATTCTAGTGAGCATAATTAACCGTCACAAAGCTTTGAGTGCGCTAAAAGGTCACTCAGAGGTATAATTTAAACATGTTGACACTTTTAACCCCTGTAGTTTGTAATCTCTCACTTTCTTCCACAATTAGCTTCGTATGATCCATGATTCATTCGTTTAAGGGTCTAAACATCGTGTAGGGTTACAGTAAAGTATATTTATCCATTGTTGACACTTTGAACCCTTATTTTCACATACTTTCTTTGTTTGTCAACTTTAGTCCCTCTAAAGTAATCTTTTACACGTTTAAAGCTTATGACACGTGTCGATACATTATTGGACATAAATTTTCGAGGTGTTACATAAGTTCTACGGGACCAAGAAGACTCTTGGGTCAGAAACAGAAAGAAATGAATTGTTGAGTATCAACTTAAAAAGGTGGAAATCTAAAGAAATAGTCTACGAGACGAAGCGAAAGGACCTACGGGTTATTTGGGTTAAGCGTGGGAACTAGTTGAAATTCCTCGCATTAAAAGATAATGGAAAGTAACAAATCTTTGGAAGCAATATTCCTATATATGAGAGAAAGACATAAGACAAAGAGAAAACGTAAACTAAAAATTTAGTTTTTTTAGTCGAAAGCAACGTTTTAATAAACATAAGTGGTATGAGGAAGTTTAGAAAACCGTAAACGCACATAAGGCCGGAGACGGCGATATGGATATATACCCGAGCAATGGGGTATAAAGTAACCGGTGACTAACCAGTCTAACCGCCAAAATAGATAATCAATAAAGATAGCGAATACGAGCTGAAGGTAACGACCTGCGAGGCCTTACACATGAAAGACGTACGCGTCAATATAAATGAAAACATTAGATCGAAAGGAACGAATGAATGTCTTGAAAACGAAACTAAGTTCGTTTAGTCTGAATTAAAAGAAATACGTAAATAAGGTTTGGGGTCGAAACCTCTTTAAGGGGGGTTGACTTGTAACACCCCGAAAACGGGTTTGGTAATCAAACCCTGTTAATACTAAAAGACGGGTAAATTATCGTTAGCGGCAAAAGCAACCCGATAAATATTAGAATTTAAATAAATAATCCTAATATTAATTAAAAGGCGGATAAGAACTTTCAAGGAATAAAAGGGATAAAAGGCCTGAGTTAACGGAACTTAAATAAGACGGGTTATAACTCCCGGAATCCAATAAGTTAACTAGGAATAATAATAATCTAGTTAGAAGAGAAGTCTTGTAGTGACATACTAGTGGGTTAAAACTTTATAACTAGGAAAATATAAAACTTTATATTAAAATTATAAAGTTTTAAATAAACAAGGACAAACTAACTAGGACAAAATAACCCAGTTAGTTATAAGACTTGTGTTAACTCAAAAGTGAGTTAAAAGCACCTAAATATGAACTAAAAGAAATTAGAGGGGCTAAAAGTGTCTAATTGGAAATTAATTATAATAAAATAAATTTATTAAAAACAAAACACACACTTGTGTTTTGTTCTGGAAATCGATCAGAATCAGGGGGCGATCCCAAGCTCCCCAAAACCCTAGTTCTTGTCAAAACCTCCAATTTGAAGGATCAAATCAAGTCCAAAACGAAAATCGAGCATATATTAGTGATCCCCATTGCAAGGAGATCATAAGGTATGTAAAACTTGATAAAAATTCTCTACTTGAAATTCTCATGAATTTAGGGAATTCGAAATCTGTGGATGCATGTGTGATATGTAGATGAAATAGGAACATTTAAATTCGTTGGAGTAAACCCTAGACAAGTATAGATTGAAATCATGCTTAACTCAAGTAAATTCAGATTTTGTTGATGCTAAATTCATGTATGAGATGTTTTTAGGGTTTTGATTGCTAAAAATAGTGTTATGATGTCAAGAACATGCTTAAATTGAAAGCTGAATTCAAACAGCTCCTGATCAGAATTTACAACCGACTTGTATTGGCTGTAACCTGAACAAAACGTGACAAAAACATGTCTTTCTTGAGTCTGAAATGCAATTCCAGGAAATATATTTAATACCCCGCTGGAATCGCATTTTTTCGACGAAAATTGAGCGTTTTATGAATTTTTCCGTATCAAAGGTTCAAGCTGCGTTTTCTGGCAGAATTTGCAGCCCATTACGAATGTCATAACTCAATTTAGGAATTGAGTTATGATCTCAAATTCTTATTGTAGAAATTTTTAAGTGATTAAAAGAATCGCCAATTGGAATTTCATCAATCGGATAAACGAGGAATTTTTAATGAATTTTTCCATAAGCTGCAGTCAGAAGTGACGAATCTGTTTGTAGCTTAGTAAATGAATTTTTACGAATTTTTGGTAAAGAGTTAGATCTTGAAATTTTAACACAAGGCCTAACCCTATGAGAGGTACGTCACATAAAAAAATCATAATTTTTGAAGACTTGTAAACAGCTTAAACAAGTCACCAAAAACAGCCTATTTTCAGTGATATGAAATGCCTAAATGAAATCGCGGCCTACTAGTTAGAATGTAAAATTTGATTTCGTTAAGAGTTCGGATGAAATATGCATAAGTAAGTTCATTGAACCAAATGTGCATTTGAATATGTTGATAAGTCAATTGACTTTTAAAAAGTCAAACCGACCAATGATTAGATCGAATGATAATTTTGATATGGACGAATGATAAATTTGACATAAAACCCGTAGGATGGAATAGTCGTAAATGATTATGACTAATCTAACCGTCTTACGAATTGTGATGATGATAGTTTGACTCTAGACAAGCTAGATGAAGACTTGGGAAAGAAGCGGGTCAAACAGATCAAGTACGCGGAAAAGAGCATAACCGGATGCAAGGTAAGTAAAACTTACACCCTTTTGTTGGATATACATTTATTTATAAGTTATAAACACAACAAAGGTTATAATTGAAATACGGTTCCGACACAAATTGATATGGGTCGGAACATATCAAAAGATGAAAACCATGTTTAATGGTAAAAAGGGTTGAAACGGTATTTTGGTCATGTGATGAAATATATAAAATGAGTTTTCGAATGGCTACTTTATAAGTAAGCCTAAACGAAGTAAAAAGTGAAAACGACGATTTAGTCACGTATAAATGGATAAAAGTTGAAGTATAAAACGACACCAAGTGGCATAAGCCATGTTGAGTTAAACATGTAAGAAACGGATTTAAGAGACACAACTAAATGGTGAGAAATTCGAAATGAGTTACTTAACGAATTGGTAAATAAATACCATTTATATATAAGCGCAAAATGTTTGGTCGTTTAGACCAAACGAGTCAAATGGCAATGTTGATACCATTGACATATAACGACTAATAAGTGTTTGTCAAGTCTTATACTCGCAGGATAAAATGGCCTGTGAATTAGCGATGCTATGAATTAGTAAATCATTGAGACAAGATATTAAAACGGGTCAAAATGTCGACCCGAGCCAGGTTCGCATAAATAAGATTATAGCTAGACGAGCGATTTTGGTCAAATATTTATTGAAAGTCCTTCGTCGTTAAATGGGGGACTAAAATTGACCAAAACGTCTTTGATGGGTAAATCGGGAAAACGACCCATATGGGTTGATTAGGAAATTGCATTTTGATTGGGGAATCATTAAACATGAATATAAGTTATAGGCATAAACATTTGTGGATCAAATGCCTAAAATGGGCCAGTTGCGTAAAATGACTGACCGAAGGGTAAATTTGGGTTAATAAGTAGATATGCTAAATATACCACAAAAGTAGTCGTGGTGGAACCTAAGCATATATTTTAGATGTGGAACAACGACTTGAGAAAAGAAAAGAGTTAGTTTAGACTAAATAGCTTAAATTCCCCAAACAGGTCAAAAGTGTTAAAAAGGGATTTCAAGCCGAGAGCCTGAAATCTGAATTTTTGAAGTAGTTTAATATCAGGTATTCACTCCATGATATGGAGAATTAAATTTCGAACGTGTAGGAAAAAGAATCGGGTAAAACAGACTTGTAGATAAAAAGTTATGACACTTTAAAGTTCGATTTACGACTAAAACTATAGCTGGACAGACATGCAGGTTCCAGAGACGGACCTGCTGGAAAATGGTTTCCCCCGCGCCACGCGACAGAGGATATAGCCTGGGGCGTGACACGCGACAGATTTTGCGAACGTCGTCGCGACACGCGACGGCTTATAATTTTGGAAATTGTTGTTGATCTTGTTGTTGGCTTATTTTGACCCACAAACTGGTTTGAAAATGTTTTTAAACGCCGAATGACTAACTCGTTTCATTTTTTATGAAATGTAGGTATATTATCCAGCAACGGAGGGCGGTCAAGCTTGAAGAAGAGTCGAACACATGAAAAAGAAGCTTCCGCATGTTGTTTCGTCGTTAATTTTTAAACGGCAAATTTATTTACATTATGTTGTATTACCTTTAATGTAAAAGTTTTAAATAAACCCGTATTTTTATAAGTATGTTCTTTCGTATTTACACATTTAATTACCGATAATTATACGAAAACCTTAAATAAACAGACAGGGTGTTACAGGTTTTCTACCAAAAAATGTATACCCTATATACCCGGGTTCGGGTAGGGTTCGGGTCGGGTTTTATAAAACCCGGGTATTATAATACCCTATTTCCGGGTTCGGGTATTCATTGGGGAGGGTTCGGGTATGCATCGGGTTGGGAAAAAACCAGCACCGGGTATTAAAAAAACCCGACCGGGTATTAATGCTTCTTTATATGTTTTGGTGGATGGTGCCTGTTTAAATTCTAATGACATTTCTAAATTTAAATTCGATAGTGCTAGATCGAAGGAATAGTCCTAATTTGAATCCTTTTGGATTACATAAACAACAATAAATTTTATTTGCTATGTTATGTTTTAACCAAGTTCCATCAATTTTTCATTTTTTTGTATTAGGCAAACACCAATGGATCTTTCCAGCAAATAGAGGGGAATAATGACCAAATACTTCAAATATCATTAGAAACCTAATAATTAAACAAGATTACATCAAAGTGCATACATAATTTTGTTAAATCATAAGAACTAGAAGTCTTAATGCTTGAAAACATAGATAAAATAACATAGATAGGACTTGAATCGTCTTCGCTTCTTGATCTTCTTTTTTTTTTTGTCGTCTTCATTTTTAGATCGTCTTCGTTTAGTCTTCTTCTAGTGGGCTTGACATTCCCATTTCGACCTCTTCCTCGTGTATATCCGTTTCAACGCCATTTTCATCTTCAAGTGACTCCACATGTTGAAACCGCTCCGCCACATCCAAATAGTCCTCCGAACTTGTTGGGTCTAAATCACATTCTATTCCGGTCTTCGCCTAATCGTGCGTTTGAACCGTATAATTAACCGGTCTAAGCTTAGGCTTAATTAAAGACCCGTTAGCATTCTAATTGGTTATTTATACCATCATTCTAGACTAGAGCCTTCCGGTAAATTGTACCTACGCTTACTTAAGTGAATACGACTGAGTTATTATAATTCTTGCTATTTAAGACAGGAGCTAGCTCAGGTAAATACTCTTAACTTATTCTCCCTTATACGGGCTTGGGATACGGTAATAAATACCGCATGGTCGGGTATGGGATTCAAAGACCAATGAGTCGTGAAATCCAAATAACCTGTTTTAATTCGTATTGCTTGACTGAAACATTGGGGGTTAATGCGACCGTGTCCTGGATATCCTTGACTCATTAAATGCAATGGCCACGACTTAAGCACGGGGTGTAGGCATACACCTGACAGATGCTATATGCTAATTAACTAATTATACCCAATAAGGGATTCCCAATAAGGGAATAGTGGTGTGTCGGTTAATCATGAACCGGCATAGAACCGGGCCCCGTATGTAGAGCAAGTTATGTAAAACTGAAAACATGAGATATAGTTTGTCCCAAGGTATAAAAGATTAATTTTGCCTCTGTGCATTTTAGTCAAGTATAAAAGATTAATTTTGCCTCTGTGCATTTTAATCAAAGTGTCAAAATATTTTGTGCCTGGTGCATCTAAATCAATTTTCTCAAACTCTTTTCAAATGAGTCAGTTGAGTGTATTTACCAGTGAAAACTGACGTATTTTCAAAAGTCTAAGTGACAGGTACAAGTACGTAAAAGGCTGGAAGCTGCTCAGGACGTTAATAAGGAATCTTGCAAGTTCTAGGCGTCTAAAGTCTGTTGAACAATGTTTATGTTTTTTTTTTGATCCGCCTGTGGATCCCTTACTTTCCGTTGTAATACTTGATATTACTTTATATTCGGATTGTAATATATTCATCTTTTGCTTCCGCTGTGCATTTATATATTGTGTTGTTTGACTATTATGTTGCCAACCACGTCACGATACTCCCCACCGGGCCCACTGGTGATACGTGGAAATCGGGGTGTGACAGGTTGGTATCAGAGCCAACACTGAGTGAATTAAACACTAGCTTTTGTGTTTAATCTCAGTTACACAGTTGCACATTCTTGAGTCTAGACAAGAACATAGGACAAATTCTAATTTGTTTTATTTGTCCTTATTTGGTTCCTTTGTTATTTTCTGATTAGCTCTTGCATGGGCAAGTTATTTTAGTAGAAGTCCCGTTTAGGGCAACCATATACTTGTTTATATTTTAAAGGAACGATTTTATTAAAAATATCATTCCTATATTATAAAATCTACCATTATAATAAAATGGCAAAATCTAAAAAGGACAAGACCTAGCTCATGTGTCATTTTAAGGCAGGGCCAAGACGGTAGTTCCACAATTAGATTCAGACCCTTATTAACATTTCAATTTAGGATTGTTCCGCGTTAAATATTAAAGGAATCTTAAAGGTAAAACCTAGCTTAAATGTCAATGCAGACATGGCCAAGATGGTAAAACCTAGCCTAAATGTCAATGCAGACATGGCCAAGATGGTAAAACCTAGCCTAAATGTTATTGCAGACATGGCCAAGACGGTAAAACCTATCCAAAGGATTCCAATCCCTGTTAACATCTGTAAGTACGTTAACATTTTTGGTAAACTGTGAATCGTTAAAGTCACACAGGCCACCTTTTAAAAAGGGGGTAAATCTAAATTCCCTTATTTGAAATAATCATCCATTAGTGATGAAGTGCCTACGGGCTATAACGTATTGTCCATTTGAGACACTGACATTGTGATCTTTAAGATCCCTTATCTAAGGTGGTGAGCTATGCTCAAGCCTAATAGTCTATATGATCAATGCGATCATGACTAATATCATATAACATCCTAGTGATGTTTTGCCTACGGGCTATATTATATTATCCAATCGTGACAAAGACAGTTGTGAGCTTTTATGAATCTCTGTCAAAGGTGGCGAGCTATGCTCAAGCCTCATAAATCTATATGATCAGTGCGATCATGACTAATATCATCAATATGATGATCATACTATTAACATCCTTAGTGATGAAATGCCTGCGGGCTATACTTTATTGTCAATACGACAATGACAGTTGTAACCATTATGGTTCCCTGTCTAAGGTGGTGGGCAATGCCCAAGCCTCATAGTCAATAAGATCAATACTATCATGACTACTATCATCAATGGGATGACTATTATTTTTATTAAAACATCGTTTTGTAATGTCAATTGATATGCCTACGGGCCATACTTATTGTCCTAAGGGACAAAAGACAGTGGTAGCCTACAACTCCCTGTCAAGAAAAAGGTAATGAACTTTGATTCAAACCTAAAGGCCTCGATTCTCTGAAATCATGGCTTGTAAATTTAAAATTGTCCTTGTGACTAGGCCCTTTGCGCCACCTTAATATCCTTAATGTTTTATAACTAGGATAAATTATAATGAAAATGATAATTAAATATAACTAACAAATTAACCAATGTGGTTTATATTACCATGGTTAATAAATCGTTTAAAACGATAAAACTGTAAAAGCTTCCGTATAAACCTTGCCCTTATTTTAATTTTTATGTAGCATTTAAAGCTACATGGCTAGGTCAAAGGAAGAGAACAGTCACCCTCTGGAAAACCGCGATGATGAAAGGATTAATATAACCATAGGATAGCTTTGTACATTGATTGATTCAGCTGTATCTAAAGCTGTAGAGGAGCAATTTAGGGAGTATAGTGAGACTAATAGTAAAGCCTCATCTGTACCCCACTCTAAGTCTGACCCTAAGACTTATTCGGAGGCTCACAGCAAGCCACCGCCCTCTAAGAAAGAAGAACCAAAGAAGGATGATGATCAACATTCATCTGGTCAACACAGTGTTCCATCCAAGAGGATAGTATTCAATAATGAACCGCATACCAAATCCTGTACCTATAAATACTTTGTTTCCTGCAATCCCCGGGATTTCACTGGGGAGAAAGGAGCAATCGATTGTATGACCTGGTTGGATGAAATGGACACAATTGTTGACATCAGCGGTTGTGCTGAAAGGGATGTAGTAAAGTATGTATCCCAATCGTTCAAGGGAGAGGCATTAGCATGGTGGAAGGCTCTCATTCAAGCTGCTGGGAAGATCCCACTTTACAACATGTCATGGGAACAATTTGTTGCTCTCATTATGGAGAACTACTGCCCTCAACACGAGGTTGAGAGTATTGAGTCAGATTTCTTATCATTGGTTATGACAAACCTAGATTGTCAAGCTTACCTCACCCGTTTCAATACCCTGTCCAGACTGGTTCCTTACCTAGTAACACCAGAACCCAAGAGAATTGCTCGCTTCATTGGGGGTCTAGCTCCAGAAATAAAGGCAAGTGTGAAAGCATCGAGACCTACTACATTCAGGTCAGCGGCAGATCTGTCGCTATCTCTCACACTCGATGTGGTTAGAAACAAGGCTACCAAGGCTTCTGAAGAAGGGAAGCGTAAAAGGGAGGATGATAACTCCCAGAATCCTAAGAAGAGCAAATCCGAGCTCAATAATAACCAACATGATTCCAACAAGAAGCCTACATGCAAAACTTGCAACAGAAGGCACTGGGGACAGTGTCGATCAAACCAAAAGATAAAGCAATGTGGCATCTGCAAAAGAACTGGGCACCAGTCCCATGAATGTAGGGACATAAAGAATGCAAATTGTTTCAGCTGTGGCGAAAAGGGCCACATCAGTACTAATTGCCCTGAGGCTGCCAAGGAAGGAGCAGCTAAGTCTGGGACGGATAAGAAAGGAAACGCCTAAACTAACGGTTGAACGCCAGAGACGATACATATCAATAATGGCATTAGGTACGTCCTTACCTTTTAGCATCAATTGTACCTGCTAACTATTTTACGTTAATGCAAAGGATAATAAATCTTCATAAACCATAAGCTTAGCAAACTTTTATATTATCCGCAAGGTATAACTTACCAAGTAAACCATAGTAACCGATTCTTCTAGTATCGGCAAGGAATCCTTCCGAAAGATCTAAGAGTACTCTTTCTTCGCATAGAGTACAACGACATATGTTATTTTAATTATTTTTCTCATTGTTTTTTTTCTATCGCCTGCGAAAGGCCAAACTATGTTTGATAGAAGAGTACCATATGAGGATTGGTGTATCCTAGTGTGTCCCATATATTGCTTCCATGCCTGATCAATATGGAGGTTTAATGCATGGAACCCCTGAGATATCCCAATGGTCATATTGTACTAAAGTCGACTAGTAGGATTCAAAGAAGATATCCAATATAAAATGTCCTTATGAGTATCTCTACTTAAGGCATCCTTGCATTTGTAAAGAGAATGTGTCATTTATTTGACACCGACATCGATAGATGAACCAAAGCCTGAAAATACAGGTATCTCTAACATCTCTGTGTGTCATAATTATCTTCTTTATAAGAATTACCATGTTTACCTTCTGAGGGGCAAGTAAATGTTAGGACGAACATTCCGCTTAGGGCTACAATTATTGTAAAAGCCTTATATCTGTTAGTATCAACGGAATAGGAAGAACTAAGAGCCAAATCGATAAGCTTTTAGAGAAGATTTCATAAAGCCAAAATTCGAAGTCCTAAGAACTCCGTTTTGTATAAATAAGAAAGACGGATCATCTTGCTTATGCATTGAATACCGCAACCCTAACTAGGCAATGATTAAGAATTTCCATCAGCTACTCAGGATCGTCGAATTATTCAACTAGCTATAAGGATTAGCTATTCTTTAATAATAGTTTTAAGCAACGGGTGGGATAACCATCTCACCTTAAGATAAGCTTTTCTATAATAGCTGTCATATAAGTATCAAGGCTGCTCCCTTGAAGACCTAGTATAGATGGAATGTTAAACATCTATTGTTTGGATAATAGATTGGTAAGTCCAATTATCAGGATTTGAAGGTTGCATTAGAAACGACCAATAAGATCACGCAAATTCATAATCATCTGTAAGATGCCAGTATTCGGCAGAAAATTAAGAACTAATGAAAATAGCAAACCTCCTAAATTCTTGTTAAGGAATAAGGTTCAACAATAGATATCACCCTGGAAGGGTGTGCTAAATTTGTTAAATTATCGGGCTAGTTAAGCTCCGAGTATATAGAATCATTCGAAGGAAATCGAATGTATCAAGATCGAATAGCTTACGAGCTAAGACCTAATTAAGGAGCTTGGTGGAGCGCGCAATGCACCCCACCCTAATGATTTAAGGACGTGTTTCGCCAATAAGTCAAGAAACACTATCACATAATGACATACATAATTATGATATGATGAGCAACCTGTGTCGAGTAAGGATCGACAGGATTAGAAGCTCCAAAGGATACATGTACCTATCATAAAGGTCAATTGGAATGGCATAGAGGCTCAAAGATACTGGGGAAGATTAAGCCCAATGTAAGGCAGAAATTACTTCCTTTACTTTAAGCAAATCTCGAGGTCGAGATTTATTTTAAGGGGGTGAGGATGTAACACCTCAAAAATTCACGTCCTATAATGTGTAGACACGTGTCATATGTTTGAACGTGTGAAAGAATATTATAGAAGAACTAAAGTTGACAATCATGAAAAGTATGTGAATATACGAGTTCTAAATGTCAACAGTGAATAAATATATTGTACATTAACCCTACATGGTGTTTATATCACCAAACGAATAAATCATGGATCATGCGAAGCTAAAAGTGAGAGATTACAAACTACATGGGTTAAATGTGTCAACCTGTTTAAGTTATACCTCTGAGTGACCTTTTGACAAACCCGAAGCTTTGTAACGGTTAATTATGCTCACTAGAATGCACGATATAAAGTTTCGTTATCGTATGAGAAAGTTATGATCAAATTCGTGTGCGAGGGGTTAAAGCCTTAACGTTGAAAGTTATGACTTTTCGGGTTAACCAGAAGTGTCCAGGGACTTGGCAAAGTGGGTATAAGTCCTAAAGCCCTTGTATGTAAATATTAAGGGGTCAAATTGCAAATATTAAGCTAGTTTCCCTTTCAAAGAGCCAAGGGACATTTATGCGGAAAATGGAAAATGTAAATTCTGATTTTGGGGTTAAGGCGGGCCGCGTAAAGGTTAACATACCTTTACGCGGGCAGCGTCAGACTTACAGTAATAGAAAGTGTTGACAGCCTCCTGCATTCGCGATTTAACCGACCCTTATCAGATATTTTGCATTATGGACGACCCCTAGGCAACCCCTAAGCACTAGGAACACTTGTTAATCAGTTGTGGTCAGTACTAGACTTGCTTGTCAACTTCTTGTGGTGATTAAACCACTATATAAGGCCATTAGTTGCAACAGGTTTCCTCACACTTCATTCTTGCAATCTGATCATTCCTGGAGCTCAAGTCTGCTCTCAAGTGATCACATTTCGTGCATAGGGCCTTGGTAAGTATACTTGACCTTTCTTAATTAAGTTTTAGCTTAGTTTTAGCTTAAAAGTCAAACCGTCGTAATTAACGGTTGACTTTAAGATTAATCACTAATGGTCCAGTGATTAGTCGAATCAAAAGTAGTTATAAGTTGGTAATTATGTGGGTAATAAAACCTCAAAAGGGTTCCCCCTGATTCCCACTCTAACTACGTCAAATGTCGGGTCAAACTTGTATTTAAAAAGTCAACAAAATGTGTAAATTGCAATTTATGCATAATTAGCAATGTAGATTATATACAACCTGTTGGATCATTGTTATAACTTAGTAATTAGTGTAAGAACATGTCTAAACATGTTCAACCCGACAATTTCCTATTTAGACCCGGTTCGGAACCGAAAGTCGCATAGTTTGACTTTTACTTTGACTTTCAGTTCTGACCCGTTTTGGGATGATTTAGAAATCCCTAAGAGCTTCATTTGGACCAGGTTACATGCTAGTATAATCCTCTGTGATTATACACTATGGTTCATTAGTTAACCGATTAATACGCATGATTCCGTTAATTGCTCATATGTTGACCATTTTGCCCTTTTCACCTTAAAACGTGATTTTTGAAAATGTAAAAGAGTAGAAACCTTAGTTACTGATATACAAGCTTGTACCCAAAGTTTGACATCAGTTTGAGGTTTAGAATAAGAGTTATGCTCATTAGTGTAAATTGAAAGCTTTATGTTAATAAAACGGCGTAATTAGCGTATAGCCTAGTTAAGCCTACTTTTTGATATCAAACTTATTACCCACTGATGTAATATATTATTTTGGGATTTTTAAAGATTTTTAATTAATTTAGGCTGAGCATAACTAGTAGTCGTAGGCTTAATCCGGTAATTGTCGGTTTTGCCCTAACGGGCCATAAAATGAGTTTTACATATCTAAACGACTCCAAACCTTTTGCTACTGATTAGATATGATAAATAAATTATTTTAAGCC
Source organism: Helianthus tuberosus (assembly GCA_030545235.1). Classification (NCBI taxonomy): domain Eukaryota; kingdom Viridiplantae; phylum Streptophyta; class Magnoliopsida; order Asterales; family Asteraceae; genus Helianthus; species Helianthus tuberosus. Next base: position 94,109,330 of record CM060380.1, on the reverse strand, counting down.
TTTTGGAATAGTAAAAATATTAGCTTTATGTATCGAACCCGTAAATGGCTTCTAATCGCCTTTTTAAGCGTTTTTAACGCATAGTATGTACTAAAACTATTTTTAAACATACAAGGGTGATACCTACTGATATTAGAGGCAAATTATAATGTTTTAACAGTAAGCAAAAGTTGTTTAACTCGGACTTCAGTTTTGAGCTTTTTGACTTATGTGAAATTACCAAAATACCCCTACGGGGCATAGTTTGGTTACAATTGGTAAATTTCACATATATACTTTATCCTACTGTTATAACTTAGTAAAATAAGTATTTTTGCTGATTACATCAGACCTGTAACTCAGGTAAATACTTAAACTCTTTTATAACCTTTTTAACGACCAAACTACCCCTACGGGGCATAGTTTGTGTTTAAATTCGTTTCGGGCATAATAAAAGACATCTTACTGATGTCACAACATATATGAAGCATATTAACTTAGGAAACCTGTAAATGGCTCTCATTATTACCCGTTACGCTTATTACGAGTTCGGTTCGGTTTATGTAACTAGTTTACATAAACTAGCCTAAACGGGTCAAACCTTATCGGTTTTATCTCAAAATCCAGAATGTGTATGAATTACCCATATTAAGAAAGTCTCCGAACTTGTTGGGTCTAAATCACATTCTATTCCGGTCTTCGCCTAATCGTGCGTTTGAACCGTATAATTAACCGGTCTAAGCTTAGGCTTAATTAAAGACCCGTTAGCATTCTAATTGGTTATTTATACCATCATTCCAGACTAGAGCCTTCCGGTAAATTGTACCTACGCTTACTTAAGTGAATACGGCTGAGTTATTATAATTCTTGCTATTTAAGACAGGAGCTAGCTCAGGTAAATACTCTTAACTTATTTTCCCTTATACGGGCTTGGGATACGGTAATAAATACCGCATGGTCGGGTATGGGATTAAAAGACCAATGAGTCGTGAAATCCAAATAACCTGTTTTAATTCGTATTGCTTGACTGAAACATTGGGGGTTAATGCGACCGTGTCCTGGATATCCTTGACTCATTAAATGCAATGGCCACGACTTAAGCACGGGGTGTAGGCATACACCTGACAGATGCTATATGCTAATTAATTAATTATACCCAATAAGGGATTCCCAATAAGGGAATAGTGGTGTGTCGGTTAATCATGAACCGGCATAGAACCGGGCCCCGTATGTAGAGCAAGTTATGTAAAACTGAAAACATGAGATATAGTTTGTCCCAAGGTATAAAAGATTAATTTTGCCTCTGTGCATTTTAGTCAAGTATAAAAGATTAATTTTGCCTCTGTGCATTTTAATCAAAGTGTCAAAATATTTTGTGCCTGGTGCATCTAAATCAATTTTCTCAAACTCTTTTCAAATGAGTCAGTTGAGTGTATTTACCAGTGAAAACTGACGTATTTTCAAAAGTCTAAGTGACAGGTACAAGTACGTAATAGGCTGGAAGCTGCTCAGGACGTTAATAAGGAATCTTGCAAGTTCTAGGCGTCTAAAGTCTGTTGAACAATGTTTATGTTTTTTTTTATCCGCCTGTGGATCCCTTACTTTCCGTTGTAATACTTGATATTACTTTATATTCGGATTGTAATATATTCATCTTTTGCTTCCGCTGTGCATTTATATATTGTGTTGTTTGACTATTATGTTGCCAACCACGTCACGATACTCCCCACCGGGCCCACCGGTGATACGTGGAAATCGGGGTGTGACAAAAATTTTCTTATAACAATAGCTATCATAGTGGTATTCAAATGGCTCCCTATGAACTATTATACGGGAGAAAGTGCAGAACTCCCGTGTGTTGGGGTGAAGTTGGACAGAGAGAACTTGAACCAAATGATTTAATAGTAGTAACAAATGAAAAGATTGATTTGATTAGAGCTCGACTGAAAGCAGCCCAGGATCGGCAAAAAGCTTATGCGGACAAGAGAAGGCGTCCTATCGAGTTTCAAGTCGGAGATTATGTTCTATTGAAAGTATCACCATGGAAGGGATAATCCGATTCCGCAAACGGGGTAAGTTAGGTCCTCGTTATATCGGACCGTTTAAAATATTGGCTCGAGTTGGAAGGGTTGCATATCGATTATAATTGCCGTCTTCACTAGATGGGATTCACAATACCTTCCACGTGTCGCAGTTGAGGAAATGTCTTGCGGATGAAACAACATTAGTGCCTCTTGACGACATCGAGTTGGACGAGAGGCTAAATTATGTCGAAAGAACAATAGCCATTAAAGACTTTAAGGTGAAGAATCTTTGCAACAAAGTCGTTAGACAAGTGTTGGTTCAATGGCAACACCGAAAGGGGTCAGAACTTACATGGGAGGCGGAAGATGAAATGAGGAAGCACTACCCTTTTCTTTTCGGTATGTAAACGTTTAAATTGTTATGTGTCCAGGTTTCAGGGACGAAACCTCAATTAAGGGGGGTAGACTTGTAACGCCTCAAAAATGTTTAGTATAATAATAAGCGAAAATAAACGAAGAATTTAACATAGTTAATGAAATATGACAATTGGTAGTTAGTTCATGGGAAAGCCTAAATTAAACACCCTTTCTAAGTGGGAGGGTTCAATGTGTAAGTAATGAATTAAAAGGTTGGAACTATTAAATAAAAAATTTAAAAAGAAAACACCCAGAACTGGGTTCTGGTCAATCGAACAAGAGAGCAGGAAAAGGGGTGAAATCCTAACTTCAAGAAAATCAAGAATTTAACTTGAATCAAAGGAGAAATCTGATGCATGAAACCCTAAATGCGAGCAGCTAACCTCAATTTCTAAAATGGTAAGTTTAATTTTCTGAAATCCTGATTTCTTGAATGAAGGGTTCAACCCAATCTTGAATTCTTGTGTTTTAATGTAAGAAATCTGAGTTAGGATTACCTTCTAGAACAAGAATCATGTTTGATTCTAGGTTATTTGAAAGATTCTAGTAAAAACCCACTTTATGAATTTGAGATGTGAATTAGGATGATTATGTAGTGACATGCATGTGAATCATTGATGAATAATTCTGATAATGATGTATAAACACTAGATGAATTGATATGGAATGAGGTTTTGCTTGATTATTGTTGGATAATTAAAAGAACTAGATTAAATACATGTTTTAGTTAGTTGGGTAATATCCCGAAAATGCGAAATCCGGCAAGTGTTTGATGGAATGCTTAAAAGAATAGTATGCGTGATTTAGAAGAAGAATGAATGAAATTTAGTTGAACTAAATAAGTGAATGAACGTGTTGTTATAGGTGTGAAAGAAGAAGGTTCCAACGCTAGGAAGTCTGAAAACTCACAAGATCGAGGTACGCTAGTGTAAACTATACTTCTATTTTCTTTTATGATGTTGTCATATGTATAATAATCATATTCGTATTGTGTCGTCATGTTAAGATTGTAAGAATTGAAATCTATGGTCGTTTGGAAAGTAAAAGTAAGATCCGTCATAAACGGATTATGAGGAATGAATAAGTTACGAATGATAATGCATCATATCCGGTTCTTTCTAGTCGAACCGGGTATGGAAGATTAAGTATGTAACGAATGAAAGTTTACTCAATCCGTCTTCTCGGATTGGAAAGTAAGTGTAAGAATGTAAATAATGTGATTGTTTGTCATGTACAAATCGAAGAAAAGATATGTTAACGATACAAGTATCCGTTATTAGCGGGTATGTTATGAAAGGTATATTTAACCCTTATTATTAGGTAAGCAAGTAATGAACCGTTTAACGGTTAGTAATGTAATGGAAGAATGTAGAACTGTGTTAGAAATGAATCGGGGTATTAAATTATTTGTGTTAGTGACTAAATACTAACTCATTTGTTTATAATGAATGTAGGTAAATCCTCGAGTTAGGCGAGCTGGCAATTTGGAGCGAGCACACGCACACATCATGACTTTTAAGCGCTTCCGCTATTTCGTATAAATGTTTTGGGTTAATATGTTTGTTTTTGCATAACTTGGTCTGTAGCTACGCTTTTTAACACTTGATGTCATGGTTCTTAATTGTGTCTTGTTGAACGGGTTGTAGACTTTATCGTGTTGATGATGGTTAAAACAGGGATATACTCGTCTTACGGATGGGTCATGCCCAAATTTTGTTAACATGGTGCATTAATGTTATTGGTACTTTACCTCTTAAATTGAGAAAAAGTTTGATCATTTTAAAAAGTTTACGTTTTTAGTGTCTTTTGGCCATTATTTCTATTAGACGAAATGTCGGGTCTTACACCGGCGACATCAATACCGTCGTAAACCACACGGTGAACGGAACTAAACGTACCACGGGCAAGAACACCTTTAATCAACAGCTTAGAAGGATTGATCTCCCACTCCTGCCGCTCCCTACTCGAACTTGCACCGCCATTCGTCGGTAGTTTTACGGTGGAAGATGCGGCGGTGACGAAGTCTTCGAACTCTGACCGTTTTTTCTTGTTTTTTTTCCATTGTCCAGGCGCGATTTAAGTGGCGTTCAAGTTGTTCGTCTAAGGATTTTAGATTGATTAGATCTGATCATACGAATCCGTCGTTGTTATTGTTGGTTTTCGTCATGTTTTGTGTTTCCGGTGAAGTTCCGGTGGGAGATTGGGGGTTTCCAGTGAGTGACAAGGTGGTGGAGGAGAAGGGGTGAAGAAGTGGGAGGAGAAGAAGTCTGCAGGCCCAAGAAGACATTGAACCATGTCTGCACCAAACAATCTACAGACTCAAAGGTATGCGCGTGGTCTGCGCGGCGCATACATAAGAGGTCAGGAAGCACTTCTAGCTAAAAACAAACAACACCTAAGACACCCTCTGGGTGGGTCCAAAACGAGTGATTAAACGACTATGAAGAACAATCATTAATTGGGCTAGTAGTTGTGGAATAATTGTATATGTCAAAGATGATGATCATTAAGATCAAAACAAGAGATGCATAGAGAAGGAGAGGTGTATATATGGGTATAATTTTATCTTAAGTTTTTAAATTTGATTTTGTTTTATTTATTAAAATATTTTTAAATAAATGATAAAAAGACTTAAATACCCATATGTCACCTGATTTAACAAAAAAATTAACCAGGTTAGGGACAAAGGACATACTGTGTAATATTTTGAAACAATAACTACAAAACTCGTCAATTTTAAAGACAAAAGATACCGTTTGAAAACTGTTGTATAGATAAAAGACAAAATTTGTAATTCACTCTATAATTAGGCATTATTTGCGCTTGAAAATTGTTTTACCATGAAATAAATTGTTATATATATAGGGAGGGGCTCATGCGAGAACCACCCTTATTGTGAGAACCTTGAGAACCAATGTGAACACAACCTAAAATAGCTAAAAAAACCTAAAAAAACCTAACCCCCACCCCCATCCCCCAAAAACCTAACCCCCCCCCCCCCCCAAGCTAAAAAAAACCTAAAAAAACCTAACCCCACCCCCCCCCCCCCCCCAAAAAAAAAAAAACCTAAACCCCCCTCCCCCACCCCCCAAAAACCTTATTGAAGTGTGTTCACATTGGTTCTCGCGGTTCTCACAATAAGAGGTGGTTCTCGCATGATATTCTCCCTATATATATATACAGGGCCGGCCCTAGGGGTGGGCGAGCCGCACCCCCGGCCGAGGCCCGTTTTCCCCGTGGGCCTAAATATTGATTTTTTTCCATTTATATATTGTTACATATATATTCATAGAGTATAAAGTGCTAAGAAAATATGAATTGGCCCAGTGGTTAAGGCCCTTACTGACGTGCAAGTTAGTCCCGCGTTCGAGTCCGCTACTCTCAAGTTTTTGGGCGATTCAGTTCTTTATCATTCCAATCTTGTTTTTCATTCTTAGGGTATCCGGGGCACACTCGGGGAGTGGGTTCGGTGACCACCTTCCCCGATTGGGAACACCGCCGCCATCACCGCGGGGACCCGATTCGGGGAGTGGGTTCGGCACTTGTTCACCGTATTGAATTGGCACGCTGTTTGAGGAACGGTCGAATTAAACGGTCGAATTTAAAAAAAAAATCACTTTTTAAACAAATATAAATAACCACACCCACTTCACTATTTTTTATACTCTCAAACCACACCCACTTCTTATTTTTTACTCTCAAACCACACCCACTTCACTAATTTTTTATATACTCTCAAATCACACCCACTTCAAACCGAGCAATGGAGAACCAACCCCGCGAAGCCAAGAAAAAAACTAAGGGACGGGGCAAGCAACCGTCTCGTGGTGGTTCGAGCGGTGCAAGTGCACAATCACAACCCCCTTTCGGATATACTTCACAACCCCCGTTTTTTTTCCAACAACCTTCACACCCCTCCTTTTACAACACCCAAGCAACCAACCTTCAACCCAATTTCGGCTATTTTCAAAATTTGTTATCAATGGATCCACCTCAATCCCCCGCTTTCGACCCATATGCTTTTCGTTCCCCACAAGTTCCATATACACGAGGAAATGTTGAACGTCCTCTACCTATTCACGACGACGAGGACGAGGAGGTAGTGCCCGAAACTCAAAATTTGGGCGACGAGTACGAGGACGAGGACGATGAATATAATGTGGATGAAGACGCCGGCAACAAAGAAGATGACGCTCGGGATAAAAAGGGAAAAATGGCGAGCGAAAAATGGACAAAGGTCCAAGAAGAGGCGTTGGCGAAGGCGTGGGTACATTGCTCTACCAACAAAAAGAAGGGCAATCAACAAAACCGCGATAGTTTTTGGCGTAAGATTTTAAATCATTTTAACGCCACCGTCGGTGGAAGTAAGCGGACCGTGCATCAAGTACGGTCTAAATGGACCCCGATGATGACAAAAATAAACTTTTTCAACGGCCTATACCAACAAGCGGTAAAAATTATATTTTTTAACATTGTATATTTTTTAATTTTCTTTACTAAGTTCATATTTTTTTAACACTTATTATTTTATAATATGTAGGATCGCACACGAGGAAGCGGAGTCAAGGATCTCGACGTGATGAAAGTCGCTTTAAAAGAATTTAAAGAGAGATTTCCGAACGGTTTTCAACATGTCGAGGCGTGGGAGGTCGTTCGAAAACACGACAAATGGGCCCAAGTCCCATTGTTGGGTGAGGAAGGGGAAGGTTCGGGACATAAAAGAAAGCCCGTTGAGGTGGACCCTTCCATACCCGATATGAACGAAGACCCCTCGCCACAAAGAGCACAACGGCGAGACAAGCGTCAAGCGACATCGTCCGAGGGAAGCTCGGCCGAGTTGGCGAAACAATTCAAAGAGTACACCGCCATGAAAGAAAAGAAGCACGCGATTGAATTGGAGGCGATTGAATTGAGGAAGAAAAGAGAGTCGCAGGCTCTCGAGCTCATATCGGAACAACGCGAGACGATGAAAAACTACAATTACGATCGAGATATGGAAACATTCATCAAGCCGCACGACGATGCTCCGCCAAATATGTTGCCGTTCATCCTCGCCCGAAAACGCGACATCGCTAGCAAGTACGGGTGGCCGTGCGATTTCTAAAATTTTATTTTCTAGTTTTAATGTAATTTTTATTTTCTAGTTTGAATGTAATTTTAATTTTCTAGTTTGAATTTAATTTTTATTTTTATTTTCTACTTTGAAATGTCTTTTGTTAAATTTTATTTAATTTTTATTAATATTTTTTTTTATAAACATGCATAATTACAACAAATAAAAAAAAAACCAAGTCCCCTAAGAGGGGAGTGCCGCCATCAATTTAGGGTATTAGGGGAGTTTAAGAGGGGAGTTGACGTGGCACACAAGGATTGGTTGTGCGTAAGAGAGGGGACTCCCCTCTTAGGGGAGTGCCCCTCTCACCCTTGTATTTTTGTTTCCTGACAAACAATGCAAGTGCTATGGACCCAAGTAGACACCTGGTACAAGAGTAAAAACAAAATGGGCTTGACATCAATCAATTACTGTGCGAGACACATGATCATATATTACAGGGGTAGACCATAGATTAGGATTAAGCAATGTTAATGTTTATGAATGTTCAAGAAATCGGTGTTGCCCTGCTCCATCAACGCATGAGGTGACCATTTTGGTAAGTCAAACTTATTCTTGGCCATTTTTCGTAAATTCCTCTTAACAAATGTGTAGAATTGTATTTACCATTAATTTCAAATATTGACGTTAATCTTCGTTTCAAAAAATAGTTTAATAATTCGTTAGGTCTAAGGACTTTTTTCCGACTCATACGAGGCACTTAAATTCTCAGGTGCGGCTCTGATAATAATAATAATGAGCGACAAAAAAATTATTTACATTATCTATTTCGTTATGGCATAAGAGGTACATTTTTTCGGGCTAGGAGAAAGCACTTGAATTCTCAGGGTCGGCCCTGACCCATACCAACACCAACATATGTCCACTTACAAAGTTATTCTTATGGTTTAGATTAGTTATTAGCCCGTTGGTATTAAGTTTAGACCTTTAGCGAGCCCAATAACCAATTTCGTTAAGGCCTAAGGGCACGTTTTTTCGAGCTCGAACAGGGTACACGAATTCTCAGGGCCGGCCCTGTATATATATATATACTTTATAATAGATGAAAATCTTTGAAGATACGTGTCACTTGATGCTTATTCAAACTTATTTTTCCGCCCATTTATTTTATTAGTTACACATATTTTTAATTCTTTTATATTTTTTTTTTTTTGTTTCTCGCCTCTCTCTTTTTAAATGATAATGACTTATACATTTTTATACGACTTCTTTTATTTTTAAAAACAAGTTAAGTTTGTACATAAAACATTTCATATATTGAACATATATTTCATTATTTAACTAGTGTAATATGTATTATCGTTTTTAGAAGAAACATTTTTATATTTATAAACTAGTATTTGTATACATTAGTATATATTACATGGTACTAAAAAAATACATACAATCAGTTCAAATGTCGACAAGTGTGACAACAAGTTAACCAAAAGGATGGTTTTTGAAATTTTCAAAGCTATGGATGATTTGTATAAATTGATAAAAAAAAAAGAACAATTTGTACAAGTTAATATAAAACTAAACAATGAAAATGGTAAGTTAATGAATATTAAGAAAAATATAGAAAAATAGATTTTATAATAGAGTAAATTGTCATTTTAGTCCCTGAGGTTTGGTCCAAATGGCCATTTTAATCCAAATAGTTTATTTTTCTTCTCTGAGTCCCTGACTTTTTCATTTTCTTGCCATTTTGATCACATTGTCTAACTTAGTCTAAAAATCTGCTTATTACCAGGGTATTTTTGGCATAACTGTTGTGTAGTGATAACCAGGGGTAGTTTATAACATAATTTATAAACTTCATAATAATTTAATGCCAAAATATCCCCTGATTATAACCTGGTTTTTAGACTAAGTTAGGCAATGTGATCAAAATGGCAAGAAAAATGAAAAGTCAGAGACCCAGAGGAGAAAAAAAAACTATTTGGACTAAAATGACAATTTGAACAAAAACTCAGGGACTAAAATGACAATTTACTCTTTATAATAACTAAACATTTAAATATCATTTCTTTTAAAAATAAAATTAAAAATATATCTTGATTTGATTTGTGAGTGACTGATTGGTGATGGGTTAAATAAAGAATACTTAAACATTTTTTATATATTATAGGAGCACCAACATGAACACCCATAAAAAGCATAGAAGATATATTTAACTTATTTTTTTTCTTTTTTTTTTTCTAAAATAAACTATAGACAACTTATGAAATAATTGGATGATCATGTATAATTATAAAATAAAAGACATAGTTTATATTTTATTAAACTACTATTTAGGAGCACCAACATAAGTAGAGCCTTAAAAATGTGAAAATACCAACGTTGAAACGTCGCCACCTTGCATGATGTGTGCAAGGAATCATCGCGAAGGAAACTATTTTAGACCTTGTAAAAGGAAAAACACCCTTACACTATGGGTATGGGACGGGGTTTGGGCGTGGGTTGGGGAAAAACGCCCAAGTCATTACCCCGGGTGGGCTTGGGTTGGGGCGTGACCCTTGGGGCTTGGGTTTCAAGCCGGGCGTGAGGCGGTCTTGGCATCCTAGCTGGCGGCCTCCTATTCGCTGACCCCGCCATGTCATAGCGGACCATTTTATAATTTTTAGAAATTATATAATTTTTAGGATTATGTAATTTTTAGGATTATGTTTCGAGGCAAGGAGCGAAAGGCGTTCGACAAGATCGACCTTTTTTAAATTTATTTAACGCTCTAGGTTTGTTATTTTGTAATTTTTAGAAATTATGTAATTTTTAGGATTATGTAATTTTTAACATTTTAATGAAGTTGTAGGTTTTTTTTATAAATGTTGTGTGATTTTTATAGATTTTTTGTAATTTTTTTTAATATTCTGCCATGTGGTGCACCCAACCCAAGCCCAACCCACACCCCGCCATACCCAGCGGACACGTAACTAGGCGCGGGGGGGGGGGGGGGGGGGGCTCCAATTCCACGTGTCAACAAATGCCCCAACCCAAGTCAACCCAAGCCCCACCATACCCCACGGTCTTAAAGCATCCCCAGTAAATAGTGTTTTTTTTTCATGTTTTTTCTAGTGTCTAGTTTGTACTTGCCCAACCAATACCTATTTTTCTCTCTCTTTTGCCCTACTCACACAACAAAAAAACATATATTATATTTTCTCTTTCCTCTCTCCTACATCACACTCACATAATCTTCTTCCCTTCATTTTTTCTCATTTTTCCTCAGATACATCACCACACCCTCTGTTCTTCACCTCACATCCTCTCTCCTTCACATCACTTTCTCTCTCTTTAAAAACATAAAAAAAACCTTCTCTTAATGTAGATGCTCTTAAAAACTAAACCTTGAAGCAACGTCAATGACCTCTATATATGTGCTTCAATGACAAAATAACAAATTTATAAGTCTATCATATGTCAAGAGGTAATTGGAAAAAAATTATAGAAAGGAATTTTGACCTCTATATATGTGCATCAATGACAAAATAAAAACTTTATAAGTGGATCATATGTCGGTAATTGAAAAAAAAAATATGAAAAATAATTTTTGATGTGTAAGGCACAAAGAGCATAATTATTTAACAAGAACACGTATAAATTACACTTTTCGTTCTTTGTTTGTAACGGGTTGCAATAGATAGCCTTTAACTACAATAATTACAGTCACAATCCTTTATTTGGAAAACACATTACACTCAAGGTCCTTTAGCACTAACCAGATAAAAATTTTCAATTAAGTCTATTTACTTAAGGGCATTCTGGTCATTTCACGCCTTTATTTATAATGTTTCTTGAAAAATAAAACAAAAAAGTTAACAAATATACATCATCTTCCTTTTGCTAATAAAATGTGATTTACATATAATTAAAATGCCAAACTTTTTCCTACTGATTTAATATGTAAAATAAAACATTTCAACCATTCAAGGCTGGTCAAATCTCGGAATCACATAAACATCGCAAATATCGTCAATTATCGATTTTTACGCAAATTAGGTGTATAGTATGGTTTAAAACCTTATTCAACGTCTAAGACTTGTTACCTACTGAATTTATAAATAAATTTCAATACTTTTACAGTAGGTATAAGTCATGAACTCAGACTTCCAATTTTGTCCTTAAAAACACATGTGAAATGACCAAAATGCCATTTCAGGGCATAATTTGGCCATAAATAGTAAACCACACATATGTATGACATCCTACTGATTTAATATCATAAAATAAATATTTTTACAGAATGTTTTAGACCAGAACATCAGTTTATTTTTAAACCTCTTTTATAAACCTTAAAATGACAAAAATGCCCTTACGAGACTTAATTCGCTTTTAAAATCTTTTTGGGCATATTTGTTGATATCCTACTGATATCACAACATATTTTAAGCATAATAACTTATGGAACTTGTATATGACTCATCCGATTACCCGTTTATGCTTATACGCATACGGTGCGGTTTATGTGACTAGTTTACATAAATTAGCCGAAACTGGTCAAATCTTATCATTTAAACTTCAAATTCCAGAATGTATTTAAGTTTACCCATATAATACAAGTCCCCATACTTTTCGGGTCTAAATTACAATCCAATCAAGTCATCGCTTAATCTAGCGTTTCGTATTTAAACCTTTCTTTAAACTAACCGGTCTAAGTTTACTACTTAAATAATACCCGTTAGTAATCTAATAGGTTAATAAAACCTTCGTTCCAGATTAGGAGCCCCGATAAAAGCTACTTTCACTAGTTTGATTAGATTATACGGCTGAGTAATCAAATCTCGCATTTTAAGCTCAGGTAAATACTTTTAACTTACTTTCCCTTATACGGGCTTGGGATATGGTAAAATATATTACCACTTGGTCGGGTATGGAATCATTAATAGAATAGTGGTTAATTCATTGACATAACCCGTTTTAATCTGTTTTGTTTGATATGTAAACTTTTGGGGGTTAATATGACCGTGTCTCGGATATCCTCGGCTCATTTCATTTGTAAATGACCACGACTTAAGCACGGGGTGTAGGCATACACCTGACAGTTGCGTATGTAAAAAGATATACCCACATGTAGAGGTGTACAAAAAACTGATTACGCAATCGAAACCGGTAAAAAAACCGGAACCGGTTTTTTTAAAAAGCGGTTTTTTTTATAACCGGTTCGGTTACAACCGGTTTGACCGGTTATTAATTGGTTACACATTTTCTGGACCGGTTCGCGTTTAAAACCGGTTTATAAAAAAACCAGTTAATTAATCGATTAATAAAAAAACCGGTTAAAAACCGGTTAACCGATAACGACTATATAAAAACCGGTTAAAAACGCCCAGCTATGTTTAACGGTTATATGACCGTTTGGCAGCCAAAGTAGCCGTTTTTTTTTTTTGTTTTTTTTGCCTAAAACTCATCTCCAACTAGTATAAAAGGGTTGTGGGTGTTTAGATTTCATTCACAACACTTGAGAATCTCCAAAAACTCTAAAAAAAGTCCCTCATTCTTGTTCGATAACTCTCAAAACGCTATGGCAACGTCTAGTGCCCATGATTCGGTCAATGTTGGCGAGTCTACAACCGACACGGTGATTCGTGTTGTTCTAACAAAACGCAACCCCGAGGTTTGGTCACATTTTGATTTGTGCGAGATGGCCAACGGTAAAAGAAAAGCGCGTTGTCATCATTGTCAAGGTTTTTACGCCAAAACCGCAAACTCCACGTTGCAGCAACACATCGAAAAACCGTTTTGCAAGGCGTTGAAACAACAACACGTTGGTGGTCAAGCTTCCATGGCAAGTGATGGCGCTAATATTTTCAACTACAATTTCAACATGGTTAGGGATGAAATGGCGAAGTTTGTAATCCAAGAAAGTTTGCCGTTCAACCACTTCGACAACCAACGCTATACAAAGATGGTTCAACGAACTCTCCAACCACGATACACCCATGTAAGTCGTGCTACTCTTAGGAGGGATTGTTTAAAATTGTGGAAAAAAGCTAAACTATAATTAATTTCTTATTTTGAAAAATTAGAAACCGGTGTTAACTTGACTAGCGACGTTTGGTCCGCACCGCACGGTTCACCCGATTCGTATATTTGTGTCACCGCCCATTGGATTGAACCGGCGACGTGGCAAATGATGAAATGCACAATTTTGTTTAAATTATTAGAATTACCCTCACACCGGTGAAGCTATATATAAAGTAATCGACAAATGTATTACAACATACAAATTGGAAAATAAAGTTTTTTCAATATCTTTTGATAACGCCTCAAACAACACGAGCGCGGTAATGCCTTACCACCCATCGGGTTGGGATGCTATTGAAACTGTTACACAAGTGCTTCAAGTTTTCAAAACATCAACAAATACTTTATCGGGGGTTTATTATCCAACAAGTTCATTGGTACTTCACAATTTGTTTAAAATGTGTTTGAAAGCAAACGAGTTGTCGGTTAGAGGTAGACCATATTGTGACATGGCGGATACAATGAAGGAAAAATTAAGAAAATATTTTAAAGAACTACCGGCGGTTTTCACTTGTGTCGCCGCTCTAAACCCTTGTTTTAATATTTTTGGAACCGGGTCTTTGATTGAAAAAAATGCACACCAATTGAATTTAAACACCACTCAAAAACCAAACTTTGGTGAAGTCTGTAACACCCATATCATTATTATACGAATATAATATTAAATACACATTTTATGTGGAAATGCGACTTTTCAAAAACTTTTATAAGTTATCATTCAACATGATTATAACAATCGAATGATAGTAATAATTTGTTTACAAAGTTGTTCGTAACAAAAACAAAACAGATTCAACGCGGAAGCTTCAAAGGAGTGTGTTCGGTTCTTGGAACTTGCTTGATCTTCATCCGTGTGATTAATCTGATCACCTAAATTCAAAACCAACATGAAAGTTAGTTTTGATAAGTTAATTACATGTTAAAACAGGTTTCATGGGTCAAAACATCAAAGAAATAAAATTTTCGGATTCAGGGGGGGCTCGCGCGACGCCTAGGGCCCTCGCGCTACGTCTAGCCCCCTTTTCGACAGACTCTTGTTTAAAACTTGTTGCTGCACATTTCCAGCTCAAACATGTACCTAATCTCAACTTAAAATCGCCATAACTTATGAACCGTAAGTCCGTTTTTAGTCATTCTTTTTCCTACACGTCCGTAATTAAATTACCGACGTGCCTATCACAATTATTATACCGAAAATTTGGTTTACGGGCCAAATCACTAAAATCTCTATTTAATTATTCGACCCACTATACTTACACAAATTTTTCTATCATTACAATAGAAACCATAGGCGCATTTTTTTTACCCAACATCCGGGGTTCAATATCACCGGCGCTTCATTACCAAAACTATGGCTTCGTGCTTTTGTGATCCGTTTTTTCCAAATTTCATTCAAAACAAAGTTTTATTACTACTAACCAATCATTCAACCCGTTTGGCTCATTTACGGAATCCTCCGTTTCTAATGACTACCAAGCGCCTTCTAGTCTATTTGCGACTCATTGAATCAAATAGTGAACAATATCACTTCGACCAATACTAACCTTTATACCGAAACACGATTATGAACAATTAACATATCCAATTCACATATTGTAACGCAACAAGTTACATGCTTGCATAATTTATCCACGTTGGTTTCTAACCATAACTACCCATTCCCGGGCTTGTCAACCTTAGCGTATCACATCTATTCCATGATTTACTCTTTTATAATTCAATTTCAATGAGTGACGTTTAAGTCACCTCGAGCACTATTATTCGATCATTATTTGACCCGTTCGGTTGTCGAGTGAACTTCGTCACTTCTATGACATACCAAACTCACATTTGACACTACAAACTCATCAACATTTCTAAGACTATTGTTTATACATATTGTAACAAAACCGAAAGTTACGTACCTTTAAAGCACACCTTTCAAGCGTGTATCACCTCCGGCTTGTCCACTTGACGACCCGGATTCTTTACCTATAGAGTTCCATTCACAACCAAATTTAGAACTCTTTTATAACCAAAAATCAGACAATTCATTATGATATTCAAATCTGCGTTTTTGTCCGATCTTTAACGTTTTACTCCTCACTTAGGCGTTTTAACAAACATCTAGCGGGTCAGATTTTTACATAACCATTACTAGGTTCTTGACATGTTATTTTCATCTACATTCACTTCAATTAACAAATCTGTACTAAATTTTAACATCAATAAATTTCAGATTCACCACATGAATTCAGATTTCACTAGAATAAAAACCATAATTCTAGTATTTTTTTAGTTTCTACAAACTCACTAATCACCTACATTGGTGATTATAAACCTCACAAGTATAAAGTTAGATTTTAACAAGAAATCATCTAGGGTTTAACTCTAGACATCACTTTGCTTCTAATTTCATCAATACAACAATCATGCATGCTCAATTTTTGATTTTCTCAATTAACCTAAAACTGAACATGAATCAAAATACCAAAATTTTGCATACCTTTTGATCCCTGCAACGAGGTGATCACTAATTCGTGTTTGAAACTTGATTTAGAGTAGATTAAGGGCTTCAATTTGTGAGTTTTGTGTGAAAACTAGGGTTTGGAGGGCACTCCCTGGTCGCCCCTTTCTTCTGTACGACCCAAACACACACTCATGTGTGTGTTTGGTGTTTTATTTACTAATAAAACTTCCATTATCAAGTTTTTGCTAATTTAGTCCCTCAACTCTGTTTGACTTATAGTTTAGGTGTTTTAACCTTATTATATATCACCTCAAGACTCTTAGCTAACTGGGTTATTGATTCCTAGTTAGCTTGTTCTTATTTATTTTATGCTTTATGAATCTGATTTAAAGTTTTATAAATTTCGGGGTGTTACAAGTCCACCCCCCTTAAAAGGGTTTCGTCCTCGAAACCGGAAATACGTACCAAATAATGTCGGGTAGAGACGCCACATCTCCTCTTCGGACTCCCATATAGTGTCCGAACCCTTTTCTATGTTCCCATTTGATCTTAACTTGTAACGCCCCGCGTTTTCATAACTTTCCATATTTAGAAACCATTGTTCATATTCTTATTTTTGGAAACTTTGTATCGTTGTATTCGTCGTTTCGTTATAATCGTCGAAAAATCTTTATCTTTAATTTAATTCGCTATAAAAATGGTTATTTATACATGGTTAAATTAATTAATTTTACTAATTAAAAGTTTATTTTTTTATAATAATCTAGTTAGTCTCGTTAAATTTTAAAGTTATTAATATAAACTAACTTAGTTAGATTAAGTTCTAAAGTTAGTTTCTTTTGAAAAGCAACATAACTTAGTTAATCTAAATCCAGGGACAGTTTATGTAATTTCCTGAAAGTTTCATGTTTTAAAGCAAAAAGGATTTAAACCAACAAAAAGGCTGAAGACCACGGGACTTGAACCCGGGTCACCCGCCTCACACACACACGCACCAACCAGCTGAGCTGGGTCTTCACATCAAACAAGACTGGACACTTAATTCTTTTATAATCTCACTTAAATCAAATATGAAACCTAACCCACAATATAACCTAGATATAAAAAGGGGCATTTACACACTTCACTTCATTTGTCAAAACCCTATCTCAAACACACAGCCGACACCTTCTTTCATCCCTCTTCTTTCTCTGTTGGTTCCGACAACCGGAGCCGGATTCCGTCTGTTTCTCCGACGAATCACCACCACGACTACACACCCCTCTCCCTTGCACCATATTATACCCACACCCATCGGATATTTTAGAGAGAGGAACAGCGAGAGGGATCCAGAGAGAGAGCACGAGGAGAGAGAGAGAGAACGCTGAGAGGAAGGGGAGCCGGCCCTCTATCCATCGCACACGGGCCGGCGAGCTAACTGCAAAGCCGTTTTTCCGGCCAAACCAGTGGCGGCGACAGTGGTTTCAGCGGCAATAGTTTCATGGCTGTTTCCGTTTCAGTTTCGAGTCTCTGTTCAGGTAAGGGTTTGAGTTTTGATACGTATTCGTTACGTTCCAGTTTTAATTCCAGTCGAACTCGAATTCTGTTTTGAATTTACTTTCAGATTCGTTCCCTGGTTCCAGTTTGAGTTTTGATACGGGTTAAGTGTCGACTTCAGTTCGTTTCCGATTCCGGTTCGGGCTTGATTTCGGTTCCGGTGATGGACAGGGACGAAGGCAGTGGAGGTGGCGATATGGTTCGGGTTTGATTTGGGTGTGTTAAGATTCAGTTTTTAGTGTCTCGGTTCAAACGGTCAAACTTGGTCAACCTTCAGTTCAAGCGGTCAAACCTCAGTCAAACACAGTCAACGGTTCGGTCCGGGTCGCGGTAGAATTTTGGGTTCGGGTATCTAGTCAACTTGGTCAATCCGGTCAGATTCGATGTTCGGTAAAATTTTAAATGTCTCGAAGTTTATTTTATTATTTATGTTGTTATTTTAGTCGTGGAACCGAACTTTAAATAAATTGTATCGACAACATGTTATATGTAACATTGTATAATTGTTGAATTTTGACAAGGTTATTGACAACTTGTATTGTCGGGATCGTCCAAAAACAGAGGAAACTCTGCCCGTTTTTCGTAAAATTTCGTAATACTAAACGTGTTAAATTCTTAAAAACGGAACCTATCGATTTGATTAATTTTTATAAAAATAGATATAAATGCATATTTATTTTGGGCAACATTTCAACAATACTTTTGAGAGAATTAATTTTAAAATATTACTTAAACTATATAAAATATATATGTATATATTTACATATATATACATATATATCAACTAAACATACTCTAAATTCCAATTCTTATCCTTCATCGTGTTTCCTTTTACTCATGCACCATCGCTTGCCCATATAGGGTGACCTCGGTGTTCCATCCTCAAAATCCCATTCACTCGTCAACAATCGGATAATCGGAAGAAATTGCAATATTGTGAGTATACTCGTATTTTCCCCTTTTTTACTTTTACCACTTTTGGGGTGTAACATGTTTACTTATCAAAACTTACACATGAACATTTTGCTTAAACACATGAACATTCCTATAACATGCTTGTATACGTGATGGCTTGATACTTTAAACTTGGGTGAAACTTATGTGTTGAACTTATCATTAACTTCGTACGAGCCAAACCGTGACATATGTAGCGCTATAGGATTAACGACCCGCCCGTAAACTTGTGGTTATGTCATGAGCATGTTGCGTTTCCTTGGTTTGATATGTTAGACACATGCCATATTTATTGTTTATCTTGAATCACATGCTTGCTATGAGGAATTGTTTAAAACTTATCTTTTGCTATGTACGTACCAAACTTGTATACTCGCCTTTGCTTTTGCATTGAATTGTATTTTTAAACATGTTACAGGTTGACGATGACGATGATATGAAAAGAAGTAGCGTTGATGCCTAGATACACATATAGACGTTTAGGTTTAATATGTTGTATCAATTTTGCTTATGTTGTTAAGTATTTCTTTTGAACTTGTTGTTATTTGAGTTTATGTAATGTTGACAATTTGAAGTTATGGAATGAAATGGGAATTATTTAAATATTGTTACAAATAGCGTTATGATGTCTCTAGCAATCTTCACACTTCGTCTCATCCCGATGTTTCCGCCATTGGTTGGGGTGTGACATAACTTGATCAATTCTCTTATTTCGCAAATCTTTAACCTTATGATCTGGAATCTCTAATGGCCTTACTGCATAATTGAGGCTATTAGCCACCTCGATATCATCGTAATGGATGTAAGCCGTTTCCTCTGCTAGGCATTTTCTCAGTTGTGACACATGAAACGTGACATGTATTCCACTCAATTCGTCCGGTAATTCAAGGCGATACGCTGCTTTTCCGACCCGTTCAATGATTTTAAATGGCCCGATAAACCTCGGGCTTAGTTTCCCTCTTTTTCTGAATCACATAACACCCTTCCATGGGGGAAACTTTTATCATAACCATGTTACCTACCTGAAATTCAATCGGTTTCCATCTTTTGTCGGCATACTTTTTGTTTTTTTTTTTGTTTTTTGTATTGACATGTGCGTCTTCTAGGCACATGTCCTATTGGACCTTAACCCTTTATCACTTATTTCCTATCTTTGTCGCCTTTTTGACCGGGTTGTCTTTTGGCCATCCAGTCACCGAGTCCGTCAGCATACTCACTTCACGCTAGTCTTATATTGACAAGTGCTCTACATAGGTCATAACATTATTTTGACTACTACTTGTTTTATGGCCTAGACTAATTGGTCACCATTTTACCTCATACCTCATCATTCGGGTATGCTATATTGTCGTCATCGGCCCTTTGCGTGTTTATCATTTCATATCTAGTAACTCATATTACAACTTGGTTGTATTCTGTATCACTTTTGTGTCCGTGATCACATCACGTCATGTTTAGGTTTTCGTCAGCTTTTCATTATTATGAATCTTCTTTCGAATGCTTCGTCCTACACCTAACGGCGTTAAGACTTATATTCTTTAGTATTAACCATTTTCTAACTTCTCTCCTAGTATTTATATTTGTTAGAATGTCGTTTCTTTACTAAAACTAAATTTTAGTTTATTTTATTTTATATTTTTTTAACACATGTCGATTAATCATATCAAGGAATTAACGACAAGAATTATTCCTCTCCGTTATCATTTTACACAAGAAATCATAATTGGTTCCCCACGCTTTATATTACCGACCCGTAGGTTCCTTTACTTAACCCCGTAGACTATTTTTATTAGGTCTTCACCTTTTTAGAGTGAGATCCTATAGTTTGTTCCTTTGTATTTGCGACCCCATGGTCATTTTGGTCCTGTAGACCTTTACATTGTTTATAACCTGAAGGTTATGGTGATTCCATGGATCATCTTCTATTCATATCCTTATTTACTTGCATAAGTATACATATGGCGTCAAGGCACCCCCTTTTTATGTTTGGAATAAATAAATTTTCACCTTCAAAATTCATTTGAATTTGACCGTAGTCTAAGGCTACACTCATTTTCTTTCGGATTATCTTTCCGACTCTATGACTTCTTACGTCACCTTCGCGTCGGTTTATTTCACTCATACCGTTATTTGGCTCACGCCCCTATTTTCTTTTAACCCGTTATCAGGTTCTTTATCTTAATGTTTTTAACATTCCGGTTTTATTGCTCTGCGTTTTCCTTTCCATTCTCTTTTACCACATATCACATAGATTCAGTAATATTTCGCACTTTCATTATTCGGGTTGCGCTTACTTGGAATATCAAATATTATACTTATTTGATCTGAACACCACCTTCCTTTTTGTTAGCGACCCTTAAGTCTGTTTCTTTTACTAATGTCCCAAAGACCCATTTCTTAAGTCTTATTTGGTAAAACCACTGCTATGGTTATACAGCTTTTGGGGTTTACCCGTTCTTATTCTAACACTTTCGTAACGTTTATTCTACTAATCTTTTATATAATCACATACATCACTGTGATTATCGTTCTTCCTTATAAGGATTTGATTAATAATATGTTACTTGGATGGTTACCCATACCCAAGTTTCTAAATCCACATTTAACGATACTTTCTTATTCGCAGTGGCGAAGAATATGTATCGTTTATTTAGTTTTCCTTGAGGATATTTTACGCCCAAGTCTTAATTTCTCATTCTTAGCCTCAATCCATTGTCTAATTGTTGCCCAACGTTATCTTAATGAAATTTTAATACGTGTCCCCGCTATACTCACCCCAATGGGCTTTCTCTCAAATCGTTAATCTTTTCTTTCTTTACCGTCATTATGGTGACTTATAGCCTTTCCTTTATTCCGGGTTAAACGGCTTCTATAGCCTTTTTGATTTTTTTTCCATAGATTCTTTCGTGCATCTCCTCAGTCATGAGGGATACCGTGTCGTTGCCAACTATGGTTGACATCATCCCACTATAATAATAACAGAAATCAACTCATTTCATTTTATTATTCCATGTCGTTGTATGGAATTTACCCACATCGTTTATCAATATAAACGATGTTTTTATATGTTTTTATTTGGTTTGGCCCAGTCTATAACCCTGTCTTCGCCATTTTCTACTATTGCAAATTCTAGGTTCGAGTGTACACACACTCCTACCCGTTATGACACTTGTCTTTCTTTGCATTCCGGGTTCGAGTGTACGCGCACTCCTTCCCATTACAACATTTATCGATATTACTTTTACCTCGGTCTCACATACTCACCCTTATATATATATATATATATATATATTTTCCTTTACATAATTCATTATTTCACTAATCATCTATGCCTATATGCAACTATCGTTCATTATGTGAATCGTTGCATTCTACTTGTCTTTTCGTAAATTAGAACGTGTACTTGATTGGCACTTCATTATCTCAAGTCATTACTTGATTTAGGTTCTTTGCTAGCATGTTCTTCGTCATGCTTCCGAACCTTTTGCCATTTGAATTATTTAACCCCCGTCATCTTAAGACACGGTCATCATCTCATTTGAACATTTCTAATTTATTATTAATCTTACTATTCAATGTTGCCTGTATTGTTATACGAGACATTCAAATATACTTACTTTACAAATACTTATTTTATATTCAATCTATGATTAGGATTTATACTACCTAATCATCTTTTACCGACATCAGACATCTAAATTCTGAAATGTTTATATCCATTGTCAAACATTTCGTTCCATTATCGTTTGCATCTTTCATTTTGATTTAGCCAAGTTTGTAACTTTCTTAAACCATTTATGTTTAGTGCACTTTCCGGGTTTGAGTGTATTAACACATTCTTCCCATGCACATCAACCCAATTCCTTTTTCTAACAATCTAATAAAATCTACTAAATAACTAATTCTTACCGGATGATTGATCAAGCTTGAACCGAACACTTTGTTGACAACCTTGAGCTCTGATACCAACTTGTAACACCCATATCATTATTATACGAATATAATATTAAATACACATTTTATGTGGAAATGCGACTTTTCAAAAACTTTTATAAGTTATCATTCAAAATGATTATAACAATCGAATGATAGTAATAATTTGTTTACAAAGTTGTTCGTAACAAAAACAAAACAGATTCAACGCGGAAGCTTCAAAGGAGTGTGTTCGGTTCTTGGAACTTGCTTGATCTTCATCCGTGTGATTAATTTGATCACCTAAATTCAAAACCAACATGAAAGTTAGTTTTGATAAGTTAATTACATGTTAAAATAGGTTCCATGGGTCAAAACATCAAAGAAATAAAATTTTCGGATTCAGGGGGGCTCGCGCGACGCCTAGGGCCCTCGTGCTACGTCTAGCCCCCTTTTCGACAGACTCTTGTTTAAAACTTGTTGCTACACATTTCCAGCTCAAACATGTACCTAATCTCAACTTAAAATCGCCATAACTTATGAACCGTAAGTCCGTTTTTAGTCATTCTTTTTCCTACACGTCCGTAATTAAATTACCGACGTGCCTATCACAATTATTATACCGAAAATTTGGTTTACGGGCCAAATCACTAAAATCTCTATTTAATTATTCGACCCACTATACTTACACAAATTTTTCTATCATTACAATAGAAACCATAGGCACATTTTTTTTACCCAACATCCGGGGTTCAATATCACCGGCGCTTCATTACCAAAACTATGGCTTCGCGCTCTTGTGATCCGTTTTTGCCAAATGTCATTCAAATCAAAGTTTTATTACTACTAACCAATCATTCAACCCGTTTGGCTCATTTACGGAATACTCCGTTTCTAATGACTACCAAGCGCCTTCTAGTCTATTTGCGACTCATTGAATCAAATAGTGAACAATATCACTTCGACCAATACTAACCTTTATACCGAAACACGATTATGAACAATTAACATATCCAATTCACATATTGTAATGCAACAAGTTACATGCTTGCATAATTTATCCACGTTGGTTTCTAACCATAACTACCCATTCCCGGGCTTGTCAACCTTAGCGTATCACATCTATTCCATGATTTACTCTTTTATAATTCAATTTCAATGAGTGACGTTTAAGTCACCTCGAGCACTATTATTCAATCATTATTTGACCCGTTCGGTTGTCGAGTGAACTTCGTCACTTCTATGACATACCAAACTCACATTTGACACTACAAACTCATCAACATTTCTAAGACTATTGTTTATACATATTGTAACAAAACCAAAAGTTACGTACCTTTAAAGCACACCTTTCAAGCGTGTATCACCTCCGGCTTGTCCACTTGACGACCCGGATTCTTTACCTATAGAGTTCCATTCACAACCAAATTTAGAACTCTTTTATAACCAAAAATCGGACAATTCATTATGATATTCAAATCTGCGTTTTTGTCCGATCTTTAACGTTTTACTCCTCACTTAGGCGTTTTAACAAACACCTAGCGGGTCAGATTTTTACATAACCATTACTAGGTTCTTGACATGTTATTTTCATCTACATTCACTTCAACTAACAAATCTATACTAAATTTTAACATCAATAAATTTCAGATTCACCACATGAATTCAGATTTCACTAGAATAAAAACCATAATTCTAGTATTTATTTAGTTTCTACAAACTCACTAATCACCTACATTGGTGATTTTAAACCTCACAAGTATAAAGTTAGATTTTAACAAGAAATCATCTAGGGTTTAACTTTAGACATCACTTTGCTTCTAATTTCATCAATACAACAATCATGCATGCTCAATTTTTGATTTTCTCAATTAACCTAAAACTGAACATGAATCAAAATACCAAAATTTTGCATACCTTTTGATCCCTGCAACGAGGTGATCACTAATTCGTGTTTGAAACTTGATTTAGAGTAGATTAAGGGCTTCAATTTGTGAGTTTCATGTGAAAACTAGGGTTTGGAGGGCACTCCCTGGTCGCCCCTTTCTTCTGTACGACCCAAACACACACTCATGTGTGTGTTTGGTGTTTTATTTACTAATAAAACTTCCATTATCAAGTTTTTGCTAATTTAGCCCCTCAACTCTATTTGACTTATAGTTTTGGTGTTTTAACCTTATTATATATCACCTCAAGACTCTTAGCTAACTGGGTTATCGATTCCTAGTTAGCTTGTTCTTATTTATTTTATGCTTTATGAATCTGATTTAAAGTTTTATAAATTTCGGGGTGTTACAAAGTCGCAAAATCTCGTTTCAACGATCAACTTTCAAAATTGTTTGATGTTTATGTAACAAAATATGGTTCAACCTCGTCACACATTCACGCGTCAATGAGAAACGCCGCTTTCGGTGAAGGTTCAAGTCAAATGGAAGATACCGATTTGTATGTTTATAACCAATTGTATGATGAGTCGAGTCAAATGCATCGTGGTAACACTAGTAGTAGTGAACTCGGTCGGTATGGTGGGTCGAACTTTCTACAAATGATGAGTTCACAAGACTTTAAAAATTTTGATTTGTTGGCTTGGTGGAAAAGTAAGGAAGATCAATTTCCGATCTTAGCCACAATGGCCCGAGATTTACTAACGGTCCAAGCTTCCACGATAGCTTCGGAAAGTGCTTTTTCTATTAGTGGTAGGGTGATTTCGATAAGGAGGACTCGACTAACACCTAAGGCGGTTGAGATGTCGATTTGCTTAAAAGATTACTTGGATGCGGCGGAGAGATGTCAAGACAAACGTTCACTCGAGGAAGAATTAGATTACGAAGAAGAAGTTTACGAGGACGAGGTCAAAGCCGAATTGACAACCCCAATGACCGACGAAGAAGCCGAATTAGATGAATTCCTACGCAATAGTTCGGGTTTGGCCGAAGAAGATTAAACGAGGCTTCTCAATATTGTAGTTCCACTAATATATATATATAGTAGTGGACCTTCTTGCGGATTAATATTTTAAGTTTATGTGCCGTTTATCGTTTGTTACGTTTAGCGTTTGTATTTTCATTATTATGTAAGACCGTTTGTTGCGAGACTTAATGAATGTTTTAACTTTTTATACTTTCATTGTTAAGTTTTTATCTAAGAAATTGAATTTTACAAAAAAAAAAATGTTATAAACATCAAAAACAGCAGCAAAACAGCAATCTGTGAACAATTCTGCAGAACCGGTTTTTTTACCGGTTTTTTTATCGATTTCTATTAATCGGTTTTTTTAACCGGTTATTTGTTCATAAAAAACCGGTTTTTTTTCAACCGGTTATAACCGGTTATTGAAAAACCGGTTTTTTTTTGGGCCAAAAAAACCGGTCCGGTTAATAACCGGTTTCGGTTACTAAAAAAAACCCGGTTTGTACACCTCTACCCACATGTGAGGATAACTCCCTGTGGGATTATATTAGTGGTGTGTCTATTGATCATGTCTCGGCTTCTATCCCTGGCCCTGAAAGTACGATAAACATGTAAATTTGTATACAAGACTATTTTTAAATAATTGTCCCAAGTTATAAAAGAATATTTGTGCCTTGTACATTTAAATCAATTTTCATATACATTTTCAAAAGAGTCGGTTAATTGTATTTACCAGTGTAAACTGACGTATTTTCAAAAGGCTAAGTGGCAGGTACTACTCGTAATTGGCTGGGAGCTTCTGGGTGTTAATTAGAGAATCTTGCAAGTTCTTAATGCCTTTAGTCTGTTGAACAATGTTTTGTGTTATATTTTAGATCCACCTGTGGATCCTATCTTACATCCGTCTGTATGTTATTTTATACGTACTTTACACTTTTGGTTTGTAATAGTAATTTCTACCAAGACTTCCGCTGTGCTATAAACTGTGTATATTTGACTATGATGATATCAACTACGTCACGATACTCCCCGCCGGGCCCACCGGTAATATGTGGATATATCGGGGTGTGACATGTTGGTATCAGAGCCAACATTGAGTGAATTAAACACTAGCCTTTTGTGTTTAATCTCAATGACACAGTAGCACATTCCTTGACTTCCGAGTCTAGGAAAACGACCTAGGATTAATCTTAATGTTATTTGGTTTATATATTTTTGTTTGTTTCCTTGTTTTGGCAGGACCACATTTTTAAACATGCCTCTAAGAATCCGTGGACGAGGAGGACGAGGCAAAGCCCCAATGAGAGGAAGAAATGATCACGAGGCAGGACCTTCGCACAGACGAAAACCTCAGCATCTTACAGCTCCGACCCACATGTGGATTGGAGAACTTACCTTGAACCAGCGAGACGTTCCATTTCGCTCAGTTCTTCGCCCTCTTACCATAACTCTTTTGGGCCACACCAAGAAGATGAGCCTCAGGACTCGCATCACTCGCACCATTCTCTACAACGTTCCGGTTCCCACCATTCTTTTCAAAATCCCACTCCTTATTTTTAGAGCCGTTTTAACCCTATTGACCAAAACGATGAAACAATGGGTCATAACCCATTGGGGCCAGCAGATCACTTCCCTGAATATCAGGACATGGACCTGGACGACGATCCAGATCCCGCCATGCCACCTTCTGGGACACCTACGCATCCCATAGAAATTTCAAGCGGTTCTTCCTTTGTAGGATTGTCGTACCGAGGCCCCGATATATAGGCCGAAAGGTGGATCACCTATAAGTGGGAGTTTACTCCCCCTCACCACCACTCACCACCACGTCAGCGGACTCCTTCTGAGGATCCGCATTTCCAAGCAGTTACACCACTGCCACCACCAGCACCATAACAGCCTTCGTCACCAGAACCATCGAGGTGAAGAAGAAGCGCACCAATGTCCATGCGAGGGGGTTTACATTTTAGCACCCCACAAAATTCCAGCAACTACCATCCCCTCTATGAAGACCCACAAATGGGTGGGCCTTCAAACCCCGTGTCGGAAGTTGACTCTGCAACGGTCATTCCTGCACCACCACCACCACAGGGTTATGAAAACCCAATTCCTGCTTACCCAGGTACCACTGGGTACAACCCGTTTGAGCCACAAGCTTACTCGGGTTATAACTATCATGCACCTGCCGTCGACCCATACATCGAGGCAACGAACTATAACGCTCTCTACCCCTCGCCTTTTCCACCCGCGTACCCAACAGGATACCCTACTTATGGGCTTCAATACCCACCACCACCACCACCACAACCTCAACAGCAACAACAACCCCAACCTCCACTTCAACAACCGTAACCACAAAAGATCATGCAAAGGTTGGATGAAATTGAACATAGGGTGGAGGAGCATGATAGGAAGCACATCAGTTTTTTAAAGGTCTTGCGAACCTTATCAAAGGGAAGAAGAAGAAAGATCGTTGAAGACCCCTTAATTCTATTTTTTTTTAATTTCCATTTCAATTAAGTCCCTGCGTGGACAAGTTATTTATTTAAAGACCCGTTTAGGGAATTTGATGTAATTTCTATTACTTTAATGGGAATTTTCTTTTGGGATTACATTATTCATTACACATATGTATGTATTATGTCATAGATCAAACTATTATTTCAATTTATATTTGATAAGTCAACAAATCTCAAAAGGACAATTTTCAAAGGTATAACCTAGCCTATATGTCATTTTAGACATGGCCATGATGGTAAAACCTTCTTAAGATAATAAATCCCTGTTAACATCTGAAAACATGTTAGCACCCTTGACAAATGTGGTTCGAGAAAATCACACTAGTCATCCTAGTATTTGGATTCTTCCAATTCCTTATCTAGCCAAATGATTTAAAGAATCATGGCTGATATCATCAAAGACAGATGATCATATTAAAGCATCCAATACGTGATGCCAATGTTTCGCCTTCGGGTTAAACTATTTCAACTACATAACAGTGACAATGATAGTCTATGACTCCCTGTCAAGAAAGGTGAAGAAATATGTTCAAACCTTAATGCCTCGATCCAATAAGATCATGGTTTATAAGTTAAAACTGTCCTTGTGACAAGGCCTTTTGTGCCACCTTATTATCCTTAATGGTTTTAAAAACCGGGAATAACTATAATGAATTTTTTTAAATAAATCTGATTAACAAATTAACCACTATGGTCTATCTTACCATGGTGAATGAATCTCCGACTATGATGATTCAATAAAAGACCACTGAATAAATTGTTGTCAATTGTTGTATAGCATTCAAGCTTCACCATGGCTGACTCTGAAGAAGTTAATAGTCATACCAATGAAATGAATGATAACACAAGATTAAATGTAACGGGTGCTGATTTGCAAGCTATGATAGACAATGCTGTAACTAAAGCTGTTGGCAGAATGTACAAGGATCCAAGTGCTGCTCGCACCAAGACCCAATCAGTGGCTCATACTAAGCCCCCTTCCAAAACACATACATCTAAGAAGGACGATTCTCAGCATTCGTCAAATCAGAAAAGTCAACCGTCCAAGAAGATAGTATTTGATCAGGAACCACGTTCCAAAACTTATTCTTATAAGTATTTTGTCTCTTGTAAGCCAAGAGACTTCACTGGTGAAAAAGGTGCCATTGATTGTATGGAATGGCTAGAAGAAATGGAGATAGTTGTCGACATCAGTGGGTGTGCTGAGCAGGATATTGTAAAGTTTGTTTCTCAATCTTTTAAAGGTGAAGCTTTAGTTTGGTGGAAGGCACTGTTACAGGCCTCAGGGAAAATTCCACTCTATAATCTCTCATGGGATAAATTTGTTGATCTGATGAGAGAAACTTTCTGTCCACAACACGAAATAGAGAAAGTTGAAGCTCACTTTTTAACTCTGGTTATGAAGAATTTAGATTGTCCAACTTATGTTACTAGCTTCAACTCTATGTATCGAATGGTACCTTATTTGGTTACACTGGAGCCAAAGCGTATTGCACGCTTTATTGGTGGATTGGATCCCGAGGTGAAGGGTCATGTGAAGGCCTCAAGACCTGCAACATACATGTCAGCAATAGATCTGTCTTTATCTATAACCTTGGATATTATCAGAAATAAGTCTGCAAGGACTACAGATGATGGGGAGAGAAAAAGAGAAGACGATAACTCGCGGCATTTTGATAAAAACAGAAGGGTAATTCTGAGTTTAAGAAAAGTTCTGAGTTTAAGAAAAACTCCAATCACTCGGGTGAGAAGCCCTTGTGCAAGACTTGCAAGAAACACCACTTCGGGAAATGCATATTTGATTCGGAAGTTAGACCTTGTGGAATCTGCAAATCAAAGAATCATAAAACTTTAGAGTGCAAGGACTTGAAGAATGCAACCTGTTATGGCTGCAATGAGAAGGGGCACATCAAGTCCAACTGCCTGAAATACGCAAAGAAGCCCGAAGAGGCTAAAAAGACAAATGCTCGAGTATTCCAAATGAATGCCAGAGAGGCAGTACAGGATGATAACGTTATAACATGTACTTTCCTCATAAATGATATTTATGCTAAAGTTTTATTTGATTCTAGCGCAGATAAGTCATTTGTAGACAATAAATTTTGTAAACTGTTAAATCTGCCTATTAAAACTCTAGACATAAAATATGAGGTAGAATTGGCCGATGGTACCTTAGAAACAGCCTCAACAATTCTAGATGGATGTTCCATATCAATTAGGAACCATTCTTTTCCGTTGTCTTTGTTGCCAATGAAATTGGCGGGGTTTGATGTAGTTATAGGCATGGATTGGTTATCATTTAACCAAGCCCAAATTGCCTGTGCCAAGAAGCAAGTTATCATTAAAACCCCTTCTGGTAAATCAGTTACTGTTCAAGGAGCCATGGATTGCCTGATCAAGTTACTATGCTTAAGGCATCTAAATGTTTGAAGAACGGTTGTGTCATTTACATGGCACAAGTGACTATGGACGCGCCAAAGCCCAAAATAGAATATATCCCTGTCATTTCAGAATACCCAAGCGTTTCCCTGAAGAACTACCTGGTTTGCCTCCTGGCAGGCAAGTGGAATTCAGAATTGATATTATACCTGGAGCAGCACCAGTCGCACGAGCTCCTTATCGTTTGGCACCAACAGAAATGAAGGAATTAAGAACTCAGTTGGATGATCTATTGGAGAAAGGTTTTATTCAACCAAGCTCGTCCCCTTGGGGAGCGCCCATTTTATTTTTAAAGAAGCAGGATGGTTCAATGCGTTTATGCATTGATTATCGTGAGCTAAACAAGGTAACAATAAAGAATCGCTATCCATTGCCCAGGATCGACGATTTATTCGATCAGCTGCAAGGGGAAAGTTTCTTCTCAAAGATCGATCTAAGGTCGGGGTATCATCAATTAAAGGTCAGAGCTGAAGACGTACACAAGACCGCATTCAGAACAAGATATGGCCACTACGAGTTCTTAGTGATGCCTTTTGGGCTCACTAATACACCTGCAACATTCATGGATCTCATGAATCGAGTCTGCAAGTCGTATCTGGACAAGTTTGTCATTATTTTCATTGATGACATACTTATTTACTCCAAGAGTCAAGCTGATCACGAGAAACATCTCCGATGCATCCTCAAACTTCTACAACACGAGAAGCTTTATGCAAAATTCTCCAAATGTGAATTCTGGCTTCGAGAAGTCCAATTCCTTGGACATGTGGTAAGTTAGCGTGGCATCTAGGTGGATCTCGCTAAAATAGAAGCAATTATGAATTGGCAAGCACCTAAGACGCCTACTGAAATTCGCAGCTTCCTAGGGTTGGCAGGTTATTACAGGCGATTCATCGAAAACTTTTCAAGATTAGCCGCACCTTTAACTTTCTTGACACGCAAAAATGTGAAATTTGATTGGGGTCCCAAACAACAGGAATCTTTTGAGATTCTCAAGCAGAAATTGAGCAATGCTTCTGTGTTGACATTGCCTGAGGGAATAGAAGAGTTCGTTGTGTATTGTGATGCATCACACACTGGTATGGGCTGTGTGCTTATGCAAAGAGGCAAGGTGATTGCCTATGCGTCACGACAACTAAAGGTCCATGAAAAGAATTACACCACCCATGACTTGGAATTGGGTGTCGTTGTATTTGCATTCAAGCTTTAGAGACATTATCTATATGGAACCAAGTGTGTAATTTACTCAGATCACAAAAGTCTCCAACACTTGTTTAACCAAAAAGATCTCAACATGAGACAACGTCGTTGGATGGAAACATTGAACGATTATGATTGTGAAATTCGCTACCATCCTGGCAAAGCGAATGTGGTCGCTGGCGCCTTAAGTAGGAAAGAAAGGGTTAAACCTATAAGGATCAATGCTAAAAGTATTGAACTAAGAAACAACTTAAACGAGAAGTTGTTATCAACATAAAAAGAAGCCATAATGGAGGATAACTTTCCCGAAGAAAGATTAGGAGCAACTGCTGATCAGTTATCGCCTGGGAATGATGGAATCCTCAGATTGAATGGTCGAATCTGGGTTCCAGTTCGTGGAGGACTTAGAGAAGTAATCCTCCAAGAAGCTCATAATTCTAAATATTCGGTTCACCCGGGTAATGATAAAATGTACCAAGATCTAAAGGAAAATTATTGGTGGATGGGTTTAAAGAAATCCATAGCCACACATGTGGCTAAATGTCTGACGTGCGCATAGGTTAAAGCCGAGCATCAAAAGCCATCAGGTTTACTACAACAGCCAGAACTTCCCACTTGGAAATGGGAAATGGTAACTATGGATTTCATTACTAAGTTACCAAAGACAAGACATGGAAACGATACAATATGGGTTATAGTTGACAGATTGACAAAGTCAGCTCATTTCATACCCTTCAAGGAGATGCATAGCTCCGATAAGCTAGCCCAGCTGTATGTGGACGAGATTGTATCCCTCCACGGAGTGCCAATATCTATTATATCTGATAGGGATACTAGATACACTAGATATTTTTGGAAAAGTTTCCAACAATCTCTAGGCACTCGTTTGAATTTCAGTACTGCTTATCATCCTCAGACGGATGGGCAAAGTGAGCGTACAATTCAAACACTAGAAGACATGCTCCGGGCATGTGTTATTGACTTAGGTGGAAGTTGGGATGATCATCTCCCCTTGATTGAATTTTCATACAACAACAGTTATCATATGAGCATTCAAGTTGTGCCTTTTGAGGCCTTATATGGAAGAAAATGCAGAATGCCTGTTTGTTGGGTGGAAGTTGGGGAAAGTCAGCTATTGGGACCCAAGATAGTCCTGGAGACGACGGATAAGATTGTTTAGATCCGTGATCATCTAAAAGCTGCCAGAGATAGGCAGAAGAGCTACGCAGATAAGAGGTGCAAACCTCTAAAATTCGAGATTGGTGATAAAGTATTACTCAAAGTGTTGCCTTGGAAGGGAATAATGAGATTTGGTAAAAAGGGCAAGCTAAGCCCTAGATGTATCGGACCATTCGAGATCATCGAATGTGTAGGGAGTGTGGCCTATCAGCTGAACTTACCTGAAGAGCTTAGTGGAATTCACAATGTGTTCCACATCTGCAACTTAAAGAAATGCTTAGCTGATGAGTCGTTAACAATGTCTCATAAGGATGTACAAATTGATGAAAGCCTGAAATTTGTTGAAAAACCTTTGTCGATCGAGGATCGACAGGTTAAAAAGCTTCGACGGAAACTTGTACCAATCGTAAAGGTGAAATGGGATGCCCGTAGAGGTCAAGAATATACGTGGGATGTTGAATCCATGATGCGACAGAAGTACCCTCATTTATTTCAGTAAATCTCGAGGTCGAGATTTCTTTTAAGGGGGTGAGGATGTAACACCTCGCAAAATCATACCCAATAAAATAATGACACGTGTCACGATCCCTAGACAAGTAATAAAATTAAACTTGAAGGACTGAAAGTGTCAACATGCAAATTTACGCCTCCGAGTGACATTTTGTCAAAACCGGGAATTGTTTTTGATAAAACGAGCACTCGGGAATAGATAATATTGAAGTTATAAGTTTGGAGCCAAATAAATAAAGTTTCAAAAATTTTGTCCTCTGGTCAAAGCTTACGGACCATAAAAGGCTCAGCTTACGGTCCGTAAGGACTGTAACTGGGCGATAAAAAAAAATTAAAAGCGGTTACGGACCGTAAGTGTAACACCCTACTCGTTTTTAAAATAATTTATTATAAACAAAGCCTTAGTAAACCAAAACCTTGATTTAGATAACAAACATGAGGAAATTTTTAGCAAGTTAACATCTTAGACTAGTACTACTAGTTTAACAATCCCAAATAAAACAAGTATTTAAGTGTTAGCTACATAGACATTGCTTTAAACATGATTAAGTAATCGTGGAAGCTTCAAAAGATCGTTTTCGGTTCTTGGGTTAGTGCTTGATCGCCATCCGGATTTAGTCCATCATCACCTACGGTCAAAAACCACATAAAAGATTAGTTTTGAAACCTTAGAATCTAATATAAACAAGTTCCATGCTTACAAATGAGAAACAAGCAACAATTTCAGCGAAATGGGGCGGTCGCGCCCCGCGACTGTGTTTGATTTATCCGTCACGGCCCGCCAGCACCGTCGCGTTGCGCGACGGTGATGTTGCTTCATCGTGGCGTGGCGCGAGGCCACGTTTTGAATAGAAAGATCATTAGCTGGTGTTGTATATCAGCCCAGCATCACATTTTCACATCTAAAACTTTAAACCATCATAACTTTTGACTCGAGCGTCCGTTTTTACCGATTCTTTTTCCTATGCGCTCGTAATAAAATTACCAACGCGTCTATATTAATCATTGAGTCAGAAATGGAATGTACGGTTATGAGCCAATAAATGCACAATATGTCTGTTTGACCCGTATAGTTATTACACTATCCTAACTAGTAACATTTTATGGCGACAAGGTGTATTTACCTCAACTTCCGAGGCTTACAACCACTGGCGTTTCATTACCATTCTTATGGCTTCATGCTCTTATGATCCGTCTTCACCACATGCCCATCTAAACAACGTTTTATTGCTACTATTCAATTTATTTGACCCGTTTGGCTCATCTACGGAATCCTCCGTTTCTAATGACTACCAAACATTTCCTAGTCTATTTACGACGTATCCAATTTGTAGCGAACAATATCACTTCATCTATCATCAACTTTTATATCAAAACGCAATTAAGAACAATTAACAGAGCCAGTTTACATAATGTAACATAACAAGTTACATACCTTTAAAGCACACCCTTCAAACGCAAGTCGCCTCCGGCTTGTCCACTTGACGCCCCGGTATCTTTTCCTATAGAGTTCAATCACAACTTGCTTAGAACTCTTTCAATAACATGTAACGCATAACTTGCCAAAATTTACAATTACGCGTTTAAACCCAATTTTTCAGTTTTAAAGATTCTTTTAGGCATTTTTACAAACACTTCAAAGGCAGAATTTTATACATTTTATTATCATGTTCATGGCTTATCATTTAGGTGATTTTAACATCAATTAACATGCTCATATCAATTTTATATCTAAAATTTCAGAATTTACTTATTAAATTCAAATAACACTAGAACAACTATAAATTTCTAGTGTTTTGCATGTTCATACAAAAACCCACTTATCACCTTCAAAGGTGATCGTGAATTCACAAGTTTTAGACCTAATTTCATCATATGCTTGTCTAGGGTTTACTCCTAGACACTACAATGTTCCTGTTTCATCATATGACGAACATGCAACCATCTAATTCGAATTCTCTAGGTTAGCTCAGAAATTTAACTAGAGATTTCTTACGAGATTTACATACCTTGTGACTCCTTTTTCAATGGAGATCACTATTCCGTACTTGGATTTCGATTCGGACTTGATTTAGACCTTCGATTTGTGAGTTTTGTGAGGAGTTAGGGTTTGGAAGGGAGCCCTGGATCGCCCCCTGTGTTTCTGTCGATCTCCACACACACTAGTGTGTGTTGGAGTTTTTAATTATATGTTTTATTTTCACTAGTTTCGTTTTAAACGCTTTTGGCCCCTCAATTATCATTTAGTTCTCATTTTTAGTGTGTTAACCCACTTTTAAGTCACTACAAGACTTTTATTTAACTAGGTTATTTTTAATCCTAGTTAGTTCACTTGTTTATTTACAGGTATTATATTTTAAATAATTGATTTAAAATTTTCGGGATGTTACAAGTCCACCCCCTTAAAAGGGTTTCGTCCTCGAAACCGGAAATACGTACCAAATAATGCTGGATAGAGGCACCGCATCTCCTCCTCGGACTCCCATGTAGTGTCTGAACCCTTCCTATGTTCCCATTTAATCTTGACTTGATTAATTCTCTTGTTTCGTAAGTCTTTAACTTTTCGATCTAGGATCTCTAACGGCTTAACTGCATAATTAAGGCTATTATCCACTTCAATATCATCATAGTGGATATAAGCTGTTTCCTCTGCTAGACATTTTCGCAGTTGTGACACATGAAACGTGCCATGTATTCCACTCAATTCTTCCGGTAACTCAAGGCGATACGCTACTTTCCCAACCCGTTCAATGATTTTAAATGGTCCGATAAATCTCGGGCTTAGTTTCCCTCTCTTCCTGAATCGGATCACGCCTTTCCATGGGGATACCTTCAACATAACCATGTTGTCTACTTGAAATTCAATCAGTCTTCGTCTTTTATCGGCATAAGACTTTTGCCTATCTTTGGCCGCCTTCAAGTGAGCTCGCACCATTTCGATTTTCTCGTTAGTGGCTTGGACAACTTCTTGGTGGGCTAGTTCACGTGGACCCACTTCACCCCAACACACCGGGGTTCAACACTTCCTACCATACAACATCTTATACGGGGCCATGCCGATGCTGGCATGATGACTGTTGTTATATGAGAATTCTGCTAATGGCAGATATACATCCCAACTGCCCCCAAAATCGATAATACACGCTCTCAGCATATCCTCCAGGGTTTGTATTGTTCTTTCACTGTACCCATCCGTCTGAGGATGGTATGCGGTGCTGATAAATAGTTTTGTTCCCATCTGTTCTTGAAAATCTCTCCATAAATTTGAAGTAAACCTGGTATCCCTGTCTGACACAATGGATACCGATACTCTGTGACGTGCCACTATCTCATTTGTATATACCTCCAACATCTTTTCCAAAGTTTATGTCTCACGTATAGGAATAAAGTGAGCACTCTTCGTCAGTCTATCCACAACCACCCATATAGCATCGAATCCCCGACTGGTTCTAGACAGTTTGGTCAACAGGTCCATAGTGATATGTTCCCATTTCCAAACCGTGATTTCCAATGGTTGCAGTT
Source organism: Helianthus tuberosus (assembly GCA_030545235.1). Lineage (NCBI taxonomy): Eukaryota > Viridiplantae > Streptophyta > Magnoliopsida > Asterales > Asteraceae > Helianthus > Helianthus tuberosus. The sequence goes on along the minus strand of CM060380.1, from coordinate 94,072,664 downwards.
TTCCATATGGTTTCTGGTGTTCCGCCTTGACTTGCAAACATGTCAAGCACTTCTCCACATACTTCACTACATCTCTCTTCATTCCGGGCCACCAATAGTTTTGCTTCAAATCATTGTACATCTTGGTTGCACCCGGATGAATAGAATAGCGGGATTTATGAGCTTCATCGAGTAGAAGCGTCTTGACCCCACGGTTGTTTGGGACCCATATTCTTCCGAATCGAGTCTTCAACCCGTTGTTACCATCCACCAAATCCTTCAACTGACCGACTATCCTTTCCTTTTTCAGATTTTCTTCTTTTATTGCCTTGGCTTGTGCTTCTCAGATTCGTTCAAGTAAACCCAAGGTCACAACAAGCTGCATCAACCTCACTCGAATTGGAACATAATCTGATTTCCTGCTCAAAGCATCCACCACAACATTTGCCTTTCCGGGGTGGTAATGTATTTCACAGTCGTAGTCTTTTACTGTTTCTAACCACCGCCTTTGTCGCATATTTAACTCCTTCTGGTCGAAGAAGTATTTTAAACTCTTGTGGTCGGTGAATATGGTGCACTTTACTCCATATAAATAGTGCCTCCATATTTTTAACGCAAATACCACCGCAGCCAGTACGAGATCATGCGTGGGATATTTCTTTTCATGCACTTTTAATTGCCTCGAGGCATAAGCTATAACTTTTCCCCGTTGCATTAAAACACATCCAAGCCCCGAAAGTGAGGCATCCGAATAAACCACCAAGTCTTCGACTCCGTCCGACAACGTTAATACCGGAGCTTGGGTTAACTTTTCTTTTAGCATTTGGAATGCTCTTTCTTGTTCGACATCCCAAATAAACTTCTCCTCTTTCCGAGTTAACTTGGTTAGCGGCGATGCAATCTTGGAGAAATATTGAATGAATCTCCTGTAGTATCCCGCAAGTCCTAAGAAGCTTCCAATTTCCGAAGGATTCTTCTGTAACGCCCAGCGTCCCTAAACTTTAGACACATGGCAAGATCAGCCCCTGAACTCCTATTAATTGTCAGTTCTAGTCCTTGTAGTTATGTGATGTTGATTCTTTGGAAATTTTGGCGCGAATCTTGTTGATACTATGATGCTTGACTCTTTATTCTAGATGCTTGATTTTTGACACTTAAACTATGAGACTTGATACTTAATCTAGATACTTGACCCTTAATGCTTAATCTAGACACTTGATTCTTGATACTATGGAAACTAGATTCTTATTGTTGATTCTTGATACTTGATACTTGGACTCTTGATTCTTGATGCTTGAGAAACTATGACTCTTGACCCTTAAAACTTATTTGGTGCCTGACTCCTTAGACTTGTGAAACTTGATTCTTGGTTGAACGAGAGACTGGAGCCTTGTCACTGGCGGAATCTATGAAACTTGGAAACTTTTGGGTAGTGATACAATCTAGATATTTTACATAAACTATACATAACGCAACGCCTAACCTAACGCGCAAAATGAATCAAAATCGGGAACGCAGAAAGATGGATTGGCCAGAGCGGCCGTCCGATCAGATGTGCGTCCGATCGGATGACCACCTGAACGGGTGACCACCCTATCCACCTTATGCCGCCTCTACCTCACTTTCTCACTATAAATAGACCTGTCACATCACCATTTTGAGTGATGTGACAGCTCTGCTCGAATCAGACGTGCAAACACCGTTCTCCTTCATTCTCTTCCTGATTTCGGTACGTTTTAGGCTAGATTCTTGTACTTTCTTGATCTACACATCATCCTTTACGTGATTCTCACTTGAAATCACACTTTTCACCATGAAATCTCCCGGATTTGAGTTCTTGAGGGTGACGTCATCATGAAGGTTTGTACAAAGTAACATGTGATGTCATTCTAAGCAACATTTAGCTCAGATCTAAGATGATTCATGCGTTTTCACACTAAATCTAATCTAAATCTAGACGTTTCCTATAAAACTTGAAAATCCTCATCTTTTTCTCAAACTTTTACTTTATTCGGTGGAAATCGGGTCTAAACTAACTGTAGATCTGATAAATAGTCTAGAGTTTGTACTGATCCAAATCCCTACCGGAGAAGACGAGCAAAACACGGATTTTGACATAAACCCGTCAGAGACATACGACTGATCGAACAGGGGTAATTCCCACCGATCAGAATGGTTGTGGGATGATAGGTTTACCATTGTCTCAATACGTGTCGTACCGTCACCAACTTGAAACTTAGGAACTTTGACAAAATGATAAACAAGAACAAGGGTCGCCCGATCGAACGACAACCCGATCGGACAACAGTCCGATCGAATAACCACCCTATCAGGTGACACTTGCCTTTTGTCTTGAAACTCTCAAACTCTTGGTAAACATTCAAAACTTGGAAGTCTGATCGAATGGCAACCCGATCGGACAGCAGTCCGATCGAACAACCATCCGATTGGAATGACCGGTTTACCTGCACTCGGATCGAGTGGTTGTGACACCTGTGTCACTTCAACCATAAAACAAATGCCAAACCAATGAAATATTGTATTTCATACTAGGTATTTGTAAAAATATGTGTATCGTTTGCACATATCAACTCTTGTTCGATTTCAAGCTTTAAATCGCTTTCTGGAGGGTTATACGCGCTCTGATGCGTAGATATAACCAGTTTAATGCAACGAACACTCCAGAATAGTGAAATAGGCTTAACATACCTTAAATAACCTTTACATAACTTAGAAATAAGTTTTGAAGGCTTTGGTATGGCAAAATCGAGTTAAATCGCTTACAAGGACTAAAGTTGACAAACTATGAAAGTATGCCAATTTGAACTGTAAGAGACATTCCGGAACATGACCATAAGTTAAACATACCATAAATACCCTTTACATAGCTTAGAAATAGGCTTTGATGGGTTCGGTGTGCTAAAATAGACTTTTGGCTCATTCAGGGACTAAAAGCGTCAAAAAGTGCACAAGCTTGCATTTTCGCGCATAACTTACGTTCTGAATACATCCGGACATCCAAAAATTTATGTAAGCCCTAAAATATTTTATTTTAGTGTTAGGCATGAGAAAAATCCATTCGTCGCGCAATTTGGATCGTTTTTCGCGCTTGTGCGCATTCCGTCGTAATTAACCGAACAACGCAATCGTACGGCCAAACGAACTGACATCCGAGATATTTTTGAGCACATTTTAAGTTCCCTATACTTTAACATCATTGTGGAACTTGAAATTGGGTTTGACGGGTGTTAGAAGTGCCAAAACACGACGATACGCGCACAGGGGCCTGTTCTGCCATTTTTGAAAGATTCAGGTCTGCAAGGTCCTTACGGACCTCAACACTGATAATGTTGAGGTCCGTAAGCAAGGTTCAGATGCAGAAAAACATTTTTTTTAGCTGTTAACAGCCCTTAAACACTCTCCAAAGGCCAAGTGCCACATGTTAATCTCTTGTGGTGGCCAAAATCAGCTACCACAACATTCCGACAAGTGTACGGGCTAGATCATTCCCTCTTCTCCAAGAAACGATCCTAACGGTGAACCGAAATCTATAAATACCCATCAAATTTTCACTCATTCCTCACAAGAATCTGATCTAATGTGCTCTAAGTTGAAACCTTTGTTTCATACCTGAGCTATTTTGATCTAGATTAGCATTCGGGGACCCTTTGTAAGTGTTCCTTCGTTCTTTTATTGCTTTTCGAGTCCGAAAGTCAAACTTTGTTTGACTTTCTGCATTGACCAGTTTATGGTCAATGCGAAGTTCATTTGAACTTCGCAACGTGATTGTAATCACGATGGTTATAGTCCCTTGTGACTATGCCTACTGATTACCATGTTGTCTAGGGTCGTAAGGGTAAGCGATCTAATAAATTGCTTATACCTTCGAACCTGACCCATTTGGTCGATCATTAGGATCCGACCAAACACATTAGGTGACCATAGCATATACGGAATAACCTTCCGAGGTTATACCTCATGGTCACGACGTTTAGTTAGTTGTATGATAGGTAGTTTATATGCCTTAGGTAAATTACCAAAATACCCCTTTAATGCCAAAATTCATTTTAAACATATGTGACATAACTTTTGACATCTAAACTGATTTGACAACAATATTAGACATGTTAAGGCATATGTTACTTTTCATAGGACTAGTTAGGCGGTCCGAACGCGTTTCACGCGAACGACGCGTTAAAGTAGCATAAGCTACCTAAACGGGTCGTAATGGGTCGTAAGCACTTATGTTAGGTTTCATTTAGTATGTAGGCTTTGTTAAACCATATGACACAAGTCTCCATACTCGTTTGGTTTACGAACCCTCATCCTATCTAAATCTTCCGATTTAGGTCCGGTTTATTAACATAGTTACCTATATTAGGTGCCGTTTGATATCCGTGATCTCTAGCATTGTTTGGTTGTTACTCAAGGACTACTAAGAAATCTCAAGTGAGTACATAGAACCCCCTCTTTTAAATGTTTTCAAGGTGTTTATGTGAGTACATAGACCCCTCTTTTACTGTTTTCCAAACATTTTGGGGTGGAACACATGTGCCTAGTTGTTACTTTCATGCTTTCCATGTTTTCACATCATATACTTGCTATGTTCATTAGTACACTATTAGTACATTGTTTTACATTACATTTTATGCTATGTATGCCCATTGTGTGCGTACTTAGAACATCATATTACATTACATTTTATGCTATATATGCCCATTGTGTGCGTACTTAGTACATCATTTTACATTACATTTTATGCTATGTATGCCCATTGTGTGCGTACTTAGCACATCATTTTACATTACATTTTATGCTATGTATGCCCATTGTGTGCGTACTTAGTACATCATTTTACATTACATTTCCTGCTATGTATGTCCATTGTGTGCATACTTAGTACATTGTTTCACATTACATTACATGCTATGTATGCCCATTGTTGCATACTTAGTACATTGTTTTACATTACATTTTATGCTATGTATGCCCATTGTGTGCGTACTTAGTACATTGTTATACATTACACTTAATGCTATGTATGTTCTTTGTTGCATACTTAGTACATTTATTTTTCACCACATGCTTACATTTTGGATACACACTACATGATTTACATTAGACATAAACATTTTACTTTGGTTGTTTGGTTTGAGTAAGTGATTTAAGTAACGAGGCGTGTGTAATATGATACAAGCATGGTGGATACGCCGCTGGTACTTCCTATATATAAGTGTTTATATGGTATTACATATCGTAGCGTTATTTGAATCATTTCAATTTGAGACATATAACATTTTATACAAATAACATACTTTTCACAAGACATTGTTTTACAAACAACTTATCTTATACAAACTCATTTTACATGGTTATTCATTTAACCCTACATTATTCTCTTATCTATACATATCATCTGAACTTATTGTTTTTCAAACGATTTACAAAACATATCAATTTACAAGGTTCATGACTAAACTTTATTAAACTTTTTCTTAAACATAAGTCATGAATTCTATTTTCACAAAATCTGTGTATCTCACAGGCATTTTTATGCTGACGTACCTATTTTCACATGTGTTTTCAGGAGATGATGCATAGGACTTATCAAGACATACTTAGGAGGACCTGTGCCTTAGTGACTTAAAACGAGACAAGAACTAGTTAATTTTTGTTATGTACTCTTTGTTTCTTGTTTAAAACAATGTAAACTCTCATGTTTGATGAATAAAACGAAACTTTAATTTTCCATGGTTGTGAAACATTAATTCTGTTACAACACTCCCCGACGTTTCCGCCACGTTTGGTTGTCTCACGTGGTCGGGGTGTGACAGAAAAGATGGTATCAGAGCCAATGGTTATAGGGAATTAGGTTATTAGTAATACTTTGACCTTGTCTATAACCTTCTTAGGACCCTAACGCGAGTTTACTTGCGTTTAGTCATAAAACGATACCTTCACCTATCCTTAGGTGATAACCACAATGAGAACATAAATTTCAAAATTGCTTTGAAAACTAATCATCTGTTCTAGGATGATTGATTACTAGGTTTTGAACCCTCTGTTATAAGGTTTTGAACCCCTTTAAATTTTCAAAACTCTCGTTAAAGTTTGGGTCCTAAATAGTGTGAACACGTGCAAACTGGAAGAGTGAATGCCTGTACCCTGAGTTTTCTGTCTAAGGCTAGAGTGTTCGTACAAATCCACATAATCGGACCAGTCACTCTTACCTGGGAACTCTTGGGGTGAGTGTCCACTTATAGGCGAGCATGTCTTCGCGATACATTATGAGGATCTATTTGCTTTGACTCAGCCTTTGTGTTGTTTGTTTGCTTCATGGTTCAAACAAATGACCATCACCCATGATTTTGGTCGGAAATTGTAACATCCTATTCTTACCGAATGCCATTTCATTTGTTTTCTCTCTTGTTTCCCCTTTTAGAATGCCTCCACGACGCGAAAATCTGGTATCTATTGAAGATCTGGCAGCTGTCATTACACAGCAAATAGCTGTTGCCATCCCGAACATCGTTGCCCAATGTAACCAAGCCCTCAACAACAATAATGCCCCTGCAACTTCAAGACGTTCAACTCGGCTAAGCCATCAAAGTTTTCTGGGTCTCAAGGAGCGACTGCACTTCTGCAATGGTTCGAGAGTCTAGAGAGCACCTTCAGGCATGTTCAATGTCCAACCGAGCAAAAGGTAGATTTCGCATCTAGTGTCTTTGAGAAACGAGCTTTGACGTGGTGGAACGGTGTGGTGAGAGATAGGGGTGCCGAAGTGGCACTGGCCCAAACTTGGGAAGAACTTCGAGCATTGATAATGAAGGAACTCTGTCCTCGTCACGAGATCAGGGCATTGGAAAGGGAATTCGACGATCTTAAGCAAGACAGCGGTGAACATCGAGTATACACTGATCGATATGAGGAGCTGAGCCTGTTGTGCCCTACCATGGTTACGCCTTTGGATAAGGCGATCGAGAAATACATTGATGGTCTCCCTGACTCAGTTCAGGACATCGTTACTGGTAGTAACCCCACTACGGTTAGGCAGGCCATTGAGCTATCTGCAACCTTGACTGAATCTCAGATCAGAAAGCATAAACTTTTTCGAAAGGGTGACAAGAAGCCAATCGAGGAATCAAAGACCATGGATGAACAGACTGGATCCCCTGAGAAGTCTAAGAAGCGTAAGGCTTCGCAGAATTGTGCGATTGCTGCTCAACCCAACCAAAACACCCGCAAGCAACCAACTCAACCTCCTGCAAGGAAACCTTATGCCGGTACTGCACCGATATGCGACAAATGTAATGCACACCACTTAGCTGACCTACAGTGTCGTTTATGTGCATCATGTGGGCGACTCGGTCACCTGGCAAATGCTTGTCGATTTACCCCAAACCAAGGTGGTCCAAACCAACCTCAAGTAAATCCTGCTCAAGCTCGTTGTCCACCAGGACCTTGCTTCAACTGTGGCGAGATGGGCCATTTCCGAAGAAATTGCCCAAAGATTGCTAATGCGAATCCAGCGCAGGGATGAGCATCGGACCAACTAGAAGACAATTTTGTTTAGAAATAATCAAGCCTTATGTATTATTTTCTTTTGTTGTCAAGGTCCATGAAACAGTTGTTGTTGTTTATAAATAAATCTTTTATTTACATTGCAATGTATTTATGTGGTTGTATGTATAAACAACATATCCCCTACAATAACGACAATCAAGGAATCGTATTCCTTGAAAAGCAAACTACCCCCCCCCCCCAAGATTTTTTCTATTTTTATGATCTCTTGCGATGTCCACGAAATTCCTAAGTACCCGTTTCTTCCAAGGAAACGAAGTACAAGGCGCAAATTACAACTCTGTACGAATACCCAAAGTACCACTATAAATTCTTAATAGGGTACCTAAGGGTATTTCTGTATATTCTAAAATTATTGTACCTTAATTCGAATATTGCGTTTTCTTGAAAACTAAATCGAATTTTTGGTAGATCATTCTATCTTTATAGATAGATTCTTGAAAATGTTTAAAGTACCAAATGAAATCCACGGAATGGATTCCTAGTGTGCTTCAAATACATGTACGCAATAAACAAAACAAATTAACAAAATAAAGATCTAGATAAACAATTTTGTGGTTGTGTGACAAAAAAAAAAAAAGATATGCATTTTGCGTTTTCTTTTATGCATTTTTGTGTTTTTGTATACTCTGGATATTCGTTATCCAAATCCTCATAGAATCTTGAGTTAATTACACAAATGGGTCTTGTGGTTTATACATAATTTCGCCTTTGGGTACTAACTTATTTTTTTAACAGGTTTAGGTTCTATGGTTTCAATTTTGTAACACCTTTGGGTACTAACACCAAAATTAGTTAATTAATGACTAAAATACCCTTGCATGTTTTAAAGTTTATCAATGTAACACATTTGGGTACTAACACCTAATTTTATTTAAGTTTAAATCAATTTTACAAAATCTAATTATTTTTTATTTTCATTATATCTCTTAATTAACATAAACTCTATTTATTTTTTTTATTTTCATATTTTTATTAAATTTTTTATTTAACATAAAATCTACTTGTTACACCAGTATTTTTTTAAATAGATTTTTTAAATAAATCTACTAGCTATATAGTTTTATGTAAATTAAATTTTCATTTTCAATTTTGGATTGAAATGATTGATAATAATAAATATCTTTCATGTAAAAAAAATTAAGCCATTTTTAACTCGTTTTTTGTTCATTTACATTTTACTATTTTAGAAAGATATTTAATTTACATAAAATCTACTAGTTGTACTAGTAAAATCTACTAGCTATATAGTTTTATGTAAATTAAAAATCTATCTTACAAAAACAAACGAGTTAAAAAAAGGCTTAAATTTTTTTAGTTTTATCTAAAATACCTAGCTATATAGTTTTATCTAAAATACCTAGCTATATAGTTTTATGTAAATTAAATATTTTAGAAAGATATTTAATTTACATAAAACTATATAGCTAGGTATTTTAGATAAAACTATATAGCTAGGTATTTTAGATAAAACTAAAAAAATTTAAGCCTTTTTTTAGCTCGTTTTTTTTTTGTAAAATAGATTTTTAATTTACATAAAACTATATAGCTAGTAGATTTTACTGGTGCAACTAGTAGATTTTATGTAAATTAAATATCTTTCTAAAATAGTAAAATGTAAATGAACAAAAAACGAGTTAAAAATGGCTTAATTTTTTTACATGAAAGATATTTATTATTATCAATCATTTCAATCCAAAATTGAAAATGAAAATTTAATTTACATAAAACTATATAGCTAGTGGATTTTATTTAAAAAAATACTGGTGTAACAAGTAGATTTTATGTTAAATAAGAAATTTAATAAAAATATGAAAATAAAAAAAATAAATAGAGTTTATGTTAATTAAGAGATATAATAAAATAATGAAAATAAAAAAATAAATAGATTTTGTAAAATTGATTTAAACTTAAATAAAATTAGGTGTTAGTACCCAAATGTGTTACATTGATAAACTTAAAAAAATGCAAGGGTATTTTAGTCATTAATTAACCAATTTTGGTGTTAGTACCCAAAGGTGTTACAAAATTGAAACCATAGAACCTAAACTTGTTAAAAAAATAAGTTAGTACCCAAAGGCGAAATTATGTATAAACCACAGGACCCATTTGTGTAATTAACTCTAGAATCTTTCTTATCTTCATATGAAGGATTCGTAGTAGGATATTCAAAAAGGTACTATCTTAAATCCTTTATGGACTTCTACGTTGTAGTTAATTCCCTTGGATTATAAAGTACTATTCCAAAGTTTAAGGACAACATGTGTTGATATAGTTGAAGAGATTGGTTCGACAATCTAGTTAAAGACATCCTACGTCGATGTAGTTAAATATTCCTCTTGGGTAGTTTAGTTGAAGAGATTGGTTCGACAATCTAGTTAAAGACATCCTACGTCGATGTAGTTAAATATTCATCTTGGGTAGTTTAGTTGAAGAGATTGGTTCGACAATCTAGTTAAAGACATCCTACGTCGATGTAGTTAAATATTCCTCTTGGGTAGTTTAGTTGAAGAGATTGGTTCGACAATCTAGTTAAAGACATCCTATGTCGATGTAGTTAAATATTCCTCTTGGGTAGTTTAGTTGAAGAGATTGGTTCGACAATCTAGTTAAAGACATCCTACGTCGATGTAGTTAAATATTCCTCTTGGGTAGTTTAGTTGAAGAGATTGGTTCGACAATCTAGTTAAAGACATCCTACGTCGATGTAGTTAAATATTTCTCTTGGGTACTTTAGCTAAAGAGATTGTTCGTTGATCTAATCCTTTGGTGACTTAGTTAAAGAGACTCTATTGCGGTCAAGTTAAATCACCACAGGATTATTCGTTTGGTTTTTTTGAAAGATTCAGGTCTGCAAGGTCCTTACGTGTTGGTGCATGTTTGTGACAACAACTTAGATTTGGTCTTTGGATATCTTGTAATTAGTTAAACGATAAACAGTTAGCGGGTTTAGCTTTGTAATAGTTACTTGTAATGTTCGGGCTAACTAAACCCAACGAATTGGGTGTATGGGGGGCGAATTGGGCCTGTCCAATTCGCAGTCCATGATGTTTAACCTTGGCCCAAGTAGCAAACCTTGTGTTATATAAACAAGGTTAGGCTTTAGGGTTTAGGTTAATCATCCAGAACATTGTTTGAGAGCAATTTTGTGAGAGACTTTAGTCTTGGACGAAATTGAGAGTGTTAGGGTTTTAATTTATTGTAATTCAGTTTGATTGATAAACAATAGAAAACCCGGTTTGAAAGTGAATTGCTGTTTTTCTGTTTCTACTAATTCTGCTATATTCTGATCAAGAGGATTCCGCACTCTTGATTGGAAAGGCAATTCTGTGAAAGATCCATACGAATCAAGGGGACCTACAATTGGTATCAGAGCATTAGGCTCTTGAAGGCTCGGTTCAGAATTGCAGACTGTAGATTCGGGTGGAAGACTGAAAAATTTCGAAAATTTGAAACCTGAAAACTAGGGTTTTGAAAAAAAAAATTCGAAAATTTTGAGTTGTTCTTGGGATTTTCGAAATTTTTGGTCTGTTTGATCTGTTTGCGTATTTAATTTTGTTGTTTAACTCTTTTTGGTTGAAGGTTTGGTTGATTGTTTGAAGGATTTTGGCTGGAAAGGCTTGAAGATTCGAAGATTGTTCTTCTTGTTCTTCGTAAATTTTGAAAATTTTTGCTGATTTTGGTGTTTTGATTTTGCAGGAAACTGTTAAAAGAATATGAAAATCTTCAGAAATTTCAAACATATTGAGTTTCCAAAATTTTCTAGCAAATTTAACAATTCCGCTGACAAATCAGAGGAATTATCTGATCCAGCAAATTTAACCTCTGTGACCGGTGAAATTAAATCCAAAGGCGACTTTGGTGACCGTTTTAATTGTCCTCAGCGACATTATTTCGGTGATCGGCGAAGTTACTAGACGTCGTGCTAGCGAAATTATTTACCAGCGAATTTGATCAGCTAGCATAATTACCCTGCGAATTTAAGTGATCAGAGGAATTACCCAGCGAATTTAAGTGATCAGCCAGCGAATTTAAGTGATCAGAGGAATTACCCAGCGAAATTAATTGATCAGCTAGCATATTTATTCCAGCGAATTTAAAAAACCAGCATAATTATAACTACTCTATCAGCATATTTAACTTGGTTTGCCAGCATTATTAGCGTGACACGGCGAAATTAACTTGGTTTGCCAGCAAAATTAAAAGGTGGAGTATTTATTTAGATACGTATAGAGGATTTAACGTTTTTGAAAATAGAAAGTGATCCGTAACTCATCTAAAGAAACCGTCTGCACCGTTGCATTCCTCGCATTTTTAGGGCAAAAAAAAAATCCCGAATTCGGTTTTTGACATTATATATCATTGGATTCGTCTTTTCGAGACGATTCTAAAGGTGTAATTTGGTAACCACTGTTTTCGGAGATATTTTGTACGGTTTTCTCAGTCTGCAACGTTTAAAATGTCGAACATGTCTAGTTTGAATGAGCTGTTGAGAATGGAGCATGGGGTTGGCACTACCAACAAACCACCTAAGATGATGAAGGTGGAAAATTACTTGACATGGAAGGATCGTTTTCAATCCTTTATTGAATATCAGGATACTCGCATGTGGATATGCATTGAAGATGGGTACACAAACCCTACACATGACTTTGAGGGCGGACCTCGTAGAACTGCTTATGTGAACATGGAAGATGCTGATAAAAAGATGTATGAGGCTGAAAAGAGAGCCTTGGCTGCAATCAAAATGTCCTTACCTGATAGCATCAAGCATACTTTCAAGAAGTACACAAACTCAAAGGATATGTGGGATGCATTAGAGAAAAGATATGCTGGAAATGAAGATGTTAAGAAAAACAAAGTTGATCTACTGAAGAAGCAGTTTGCTGTTTTCAAGTTCATGAAACATGAGTCACTTGAGGACATCATTACTCGATACTACCATCTGATGTCGGAAATGGATAATTATGAGATAGAGTGCTATACTGACGTTGAAAAGAATGACAAACTGCTCGATGCCTTACCTACCAAGTGGGATATCTACACTCTCATGATCAAGGGAGAAGCAGATTATGAGACAAAAGAGCTTGAAGAAGTAGTTGGAAAGCTGGGAGCTTATGAGCTTAGTATGAAGAAGAAAGACACTGGATATGATCAGGTTCAAGATCCAACGATTTACAATGGGCTTGCATCTTCTTCATCTCACAACGCTTCTAGCGACTCTGCTACTGCTTTTCTTTCGTGTGAGAATGAGCAGGTCACGGTGAATGAAGATGGTGATGTGTGTTTTGTAGCTGCTTCAGGAGGATCAACAGGAGCCAAGAAAACATCAGCTTCTAAGCAGAGTAGTAGTGTTAAGTCAATGCCAATGAGTGTGAAGTCTGCTGAAGAGCATCTTGCTCTACTTGCTTCATTTGTTGCTTCTTATGAGAACTACATTCAGGGGAAGATATCTGATCCTGCCACTTTGGATGAAGATTATGATCAGATTGACCCTGATGATCTTGAAGATATGGATTTGCAGTGGCAAATGGCCATGATCACTAGAAGAGTGAAGAGATTTATGAACCGAACGGGAAGGAAGTTTATAGGAAAGACTGTTGGTTTCGATAAGACCAAAGTGAGATGCTTCAACTGTCAAAGTTATGGGCATTTTGCTAGGGAATGTCAAAAACAAAAGCAGGAGACTTCGAGTCAGAGTTCAAACAACAGGAATGCATCAAACAATTCTAACTCGAGAGCGCTGATCTCTACTGCTAGAGAAGGTTCATATGACTGGAGTATTCACTTGGAAAATGATGACAATGTCAGTCAGGCATTCATGGCAGAGATAACTCCAGTTGATGATGGTGAAGCTACTGTGGGAGATGCTGAAGCAAAAGTGGATGCTGAGGCAGAGGTCAAGATAGAGAGTAAAGTTGAAGAAGAGAAGGGTGATCAGACAAAAGATGCTGAAGAGGAAAAGCAAAAGTCTGACCAGGAACGGGAAGCTGAAGAAAAGGATGCTAAGTATAAAAGAATGGAAGCTCAACTTGCGGCTCTAATGGCCAAGCTTGATAAACAAACAGGAGAGGTAAAGTCAAATTCTGTGTGTTTAAAATGTCGTGAACTACATGGTGAGGTTGACAGGTTGTCAACACAAAACCAAAGTCTGGTGAGCGAGATGTCTAACATAAAAGAAGCAAACTTTTTTGCTAAAAGAAATAAATCCTCATACTTGAAGAAAATAAAAGGTTATGAAAGTAAAATTGACTCATTAACCTGCAAACTAAACGAAAAACTTCAAGTCATAGACTTAGCTCATGAAATGATGGCAGAGAAAACAAAAGAGATTTCTGATAAATGCAAAGAGTTGTCAGATGCACAACTCAAAATTGTTGAACTTGAAAAGAAATTAGGTCAATTCAGGGACTCTACTTTTGTTATGAAACACATGATGGGTGGCTTGAAGAAAAGTAATGACAAAACCAGTGCGGGATTTCATGGTTTCAATGAAGTTCCACCTCCTGTTAGTCATGACTATTCTTTCTTGCCTGATGAAGATGAGCTCATGGACTTTGGGTCAACATCACCAAGTAGTTCCACGTCACGTCAAGGAAATTTTTTTGAGAATGCTGATGCTAAGAAGGATAATAACAGCAAACCTGTTTTGAAAAAGAATACATCACATCCTAAAAATAACAATCCAACTTTTGTTAAAAAGGTTAATTTTGTTCAAGGAAGTGACATGAAAAACGAAACAGCTGTTATTGAAAATGAATCTAATATAGAGTTTGCTAAAAACAAGAACATAGAAAATTCTGAAACTAAGCAAACTGAACCAAATCCTTCTAAGGCATCATCAGAAGAAAAACCCAAATCTAGTTCAAAGGCTTCAGAAAAGAAGTCTTCGAAAAAGAGATCGTGCTTCAAATGTCACACAAAGGGACATGTAGCTAGCTGCTGTCCTAACAAAAAGACTGAAGCACAAGTTAGTGAGAGAAAGAGAGAGAAGTCACCAGAGAATAGTGGTGATAAACAGGAGAAGGAGTCCAACTCTCCAAAGAAATCTGCTCCTAAGCAACCAGAAAATGTTGCTGTTGGTGAAGATAAGGCTGAAAAAGGAACTCCACAAGTTCCTCGTTTTCAAAGAAATCAACCAAGATTTCAGCCTAGATCTCCACCAGGCAGATTTGAGAGACCTAGAAGCAGTTCACCTAGAATGAACAATTTTAATGGAAATTCAAATAATTTCAGAAGTCAAGGTCAATATCAAAATCGATACCAAAATAATGGTGGTCGAACTTTTTATAACAATGGCTTTAGAAATTATAATAATCAAGCTTCTTGGAATCAAAATTTTCAAAGGTCAAATAGTCCAAACACATATAGGAACCCTCAGGACCATAGACCTAGTGGAAATCAAAATCAAATTCCATCAACAGGTCTGAGATCCAAGACTCCAGTTAGGAGTAATGGATATTGGATGGATGTTCCAGTAGTTGGTGAATTTGGACGACCCAAGACCATTAAGGCTTGGGTCCCCCAATCTAACTAATTTCTTAGTTGGTGTGTGCAGGAGCTGCTAAGGAGGATTATCAACTTATGGTATGTTGATAATGGCTGCTCTAGGCACATGATGGGGGATGTGAGATTGTTGATATATAAATATTAATTGATTCAAATTGAAGTTCAAAGTGCTGAGTCGACACACTAGATAACCTGGCAGATCTTTATACTAAAGCTTTTGACAGGGCTCGCTTTGAACATTTAGTCGAACTCAGCGGGATGAGGAATCCTGAATAACTGGCTTTTCATAAGAATTTTGTAAATAGTTTACTGCTTTTCTTAAAAATCAAAAATACAAAAACATTGAAAAATCAAAAACATAAAAAAAATAGAAAAACAAAAATGAGTTATCACTGTGTGAAAAAGGAGAAATGATAGTACATCGGCAAGTTAGACTGTCACACTGAAAATGAAATTAAATTGCTTAAGTGTGATAGCAGCTTCATTATATGATGTACCAGTAGGCAAAAAGCATGAAATAATCAAGTTACCAATATGATATAAACCTAAATGATCTGAATATGAGTAGGGAACACATCAGTGGTGTATGGTTTAATGACCTTAAATCTTGCGTTGATAGATTGCCAAAATCTGAAGTTTTGGGTCTTTATACTGTTATTTCATCTGGGGATATCTTGGCTGTCTTTCTGTTCAGAACTAAAATTGTACATGACCCCAGGAAAGAAAGTCACTTGGAATTAGCTCATTTCTATTTGAATGTCTGTATGTTGTCCCGATACACACAATTTTGATCTGATTCTGAAATCTTCTCTGAAAAAAGCCGTGTACCTCCTCTGCTGCATCCAGATATATGCTGACTTGGAGGTGCTAGGCAACAACAGCTTCTGCTTCATCCAGATACATGCTGACCTAGCTGTACGTTGTCGCACTATAGATCTAATACACCCGAAAGAGGCCCTCAAGTGCCCAAAAGAAACCCAAGAAACCTATATCAAACTGAGGAAAACTCATTTGATCTGTATATTATACCATCTCTGCTAAAGATCTATTCTGTTCTCTTCTCAACCTATTCCCAGTTAAGATTTCAGAAATCTGGATTGGACTTGTGAAATATGTGGTAGGGAAGATACTTGCATGATAGAGTGTGTTGTTTATATTTCCAGGATTTGATTAGTATTTATTTGGGTGTTCATAGTTAAGCAATCAAAACATGATAAAACATATTATATGCAGACCAGACATTGTCAGGATATCTTAAAGGATGACATCAGTATACTCACCTACTACGATGAATCTTTGTGCATACCTTGATCGTGGGGGTATATCCTGAAGTGGGACACACTAGTATATCAGTAATTAATATTACCTTAACGTATCATACGGTAATGGTACTTGAAATGTTCATGCATTTTGTTTAAGTGGACAAACATACTGGTAATCGTCTTGGACTGCTTTTCACGAAAAATTAAATAAAGAATTATCTAATAGTGTGAAATAGTTTGATTTTGTTGATATGATCTTCTTACCAGTGATTCTCACAAAAATAGAGTGTTTATTGCTTTTGTTATTTACTTGCTTTCAGAAAATATAAAAATCCAAAAATAGTGTCTTTTTCTGTTTAAAATTCTTAACGTACGGAAAACTGTTATTCTTGGAGGAATTGTTACTGATAGGGGGAGACGGTGTTAGAAAGTGAGTTCAAAATTTTAAATCATGCGGGTTATAGGGTGTGTGATTAAAAAGTTTTGCGTGTTGGTAATGAATTGAGAATGCTTAATATGTGATACAATCTCTTGAAAAATAATAATTTATTTAACTTTGTTGAAAAATTCTTATGGTTTCTCGAGATGTGTGTTTTATAGTAAACAGATTGAAGCAGCGTGTTGCTGAGAAGTTGTTGTGTTGCTGAGAAGTTAAAGTTGCTGAGTTGCTGTGAAGATGAGAGTTTGATTGGATGCATGGTAGAACCTCCTTTCTACATTGCAGACAAGATGAAGAGTTTGAAGATTGCTTTACAAATGCTGAACTAGAGTTTACTCAAACGCTAAAGTTTTTGAAGATTTGGTGATTGGATGCATCAGCTTAGGGGGAGTCTGTTGCTGACAGAAGCTATTGAAGCTGAAGCTATCCAAAGACCAAAGACAGTGCAAGATTACATGAAGATTGCAAGATGACTGAAGACAAAGTTATTTTATGAAGCTATTGTCAAGGGGGAGTTTGTTGGTGCATGTTTGTGACAACATCTTAGATTTGGTCTTTGGATATCTTGTAATTAGTTAAACGATAAACAGTTAGCGGGTTTAGCTTTGTAATAGTTAGTTGTAATGTTCGGGCTAACTAAACCCAATGAATTGGGTGTATGGGGGGCGAATTGGGCCTGTCCAATTCGAAGTCCATGATGTTTAACCTTGGCCCAAGTAGCAAACCTTGTGTTATATAAACAAGGTTAGGCTTTAGGGTTTAGGTTAATCAGCCAGAACATTGTTTGAGAGCAATTTCGTGAGAGACTTTAGTCTTGGACGAAATTGAGAGTGTTAGGGTTTTAATTGATTGTAATTCAGTTTGATTGATAATCAATAGAAAACTCGGTTTGAAAGTGAATTGCTGTTTTTCTGTTTCTACTAATTCTGTTATATTCTGATCAAGAGGATTCCGCACTCTTGATTGGAAAGACAATTCTGTGAAAGATCCATACGAATCAAGGGGACCTACATTACGGACCTCAACACTGATAATGTTGAGGTCCGTAAGCAAGGGTCAGATGCAGAAAAACGTTTTTTTCAGCTGTTAACAGCCCTTAAACACTCTCCAAAGGCCAAGTGCCACATGTTAATCTCTTGTGCTGGCCAAAATCAGTTACCACAACATTCCGACAAGTGTACGGGCTAGATCATTCCCTCTTCTCCAAGAAACGATCCTAACGGTGAACCGAAATCTATAAATACCCATCACATTTTCACTCAGTCCTCACAAGAATCTGATCTAATGTGCTCTAAGTTGAAACCTTTGTTTCATACATGAGCTATTTTGATCTAGATTAGCATTCGGGGACCCTTTGTAAGTGTTCCTTCGTTCTTTTATTGCTTTTCGAGTCCGAAAGTCAAACTTTGTTTGACTTTCTGCATTGACCAGTTTATGGTCAATGCGAAGTTCGTTTGAACTTCGCAACGTGATTGTAATCACGATGGTTATAGTCCCTTGTGACTATGCCTACTGATTACCACGTTGTCTAGGGTCGTAAGGGTAAGCGATCTAATAAATCGCTTATACCTTCGAACCCGACCCATTTGGTCGATCATTAGGATCAGACCAAACACATTAGGTGACCATAGCATATAGGGAATAACCTTCCGAGGTTATACCTCATGGTCACGACGTTTAGTTAGTTGTATGATAGGTAGTTTATATGCCTTAGGTAAATTACCAAAATACCCCTTTAATGCCAAAATTCATTTTAAACATATGTGACATAACTTTTGACATCTAAACTGATTTGACAACAATATTAGACATGTTAAGGCATATGTTACTTGTCATAGGACTAGTTAGGCGGTCCGAACGCGTTTCACGCGAACGACGCGTTAAAGTAGCATAAGCTACCTAAACGGGTCGTAATGGGTCGTAAGCACTTATGTTAGGTTTCATTTAGTATGTAGGCTTTGTTAAACCATATGACATAAGTCTCCATACTCGTTTGGTTTACGAACCCTCATTCTATCTAAATCTTCCAATTTAGGTCCGGTTTATTAACATAGTTACCTATATTAGGTGCCGTTTGATATCCGTGATCTCTAGCATTGTTTGGTTGTTACTCAAGGACTACTAAGCAATCTCAAGTGAGTACATTGAACCCCCTCTTTTAAATGTTTTCAAGGTGTTTATGTGAGTACATAGACCCCTCTTTTACTGTTTTCCAAACATTTTGGGTTGGAACACATATGCCTACTTGTTACTTTCATGCTTTCCATGTTTTCACATCATATACTTGCTATGTTCATTAGTACACTATTAGTACATTGTTTTACATTACATTTTATGCTATGTATGCCCATTATGTGCGTACTTAGAACATCATATTACATTACATTTTATGCTATGTATGCCCATTGTGTGCGTACTTAGTACATCATTTTACATTACATTTTATGCTATGTATGCCCATTGTGTGCGTACTTAGTACATCATTTTACATTACATTTTATGCTATGTATGCCCATTGTGTGCGTACTTAGTACATCATTTTACATTACATTTCATGCTATGTCCATTATGTGCATACTTAGTACATCATTTTACATTACATTTTATGCTATGTATGCCCATTGTTTGCGTACTTAGTACATCATTTTACATTACATTTCCTGCTATGTATGTCCATTGTGTGCATACTTAGTACATTGTTTCACATTACATTACATGCTATGTATGCCCATTGTTGCATACTTAGTACATTGTTTTACATTACATTTTATGCTATGTATGCCCATTGTGTGCGTACTTAGTACATTGTTATACATTACACTTAATGCTATGTATGTTCTTTGTTGCATACTTAGTACATTTATTTTTCACCACATGCTTACATTTTGGATACACACTACATGATTTACATTAGACATAAACATTTTACTTTGGTAGTTTGGTTTGAGTAAGTGATTTAAGTAACGAGGCGTGTGTAATATGATACAAGCATGGTGGATACGCCGCTGGTACTTCCTATATATAAGTGTTTGTATGGTATTACATATCGTAGCGTTATTTGAATCATTTCAATTTGAGACATATAACATTTTATACAAATAACATACTTTTCACAAGACATTGTTTTCCAAACAACTTATCTTATACAAACTCATTTTACATGGTTATTCATTTAACCATACATTATTCTCTTATCTATACATATCATCTGAACTTATTGTTTTTCAAACGATTTACAAAACATATCAATTTACAAGGTTCATGACTAAACTTTATTAAACTTTTTCTTAAACATAAGTCATGAATTCTATTTTCACAAAACCTATGTATCTCACAGGCATTTTTATGCTGACGTACCTATTTTCACATGTGTTTTCAGGAGATGATGCATAGGACTTATCAAGACATACTTAGGCGGACCTGTGCCTTAGTGACTTAAAACGAGACAAGAACTAGTTAATTTTTGTTATGTACTCTTTGTTTCTTGTTTAAAACAATGTAAACTCTCATGTTTGATGAATAAAACGAAAATTTAATTTTCCATGGTTGTGAAACATTAATTCTGTTACAACACTCCCCGACGTTTCCGCCACGTTTGGTTGTCTCACGTGGTCGGGGTGTGACAGTGGTAATCCGATCGGACAAGCCACCATGGTTCCTCTTATATGAGTCTCACCCGAACGAGTGGCAACCCGATCGGATGGCCATCCGATCGGGCATACATTTTTACCTCACACACACAAGGGTCATCCGACCGACTGACCATCCGATCGGATAGCCATCCGATCGGATAGCCAGCCGATCCAGTGACTGGTTTAACACTTTATTCAATATCGATACTCTGCCCGACTCTTACCCTATTGCAATCTAATCAGGCTAAGTCTAAAAAGAGTTCCCTTTGATCCAATAGCAGTTACACTGTTTAGCAACCACTGTGAGTATACTCGACCCCCCTTTTACTTTCAACTTTTGGGGTGTAACATGTATTCTATGAAACTTAAACTCGAATCTTTGAAACTTATGCTCTATCCTATGTGAAACTTGTGACTCTTGATTCTTAACTCTTTGTGCTATGTGATGTTTAATCCAGAGTGTGTAGTTCCGCCTTAACAATAATAGTGCTATAGGAAGATGCACCTCTCCCATTATTCTCGGGGGGTATTGTTAGGAGGATTCTAGTTTACCTTGAGTCTTCGGTAAACACTAAAGCACCGGGATACTTGGGCTATCACTGCATGGACTGCGACACTAGCACGACTGAAACTATTTTATTGTTTACACTATGGATACGAGTTGTTTTAATCTGTTATTCTATTATCAAACCTGTATACTCACCAATACTTTTGTATTGATATTTTAATACATGTTGCAGGATGATAGGATGCTTTGGAATGCATGGAACCAAGCTAGGAGATGCTTAGAAACGTCACCTAGTTAACTTAGAACCTTTTGAAATAATTTGAATAATATTCGTTATGGTTTGTATTTGATACTCGTGTTGGTTCTGTTTACATTTAGACAATGTTATGATGAATCTGATCTAAATTCTATTGAAACAAATAGTGTTATGGAATCTCGTGAGCAATCTGGACACTTAGTGCTCGCACCCTGATGTTTCCGCCATCGGTTGGGGTGTGACAGATTGGTATCAGAGCCATAACTATAGGGAATTAGGATAAGTATGAATACTTGCCCTAGTCTATAGTTCTAGGAACTTGATTCTTACGTGTTGTTTAAGACTTATGCATTCTACCGTATCTGCTTCCTAGCAGCACATGTTCCTATTAAAACTTACATGCCCTTCCTAAGGCTGATACAGTGTACACTCTTTGCTTTGAAAACGCTGTTAATCAAGTTTTTGTATTTTGCACGAGGTTTGCCCACAGGATAGGAGTGACATCCGAACCTTGATGGGAAATCTCCATATTGTTCTAGTAGGTCTTATCTGTGGATAAGTACCCACCTATTTAGGGCACGATGTTGTCAAGTTAGAGGTGAAACTCAGATCTTGATAACTAGTCCCACTCATTGATTTTCTTATCTCGCCAAAGTCTCGTGACTTCCGATCAATTGAGTACGTGAAATGACTAAAAGGACGAATATCGTAGGCCTAACATCGATGATGTATTGGTCTAAGTAAGTCAAGACACGATATCTCAATTCGAAAGGGGTTCGAATCACCTTGGTTAGTCGCCATTCCTCTACCCGGAACGATCCTATCTTTTACAAGCCTATCTTGTTTTTATGTTATCTCGATCTTATGAAGGTGGTTTTATCTATGAGGTTTTGAACTAAATTCTTTGTTTGTTTTGAAATGCTTTCGCAAAAGTTGCACGTTGTCCGCAATCTAAAACGTTAAATTCTAAATCTCAGATTGAACTAAACTTTATGAAGCTTTATTCTACGTGTAATGTATGTGGTAATCTTGATCGACTATCATGTCTTGATGAGTTGTCATGGGTGTGAAACACTAAGATGACATGGAAGTACGAGACAGAAGTAGCATGTCCGAAGCATGGTGGATACGGCGCTGGTACTTCCTATATATAAGTGCTTCCGGCATGTTACCAAGTTTCGTACCAAGTGCCATACGAGATTAGTGTTTGCAGACCAATGGGGAAAGTCTATATGATCTATGGAAACTTTGCTCGTGGAATCTATGGAGAATCTATGCAAACTATGTTGACTCTAAAGCTATGCATGTAAGCCTATGAGGAACCTACGTGTACTCTAGCATGATCTGTGATAATCTATGGTGTTAATCTGCTGAGTAAACCTATGTTAATCTATTGAGTAATCTATGCTAATCTATGGAATTGTTCTATGAGTTAATCAAGTAAACTGTGAATGAACTATGTGGATCTATTCGAGCGATCTATTTGAGTAGTCTATGAGAAACTATTTGAGCAATCTATGATGATGATGATGAGTAGTTGTTACGTGTGACAATTATGACACGTAGCATGACACCGAGTACGAGGCAAGGCGATGTGTCTAAAGCATGGTGGATACGCCGCTGGTACTTCCTATATATTAGCGTTTTTGGCATGATTAGCCAAACTTCGTACAACGTGCCATGTGAAGGTCGTGAGTTTTGTGTAAAGATTCAATCTAGATTCTTAATTTGTCGTGTGTGTAATCTATATTGTGAGATCTTGTGGATCTAGACTCATACGATCCTCTTATTGGATCTTTAGGATGTATTCTCGAAAGCTATCCGACTCTCTCAGGAAATCCAGGGAGAAGTATCAGAAA
This sequence comes from Helianthus tuberosus, assembly GCA_030545235.1. Lineage (NCBI taxonomy): Eukaryota > Viridiplantae > Streptophyta > Magnoliopsida > Asterales > Asteraceae > Helianthus > Helianthus tuberosus. Next base: position 94,049,639 of record CM060380.1, on the reverse strand, counting down.
AAGATGATGTCATTCATGGCTGACCAGATCGCTCGAGTCGTGCCAAAGATCGTCACTGAGCTTCAAGGATCAAACACGCCTCCATCCTCTGTGGACTCAAAGGCCGAGAAGCAAAAGCCCACTAAGTTCAACTATAAGCATTTCATCTCTTATAACCCTAAGTTTTTCACGGGTAGTGATGGGGTGATTGCTATGCTCGAGTGGTTCGACAGCATCGAGGTTACCTTCATTAACAGCGAGTGCCCAGACCATTTAAAGACTAGGAGTGCAACTGGAATGTTTCAAGGCAGAGCGTTGGAGTGGTGGTCGAATGAGAGAAACATCCGTTCAAATGAAGAAGCTTATGCTCTTCCATGGGCTGAGGTGCGAGAATTAATGATGCTTGAGTTCTGCCCTCCTCATGAGCAGTTTGGTGATGATAACCTGGCTTATACTACCCGATTTAAGTAGCTGAGCATTATCCTTCCTCACTTGGTTTTGAATCCTAAGCGAATGATAACCAAGTACATCAACGGCCTACCGTCTGCAATGCGTGATTCTATCGAAGCAGCTCAACTGGAAACTATTGAAGAAGTCTATCATTTGGCAGCAAGTTTGAACAACAATCATGTGCGTGATAAACAGTTCGCTACTCCTGCTCCCTCTAAGTCTGCAAATCAAGTTACCCAGCAGCTAGGCGGCAGCAAGAACAAGAAAAGGAAATCCCAGGGTTCTGGATGTAATGCTATTACTCCTGCTGCAAAACCTGCTCCTGCTCCTGCTACTACTGCTGCTAACCCCGCTGCTCCCGAAGCTAAGAAGCAATTCACTGGGCCTCATCCCAAGTGTGCAACTTGCAACTACCATCATCCTGCTGCTTCTGCATGTCGTTTATGCACCAACTGTAATCGTTATGGTCACACGACTCTCTACTGTCGTCAAGCTAACGCAGTCCAGCCAGCTCAGCAAGCCCTAGCTCAGGCAGCTCTACCTGCACCTCCAGCTCCTCTGCAGAACCCAAGGCCGGTCAACGCGGTTCGTGTATGCTACAAGTGTGGAGATACTACCCACCTCCGTAACCAGTGTCCTCAGCTGAACCAGGACCAGCAGCCAGCCGCTCGTGGACGAGCGTTCAATCTAAATGCAAATCAGGCTCGTAATGACAATGACGTTGTCAATGGTATGTTCCTTGTTAATAACCTTTACGCTTCGATTCTATTTGATACTGGTGCCGATAAAAGCTTTGTGTCCGTGGAATTTGAGTCTTTGATAAGCTGTACACGCTCCAAGTTACTTGAGTCGTTCTCTGTTGAGGTCGCCAATGGTAAGTCGATTCTTGTTAATTCTATCGTGCGTGATTGTTCCCTGACTCTTAACGATCACGTGTTTGCTATTGATCTCATACCCATGCGTTTGGGTAGCTTTGACGTTATTATCGGTATGGATTGGTTGCGCAAGAATCATGCCAAGATCGTTTGTCACGAGAAACTTGTTCGTCTTCCTCTTCCCTTTGGTGACACTTTGATCGTCTATGGAGACCGACCTTCAAAAGGACTGAGATTGGTGTCATGCACACAAGCGAGCAGAAGCTTACGAAAACAGAACCCTGCCTTCTTGGCCCACGTAGTGGAACAAAAAGGCAAGGGGAAGAACATAAGCGACGTTCCAGTGGTGTGTGATTTCACTGATGTCTTTCCTGAAGATCTTCCTGGTCTTCCTGCTCCAAGATCCGTTGATTTTCGTATTGATCTCGTACCTGGCGTGACTCATGTCGCCAGGGCTCCTTACCGCCTTGCACCTTCTGAGATGCAAGAGTTGTCTAGTCAACTCCAGGAGTTACTCGATAAGGGTTTTATTCATCCAAGTACCTCCCCGTGGGGTGCTCCCGTGTTATTCATCAAGAAGAAGGATGGTTCCTTCCGTATGTGTATCGACTATCGTGAACTAAATAAGCTTACAGTGAAGAATCGTTATCCGCTTCCTCGCATCGATGACCTATTTGATCAACTACAAGGCGCGTCGTGTTTCTCAAAGATTGACCTATGTTCTGGATATCATCAACTACGTGTCTTCGAAGATGATATTCCTAAGACTGCGTTTCATACCCGATATGGGCACTACGAGTTCGTGGTTATGCCTTTTGGCCTAACTAACGCACCTGCAGTGTTCATGGACCTTATGAACCGCGTTTGCAAACCTTATTTGGATCATTTTGTGATAGTCTTTATTGATGATATTCTCGTTTATTCTAAGTCTAAAGCTGATCATGCTCGCCATCTACGTCTAATGCTTGAACTTTTACATGGTGAACGTCTGTATTCTAAATTTTCTAAGTGTGAGTTTTGGATTGACGAAGTGCAATTTCTTGGTCATGTTGTTAGTAGACAGGGTATTCATGTCGACCCTTCTAAGATTGAGGCAGTGAAGAATTGGTGTACGCCTAAATCCGTGTCTGAGATTCGTTCTTTCCTAGGATTGGTGGGTTATTACCGCCGGTTCATCGTGGATTTTTCAAAAATCGCTGTTCCTCTTACTACGCTAACCCAAAAGGAGAAACCTTTTGTTTGGGGTCCCGAGCAAGAAAAATCCTTTCAAACCCTTAAGAATCTTTTGTGTAATGCTCCTGTGTTAACTCTACCTGATGGCAACGACGATTTTGTGGTATATTGTGATGCCTCGAACCGTGGATTGGGCTGTGTTCTCATGCAACGGGACAAGGTTATTGCTTATGCCTCTCGGCAGCTCAAGGTACATGAGAAAAACTACACTACTCACGATCTAGAGCTTGGTGCAGTTATTTTTGCGTTAAAGATCTGGCGACACTACCTGTATGGTACGAAGTGTGTGGTCTTCACCGACCATAGGATCCTTCAGCATATCTTTGACCAAGAAGAGCTGAACATGCGATAGAGACGTTGGGTGGAATTGCTTAACGATTACGACTACGAAATTCGCTACCATCCTAGCAAGGAGAACGTAGTAGCCGACGCCCTTAGTCGTAAGACCCATTTCAAGGCTATTCGTATCTCTAGTTATCTGCATGCTTGTATTCGTGAAGCTCAGTTTTCATCAGCAAATGAAGGAAGTCTAACTGTCGAAGTTCATGGCGCTAATGGGAATCAGCTCGAAACTAAATCTGATGGTCTGCAGTATTATCTGAATCGCGTCTGGGTGCCAGATCGCGATAATCTCCAGGCGCTCATTATGACCGAGGCTCACAAATCCCGTTACTCTATCCATCCAGGTGCCGACAAGATGTACCAGGATCTGCGTACAACTTATTGGTGGCCTGGCATGAAGAGGGACATTGTTGTCTATGTGTCTAAGTGCCTTACCTGCTCGAAGGTAAAGGCTGAACACCAGCGTCCTTCTGGACTCTTAGAGCAACCCATAATCCCTGTTTGGAAGTGGGATAGCATTGCTATGGACTTTATTACCAAACTACCCCATACCTCTAAAGGTCACGATAGTATATGGGTGATTATAGATCGGCTGACCAAATCCGCTCACTTTCTTCCTATTCGTGAGGATTACAAAGTGGAGAAACTTGCTCGAGTCTATACCGATGAGATTATAAGCCGTCATGGCGTACCTTTAGACATAATCTCCGACCATGATGGTCGTTTTACTTCACGTCTTTGGCAAACATTTCAGTCCGCTATGGGTTCGCACTTGAATCTTAGCACGGCTTTTCATCTTCAGACGGATGGACAGGCCGAGCGCACTATTCAAACCCTAGAGGACATGCTCCGTTCTTGTGTCATCGATTTTGGTGGTAACAGGGATGTACATTTACCATTGATAGAATTCTTGTACAACAATAGCTACCATTCCAGTATTCAGATGGCTCCTTTCGAAGCTTTATATGGGCGAAAATGCCGATCCCCTCTCAGCTGGCATGAGGTTGGGGAAAAGCAGTTCACTGGCCCTGAAATTGTTCAAGAGACGACGGATAAGATTCTTCAGATCCGTGATAACTTGATCAAGGCTAGGAGTAGACAAAAGAGCTATGCTGATAATAGGCGGAAGCCATTGGAATTTATTGTTGGTGACCGAGTTCTTCTCAAGGTATTTCCCTGGAAGGGAGTAGTTCGTTTTGGGAAGAAGGGAAAGCTTGCTCCTCGCTTTGTGGGTCCTTTCGTGGTACTTGAAAGGATTGGCAAGGTAGCATACAAACTCGACTTGCCACAAGAACTAAATAACGTGCATCCAGTGTTCCACGTATCCAATTTACGTAAATGCCTAGCCGACGAGGGACTACAGGTTCCCCTTGAAGACTTGCAAATAAACGAAGCCGTTCAGTTCGTGGAGAAACCGGTCGAATCATGGATCAAGCTGTCAAGCGTCTGAGGCGCAGCAAAATTCCCATTGTTAAGGTTCGATGGGAAGGAAAGCGTGGTGACGAATTCACTTAGGAGCTGAAAAGTGACATGAAGGCCAAGTATCCGCAGCTCCTCGAGCAGTCTTCATCTATGATTTCGGGGACGAAATCTCCTAAAGGAGGGGAGACTGTAACGCCCAGCGTCCCTAAACTTTAGACACTTGGCAAGATCAGCCCCTGAACTCCTATTAACTGTCAGTTCTAGTCCTTGTGGTTATGTGATGTTTCACACCCCGATATTTCCACGTATTACCGGTGGGCCCGGTGGGGGAGTATCGTGACGTAGTTGATATCGTTACAGTCAAACAACACAATATATAAATGCACAGCGGAAGCAAAAGATAGATTCATTTCAACCAAATAAAATTGTAATATCAAGTATCACAAATAGTTGAAAATAATCCACAGGGTGATCAAATTAAAGAGGAGACATTGTTCAACAGTTTTATGTCATCCAAGCTTGCGAGACTTATTGTGGATGCTAGGAGAAAGCCAGCCTATTACGAGTAGTACCTGCACTTAACCTTTTTGGAAAAATACGTCAGTTTACACTGGTAAATACAATTAACTGACTCATTTTGAAAAGGTTTAATAAAATTGATTTGAATGCACGTGGCACAAACTTTTTATAACTTGGGATAATTATTTGAATATAATACGTGTAAAAGAATTACATGTTCCTTATGCGTTCAGTAGCCCGGTTCGTGCCGGGTAAAAGATCAATAGACACACCACATTATTTATTTAGGCACTGACGGGTGTATTTATTTAGACACACCACATGTTCCTTATGCGTTCAGTAGCCCGGTTCGTGCCTGGTTCGATAATACTTAACCACCAATCGATTAAGGTCGAATGCCCGACCAAGCGGTATTTTATATACCGTACTCCAAGCCCGTATAAGGGAAAATAAGTTAAAAATATTTACCTTTGCAAGTATCAATCACAAATAGCAAGTGCGTGTAGCTTTTACCGGGTCTCCTATTCTGGAACGAAGGTTTATAATAACCTATTAGAATCCTAACGGGTCTTTAATTAAGCCTAAACTTAGACCGGTTAGTTTTAAGGAAAGATACGGTTCAAACGCACGATTAAGCGAAGACCGGAATAGAATGTGATTTAGACCCGACAAGTTTGAAGACTTGTATAATATGGGTAATCTAACCACATTATGGATTTCAAGATAAAAACGATAAGGTTTGACCCGTTTCGGCTAATTTATGCAAACTAGTTACATAAACGCAAGAAGCGTAACGGGTAACCATAAGAGTCATATACAGGTTTCCTAAGTTAATGTGCCTTAAATATGTTGTGATATCAGTAGGATACCTTCCATTATGCCCAAAACGAGTTTAATCTCAATTTAAGCCCCGTAGGGGTATTTTGGTCATTTAAAAGATTATAAAAGAGATTAATTTTAATTCTGAGACTTGGGTCTGAAATAATCAGTAAAACAACTTAATTTAATAGGTTATATCAATTGGTGATAAGTCTTATATGCCAAAATGGTTTTAAACCCATACTAGGTGTTTAATACGTGTAAAAAGCCGTTTTGAGCGATTTCCGGGTTATACAACAAATCAGAGTTTTCTGATCAGGTTATAAAGTTCAAAATACTTCATTTATTATATAAAATCAGTAGAAATTGGATTGGTGTCAAAATACTATGTAGAACTCATTTTATAAACAAAAAGGGTATAATCGGTTTTTACCGAATCAAGGCAATAACCTTAGGTTATGATCAGTTTAAAAATAATTAAAAATCTTCAAAAATCTCAAAATATTATATTACATCCGTGGGTAAAAGGTTTGGTGTCACAAATTGGGTTTAGATAGGCTTTATGCTAATTGCGCCGTTTAATTAAACAAAAAGCCTTTTAAGTGCGCTATTGAGCATAACTCCTAATCTAGACCTCTAACTGATATGAAGTTTTAGGGACATGTTTATAAATCAGTAGCAAAGATTATTGTCCTCTCACACTTCAAAAATTCTCGTTTTAAGGTAAAAAGGGCATTATGGTCAACATTAAGCAATTAACGGAAACGTGTATACGGATTGGACAATCAACGAGCCAAATCACAGAGGGTTATACCATCATGTAACCTGGTCCTAAGGAAGCTCTAAGGCAATTCCAAACCCATCTAAATCGGGTCAGAACTGAAGTCAAAGCAAAAGTCAAAGTTTTGCGACTTTCGGTTCCGAACCGAGCCTAAACAGTAAATTGTCGGGTGGAACATGCTTAGACATGTTCTTACATCTATTACTAAGTTATATGAGTGATAAAATAGGTTACACGCCTTCTACATTGCTAATTATGCGTTAATTCGAAAATTATGTTTCTGTTGACTTTTTATAAACAACTTTGACCCGACAAATGATCCAGTTAGAGTGGGAATCAGAGGGTGCCCTTTTAAGGATTTAAAGCCCAAATGATTACCAACTTATAACTACTTTCAATTTGACTAATCACTGGATCATTAGTGATTAATCGATAAGTCAAACCTTAATTACGACGGTTTGACTTTAAGCTAAGTAACTAAGTAAAACACAATTAAGGAAGGTCAAGGAAGCTTACCAAAGTCCTATGCACGACTAGTGATGCTTAGGGAAGGCTCTTGAGCTCCAGAAATGATCAGAAGTTGAGATGGGAATGAATGATCAAAAATGAAACAATGTGGGTCTTTATATAGTGTTCTTGATTGCTTAAGATCATGCCAAACAACTCTAGGATTGATCCCTGATCAATAACAAGTGTCCCTAGTGCCTAAGAACTAGTTGTGCTGCTCATGGTGATGAAAAATATCTATTTAACTCGGTTAACTTATTCATAACAGGACCTGTTCACTTTTCTGTTACTGGGCATGCCTTACGGACCGTAAGCGGAGAGTCTTGCGGTCCGTAAGACCTCTTACGGACCGTAAGGCAAGACCTTTACGGTCCGTAAGCCTTTACCAGAAGGCAAAAACTTGTTAACCTTTCAAGCTTTGAAAGGGCAACTTAGGCATTACGATTTTGGGGCTTGAATTATCAGTATGGGACCTTTAGTTCATGCTGGAACAGTTATGACCACCTTGCTATGTTGTATAATTGTCTTGGATTCTTTTTTAAAGGCAATAAACGAAGATTCGTCAAACACAATTTCATAAGATCTCATCTTTATAATTTGAATCAATTATTGCAAGCATTAACCAGATTAGGATGCTTATCAGATGTTTATAACACAGGTTAAGGGTTGGGACTTATACATAGGTCGCTCAGAGGTATGTATTAACACGTCGACGCTTTTAACCCCTCGTGTACGAATTTTATCATAACTTTCTCATACAATAACGAAACTTGGTGAAATTTTTATCATGCATTCTAGTGAGCATAATTAATCGTTACAAAGCTTCGGGTTTGCTAAAAGGCCACTCAGAGGTATACTTTAAACATGTTGACACATTTAACCCCTGTAGTTTGTAATCTCTCACTTTCTTTCACAATCGGCTTCGTATGATTCATGATTTATTCGTTTAAAGGTATAAACATCATGTGGGGTTATTGTAAAGTATATTTATCCATTGTTGACATTTTGAACCCTTATGTCCACATACTTTCCTTGTTTGTCAACTTTAGTCCTTCTCATCAACCCTTTACATGTTTTAAGTCTATGACACGTGTCGATATAATATTGGACATGAAATTTCGAGGTGTCACATCCTCACCCCCTTAAAAGAAATCTCAACCCCGAGATTTACTGAAATAAATGAGGGTATTTCTCTTTCATTGTGGATTCTACCTCCCACGTGTACTCGGGACCTCTACGGGCATCCCATTTTACTTTTACGATCGGTACATGCTTCCTTCGAAGCTTCTTAACCTGTCGATCCTCGATCGACACAGGTTTTTCAACAAACTTTAAGCTCTCGTCAATGTGCACATCTGTATGTGGTATGACTAGTGATTCATCAGCTAGACATTTCTTCAGATTGCAGATGTGGAATACATTGTGAATACCACTGGGCTCTTCAGGAAAATTTAGCTTATAAGCAACTGATCCGACACATTCGATGATCTCGAATGGTCCTATGTATCTTGGGCTTAACTTACCTTTCTTACCGAATCACATCACTCCCTTCCAGGGTGATACTTTAAGCAGTACTTTGTCACCTACCTCGAATTTCAGAGATTTACGTTTTAAGTCTGCGTAGCTTTTCTGCCTATCTCTGGCAGCTTTCAAGGACTATTTCAGGTCCTGTCAGTTGGACATCTCCAACTTCCGCCCAACAAACGGGCGTTCTGCACTTCCTACCGTACAAGGCCTCGAAAGGCGCAGCCTTGATGCTTGTATGATAGCTATTATTATAAGAGAACTCGATTAAGGGCAGGTGGTTATCCCAACTACCACCTAAGTCAATCACACATGCACGCAGCATATCTTCCAAAGTTTGGATGGTACGCTCACTCTGCCCGTCCGTCTGAGGATGGTAAGCCGTACTAAAATTTAAGCGTGTGCCCAAAGATTGTTGGAAACTTTTCCAAAAATGAGATGTGTATCTAGTATCTCTGTCAGAGATAATAGACACTGGTACGCCATGTAGAGATACAATCTTATCCACGTACAATTGGGCTAACATGTCGGAGCTATAGGTCTCCTTAATGGGTAGGAAATGTGCTGACTTAGTCAGTCTATCCACTATCACCCAGATAGTATCATTGCCTTTCTTTGTTTTTGGCAACTTGGTGATGAAATCCATTGTCACCATTTCCCACTTCCACATGGGAAGTTCAGGCTGTTGTAGCAAACCTGACGGCTTCTGATGTTCAGCTTTGACCTGCAAACACGTCAAACATTTAGCTACATTGGTAGCTATAGACTTCTTCAAGCCTATCCACCAAAAATTTGCTTTCAGATCCTGGTACATCTTGTCAGCTCCAGGATGAACGGAATATTTAGAATTGTGGGCTTCCTGGAGAATAACATCTCGAAGTCCTCCATAAACTGGAACCCATATTCGTCCATTCAATATCAGAATTCCGTCCTTGCCATAGGATAATTGTTCTTCAATTACTCCTAGCTTTTCATTAGGATAGTTAGCTTCCAGCACAGCTTCCTTCTGTGCAGCTAACAACCTTTCATTCAAACTATTATTTACCTCAATACTCTTGGCATTGATTCTTATAGGCTTTACCCTTTCCTTTCGACTCAAGGCATCGACGACTACATTCGCCTTGCCGGGATGGTACCTTATCTCACAATCATAATCATTCAAAGTTTCCATCCAACGTCGTTACCTCATGTTCAAATCCTTTTGGTTAAACAGGTGTTGGTGGCTCTTGTGATCAGAATAGATCACACATTTGATACCATATAAATAGTGCCTCCATAGCTTCAGTGCAAATACAACGGCACCCAACTCCAAGTCATGGGTGGTGTAGTTCTTCTCGTGCACCTTTAACTGTCGAGAAGCATAGGCAATAACTTTGCCTTTCTGCATAAGCACACACCCCATCCCGGTGAGTGATGCATCACAATATACTACAAATTCATCAATTCCATCAGACAACGTCAATACAGGAGCGTTGCTCAACTTTTGCTTCAGAATATCAAAAGATTCTTGCTGCTTAGGCCCCCAGTCAAACTTGCTTTTCTTGCGGGTGAGTAAAGTCAGGGGTGCTGCAATTCTTGAGAAGTTTTCGATAAATCGCCTACAGTATCCTGCTAAACCTAGGAAGCTACGAATCTCTGTAGGCGTCCTTGGCTCTTGCCAATTCATAACAGCTTCCACCTTAGCGGGATCCACTTGGATACCACGCTCACTAACCACATGTCCAAGGAATTGGACTTCTCGAAGCCAAATTCACACTTCGAAAATTTGGCATAGAGTTTCTCATGATGTAGAAGATTAAGAATACAGCGAAGGTGTTTCTCATGGTCAGCTTGGTTCTTCGAGTAGATGAGGATGTCGTCAATGAAGACGATGATGAATTTGTCCAAGTAGGGCTTGCAGACGCGATTCATGAGATCCATGAATGCGGCATGTGCATTAGTGAGCCCAAAAGGCATCACTAGGAACTCGTAATGACCATAACGAGTCCTAAATGCAGTCTTGTGTACATATTCATCTCTAACCTTCAATTGATGATAGCCTGACCTCAGATAGATCTTAGAGAAGTAGCTTGCCCCTTGCAATTGATCGAACAGATCGTCGATCCTGGGCAAAGGATACCTATTCTTGATAGTGACCTTATTAAGCTCACGATAATCGATGCACAGACGCATCGATCCATCCTTCTTCTTGACAAACAAGATCGGCGCTCCCCAAGGAGACAAACTAGGTCTAATGAAACCTTTGGCTAGCAATTCATCTAGTTGTGTTCTAAATTCCTTCATCTCTGTTGGTGCTAACCTATAAGGCGCCCTTGCTACTAGTGCTGCTCCAGGGATGATGTCAATTCTGAATTCTACTTGCCCATCTGGTGGTAAACCAGGTAGTTCCTCGGGGAAAACATCGGGATATTCAGAAATGACGGGGATGTCTTCCATCTTAGGTTTCGGCTCATCAATAGTAACCTGTGCCATATAAATGACACACCCCTTCTTCAGGCATCTAGATGCCTTGAGCATAGACACTTGCTCAGGCAATCCATACTGGGTATCCCCCTGAATGGTAAGTGGCTCACCAGACGGGGTCTTGACTACTACTTGCTTCTTGTTGCACACAATCTGGGTTTGGTTATGCGATAACCAATCCATACCTATCACTATATCAAAACCGGCTAGCTTAAAGGGGAGTAAGGACAAAGGAAAAGAGTGGTTCCTAATCGATATAACACATCCATCTAACACAGTTGAGGCGGTTTCTAAGATGCCATCTGCTAATTCCACCTCATATTTCACACTTAGGGTTTTAACAGGTAAATTTAGTAACTTACAAAACTTATTATCTACAAACGATTTATCAGCGCCTGAATTAAAAAGTACTCTTGCATAGACATCATTTATGAGGAAGGTACCTATGATCACATTGTCGTCCTGGACGGCCTCCTTTGCATCCATCCGGAAGACCCTTGCATTGGTCTTTTTCCCATCCTCAGTCTTCCTCGCAAGTTTTGGGCAGTTGGACTTGATATGCCCCTTTTCATTACAGTTGTAGCAGGTCGCATCCTTTAACTTTTTGCAATCCAAGGTCTTTTGTTCCTTGGACTTGCATATCCCACATGCAAAAGTCCTTGATTGTGTCTGCGAGTTCGATTCATATCTGCACTTTCCGAAGTGCTGTTTCTTGCAGATCTTACATTTGGGTTTATCACCTGACTGATGCCCATCTTTCTTAGATCCATAACTCTTCTTGTGGTCATTGTTTCCCCTATGCTTCTTGTCTGACCGCCGTGAATTGTCATCTTCACGCTTCCTTTTCTCGGCGTCCGTGTTCCTCAGCGATCTCTGCCTGACCGTGTCCAGTGTGAGGGACAAGTATATATCAGCAGCAGACCTGAATGTAGCAGGCCGAGAGGCTTTTATACTTGCCTTAATCTCTGGGGCTAAACCCCCAATGAAACGAGCTATTCTTTTGGGTTCCGGGGCACCAGATACGGAACCAATCTTGACATTGTGTTGAAGCTTGTAAGGTAAGCTTGGCAGTCAAGGTTCTTCATAACCAATGATAAGAAATCAGACTCAATCTTTTCAACCTCATGCTAAGGGCAGTAGTTTTCTCTAATCAATGTCATAAACTGATCCCATGTCAGATTGTACAATGGTATTTTCCCCGTAGCCTGGATCAAAGATCTCCACCAAGCTAAAGCCTCCCCCTTGAATGACTGAGACACGAACTTTACCACATCCTTATCAGCGCACCCGCTGATGTCAACCATGGTGTCCATCTCATCCAACCATGTCATGCAGTCTATAGCTCCTTTTTCCCCAGTGAAATCCCTGGGTTTGCATGAAACAAAATACTTATAGGAGCAACCCTTATTACGGGGTTCTTGATCCAGTACGATCCTTTGAGATGGAACACTTTGCTGATTTGAAGAGTGACGATCGTCATCATCTTTCTTTGGTTCTTCCTTCTTGGAGGGTGGCTTGTTGTGAGCCTCTGAATGAGTCTTAGGCTTGGAATGTGGCGCGGATAGGGTCCTACTTCGAGTCCCGCTATATTCATTATACTGCCGCTCTATTGCGTTTGTAACAGCGTTGTCTATCAATGTTTGTAGTTCTGCACCCGCTATGTTAACTCGGGTATTATCATGTTCCTCCCTTGGGTGACTGTTGATCTCATCCGAGTCAGCCATGTAGTTTGAACTGTTACATAAGATATTGACAATAATTTATTTGGGAGTTTATTATGGAATTGCCTTTTATGGCAGTTCATTAACCATGGTAAACACAGACCATATTTGGTTAATTTGTTAGTCATATTTATTTAGGATTTTTTTCTTATAATTTATCCTAATTATAAAACAATAATAGTATTATTAGTAGCACAAAAGGCCTAGTCACAAGGACATTTTTATATCATAAGCTATGATTTCAGAAAATCAAGGCATTAAGGTTTGAACATAGTTCTTTACCTTTTTCTGACAGGGAGTCGCAGACTACTATTGTCTTTTGTCTTATATGACAATGAGTATGGCCCGTAGGCACTACATTACCAATGGATGGTCAGCATATGATCATCTTAATTGATGATCTAACCCACGATTCATAGATCATTAAGTTAGGTTAGGAATCTTTTGAAGAATCCTGTTATAAGAATGACGTGTGTGATTTTAACGAATCACGTCTGCTAAGAGCGTTAACATGTTTTCAGATGTTAACAGAGATTCGAATCTTTTTAAACAGGTCTTACCATCTTGGCCAAGTCTTATAATAATATGCAGGCTAGGTTATACCTTTAAGATTCTTTCTTCAATATTTAATAGGCAGATTATTTTAAAAGGAATGATTTTTAATTTATTTATTTCATATATGATATATTTATGCATATAATGACTAAAATGAAATTTATAAACTTAACATTCCATTAAACATTAAGGGAGTACACATTGCTCTAAACGGGACTTTTAACAGAACAACTTACCCACGCAGGGGCTAAACCGAAATACAAATCCACGAAGGGACCAAGTACATAGATAAATGTCCACGCAGGGACTAGATTGAAATAAGTAAATACAACAATACATATACGGATTTAATGATCCCTCTTCTTCTTTCCCTTTAACAAGCTTGCTAGGCCCTTGAGGAATCCTCTGTTGTTCCTACGTTCTTCTTGAAATTCATGTTCCACCCGACTTAGTCTTTGGAGAATTTCCTCCTGTTCTGGTGGGGAAAATCGTGGTGGCTATGACTGTTGCCGAATCGGAGGTCGAGTAGGTATTTGATACCCATGAGCTGGATATCCCACTCCCCAAGGGGCTCCATATGGTCCTTCGGGATGAAGGGCGTTGTAGTTGGCTGCTACAAGGTATGGGTCGGCTTCAGCATAGTTATAATGAGTGTGAGCTGGCTGCTCAAACGGATTGTACGCCGTTGATCCGGCGTATGTAGGAATCGGGTTATCAAAACCCAATGGTGGCGCCTGTGGTGCAACTGGTGCAGAATTCACTTCTTGAATTGGGTTTGAGGGCCCACCCATTTGTGGGTCTTCATGCAGTGGCGGATAGTGACTGCCACTTGAGTGATGGGGGGTGCTAAAGTGAAAATCCCCTCCCCGCGCGGATATTCGTGCGCCCGTTCTCCTACGCCTTGGTGGTTCTGGAGGTGCTTGATGAACTGGCGGCGGTGGTGGCGGTGGTGTGACTGCCACGAAACGCGAATCCTCAGAGGGATCCTGCTGCTGCTACTGCTGGTGAGGCGATGAATGATGGGAGGGTGTAAAATACCATTCATGCTGGTTGAACCTTGCTTGATAACTGTCTGGACCACGGTAGGATGATCCGTGGAAGGATGAACCATCAGAGATCTCAATAGGGTGTCTGGGGGTTCCAGTCGGTGGTTCCATAGGGTCGGTGTCCTCATCCATATCCATGGTGTGATCACCGGAAAAGTGATCCTCCGGTCCCAATGGGTTAAAACCCACTGGTTCTTGAATAAAGTTTGCCGGGTTAAACCGGCCCTGGAAGACAGGAGTGGGGTCGCCAAAGGAGTGGTGCGAAAGGGATCGCTGGAGAGGTATATATGAAGGTTGTGGGTTGTTGGGCTCACTTTCGGACTGAGGTCCAAAGGAGTGATGTTAAGGAGGCGTTGAGCTATGCGAGATAGATCGTCTAGCGGGCTCCACATAGGTCCTCCAGTTTCCTTGAGGATCGGCACTCATTGTAGTAGAAGGAGCTCGCCGGTGAGAAGGCCCAGCCTCGTGATCGTTGGGGGCGGTGATTGGCCCCTTACCTCGTCCTCCTCTTCGGAATCTCGGTGGCATCTTTTCTGTCAAACAAATGAAAGAACAACAAAACAATAAAGGACAAAATAAAACAAATTAGGAATCGTCCTAAGTTCTTGTCTAGACTCAAGTATGTGCAATTGTCTTATTGAGATTAAACACAAAAGGCTAGTGTTTAATTCACTCAATGTTGGCTCTGATACCAACCTGTCACACCCCGATATTTCCACGTATTACCGGTGGGCCCGGTGGGGGAGTATCGTGACGTAGTTGATATCATTATAGTCAAACAACACAATATATAAATGCACAGCGGAAGCAAAAGATAGATTCATTTCAACCAAATAAAATTGTAATATCAAGTATCACAAATAGTTGAAAATAATCCACAGGGTGATCAAATTAAAGAGGAAACATTGTTCAACAGTTTTATGTCATCCAAGCTTGCGAGACTTATTGTGGATGCTAGGAGAAAGCCATCCTATTACGAGTAGTACCTGCACTTAACCTTTTTGGGAAAATACTTCAGTTTACACTGGTAAATACAATTAACTGACTCATTTTGAAAAGGTTTAATAAAATTGATTTGAATGCACGTGGCACAAACTTTTTATAACTTGGGATAATTATTTGAATATAATACTTGTAAAAGAATTACATGTTCCTTATGCGTTCAGTAGCCCGGTTCGTGCCGGGTTAAAGATCAATAGACACACCACATTAGTTATTTAGGCACTGACGGGTGTACGCCTACACCCCGTGCTTAGGTCGTGGCCATTTCGTAAAATGATGCCAAGGATATCCGGGACATGGTCATTAACCCCCCAAAGGCGTTTAAGCAACAAAACATATTTTTAAACGGGTCATCTCGATAATACTTAACCACCAATCGATTAAGGTCGAATGCCCGACCAAGCGGTATTTTATATACCGTACCCCAAGCCCGTATAAGGGAAAATAAGTTAAAAGTATTTACCTTTGCAAGTATCAATCACAAATAGCAAGTGCGTGTAGATTTTACCGGGTCTCCTATTCTGGAACGGAGGTTTATAATAACCTATTAGAATCCTAACGGGTCTTTAATTAAGCCTAAACTTAGACCGGTTAGTTTTAAGGAAAGATACGGTTCAAACGCACGATTAAGCGAAGACCGGAATAGAATGTGATTTAGACCCGAAAAGTTTGAATACTTGTATAATATGGGTAATCTAACCACATTCTGGATTTCAAGATAAAAACGATAAGGTTTGACCCGTTTCGGCTAATTTATGCAAACTAGTTACATAAACCAAACCGAACCGAACGCGCAAGAAGCGTAATGGGTAACCATAACAGTCATATACAGGTTTCCTAAGTTAATTTGCCTTAAATATGTTGTGATATCAGTAGGATACCTTCCATTATGCCCAAAACGAGTTTAATCTCAATTTAAGCCCCGTAGGGGTATTTTGGTCATTTAAAAGATTATAAAAGAGATTAATTTTAATTCTGAGACTCGGGTCTGAAATAATCAGTAAAACAACTTAATTTAATAGGTTATATCAATTGGTGATAAGTCTTATATGCCAAAATGGTTTTAAACTCATACTAGGTGTTTAATACGTGTAAAAAGCCGTTTTGAGCGATTTCCGGGTTATACAGCAAATCAGAGTTTTCTGATCAGGTTATAAAGTTCAAAATACTTCATTTATTATATAAAATCAGTAGCAATTGGATTGGTGTCAAAATACTATGTAGAACTCATTTTATAAACAAAAAGGGTATAATCGATTTTTACCGAATCAAGGCAATAACCTTAGGTTATGATCAGTTTAAAAATAATTAAAAATCTTCAAAAATCTCAAAATATTATATTACATCCGTGGGTAAAAGGTTTGGTGTCACAAATTGGGTTTAGATAGGCTTTATGATAATTGCGCCGTTTAATTAACCAAAAAGCCTTTTAAGTGCGCTATTGAGCATAACTCCTAATCTAGACCTCTAACTTATATGAAGTTTTAGGGACATGTTTATAAATCAGTAGCAAAGATTATTGTCCTCTCACACTTCCAAAATTCTCGTTTTAAGGTAAAAAGGGCATTATGGTCAACATTAAGCAATTAACGGAAACGTGTATACGGATTGGACAATCAACGAGCCAAATCACAGAGGGTTATACCATCATGTAACCTGGTCCTAAGGAAGCTCTAAGGAAATTCCAAACCCATCTAAATCGGTTCAGAACTGAAGTCAAAGCAAAAGTCAAAGTTTTGCGACTTTCGGTTCCGAACCGAGCCTAAACAGTAAATTGTCGGGTCGAACATGCTTAGACATGTTCTTACATCTATTACTAAGTTATATGAGTGATAAAATAGGTTACATGCCTTCTACATTGCTAATTATGCGTTAATTCGAAAATTATGTTTCTGTTGACTTTTTATAAACAACTTTGACCCGACAAATGATCTAGTTAGAGTGGGAATCAGAGGATGCCCTTTTAAGGATTTAAAGCCCACATGATTACCAACTTATAACTACTTTCAATTTGACTAATCACTGGATCATTAGTGATTAATCGATAAGTCAAACCTTAATTACGATGGTTTGACTTTAAGCTAATTAACTAAGTAAAACACAATTAAGGAAGGTAAAGGAAGCTTACCAAAGTCCTATGCACGACTAGTGATGCTTAGGGAAGGCTCTTGAGCTCCAGAAATGATGAGAAGTTGAGTTGGGAATGAATGATAAAAAATGAAACAATGTGGGTCTTTATATAGTGTTCTTGATTGCTTAAGATCATGCCAAACAACTCTAGGATTGATCCCTGATCAATCACAAGTGTCCCTAGTGCCTAAGAACTAGTTGTGCTGCTCATGGTGATGAAAAATATCTATTTAAGTCGGTTAACTTGTTCATAACAGGCCCTGTTCACTTTTCTGTTACTGGGCATGCCTTACGGACCGTAAGCGGAGAGTCTTGCGGTCCGTAAGACCTCTTACAGACCGTAAGGCAAGACCTTTACGGTCCGTAAGCCTTTACCAGAAGGCAAAAACTTGTTAACCTTTCAAGCTTTGAAAGGGCAACTTAGGCATTACGATTTTGGGGCTTGAATTATCAGTATGGGACCTTTAGTTCATGCTTGAACAGTTATGACCACCTTGCTATGTTGTATAATTGTCTTGGATTCTTTTTGAAAGGCCATAAACGAAGATTCGTCAAACACAATTTCATAAGATCCCATATTTATAGTTTGAATCAATTATTGCAAGCATTAACCGGATTAGGATCCTTATTAGATGTTTATAACACAGGTTAAGGGTTGGGACTTATACATAGGTCGCTCAGAGGTATGTATTAACATGTCGACGCTTTTAACCCCTCGTGTACGAATTTTATCATAACTTTCTCATACAATAACGAAACTTGGTGAAATTTTTATCATGCATTCTAGTGAGCATAATTAATCGTTATAAATCTTTGGGTTTGCTAAAAGGCCACTCAGAGGTATACTATAAACATGTTGACACATTTAACCCCTGTAGTTTGTAATCTCTCACTTTCTTTCACAATCGGCTTCGTATGATTCATGATTTATTCGTTTAAAGGTATAACATGTAGGGTTATTGTAAAGTATATTTATCCATTGTTGACATTTTGAACCCTTATGTCCACATACTTTCCTTGTTTGTCAACTTTAGTCCTTCTCATCAACCCTTTACATGTTTTAAGTCTATGACACGTGTCGATATAATATTGGACATGAAATTTCGAGGTGTCACATCCTCACCCCCTTAAAAGAAATCTCAACCCCGAGATTTACTAAAATAAATGAGGGTATTTCTCTTTCATTGTGGATTCTACCTCCCACGTGTACTCGGGACCTCTACGGGCATCCCATTTTACTTTTACGATCGGTACATGCTTCCTTCGAAGCTTCTTAACCTGTCGATCCTCGATCGACACAGGTTTTTCAACAAACTTTAAGCTCTCGTCAATGTGCACATCTGTATGTGGTATGACTAGTGATTCATCAGCTAGACATTTCTTCAGATTGCAGATGTGGAATACATTGTGAATACCACTGAGCTCTTCAGGCAAATTTAGCTTATAAGCAACTGATCCGACACATTCGATGATCTCGAATGGTCCTATGTATCTTGGGCTTAACTTTCCTTTCTTACCGAATCGCATCACTCCCTTCCAGGGTGATACTTTAAGCAGTACTTTGTCACCTACCTCGAATTTTAGAGATTTACGTTTTAAGTCTGCGTAGCTTTTCTACCTATCTCTGGCAGCTTTCAAGCGATCTCGAATCTGGACAATCTTGTCCGTCGTTTCAAAGACTATTTCAGGTCCTATCAGTTGGACATCTCCAACTTCCGCCCAACAAACGGGCGTTCTGCACTTCCTACCGTACAAGGCCTCGAAAGGCGCAGCCTTGATGCTTGTATGATAGTTGTTATTATAAGAGAACTCGATTAAGGGAAGGTGGTTATCCCAACTACC
The DNA here is from genome assembly GCA_030545235.1 of Helianthus tuberosus. NCBI lineage: Eukaryota > Viridiplantae > Streptophyta > Magnoliopsida > Asterales > Asteraceae > Helianthus > Helianthus tuberosus. The sequence goes on along the minus strand of CM060380.1, from coordinate 94,030,429 downwards.
ACCTAAGTCAATCACACATGCACGCAGCATGTCTTCCAAAGTTTGGATGGTACGCTCACTCTGCCCGTCCGTCTGAGGATGGTAAGCCGTACTAAAATTTAAGCGTGTGCCCAAAGATTGTTGGAAACTTTTCCAAAAATGAGATGTGTATCTAGTATCTATGTCAGAGATAATAGACACTGGTACGCCATGTAGAGATACAATCTTATCCACGTACAATTGGGCTAACGTGTCAGAGTTATAGGTCTCCTTAATGGGTAGGAAATGTGCTGACTTAGTCAGTCTTTCCACTATCACCCAGATAGTATCATTGCCTTTCTTTGTTTTTGGAAACTTGGTGCTGAAATCCATTGTCACCATTTCCCACTTCCACGTGGGAAGTTCAGGCTGTTGTAGCAAACCTGACGGCTTCTGATGTTCAGCTTTGACCTGCGCACACGTCAAACATTTAGCTACATAGGTAGCTATAGACTTCTTCAAGCCTGTCCACCAAAAATTTGCTTTCAGATCCTGGTACATCTTGTCAGCTCCAGGATGAACGGAATATTTAGAATTGTGGGCTTCCTGGAGAATAACATCTCGAAGTCCTACATAAACTAAAACCCATATTCGTCCATTCAATCTCAGAATTCCATCCTTGCCATAGGATAACTGTTCTTCAGTTACTCCTAGCTTTTCATTAGGATAGTTAGCTTCCAGCATAGCTTCCTTCTGCGCAGCTAACAACCTTTCATTCAAACTATTCTTTACCTCAATACTCTTGGCATTGATTCTTATAGGCTTTACCCTTTCCTTTCGACTCAAGGCATCGGTTGAACGAGAGACTGGAGCCTTGTCACTGGCGGAATCTATGAAACTTGGAAACTTTTGGGTAGTGATGCAATCTAGATATTTTACATAAACTATACATAACGCAACGCCTAACCTAACGCGCAAAACGAATCAAAATCGGGAACGCGGAAAGATGGATTGGCCAGAGTGGCCGTCCGATCAGATGTCCACTCGATCGGATGACCACCCGATCGGATGACCACCCGAACGGGTGACCACCCGAACGGGTGACCACCCTATCCACCTTATGCCGCCTCTACCTCACTTTCTCACTATAAATAGACCTATCTCATCACCATTTTGAGTGATGTGACAGCTCTGCTTGACTCAGACACGCAAACACCGTTCTCCTTCATTCTCTTGCTGATTTCGGTACGTTTTAGGCTAGATTCTTGTACTTTCTTGATCTACACATCATCCTTTACGTGTTTCTCACTTGAAATCACACTTTTCACCATGAAATCTCCCGGATTTGAGTTCTTGAGGGTGACGTCATCATGAAGGTTTGTACAAACTAACATGTGATGTCATTCTAAGCAAGATTTAGCTCAGATCTAAGATGATTCATCCGTTTTCACACTAAATCTAATCTAAATCTAGACTTTTCCTATAAAACTTGAAAATCCTCATCTTTTTTCTCAAAATTTTACTTTATTCGGTGGAAATCGGGTCTAAACTAACTGTAGATCTGATAAATAGTCTAGAGTTTGTACTGATCCAAATCCCTACCGGAGAAGACGAGCAAAACACGGATTTTGACATAAACCCGTCAGAGACATACGACTGATCGGACAGGGGTGATTCCCACCGATCAGAATGATTGTGGCTGATAGGTTTACCATTGTCTCAATACGTGTCGTACCATCACCAACTAGAAACTTAGGAACTTTGACAAAATGATAAACAAGAACAAGGGTCGCCCAATCGAACGGCAACCCGATCGGACAACAGTCCGATCGGATAACCACCCTATCAGGTGACACTTGCCTTTTGTCTTGAAACTCTCAAACTCTTGGTAAACAATCAAAACTTGGAAGTCTGACCGAATGGCAACCCGATCGGAAAGCAGTCCGATTGAACAGCCATCCGATTGGAATGACCGGTTTACCTGCACTTGGATCGAGTGGTAATCCGATCGGATTACCATCTAATCGGACAAGCCACCCTGGTTCCTCTTATATGAGTCTCATCCGAACGAGTGGCAACCCGATCGGATGGCCATCCGATCGGGCAGACATTGTCACCTCACACTCACAAGGGTCAACCGACCGACTGACCATCCGATCGGATAGCCATCCGATCGGACAGCCAGCCGATCCAGTGACTGGTTTAACACTTTATTCAATCTCGATACTCTGCCCGACTCTTACCCTATTGCAATCTAATCAGGCTAAGTCTAAAAAGAGCTCCCTTTGATCCAATAGCAGTTACACTGTTTAGCAACCACTGTGAGTATACTCGACCCCCCTTTTACTTTCAAATTTTGGGGTGTAACATGTATTCTATGAAACTTAAACTTGAATCTTTGAAACTTATGCTCTATCCTATGTGAAACTTGTGACTCTTGATTCTTGACTCTTTGTGCTATGTGACGTTTAATCCAGAGTGTGTAGTTCCGCCTTAACAATAGTAGCGCTATAGGAAGATGCACCTCTCCCATTATTCTCGGGGGGTATTGTTAGGAGGATTCTAGTTTACCTTGAGTCTTGGGTAAACACTAAAGCATCGGGATACTTGGGCTATCACTGCATGGACTGCGACACTAGCATGGCTGAAACTATTTTATTGTTTACACTATGGATACGAGTTGTTTTAATCTGTTATTCTATTATCAAACCTGTATACTCGCCAATACTTTTGTATTGATATTTTAATTCATGTTGCAGGCTGATAGGATGCTTTGGAATGCATGGAACCAAGCTAGGAGATGCTTAGAAACGTCACTTAGTTAACTTAGAACCTTTTGAAACAATTTGAATAATATTCGTTATGGTTTGTATTTGATACTCGTGTTGGTTCTGTTTACATTTAGACAATGTTATGATGAATTTGATCTAAATTCTATTGAAACAAATAGTGTTATGGAATCTCGTGAGCAATCTGAATTCTTAGTGCTCGCACCTCGATGTTTCCGCCATCGGTTGGGGTGTGACATCTTCGGAGGGCTCCATTTCGACACAGCCTCTATTTTTTATGGATCCACCAATATTCCATCGGCACTTATGATGTGGCCGAGGAACGGCACCTCTCGTAACCAGAAGGCGCACTTTGAGAATTTTGCATATAACTTTTCTCGCCTGAGTGTCTCTAACACCTCTTGTAAATGACGTGCATGATCTACTTCACTTTTCGAGTATACCAGAATGTCGTCGATAAACACGATTACTGACTTATCTAACATTGGCTTGCAAACCCGGTTCATGAGGTCCATGAAATTTGTGGGTGTATTCGTCAGCCCGAATGACATTACGAGGAACTCGTAATGTCCGTATCGCGTGCGGAAAGCCGTCTTCGGTACATCCTCTTCCTTGACTTTTAATTGGTGATATCCCGATCTAAGGTCGATTTTCGAAAACCAATTCGCACCTTGTAATTGGTCGAATAGATCATCTATCCTCGGGAGCGGGTATTGATTCTTTACCGTGGGTTTGTTTAACTCCCGGTAATCGATACACATTCACATGCTCCTGTCTTTCTTTTTCACAAATAGTACCGACGCGCCCCAAGGAGACACGCTCGGCCTTATAAATCCTTTGTCGAGCAAGTCTTGAATTTGTGATATCAATTCTTGTAATTCCGACGACGCGAGTCGGTACGACGCTTTTGCTACGGGTTTCGCGCCCGGAACCAATTCGATTCCGAACTCTACCTCCCGTTCGGGCGGTATTCCTGGTAGATCTTCTGGAAATACGTCTTCGAAGTCACACATTACAGGTACGTCTCCAATCTTCAATGATTTCTTCTCGGATTCGTTAGCGTATATCATAAACGCCCTACATCCATGCTTCATGAGCTTGTGAGCTTTCAACATCGAGCATATTCTAGGACTGCCTCCTTTCTCGCCATAGATGGTGACGTGTTTTCCGCTCAGAGATGTTAGCTTTTTCTCCTTACGGAAACACACGACCTTTGCGTGGTGTCGAGATAGCCAATCCATTCCGACAACCACTTGAAACTCTCCCATCGACATCGGGATTAGATCTATCAAATATTCCTCATCATCGATACTTAATTTGCAGCTTTGACAGACATCACAAACTATGAAACTTTTGTTATCTCCTATCTCAATCTCTAAAGGCATAGGTAATTTTGTCAATACAAATGAAGGATGTCGAATAAATCCATGTGAAATAACAGATTTATTCGCACCCGTATCAAATAATACACGTGCAGGAATCGAGTTTATTGCGAATATACCTGAGACCACATCGGGTTCTGTTTTCGCTTCAACTGCTGTAAGTTGGAAGGACCTGGCCTTCTCCTTCGGAGCTTCTGTTGGGGATTCTTTAGTGTCTCTCTTTCCAACTAGGTCTGGACATTCAGACTTTTTGTGGCCGGGTTGATAGCATTTGTAACAAACTGAGACTTTTCCCGGACATAGAGATGCCGTGTGCCCTGTTTTCCCGCATATAGGACACGGTTTGTCCTTGAAACGGCACTCACCCTTGTGCCCTTTTCCACAAACCTTGCAACTTGGCGACCCACCTTTTGCATCCGTTTTCTTTATCGATTCAGCCGTTCGAGCCTTCTTAGTAGGGCTTGGATTTACATCTTGTGCCCTTCGCTCGCCCCTTTCTATTTGTTTCTTCAACTCGATTTCCCGCTCCCGGGGGGGGTGTTGATAATTTCCGTGGGGGTTTCATACTTTGAAGGAGTCATGAACTCCCAATATTCAGCGCTCAGCATGTTGTAATAGTAATATATCTTCTACTCTTCAGTGGTGACTAACTCATCACAGAATCTCAGCTTATCCATAAAGATGCCCGTGATTTTATCAATTGTTTCACCCTTCTGTCTTAACTGGATGAACTCTTCCTTAATCCTTTTGATGACTGCCTTGGGACTATGATGTTTAAGGAATGGCACCTTAAACTCATCCCATGTCATAACCCTTGCTGCTTCGGCTCCTATCTCCTTCTTTTTGTTATCCCACCAATCCTTGGCTTGACCCCTCAATTGACCCGTTCCATAAGAAACAAAGTCACTTATGTCACAGTGGGTCCTTTCTAACACCCCTTCGATGTCACTTAACCATCTCTGGAATATTATCGGGTCAACCTCCCCGTTGTAGATTGGTGGTTTACACGCCATAAACTCTTTGTACAGACATCCTTTGCGTTCTCCCGATTTCTCTTTCATAAGGTTGACACTATCTTCCAACCTTTTGACTCATTCCTCGACTAATGATAATACCGTGTTTTGAATTTTGTCTCTGAACCCAGATAGACTACCCTCAATTGCCTTTCCCACTTCTTCGGCAATTAACTCTTTCATTTGTTCGGTGCTTGTCGGCACCGGATCATCATCGTTTCTTTCCGTCATCTTGAAACTGAAATGTTTACATCAATTATTAAACATCTCATTTATAACATAACTTTATTTGCTTTGGTTTAGCCAAGTTCGTAACTTGCTTTAACCGTTCGCCTTTAGTGCACTTTCCGGGTTTGAGTGCGTTAACACGCTCTTCCCATGCACATTAATTCACATCTTGTTACTTACATAAGATAAATTCTACTAACATAAATAATTAATTCTTACCGGACGATTAATCAAGCTTGAACCGAACACTTTGTTGACAACCTTAAGCTCTGATTACCAACTTGTAACACTCTACTCGTTTTTAAAATAATTTATTATAAACAAAGCCTTAGTAAACCAAAACCTTGATTTAGATAACAAACATGAGGAAATTTTTACCAAGTTAACATCTTAGACAAGTACTACTAGTTTAACAATCCCAAATAAAACAAATATTTAAGTGTTAGCTACATAGACATTGCTTTAAACATGATTAAGTAATCGCGGAAGCTTCAAAAGATCGTGTTCGGTTCTTGGATTAGTGCTTGACCGCCATCCGGATTTAGTCCATCATCATCTACGGTCAAAAACCACATAAAAGATTACTTTTGACACCTTAGAATCTAATATAAACAAGTTCCAGGCTTACAAATGAGAAACAAGCAACAATTTCAGCGAAATGGGGAGGTCGCGCCCCGCGACCGTGTTTGATTTATCCATCGCGGCCCGCCAGCACTGTCGCGTCGCGCGACGGTGATGTTGCTTCATCGTGGCATGGCGCGAGGCCACGTTTTGGACAGAAAGATCATTAGCTGGTGCTGTATATCAGCCCAGCATCACATTTTCACATCTAAAACTTTAAACCATCATAACTTTTGACTCGAGCGTCCGTTTTTACCGATTCTTTTTCCTATGCGCCCGTAATAAAATTACCAACGCGTCTATATTAATCATTGAGTCAGAAATGGAATGTACGGTTATGAGCCAATAAATGCACAATATGTCTGTTTGACCCGTATAGTTATTACACTATCCTAACTAGTAACATTTTATGGCGACAAGGTGTATTTACCTCAACTTCCGAGGCTTACAACCACTGGCGTTTCATTACTATTCTTATGGCTTCATGCTCTTATGATCCGTCTTCGCCACATGCCCATCTAAACAACGTTTTATTACTACTATTCAATTTATTTGACCCGTTTGGCTCATCTACGGAATCCTCCGTTTCTAATGACTACCAAACATTTCCTAGTCTATTTACGACGTATCTAATTTGTAGCGAACAATATCACTTCATCTATCATCAACTTTTATATCAAAACACAATTAAGAACAATTAACAGAGCTAGTTTACATAATGTAACATAACAAGTTACATACCTTTAAAGCACGCCCTTCAAACGCAAGTCGCCTCCGGCTTGTCCACTTGACGCCCTGGTATCTTTTCCTATAGAGTTCAATCACAACTTGCTTAGAACTCTTTCAATAACATGTAACGCATAACTTACCGAAATTTACAATTACGCGTTTAAACCCAATTTTTCAGTTTTAAAGCCTTCTTTTAGGCATTTTTACAAACACTTCAAAGGCAGAATTTTATACATTTTATTATCATGTTCATGGCTTATCATTTAGGAGATTTTAACATCAATTAACATGCTCATATCAATTTTATATCTAAAATATCAGAATTTACTTATTAAATTCAAATTACACTAGAACAACTATAAATTTCTAGTGTTTAGCATGTTCATACAAAAAACCACTTATCACCTTCAAAGGTGATCGTGAATTCACAAGTTTGAGACCTAATTTCATCATATTCTTGTCTAGGGTTTACTCCTAGACACTACAATGTTCCTATTTCATCATATGACGAACATGCAACCATCTAATTCGGATTCTCTAGGTTAGCTCAGAAATTTAACTAGAGATTTCTTACGAGATTTACATACCTTGTGACTCCTTTTTCAGTGGAGATCACTATTCCGTATTTGGATTTCGATTCGGACTTGATTTAGACCGGTAATCGGAACCAGGGTGGAAACGACAATTACGGAGGAAACAGAAATCGGGGTGGACATGGGAACCAAGCTGGTAATGGAAATCACGGAGGAAACAAAAACAATAACCAGGGCGGAAATGGAAATGATAATGGACGTGGCCAGGGCTGTTTTGGCTGCGGTGACATGGGGCATTTCAAGCGAGATTGCCCTAAGAACAATCAGACCCAAGGAAGAGTGTTTACCATTAGGGAATCATGCTAGGAACCAAATGTGGTTACTGGTACGTTCCCTATTAACCAATGCTATGCATCTGTTCTGTTTGATACTGGCGCCGACTTTAGCTTCGTATCCATAGACTTTAAGAATACACTTGGCCTAATATCAAGTAAGATAGATGTCCCATATTCGATAGAACTGGCTAATGGAAAGTTAGTAGAGGCAAATGAGGTGATTAAGGGTTGTACTTTGGAGCTTGAAGAGCGCGAATTTTCTATTGATCTTCTACCTGTTGATTTGGGAAGCTTCAATGTTGTTGTTGGGATGGATTGGTTATCTAACAACCACGCGGAGATAGTTTGCCACGAGAAGACCATTCACATTTCGTTGGTGAATGGAGAGACGCTTGTGATTCATGGAGAGAAGCACGATACGCCCTTGTGGATTATCAATTGTATGAAAGCGCAGAAGTGTCTACGTAAAGGATGCGTTGCCTTCCTAGCTCACGTAGTGGATAAGAAAGTTGAGGAGCCGAAGCTTGAAGACATCCAAGTGGTGAGGGATTATCCTGAGGTCTTCCCCGAAGACTTGCTGGGATTATCACCGCTTAGACAAGTCGAATTCCACATTGACTTGGTTCTAGGAGCCGCGCCTGTAGCCAAGGCAACATATCGACTTGCGCCATCCGAAATGCAAGAGTTATCTACATAACTCCAGGAGTTGTTGGACAGGAGATTTATAAGGCCGAGCTTCTCGCCTTGGGGAACTCCAGTGTTGTTCGTTAAGAAGAAGAATGGTAGCTTTCGTATGTGTATCGACTACCGGGAGTTGAACAAGTTAACTATCAAGAATCGGTATCCATTACCGAGGATTGACGACTTATTCGACCAATTGCAAAGATCGAGCTATTACTCCAAGATTGACCTTCGGTCTGGCTATCATTAGTTAAGGATTCAAGAGGAGAGCATACCAAAGACTGCGTTCAGGACTCGTTACGGACACTACGAGTTCCTTGTGATGCCGTTCGGATTGACTAACGCGCCAGCACTATTTATGGATTGGATGAATCGTGTATGCAAGCCATATCTCGATAAATTTGTGAATGTATTTATCGACGATATTCTAATTTATTCACGAACGAAGGAAGAGCACGAGTAACATCTCAGAGCCATTCTACAACTACTGAAGAAAGAGAAGCTCTACGCAAAGTTCTCAAAATGCGAATTTTGGATTCGCGAGGTCAGTTCCTTGGTCATTGAGAATGGTATCCATGTGGATCCAGTAAAGATTGAAGCGATAAAGAATTGGGAAACTCCCAAAACACTGACTGAAATTCGATAGTTCTTGGGATTAGCGGGCTATTACCGCAGATTTATCGAGAATTTCTCCAAAATAGCTCAACCGCTAACTTCCCTTACTCAGAAAGACAAGAAGTACGACTAGGGAGACAAGCAGGAAGAAGACTTCCAACTACTCAAAAACAAGTTATGCGATGCACCGATACTATCTTTACCCGAAGGCACTAAAGACTTCATGGTATATTGTGACGCTTCGTGATGTGTGCAAAATGCAACATATAAATTACATCAAATGTGGCGTAAAACTAACCCTTTTTAGTACTAATATTGGAAAAGTGTGTTTTTGTCTTCCTTTTGTATTTTCAGGATTAAATGAGCTCAAATGAATAAAAGAAGCAAAAAGGCAGCTAAATCTAACATAAATACAAGAAAAGGAATAAACGTGGCATGCCCGACCCCCCCGACAGCATCTTCCTAAGCAAAAACAAGAGAACAAAAGACTGAACACGCCCCATACTCAGTGAGCATGAGGGCGTGCCCAAGTGTCTGCAGAAAAGACAAAGATGTAGAAGCTTCTATCACCCACCACGGGGGCGTGCCCAACGGACACGGGGCCGTGGTCAACACTAAGATTCGCAGAATCTGGGGAAATCTTTATAGTACAGATACCTTCTGCACACGGGGTCGTGCCCAGCGGGCACGGGGCCGTGGTCAACTAATGCAGACAAAATGCAATTAATGAAGAAATAGAAGGAAGGTGGACACGGGGCCGTGCCCAATGGACACGGGGCCATGCCCGAGCGTCTGTTCAGGTTATAAATAGGGGTGCTTGGCTCATTTGCAAACCATCCCTTGGCACACCACCTCTCTCACACTTCACCCACCACCCACCACCATCAAAACACCATCATCCACCACCATCATCCATCATAGAGTGTGTGAGTCGTCTCAGGATCCAAGATTGATCGTAAGAGTTCTTAACAATCAAAGGCCATGTTTGCCTAAGTCTCTTACATCACTTGGTGAAGACAAGTGTCTAGTGTAATACTTTTTATTTTTAATCTTTTCAAACTTTTTATTTGGTTATGTATTAATGACTTTAATAACTAGTTTCTTATGTTGAAGGTGATTCTTCCTTATCGTTTGTCCGTGGTGTCTTGTCATTATTTTACTGTCTATATAAAATAAAAGATTTTCACCATTCTTATCTCCACGGTCTATATGGAGATATGTTGGCTACCTGGTCGGGGTTAAGGGAACGGTTTGGTAAGAGTCTTGCCTTGTTTAGTGTATAGATCCTGCAAGGACCTGGGTCAAATTTAGTAGGACCTCCTTCAATACCCACCGGTATTGGTTGGCAGGGGTCCAAACTCTTTGATCCCCTCATATGTAAGCTACTATTAATACTTTAACCCGGCTACTTAGGACTGTATCCCTGCTGACTCAGACTACTTAGCCGAGGGTAACGTCACCTTCAAAAGAGGGGTCTACCACATTATGCATTAATAACTTAATTAATTATCTTTCAATAATCTGACCCTTTAGGATTGTATCCTTGCTGACTCAAACTACTGGGTTGAGGGTAACGTCACCTTCAAAAGAGGGGCCTACTACAATAACTAAGATAATCTCTTAAAAAGTGCAAAAGTGCGGAAATAATCAAAGGTTACACTATACACGAGTCGGATCCAAGTGATTCATCTTGTCTATCTGTTTTTATTTTATTTTTCAGCATTTTAGTTAGTTTTTATTTTTCTAGTTTAAAACCTTTTTCTAAACTTTTGATTTGATTAGACGTTCAGGATAAACCGGTATTAAAAGCTCTTGTGTCCTTGGACGACCTCGGTATCTTACCAACACTATACTACGCTCACGATGGGTGCACTTGCCCATATGTGTGTTTAGTGTTAGTAAATATCGTGTTTTATAAATTTAAAACTTGGCTAACATGTAAAAGGGCTTAAAATATACATTAAAAACCTATAACACATCGCACACATCACTTCGCGTTAGGGGTTGGGTTGCGTGCTCATGCAACGCAAGAAAGTCATCGCTTATGCATCACGACAATTGAAAGTACATGAGAAGAATTATACCACCCAAGACCTGTAGCAAGGCGCGGTGGTATTTGCTTTGAATATTTGGAGACATTATTTGTATGGTACTTGATGTACTATCTTCACAGATCACAAGAGTCTGCAACACATATTTGATCAAAAGGAGTTAAATATGCGTCAGCGACGATGGGTTGAGTTGCTGAATGATTACGATTATGAGATAAAGTATCATCCTGGAAAGGCAAACGTGGTTGCAGATGCATTGAGTCGAAAGGAAAGGGATAAGACCCTAAGGGTTCGAGCTCTAGAAATGACAATTCGGACGAATCTCACTTCACGCGTACATGACGCACAACAAGAAGCCCTTAAGAAGGAAAATCTTAAGGCTGAATATCTCCGAGGAATGGAGAAGAAGTTGGTGCCAATTGAGGAAGGAACCTTATACTTCATGGGACGCATTTGGGTTCCGCTCTATGGCGGTATTCGAGAGGTTATCTTTGACGAAGCTCACAAGTCGAGATACTCGATTCACCCAGGATCGGATAAAATGTACCAAGACTTGAAGGAGTATTCTTGGTGGCCAAAACTCAAGAGCGACGTAGCCGTTTATGTTGGAAAATGCCTAACCAGTGCTAAGGTTAAGGCTGAGTATAAAAAACCTTCTGGTCTATTGCAACAACCTGAAATACCCGTATGGAAGTGGGAGCAAATTTCGATGGACTTCATAACGAAATTACCCAGGACTTCTAGAGGGCACGATATGATATGGGTAATAGTGGATCGATTAACAAAGTCTGCACACTTCCTGCCAATTCGAGAGAAAGATAGCATTGGAAAGTTGGAATAATTGTTCCTTAAGGAGATAGTGGCACGTCATGGAGTGCCTATCTCGATGATTTCAGACAGGGATGGACGATTTGTATCAAGGATCTAGAAATCCTTTCAGGAGGCCTTTGGATCTCAATTAGATCTAAGCACGACCTTCCACCCGCAAACAGACGGTCAGAGCGAACAGACCATACAAACACTGGAAGATATGCTTCGCGCATGTGTTATGGATTTAGGTGGCAGTTGGGATACTCATCTACCTCTAGTTGAGTTTTCCTATAATATCAGCTACCATACGAGCATAAAAGCCACACCGTTCGAAGCTCTATATAGCCATAAGTGCCGCTCACCGTTGTGTTGGGCAGACGTTGGAGATAGACAGTTGGTTGGTCCCGAACTTGTTCAAGAAAAAACCGACAAAATCATGCAGATCCGAGAACGCGTCAAGGCGGCTCGTGATCGATAAAAGAGCTACGCCGATCGAAGACGGAAACCTTTAGAATTCGAGGTAGGAGACAGGGTTTTGTTGAAGGTCTCACCTTGGAAAGGTGTAGCACGATTCGGAAAACGTGGTAAGTTGAATCCACGGTACATTGGGCCATTCAAGATCTTGGAAAGGGTTGGTGCCGTAGCATACAAACTAGAATTACCAGAAGAACTACACGGTGTACATGATACATTCCATTTGTCAAACCTTAAAAAGAGTCCAACCTAAGAAATAATTATCATCCCTGCATATGAGGTGCATATCGACAACAAACTCCAATTTACAGAACAGCCCGTTGAGGTAATGGATTGGAAGATCCAGAAAACAAGAAGGAGTCTCATTAAACTTTTCAAGGTACGTTGGAACTCTAAACACGGACCGGAATACACGTGGGAACACGAAGACCAGTTCAAAACCAAGTATCCCCACCTTTTCGAGAAAGCTCCTGCGGGAGATAACTCAACTTAAATTTTGGGACGAAATTTTCTTAACGGGGGAGACTGTGACAACTGTCACTTTTCCATGTATTTTCGTACAATGTAAATAGTAACTATTCTTTAATGACTGTGTGTGCTTGAACTAATGATATGAATGATTTTCTGATTACTGTCATATACATACAAATGCCTTTCATGTTTCAAAAATGTTTATCATTATTACATGCAACACAATGTGGTTCAATTAGTGCACAGAACAAAGTTAGCACAGTTATCAGACAAACTAGAAGTACTGACGGGAGTTCAGTACTCAGATAGACATGGTGTTAAGACACAGAATGAGCCCGGAACCAAGAGTTACACTAGAATAGTGTGTAGGAAAGTAGGGATCATAAAACTTTTATAAAAACCGAAAGTCTAAAACTCACTTCATTCTTCACACTTCAAACAACACTAACTCTTTCTCTCTTCTCCTCTACTTACGGCACACACACCACCACCATAGCCTCCATCTTCTAGCTCCATACAACACATTCTAAGGTGATCTAAGGGTATAACAAGCACATTTAAGAAGGGTGGAAGCATTGGAAGTGGAAGGACCTCATCTTGGTGCTTTTAACCATCACTTTTTTTCATCATCTTCATCCTTGTTTCCTCCCTAGCCTTAGAGCTAGTAGTAAGCCTCTTGATCTTATTTTTACTTCAAATTTTAGTGGTAAAAGTGTTGTGTAATTTGTTAAACTAAAGAATCTCAACAAAATATGAAGATGAACACTAACATAAAGCTTAAAAACAAGAAAATCAAAGATGTTTAAGTGTATGTAGCATACTTTCTTGTGTTTATGGTGTAGATCACCATAAAAAGCTTGCTAGATGATAATTAAACACATGACCTAGCAAGTATAAGGATTGATCTTGTGAAATTTGTGATGATCATCCTTTATGTTAAACACGAACTTGAAGATGAACTTGTTTTAATGTATGGTGATTATTTTTACAAGTTATAAGTCTTGAAAATAAAAGATTTCAAAGATAATATTTTCAAGAAACCAAAGTTTATTACAAGATTTAACATGAACTTGATTTTTAAAGAAAGTGATCATGTATTAAGGGTTAAATCAAAGTTAGAAAAGTGTTGGTAACAAGAAAAATACAAGAAGATTAATTTTAGAAAATCATCATACAAGTTGTGAAGAATGAAAATTCACAAGAATGAGTTTATAACATAATAACCATGTTTTTAGAGTTACTAGACTTTACTAAACAACATGTTAAAATACTACACATTTTTTTTAAACTTCAAGTTCATGACATGTTGTTAAAATGCATATTATGGCTTATGGTAAGTTATGTGTAAATTGTTGATGATTGATGGTGAGTTTTTAAAAGAAAATGATATGCTTATGAGCATGGAAACCTCCATTTTTAAGGGGAAACTATGGCAAAACTTTTGTAGAAATTAAACACTTAGAAAAAATATTTTTAAACAAGTGTTTACAAGAAAATTTTGATCATGGTTTTCATATAAAAATTTGCCATAAATTTTATTACAAAAATTACAAACATTGGAGGTTGATTTTTGATAATAAAAATCACTAAGTATATATTTAGGAAAATATATAGTTAGATGTCACAAATTATGTGTTACTTGTATATTGTTCTTATTAGTTATATTAAATTAGGAACCTTGAAAATAATACATCACACCAAATACTAAAAACTGTAACATGAAAATATTACCAAAATTCCAAGAAAATAAATATATAAATTATACCCGAATATTGGACAAACCGGACAAGTACTTTGGACTATATATATATATATATATATATATATATAGGGAGGGGCTCATGCGAGAACCACCCTTATTGTGAGAACCTTGAGAACCAATGTGAACACAACCTAAAATAGCTAAAAAAACCTTAAAAAAACCTAACCCCCACCCCCCCCCCCCCCCAAAAACCTAAACCCCCCACCCCCCCCCCCCCTAAAAAAACCTAACCCCCCCCCCCCAAAAAAAACCTAAACCGCCCCCCCCCCCCCCCCCAAGCTAAAAAAAACCTAACCCACACCCCCCCCCCCCAAAAACCTAAACCCCCCTCCCCCACCCCCCAAAAACCTAAACCCCCCCCCCCCCCCCAAGCTAAAATGCTAAAAACTAAACCCCCAAAAAACCTAAAAAAATCTAAAAAAAATCTAAAAAAATCAAAAAAAAGTCCAAAATTTTTTTTTTGATTTTTTTAATATTTTTTAGGTTAAAATCGCTACTTTTCGAAGCAAAAAAAAAAATTTAAAAAAAAAAATTAAATTTTTTTTTTTTTTTTTTGGTTCGAAAAGTAGCGATTTTAACCTAAAAAATATTAAAAAAATCAACAAAAAAAAATTTGTGTGATTTTTAGCTATTTTTAGGCATTTTTGGTGTGTTCACATTGGTTCTCGCGGTTCTCACAATAAGAGGTGGTTCTCGCATGATCTTCTCCCTATATATATATATATATATATATATATATTCCGGAAATAATTCGTAACTCGAAAAGTATGACGAACGGTATTTTTGAAACCAAGGAAATGGAAAGATATGATTTTTTTACAAGTATTACAAAATATATCATATTTTGTCAAAAAGAAAATATATTATTTTTGAGTGAAGGAAAATATGTATTTTCTTAAACCATTTAAAAATATATTATTTTGGGTGAAAACTAGAAATATATATTTTCTAAAGTTAATCTTAAAAATATATATAATTTTTCGAGATATATATGAAGGTATACATATTTTTTTCCAAGTAAAGTTTATAGATATTTTCTATAAAATTTCTCTTAAAATATATATATATTTTGAGAATATAAATTTGGTGATTTTTAGTTGTCTAAAAATAATATTCTGGAAAATTAAATACAAAATTAAGTATAAAAATACTTAATAAATACAAGAAAATACGTATCCTCATACGTATAAATACACACCGGAATACACCACCAATACTTGGCAAAATACACAAGTATAAGAATACACAAGCACACCCATACTTGGGAAAATACATATGTGGAAATACATAATAAACCAATTTAAAATATATTATTTTAACAATATTCCAAGAAATTGGATAAATATAAATTAAGTTAAAATATTATTATTTTAACTAATAATTATATACTTTGAAATTATATAATGTACCTCAAAGATGTAACTCAAAGTATACCAAAGAATTCCAAAATAAGTCTTAACGAATAAGACTAAGAGTCGTTACACGACTTAAGCGTCTAATTAAACATAACACGTGTCTAGGTAGTTGCACGACACCTGGAAAAGGCCTTTGAGTTTACACCGGACAGCAGGACGCAAAACTGTGAGTTCATGACCCCCTTTTCTTTTAACTATTTTCGGATTTATAACTGTCGGGGGTGAAATACATGTTACAAACGTTTTCAAATGGTATGGTTAGCTAAGGAATTAACTGTTAGATCATGTGTAAGGGTAGGCATTAACTTAAGACCATTAATCTTCGTATGAAGACCGTGGGGCATGAGTGATAGATCTATTTGGGTGTTGCGAGCCCCACCCATGGGTCCGCGAGTTGGCCCATGTGGTGACTAGGTCATTCCAGCTGGGTGGCCCGGTATGAAATCCGCTAGGTTTGAGCCTTCCTACACCGTTGTACACATATTAATGACCTTGCAAATCATTAATTGATCTGTTCATAGATACTTTCATTATCGGTTTACAAAGGCATACTTACAAATGATTACAAGTTTATACGAGCTTGCATACAAAACACATGAACTCGCTCAACTTTTGTTGATGTTTTCAAATTACATGTATTTCTGGAAACTAATTTGGATCTGGCGGGCGTTGAAAGTTTCAAGAATTGATGACATCCTGTTTTGGAAGGGTTTGAATGGTATATCTTATCTTTGATAAGATATATGAATCAAAGCCTTGGTATTTAATGTCTTTTATTAAAAGTCTTTTTTGGAACTTAGTATTTGGGTTGGTTTGTAAGTTAAACTTGAAGTATTTGGTTGGTACTAAACAACTCGGGTTTGTAATATTTTGAAAAGTATGAATGGATGAACATCATGTTTTAATCATATAGTTGCTTGTTATAATTGAATGCAATGATATTGAGCAACTCACACATCATACGCTTCCCTAAAGTCAGGGTGTGACAAACGCGAGTACACGCTTGAGGGTTTGAAAGGCCTCCTCTTGTTCAGTTCCCCAAACAAAAGGCTTTTCTTTATGCGTCAGAGAGGTAAGCGGGACAGTGATTTTTGAGAAATCAGCGATGAATCGACAGTAGTAACCCGCCAATCTGAGGAACGAACGAACTTCGGACGGGGATTTTGGTGTAATCCAACCCTTGACTGCTTCAATCTTCACGGGATCGACGTGAATACCTTAACTATTGACAATGTGACCGAGGAATTGAACCTCCTCAAGCTAAAATTCGCACTTGGGGAACTTGGCGTAGAGACGATTCCCTTGGAGTAGTTCGAGAACTAAACGTAGATGTTGCACGTGTTCAGTTTTCGACTTCGAATAGATAAGGATATCATCGATAAACACGATGACGAATCGGTCGAGAAAGGGTTTACACACGCGATTCATCAAATCCATGAAAACCGCGGGTGCGTTGGTAAGTCCAAAGGGCATAACGACAAATTCATAATGGCCGTAGCGGGTTCGAAAAGCGGTCTTAGGTATATCTTGCTCCTGGATTCATAACTGATGATAACCTGACCGTAAATCGATCTTCGAGAAACACGTAGCGCCTTGAAATTGGTCAAAAAAATCGTCGATTCGGGGTAAGGGGTAGCGATTCTTGATAGTAAGCTTATTGAGTTCCCTATAGTCGATGCACATTCTTAACAATCCATCCTTCTTTTTGATGAAAGGACAGGTGCGCCCCAAGGAGATGTGCTAGGGCGAATGAAGCCTTTATCAAGCAATTCCTGGAGTTGACTCAAAGTTCGTGCATTTCAGACGGAGCGAGGCGATAGGGAGCTTTAGCAACAAGGTTAGCTCCAGGAATGAGGTCGATACGGAAATCAATTTCACGACTCGGGGGTAGACCAGGTAAATCGTCAGGAAAGACAGAAGGAAAATCACGAACCACAAGTACCTTTTCCATTGATTTCTTTTCCTGCGCTGCTACGATGTGTGCTAAGAATGTCTTGTATTCCTTTCGGAGATACTTGCTCGCTTGAATGCACGACACGAGTTTAAGATCCTTCGAAGATATTTCACCATAAACACAGAGTTGCTCACCATTCGTGAGAGAGAAACAAATCATCTTATCAAAACAAACAACTTCAGCGCGATTTTCGCAAAGAAAATCCATGCCTACTATGATATCAAAACTACCAAATTGCATCAGGATAAGATCGATCGGAAAGACATGATTGTTGAGTTCAAGAGTACAATCACGGAGAACAGAACTAACAGTGACGGTTCTTCCAGTGGCAATTTCTACGTCGAACGTTGTTGGTAGGTTAGCGCGTTTACAGTTTCGGAGCTTTTCAAATTCAAACGACACAAAACAGTTATCGGCTCCAGTATCAAATAAACATGAAGCATAAATACCGTTGACAAGAAATGTACCATTGAAAACATTGTTGTCAGTTTGAGCCTGGCATACATTGATGTTGAAGGTTTGTCCACGGGCTGCTGGTTGCGCTGGCTGCTGCTGCTATTGATGTTGTTGCTACGCTGGTTACTGTTGCGGCTCTTGCTTCACCACTCGATTTGGGCAGACATTTGCAAAGTGGTTAGGATCACCACATGCGAAGCAGGCTCGTGCATGAGCAGCTGGAGCAGGAGCTGCTTGTTGACCCTGAGGAGCGGGAAGAGGAGCTGACAGTGCAAGAGGAGCTTGAACTTGAGCTTGCTGATGAGGACCAGTGCGACAGTTCACAGTAAAGTGTCCGTAGAGGTTGCAGTGGACACAAAAACGGAAAGCGATCCTAACTGGGTGATGATAAGTACAAGTAGGGCACAGAGGGTGTGGACCGGTGTACGCACGATTTGCAGGCGGTGCGTTGGTTACAGGTGCGGCTACTTGGCGGTTCTGATTCTGAGGTTGGGCGAGAACAACATTGAGAGGAGCGACGGTGACAACACAGTTCTTGTTGTTGTTGTTGTTCTTGCGCTTGCGGCGTGAAGACTTCGATCCTTGAGATGCGGCGGTTTCAGGAGCGGGAGTAGCGGTGACTTGATGTAGACTTTTGGTGGTGTTCTTGAAGTAACCAGCCATAACTCGCTTATCATTGATTTCAGGGGCGAGTTGATAAGTCTCTTTGATGGTAGTAGTCTTGGCTGCTTGGACAAAATCGGCAACACAATCAGGCAGAGCGTGAATGTGTTTCTTGATTGTGATGTCAGGAGTTGAGACTTGTCAAGGACAGATAATGCTAAGCTGCTTAAAGCGAGCAGTAAGACCAGTATTGTCACCACCTTCTTGCTTGATGTTCCAAAACTCGTTCTCTAGCTTCTGGAGTTCTTGTGGGGGATAGAATTCTTTCATCATGATTTCCTTCAATTCCTCCCAAGAAAGTCCATAGGCTGCGTCGTTACCTCGTCTGTTTCGTTCGGCAGTCCACCATTCCAGAGCCCTGGACTGAAAACGCCAGTTGCGTTAAAAGTGCGGAGGTTGTCTGGGCATCCACTTTAACGAAGAGTGACTTCAATCGAGTCAAACAACTGAAACATGGCGTTGGGCCCGTCTTCACCAATGAAGTCTTTGGGGCCACTGGCCTTGAATTGCTTGAAGCTAAAAGTAGCTCAAGGCGAGTCGCTCTTTGATTCCTCAGAGGTCTTGCTGCCAACTTCGTTGATCTCGTTGATGATTTACGGAATGAACTTAGCCATTTCCTTAGCGACTAGCGAGGTGGTGCGTTTGTCAGCATCGTTGCAGCGAGTAGCGCGAGAAGTGTGAGATCCAAATGACGACATTGTCTGGAACAGACATCATCATAGGATTCAGGCACGGTTTGATTACATCAGGTATAGTCTAGCGTATCTCCAAAAGCCACTTTATGTAAAGCATAGGAACATGTCCACACATAGGCACATAAACACGTAAACACACAAATCACATAGGCACTAAGCATGTAAGCACATAAGCACATGGGTACGTAGAGCACAGAAGCACATATTCACTATATTCTGCACGTATTCACCTACATATTTTGCATGTATTCACCTATCATTCAAGTTCGCGAGCGCGTTCGGGAGTAGCGAGTGCGAGTAGCGATTAGCGAGTAGCACAAACGAGTAACATAACATATGAGGGTCCATACATTGACTGCGATTTGTTTGCGTTTTGAGATGTGTGTGCAGTGCGAGTTGTGTGTGTTTAGTAAAGCGAAGAGCAAAAAGCGAATGGGTCTCCAAAATTGAAACATAAACATATAAAACCACATAAATCCACACATAAAAGCGATAATCCACAGTGTCAGCGGCTGCGAGCTCAAAATCGAATCAGAGTGTCGGGGTGTTGAGACATCGACTACCCAAGGTGATTCGACTATCCTCAACGACTTTGAGTACACATTTTTTCCTAATAGACTGTGCTCTCTCACCGACCTGCGGTGAACGGGACGCATCCTTTCGGTTACTGCGTGAATTGAGTCGTTGGAATCCGTCGAGACTTTGGTGAGAGTTTTGTAAAACCAAATAGAGAGCGGAATAAGTCATTAAGATACGGGTTTCACCCCCAAATTAACAGTCTCAGTCCTGTTATAGAGATGGAGAATCTTGGTCGAGATATGGATTTCACTCCTGACTCAACGCAAATTCTCGTGTTTATAGTTAAAAATGCGCGTCGAGCGAGCGATCTGGCCGAGAGTTTGCAGTTTTCACACCTAATCTTGACTTAATCACTCGTTTGTTTTTGAAAAAATGTGGGTGTCGTTAGCATTCCTTTCCTAATGCCGTAATATGCTAAAAATGTGGCGTTTCGCGAGTCCGAGCGAGAGTATCAAGTAGGCTCATACGAAACCACTACTGGGTTCGCACAAGGCGGTCTGTTGGTACTTAGACTATAGGCTAGGTCAATTCTAAGACATCGACCCGGACTAGGTTGAGTCTCGCCTAATTCCCTATAGTTATGGCTCTGATACCAATCTGTCACACCCCAACCGATGGCGGAAACATCGGGGTGAGGCACTGAGCGAAACTAATTGTCCAAGAGAATCCATAACACTATTAGTGGCAATATAATTAACATTCATGTCCCATACCATAAGCGCATAAAGCACAAATAGTTATTACAGACATTGTTCTCAAGACAAATAATTGTTCCGATAACTCAAATATTATTGAATGACGTTTCTAGACCACCTACTTCTTTCATCACGCAAAGCATAGCAAGCATCCTAAACACCTGTCACATACGTTAAAATAAATTCAATGCACATAGTGTAAAGGTGAGCATACAAGTTTAATAGCATATAGTAGCCAGAGCGATTTATGCATAACCAGCATGTAACACGTAGAGTTGTGAAGCAAGTAAGCTATCGACAATGCCATATGCACATATGTGACTGCGAGTTGTAGAATGCGCAACACATATCACCACTGTAACACATGAAGTAAAACCCTTAACAACCCCTGTCCACGACAGGTGCTGAGTCCAAACTATAGTACTATCGTTGCTAAGGTGTCAGGCAATAGTCACTGTGTAAACATAACATACAAGCATTCATCGAAAACACGTATAACATACAGAGCGGTTAGCGTACAAAAGTGTTTGCGTTGTGTGTTGATATGATTTGATATAGGTAACATATGTAACACCCAAAAGTGCGTTAAGCAAAAAGGGATCGAGTATACTCACAGATCGTGTTTAATAAATAAACACAGTCTTGGATTGAAGGGAGCGCTTGAGAGGTTAGCCTGATCAGAGAACGATAGTGTAAGCGTTGAACAACGTGTCGGTGAGATGAGCGATCGGATGACAGTTCGGTCGGATGACTGTCCGGACGGATGGTCATCCGGACGGATGACCATTCGGTCAGTTAGTCATTCGACTGAAGGAGTATGTTTGTGAAATGTTTGAACTTTGAAGTTTTTGTTGTAGTATTTTGAAAAACATGAAGTGTTTCTAAATATTAAGTCGTCCGGTCGGATGGTCATCCGGACGGATGACCGTTCGATTGGATGGCGATTCGAGTAGGGGTCTGATATTCTTTGAAAATTGACAAACTTCAAGTGTGTGGAACTTATAAAAGGGTAGTCACCTGGTCGAATAGTCATTCGATCGAATGGTCGTCCGGTCGGATGGCTATTCGATCGAGCAACTGTTTGGTTTGAAAAATTTTACAAAGTTTTCTAAGTTTAAAATTTTACGGTTTAACCGAGACGGTCATGAAGGCGTGCCAAACAACGGAACTCACATCAAGTCCAACTCGTTCGATCGGACTGGAATCACCCAGTTCGATCAGACTCAACTGTTCTTGACGGAGTTTCATATTCAACCCGTGAATCGGTCGTCTCTCCGGTAGAAATCCATTCTCAGACCGGTTCTCCACTAGAGAATGAGTGGAGAGCCCGAACGAGTTCAGATTCTAACGGTTTTGAGTGTAAAGTGAGAGATGTTGGAGAAAAGTTTGAAACACATCTAACAACTGCTTCATTTTATTGAGATTCATGTAAAATAGCATGGAAATCCTTTAGATCTGGACTGTTCTTGGTGAGATGAGGTCACACTTCAGTGTTCATAAGAACCCATGGTGACGTCATCCTAGAACAGCCCAAACCCAGGTGATTTTATGGTGAGAATGTAAGATTTGTTGGAGAAGATGATGTGAAAGTGTGTAATGAATGTGATAGTACAAGATTTAGGAAGAAAACTTATAATAATCGTGAGAAATCGAGAGAAAAGAGGCTGAGAGAGTGCTGGTCGGACGAAGCTGTCACATCAATGAGCAGTTGATGTGACAGGAGGGGTATTTATAGGTGAAGGTGAGAAAGGCGGTGTAAGTTGAGTGGGTAGAACGACTGTTCGATCGGACGACGCGTGCGGGTTAGTTTTCCGACTTTTGTTTCGTGTGTTGAGCGTTGCGTTGCGTTTAAGCGAGTTGCGAGTAAGCGATGCGATATTATTAAACAATAGTTACACAAATAACATAACTACTAACCAAGCCTAAAGTACGTCTGTGTTTAGAGTTTGCGATGAGATTGTGTTGCGATAGAGTTGCGATTGCGTTTGTGAATAACACCTTTAAACATATCATCAGCACACACAAGTAAAACACATAATAACACACACACACACACACATAGAACAATAACAATAACTGCGATTCGAGTTACGATGCGATAGCGATGTGATAACGTTAACTAAAAATAGCGTTTAGCAGCATTTATCGCATTGTTACTTCTCATAAAAATAAATCGTAACCTAAAATGGCGTTAACTAATAAGTCGATTATCGAGGTTTGAGAGTACAAGAAATAATTAAGTAAGAAATGACAGATCTGAATGCTGACATGTCTTGATTTTGACTTTGACTTGTACTTGACTTTAATGGCCGGGTTGCTACACTAGGTGGTCTAGAAACGTCATTCAATAAAAAAAATCTGAGTTGTCGGAACAATTTAGTTGTCTTTGAGAACAATGTCTGTAATAACTAGTTATGCTCTATGTGTTATTGGTATGGGACTTTAACGTTAACATATTGTCACTAATAGTGTTATGGATTCTCTTGGACAATCTGTTTCGCTCAGTGCCACGCGCCGATGTTTCCGCCATCGGTTGGGGTGTGACAACCTCTCCCTTAAGAGGCATGTGTCTCTACCAAGTAAGCACATAAGAAGTCAACCCACATAAAGAGTATACTCAGTTAGTTAAACTCGAGGGAACCCTAATGTAAATTATCAAGGAGGCACATAATAAATATACAAATTATGGATGAGCATTTGATACCGAGTATCGGTACCGTACTGGTACATATTGTCCTCGTTTTTCTGTATCGGTACCGGTATTTACGGGTAAAAAACCCGTACCAATTTTTTTCGTTTTTCGGTACCAGTACTTTCGGTGCTGAATAGGTACCATGCTCATGCCTAATATTGATTACGCATCACTTGCTTGCAACCTATGCTTTATAAGTTGTAAAAAAAAGCTTTAGTAAGCCTACTCATAGTTTTTTACCCTCTGGCTTGCATTTTAGAAGTAAATATTATATTAGTTTCAAGTAGGGGTGTCTGTTGTGTCAGGTTGATGGTTGACGGGTTGGCAGGTTGGTGGATTGAAATGTTTAACGCGAACCTGACCCATATTATTATTTGGGTCAAAGATTTCAACCCTAGCCCGACCTGTTTAATCCATATTTTTAAATGAATCATCTAGGTTGACGATTTATAAATGAGTTGTTGGGTAAGCGGGTTAGCGATAACATGTTTAATGATGAGCATGTGTGTGAAATAAATAATATAATTTATCAAAATTAAAATTATTATAACTAACCATGTAAAGTAGAAACGAAAAAAAAAAACAAAAACAAAAATTTAAAAGATCCTTTTTAAATAGTTAAACGGGTTAATGGGTCAACCCGTTTTTCATACGGGTCAACCTGAACTCGATCCGTTTTTTTTAATGGGTCGTGTTAGTCAACCCAAACTTGTTTATTTTCGTGTCAGGTTCGGATTGACGGGTCATGTCAAGAATTTCCGTCCCTAGTTTCAAGGTAAAAACAATTAGCACATTAATTCATATCTATAAGAATTTTTTTAAACTATACATGATAAATAGGGAACTAAGACGTATCACAATTTTATAAGCTCATTTTTTCAGGTCTCTTATTTACCCTTTCGTATTGATTTCTTAATTTAAACGTTTCAGAATCTTATATAGTTAAGTAAAAAGTATTAATAGATTATATTTACATAAATAGTTATTATGGTTTACTGAAAATAACACCTTTGAGTACTAACTTTTTCTGTAACAGATTCGAGTTCTATGGTTTCGATTTTGTAACACATTTGAGTATTAGGGTTAATTGCAGTTAATTTTTCTGTTAAATCAGTGTAATATGACTAAAATATCCTTGCATAATTTCCTGTTAGTACTCGAAGTGTTACTTTCAATAAACCACAAGAACTAAAATATCCTTTCAATAAACCACAAGGACTATCTGTGTTACCATGCGTTACAGCTCAATCCCGTCTTCGTAGTGTAAAAATATCTCTCTACTCCGTCTCTATGGTGTAAAAATACCCCTCAACTCCGTCTTCGTTATACAAAGGATACCCCTGATCCAAATTTTTTTTTGGGATACCCCTAAATTTTTGGTCTAGTTCCGCCACTGTTATATGATATGATATAATATAACACAACACGTAATATTATATATAAATATTATAATAATAACTAAACTAAATAAAAAATCGTAACAAAAGTTTGTAGGTTCGAATATAATAAAAGATTAAAATATGTGTGGGTATATTATATTTGAGATAATATGCATGAATTTTATATTTATCATATCTTTTTTTTTTTTTTTTGAAATTAGGCATATAAAAATTAATAAAAAAACAAAAGATTGTTCCTACTATGATGTTTTCTTTCATTAGACGTTTTGGTAATTGTATTTATATTAATTTAAGGAGTATAGTTATTAAATATTTTTATGTAACATATTTAATAATACTTTTTTTACAAGTAAAATAAGTTTTAATACTTTTTTAGAGTTAATTACATATATAATTCTTATGGTTTATTGAAAGTACCACTTTTGACTACTAACAAAAAAATTAAATAATGTAGGGTATTTTAGTTATTTTACATTGATTTACAAAAAAAATTAACGATAGATAGCCTTGACACTGAACGATGTTACAAAATCGTAACTGTAGAATCTAAACCTGTTACAAAAAAAAGGTTAGTACTTGAAAATGTTACTTTCAATAAATCATAAGGACTATATGTATAATTAACTCTTATATTTTATTTAAAAATACCATTTTCTAATTCATAAAGTTTTAATATTAAACTATTTAATATTTTTTTATTCTCTGTAACACATTAGTGTGGTGATTTATATATAATTAAAACAATTCATACACCACTAACTTATTTAAAACTCTATACAACCCAATATGTTATTCGAAAATTAAAAGGACAATTGTATATTTATGACACATTCTTTTAAAAGCTCCTATAAATTTGTTTGTTATATTTTAAAAATATGAGATGTCAGTAAGCCAATTACTTTCTTGTTAATTGAGAGTTCATGAAATTTCAAAATGAAGATTATGGATTCGAGTCTCATCCAAAGCAAAAATGTTACCATAAAAGTTAAAGTTTTATCATAACACGCATTCCAAATAGTGATTTTTTTTATTCTGAAATAGTGATTGGCTTAATGACAACAGATAGTTAAAGTTTTACTACAGTGGACATTCAGATAACAAAAATGGTCATTGTCAGTAAGGTAGTGGTGGAGTGGTTTTGAAAAGACTTGGTGTTCCTTGTGACCCAGGTTCGACTCCCACTCTGCTCATTATTTTCTGCAGCATCCAGGTGAAGGGCGAATACGGGTGGCGTCGGTTCGTCTTAGACGGGAGGCGAGGTTTTACCGATTATTCCACTGTCATGCCTTCGGGCAGGTGGAAGTTAGGTTTCTATGCATCTGGGAGAGCCAAGGGGCTGCCAGTGGTCGAGTAGTCGACCTTGACTACAGCGTCCGGTGTCACGAGGATTGGCACGTTGTTTTTTACCATTAAAAAAAACAAAAATAGTCATTAGAGCATCGAATCCATAATCTTCTCTCTTCTCTCTCCTCTCTCCTCTCTCCTACATCACACTCACATAACTTTATTCCCTCCATTTTTTCTCATTTTTCCCCCACAAACATAACTACACCCTCTCTCCTACACTTCACCCCCTCTCTCCTCCACCTCACTTTCTCTCTCTTTAAAAACACCAAAAACATGTCTATTGTGAATCTCTTGGCTCCATGAATGATGTTTTACCATTTGGTAAACCCGATGTCATTAAATATATGTTAGGCAACAGTATAAATTCATCATCATTCCAGCAGTCCTCTCATCCCGCCATACCAACGCAGAGATCATTCACCTTCTCCCTTGAAGAAAAAGGTACCTTTTCACAACATGCACTCATCATCTCCCTTTCAATACTTTCCAAAAAGAAAAATCATTTTCCGTTGAACCACCGATTTCTTGTTTGCCTGATTATTTAGGGTGCTGATAAATATTTTGTCTGATTTGCACAGGGATGGTTAGAGTACTAATTAATCTTGTCGTTAATATTCCATTCTCTGTTTTTAAGTTTAGGATTTATTTTTCTGCTTGGCGTTGTTTCAAGTTTTAACTTGGGTGTAAAAAAACAAGCCGCTCGTGAGAGCTCGAATCGAGCTAGGCGTAGCTCAACCCAAGCTTCAGCTTAAAAATAAGCTTGCTTAATAAACGAGCCGAACACATGAGCCCGCTTGCGAGCATAAATGAGGCTGGCATTTATTTATATACTTTTTATATAAAATATTGAATATTTGTATTATATAATAATATTATTATACATATAGTTATGATTTGTTAAGGAAAAAATAACTAGAGAATATATGTTTTGTTAAGAGCATTCACATCCAAACCATCAAATTATACATACATTCCAATAAAAAACAACTCATATATCAATATATTTCCACTAAAAACAAATACTTTTTCTCTCTCTTTTTCAATTAAATAATATTATCATCACATTTTTCTCTCTCATTCACTCACAACCACTTTCAATATATATTAAAAAAATTATACTGGGTGAACAGTGTCCCCCAAATATACAGATGAACAGTAACATTTTCTCTCTCCTCCACTCACAGCCACTTTTTATACCCTTTATAATATAAAAACCCCCCTCACATTATATAGAAATTTATAATCAGATTTTAAAAGAATAACTATATAATGTGTAGCGGGTAGGGGTGCAAACGAGCCGAGCTACTCGAGCTCGGCTCGAAAAAAAGCTCGAACGAGCCAAGGTTAAACGAGCTCGAGCCCAAGCTTTGCTTATCGAGCTCGAGCCGGCTCGTGAGCCTAAACGAGCTTTCTGTTTATATATTTTTTATTCATATATTAAACATATATTTATATAATAATAATTACCATTTATATAAATATAAAAAAATAACTTAATTATATGTATAATAATAATACTAATTAAAATAAATTAATTAATAAATAGTAAACGAGTCGAGCCCGAGCTTGAAAAATTACCTTCGAGCTCGAGCTTTCATATGTTAAACGAGCTTGAGCTCGGTCTCGGCTCGTTTGCACCCCTAGTACTAGCAGGCCAAGTTTGAGCTTTGCCCTTGTAAGTTATAAGAGCCGAGATCGAGCCTTGTCGAGCTAGGGCTCAGCTCGTTTACACCCTAAGTTTGAACTGCCTCTTAAGTTGGAACTTAACTACTTTATGTTGTCCATATAAAATTGCAGCTTTTGAAATCAAAAGGCGAGGGGTCCTGTATCGAAATTGGTGCTTTGTATCAAGATACAGTGGGAAGATAATGGATTCTAGATGTGATATAAAGAAAATGAATGTAGAAAGTGATCGACTAAGTAGCTTGCCAGATGATCTTATCCATAAAATCCTATCTTTCGTTAGCATCAAACATGCTGTTGAAACCAGTGTTTTGTCATCGAGATGGAGGTTTATCTGGACGTCAATGCCTTATCTCAATTTCTTTAGTGAGGAATTCCCTTCGTTGCCCGAGTTCTCAAAAGCTGTTACCAGTGTTTTGTCTGGCCGCAACGATCAAATAGAAGTGGCATCTCTGATGCTTAGTCTTCATGAGGGGGTTAGTAGGGGATTTGCCAAAAGAATTATGAACTATGCATTTGCTCACAATGTCCAAGATATGACTATTACATGCCTGATTGAGAAGAAGATTAGATTCCCTCTTTCTCTCTTTCGTTCAAGGTCCCTCAAACATCTAACTTTACTCGGTTCCATTGATCGTTCGATTGCACCAACTTGGGAGCTCCCAGCCTTAACAACATTACATCTTGGTTATGTTGATCAGTTCTGTTTAAACATAATGGAAAACATGAAATAACATACCTTTGATTGCATCAGTAGAGAATCCAGTCAGATACGCAGCAACGGAGTTTGACATAGTTGTCAGTTTGATCCGGTTCCTCCTTAGGGTGTAAAGTGATGATGGTGATGAAACCGAAACAGGGTGAGTTTCGATTATGGAGAGAGAGTTACGAATTGATGTTATTGAGGGATGGTTGATTGTGTAATTTCTCTAACCCTTTACCTCTCTAATAATCTCCTTATATATACACCCAAGAGGAAACCTAATTAGTTAATAAGGATAATATGGTCCATCAACAATTACCAACTAATTATTAATAGGTTATTAATATATTTTGATCTATATTATATAAATGATAATGATGGCTATAAGTTTAAATATAAATAAATAAATATTTAATCTTACATTCTCCCACTTAGCCGAATAATCATTTATCATGAGTATTAGATTAGTCTGATCAGAAGTTAATACTCATTTTAGCCTTAAACAAGTACTATAGCAGAGAAATACAGCCGTTGAATCATTATGCGACTCAGGACCCCCATTAGTCATACTATAGCCTTAATTTAAAACCTAACAGTTATGATCAAAATATGTAAGCCCTTTAACGTTTGATTTGTATTTATAGTTGTCTATATGTCATTACACCGGCAGAACATATGTAAGAGACATACAAAATCAAACTGATGAGGAAAAATTAATTAATAGTTTAGTCATTCATAGTACGATATGCAGTTGTACATGGTCATCAATTAAAACCCTTCTCTTTTATGTGCACTCTTAATAAGATTTATGGGTAATAGACCTTTAGTTATAGGATCCTTAAGCATATCACGAATGTATTCGATACAAAGATTTAATTTCCTCAATTCGTTCATAAACGAATAATTAATTGTGTATCGAAATTTAATGCAGCACCTCTCGAACTGTTACTGTTCAAGGAGACATGGTAGCTGACTTTATCACAATAAGTCTTCAAAATATTAATTATATGGAGTTAATAAACTTATGAGTCCACTGATAAATTTCCAACAACATTTAGTAACTATTGCTTTGTGATCAACAATATATTATGTCGTTATAACTTATGTTGTTATCAGTTTATTATGACTCCTCCATGAAATAGGTTTTGTCTGCTGGCATAAAGATATACCCGAAATTACATTTTGTCATCTTTGAATATCTCAAAGTTAGAGTAATAAACCGGTTTGAGTTCTCACTTCTTCTTTAAATTATAGTCTCTCGTTTATTTTAAAGATATTGTAATACTCTATTAAATGCTTCACATTAATCTAGACATATCTAGTGTGTTGCAATGTGAGTAATATCTAAACGAGTATAGACTTAAACTTACATAAGGCTTCTAATTAATGAAGCGTAAGAAATAATCTCATTTATCCTATTATCCTCTAAAGAAGAGCAGTATTGTTTGTTACATATGTAAGGACCAATTTAATGTTTAACTTATGGAACAGAACTAATATCCCATTGGGTCTATCTCAGTATGTTATGATATCAAGCACGTAAGAGATATCTTTGAGATCTATTATATCAAAGTTTGTGTTAACAATGTTTTGACTTATGTAACATATACTTGTCAAAAGAATGTCATCTATATAGACAAGTTTATCTTAGTTGCTCCCACTCATCTTGAGGTAGGTACATTATTCCACTTGGTTGCTGATGAAAATAATTGTGTTAAGATTTCATCATATTATGATGTTTGCTTTAAACCATACATGGATTTTATTGGCTTACAAATAAAGTGTTCTTTAACCTTCAGTTAGGAACTTTAGGTTGTTATCTAATGAACATGTAAATGTGTTAGCCAGTTGTTAAGGAAAGTTGTTTTAATGTTCATCTAATGTAGCCTTAAACTATTATAAGCTACTAGAACAATGATGATCCTAAAAGAAATCTTTTGTTAGATATGTAATAAAGATTCTTTAATAATTTATCTCTTCCTGAGTATAACCTTTGACAATCAATCATGCTTCTTTGTGTCTTAACGTTTATATATTAGGATTTGGTTTAGTTATGAACACTCTTAAGTAATTCAATGAAATCCCAAACGTTATGCGAACACATAAAATCAGTTTTACTAGAAAACTATTTTATTCAATTCAGAAGATTGATTGACACTAATGGCTTAATTAGAAGAGATAGGATCAGTAAACTTTTCCAAAATCCATTTCAACTTCAGTTAGGGAGGTTATGTAATCATCAAAGTTAGTAGGTTTTTAAACCTAGATGACCTCCTTAGTTGATTATTGAGTTTGTTAGAAGTTTTTATTAGAAGTTTCAGTTTTATGGATTAGCTCTTGCTTAGGTTGCTATCATTTTAAGGATTCTAAGTTTGTAAGAGAGTTGGTGCAGTATGGTGTACAAGAGGTGTAATCGGAGTTAAATTTGGAGTGAAATTTAATGACACTCTTCCCCCGCCTCTTGTATTCCTTGCAAGTCATGATAAGGACTTTGACCACTCCCACTGACCTTAGAAATCTTTAGGAACTCAGCATGCTTAGGGTCAATATTTAACGACCAAACAAATTCTAATAGAGAAAACATATAATAGAGAAAACATATTAGTGACGTTAGTCATTGTAGTTTCTCTTGTTGAGGATTATGTTGGTTTAGGTCAGAAATCTAAGCTTGCCCACAATTAAGCAACAATGAAACTTTTGTAATAGTAGCATTAGATTTTTAGGAGACAAGTTTTGATGGAACAGTGTCGTGATGGAGCGGTGTCTTGTACAAGAGGTGCAAATTGAGGTAATGTGAAATTTTCACTCCCCCACCTCTTGCAACTATTGCAAGTTGTTCTAAAACACTTAATGCTCCCACTGATCTTTTAATATCTCTAGAATGCTACAAGAGAAGTTTCAATTAGGTATGTGACGTGGGAACCTATCATATATATATATATATAGGTTAGACTTGACTTGATTTCCTTAATGTCCAAATGTCATAAAACTTAGGGACATATTTAATAGAAATCATGTTAATCACATATATGAGTAGATTTCTTTAAGACCATGGGCCATATGCGACAAAATTTTAGATACAAGTTGATAGTCTTTTAAATGATAAATGAATTATGTCTGAATATTCCAATTGGAATAAGTTCCACTAATGTCAGTGAATGACTTAAGATGGACCCAAACTTATTCCTTAAGTAAAGTCATACTTAGGGCTTTAACGTCATGATGTAAAATCACTTAGAATGAGATTAGTTTAATAAATCATCCTCATTAACCATGTCATGATTTCTCATGAATTTTGGTTATGATGGATGAAATTTATAAGTCTCATTTTCCTTTTGTCAAATTCTCATTTTCATGATGACAAAAGTTGTGAAAGTGTAAGGTATCATCTAGTTTTATCTTAATAATGTTTCAATCCAGATGTTTAGAACAAATAAAATGAGAGTTTAAGGTAAGTGTGACTTTATGTTGACTATGTAAACCTCACAACCTTCATAACATTGCTTAATTATGATACTATATTCTGATTAATATTCAGAATTTGTAAGGTATCGAATAGCTTTGTTAGAAGACTGCCTATTATAGTTCTTAT
This sequence comes from Helianthus tuberosus, assembly GCA_030545235.1. Classification (NCBI taxonomy): domain Eukaryota; kingdom Viridiplantae; phylum Streptophyta; class Magnoliopsida; order Asterales; family Asteraceae; genus Helianthus; species Helianthus tuberosus. The sequence goes on along the minus strand of CM060380.1, from coordinate 93,998,103 downwards.
AGCCTTAACATTTAATTTTGTCACTAACTCTCATGTTAGTTATTTGATAACTTCTGGTAAGGAAACGTTGAAAACTAGAGTCAACTAATCATGTGTTAATAGGAATATTACAATTAGTAGACTTAAATATCTTTAATAAGTGACTATCTAATTAATTCATCCAACTGTTCTTCAGAATAATGGATAGTCTCGTTGCTTATGTCTAGTCTAATGACATAATGATGCAGTGAGATTTTCCCTTGAAGAACCTTAGAGGTGGAATTAACAGTTGTAAATTGTCTATGGACTTTAGAACAATCCTCTTTTAAGGTTTAAGTGGTTATAAGGTGAGTAACAACTTATTTTCCAGCTTTAAACATTTATTTCTTTGTACATATGTTGCTTATCAACACACTCATTATACTTTGGTATTTTTGAGTGTTATAGTTGATTTATAAGGCATCAAATTGTACAAGTGAAAATCTTAATATGTAATGTACTGGAAAATGTACTTATTTCCATGCGTAAGCCCTTAACATTATGGGTCATGGTTTTGTACATTATAATGTATTCACATATACCACTTAACTTTATAGTTTCAAATTAAGGCATGCATCTTAGGAGTTCTAGTGATTATTCCATATATAAGAGATTTGCCTTAGGAAAGACTTAATCTGAAATAACTTTAGTGATAGCATTATGTGAGAGAGTTCTTGATTATCATAAGAGACATCATGTTCGATTTGTCCTAATCATCATGCTCTAATTTTCTTCTTTATAATCTTTATCAGAAGAGAGCAATAGGATTATCGTGTCTTAAGAAATAATCAAGGATTTAATTTAAGAGCTAATTCTAATAGAAACTTTAAATAAAGCAAACATTTTAGGTTTGGGAATTAAAGTGGATGAGATATATGTAGAAGTAAATTACAGTGAGTGAAAATTATGGGTACTAAAAAATAAGACAGACGAAATGATCATAAAATTAATTAAGGATCATTAATATAAGGATCATTATGTGAAGAAATTGTGATATGTCTATTACTAACATCAAAATAATAGACTTAGTAAAATTCTACTTAAACAAAGACAAATCAGCTTTGGCCAGAAGTGTAATCATTTAAGTATGTGTGCAAAGTAATCGTGACAAATCAGCTTTGGCCAGAAATGAGACAATCACTTTAGTTATGCACTTGTCAAGCATGCTAAACATAAATGAATTAAATCAGCTTTGGCCAGAATTAAGACATTTCACGTTTGTAATGCATACTTAACATAGCTTTTTATAATACTTGAACAATAAATAGATGTATTAAATCAGCTTTGGCCAGAATTAATACATCAAAAGCTCATTCAAGTTAAGCTAGTTTGGTTTTGTAAAACATTATTTGATCCTTATTAATTAATTAAGTATAAACAAAACCAAGTATTTAATAGCAAAATTTTTAGGTCACATTAAACAGCATAAAATGAGGTCTCGAGTCGCAATCTTAGTTTCGAGTCGCAATGGTTATGGTTGCGAGTCGCAATCTCAGTCTCGACTTGTGATGGTTATGGTTGCGAGTCGCAACCTTAGTCTCGACTTGTGATGGTTATGGTTGCGAGTCGCAACCTTAGTTGCGAGTTGTGATGATTGCGGTTGCGAGTCGCAACCTTAGTTCTCGACTTGTGATGGTCGTGGTTGCGAGTCGCAATCTCGTGGTTGCGAGTCGCAATCTCGTGGTTGCGAGTCCCAATCTTAGTCTCGAGTTATGATGATTGTGGTTGCGAGTCGCAACCTTAGTCTCGAGTCGTGATCTCTGTTAACAGCTGCTGATTGTGATAAAAACTGAAACTCGATTTTTAAGGGATTGTGGAGATAATGTTTCCTGTTTTATTACTGATCTAAACTTATCACAATATTTCGAAAATAATAACTGAATATCTTTAACAGTTTTCGAAATTTCTAATGGATAAAATTAAGATCAAAACATTAAAAAAAACACCCATCAATCCAAAATTATATTCCAAATCTTAGGGAATTTTCGAGTTTTATTAAGAACAATTGATGAACCCTAAGAAAATTAAAAACATAATCTGGGATCCGAAACCTTAAATTTTATACTTTTGTTAACAGATTTCGGATATTAGTTTGCTCTTTATGATTTCGGGTAACATGATTATGCACCCATTTATTAAAAAACATTGATTTCGGCACAAGTAAAACCGAAACAGCCATGAACTTTTAAGGCTTAAAAAATTTCGTTTTTCCAGATTTTTGATCCCAGAATAATGGATACAAAATCAGAACTGATTTATCAACATATGCTCTGATACCACATGTTGATCAGTTCTGTTTAAACATAATGGAAAACATGAAATAACATACCTTTGATTGCATCAGTAGAGAATCCAGTCAGATACGCAGCAACGGAGTTTGACATAGTTGTCAGTTTGATCCGGTTCCTCCTTAGGGTGTAAAGTGATGATGGTGATGAAACCGAAACAGGGTGAGTTTCGATTATGGAGAGAGAGTTACGAATTGATGTTATTGAGGGATGGTTGATTGTGTAATTTCTCTAACCCTTTACCTCTCTAATAATCTCCTTATATATACACCCAAGAGGAAACCTAATTAGTTAATAAGGATAATATGGTCCATCAACAATTACCAACTAATTATTAATAGGTTATTAATATATTTTGATCTATATTATATAAATGATAATGATGGCTATAAGTTTAAATATAAATAAATAAATATTTAATCTTACAGGTTATGTCACATTGTATGATGAAGATGAAGATGAAGATGAAGAAGAAGTTGTTGTTGATGATGATGACGATGACGATGACGATGACGATGACAATAACAATATAATCTCTATGTGTCCAAACTTGAAGATTCTCACTTTAGATGGCTGCAAAATAATGGGAACGATCGCTTTCAGTATTTGTCATCCTCAACTCTCTAATCTCACACTTAAAAATGGAGGATGGGGATGGAATTTATTCCATGTGGATGTACCTCAACTCAAGAATCTCACTATTGTAAATTGTGATTGGGTGCATCTTTCTACACCCGAACTTACCTCTTTTATATATAGAAGCGGTTATTCTTTGAACTTCTCTACAGACAACTTATCTTCTTTGGAGGAGGTAGATCTTTGTATACACAAACCTCAAGAGATAGAAGCTCATGCTATAGTTTGTCGACTTCAGCAGTTCCATAATGTCAAATATCTTACCCTTAACATGGAAATTTTAGAGGTATTTGGTTTTTTATTTGTGAAGGAAATATGTCTCTTTTCGTGAGGTACTTTTATTGTAATGAATGTTCAGTACTTTGAACAATTGTCTTTTTATATGTATTTCTTTTGTAAAAATTCTGCAGGTCCTCTCTTCCTCAGTGGAACTACTCTCAAATCAACCTTCTCCGTTTGCTAACTTGAGGAGTTTAAAGATTCATCCGGTGAACATACAATTGGAGGGGCAAGCACAAAAGAAAGTGGTCGTGTCTGATTTAGTAAAAAATTATTTGCTCGATTGTTCTCCAAGTGCCTCGTTCACAATGATTACACGCGAGGTATTTACACCAAGAAGGATATTATTATCTACCATGCATCATACTTAATGCTCTATGGTTATAAAGAAAGTTATGGCAAGCAATAGGCATAATAATTAGAATTAGAATCTTTTGTTAGATTTCATTTTGATGTCACCTGGCTAAACTTGATCCGGTTTATATTTTTTATTTACCATCATAACCAAATTGAGAACCTTTTATAAGGCATATGCTCAAACTTTTGAATATTTAACTATTCTTATATGTCCTGTAAATTTTTGGACAAGATATAATGATATATGTTGACGAGTTTCAACATTCTCAGTGATTTGTGAACTTTCTGACGATTTTTTCAAGGGCAATAACCCTTGAGTTGTGGGCTTGTATATTTGGCAATCGGTTTAAGCTTGTTTTTCAATTGGTTACCCTTTAATCAAAATCTAGAGGTGCACAAAAAAACCAATTCGGGAACCGGAAACGATTTGTAACCCGGAACTGAACAGAATAGAAACCGGTTTGGCAAGAACCGGTTAGGAACCGACCCGAACTATAGAGTTGAAATTCTATACTTTAAAACTGTTTTCAAACCGTTCAAACACAATTTTTTTACTTTCTTCAATTCGGTTCTAACAAAAATCGGTTTTGACTTTTGTTAACCCAAACCGGAACTGGTTCCAACCCAAAATGGTTTGGGCAAAAATCCGGGTTTGTGCACCTCTATAAAAAGCAATGCATACGGATATGGATTAATTGGTGAATGCTTTTAAGGGATTTGTTCCTTCTGTTGTTTTACTTTTGTCAAAGCTTATAATATAGCTCATCAAACAAGATTTTAAAAATGTGTTTGTGCTATTGTTATTCCTAAAATAGAACCACCCGTATTCCATATCTGTATTAGCAAGGTAGGTTTAATTCAAAATAAATGGTTAATATTCTTATGATTTCTTTTATTGCTATGCTATTATGCGCCCACTGCAGGAGATTAAAGCGAGTGACGCAACACTGGCACAACATCTTATGGCAGAACTTCGGTTGAAGCTAGAGCGCGATAAAGCTAACATTAACTGGGCTGCTATGGAACAAAGGATAGAACCGATCAAGAATTATTGGGAAGATCTGACAAAGCAGAGCCAGCGTGAGACAAAAAAGATTTGTGACATCATTTCAAAGTTGCAGCGCATTGAAGGGTTACTGACAAAGCTGCCGACACCAAACAGGGCTAAAATGCAGTTAGTATTTGATAGTTTGTGCGCGGAAGCTAACTTTGTCATAAAGAAAATAGATCGTTCGAATACCCTAGGGAGCCTTTTAAGTGTCTGCTCTGATGCACTTGCTAAAGCATTGTAGCGGTCTTCTTAGCAAATATAAGTTCTTGATTTTGCATAGCTTGCAAGTGTAACTTGGAATGGTAAGTTATATAAAAACAGTTTATAAGGTTATTTGCATTACTTAGTTTTGGGCTATTTATGAATTTTCAACTTTTAGGTATGTTTGTTGATTTGACATGTTTTGAGAGAACATAGCCCAAAATGATCCACAGGAAAAATGAAAAGTAAATGGGTCAAGAACCCTTAACCGCGCCAGATCGTGGGGCTGGACTCATTTAGTGACTCTTCGGCTAATATTACATGTGTTTGTTGGGTTCAGGAACCAAAAATAACCCGAGAATGAAGAATATCACTTCAAAAACTCTTTCGTTTGTTGGTTTTAGCCTGTCGGTTATTTTGTACTAGTTCCGAACTTATTTTGTGATGGTTATGTTTGTGCTGGTTTCGAAACTATATGTGGCTAGTTTCAATACTCTATGTGCTAATTATGAACATGTTTGTGTTGATTTTGTTTGTACCAATTTCAAACGTGTTTGAGTTGGTTTTAATCGTGTTAGAACAATATATGAAAAATGATTTTTTTACTAGGGTCAGGATATACTAGGAAGTTTTTTTTGGCTAGGAAGTAATCTTTACCATTAATTGTAGGCTTGTAAACGAACCAAACGTTCAGTGAACCGTTCATGTATCGTTCGGCAAGAAACTCGTTTACGTTCGTTTATTTAGTAAACGAAACGAACATGAACAATTTTTTCCGTTCATTTAACTAAATGAACGAACACGAACAATGTCTCGTTCGTTCATAAACGATCATTTATGTTCGTTCAGTTATGTTCATTTGAATTCGATCGTTTATGGTCGTTTATATTTGTTCGTTTATTTAATTGTTTAACTTCATATATTACTAATGTTAAGTTTAAAACTAATACTAAATTTAAAATGTACAAGATTTTCTTTACCATCCCAGTTACATGTTTTGAGTGTCCGATTTCAAAACAATCTTTATATGGTATTAATATATTTGATTTCTACATTCCAATTTAAAAACAATCTTTTCTTTCTTATGAATCATTGATTAAGGTTTACTTATTTTTAGCATTTTCTTTTTCTCTACTACACCTACACAATTCAAACTTGTTTCGTTTTTCGATAGCAGGTAAGCACTAAAAGTAACATATGTAATTTTGGTTTGACAAGTAACGTTTCCTGACATTGTCATATACATTGAGTTAGAATGAATGTAGGACCGAGTTTCGTGACCGAAACCGTGATTATCATGATTATGTTCATAGACGGAAAGATTAGAGACGGATGAAATACTTACTTGTATAGATTTGATAACATAACAAAGCAAACCGGCCCGATTAACAAGCTAACCGAACCATACCAAAGAAGTATACATCTGGGGAGAGAGCAAGTGGTGATCTCTCCCTGGTGAGGACTTGAACCTCCTAAAATCTCCAAGTGTTTGAAATGACAAAGGGTTGCTATTTATAGCCACACCCCTTTGTCTTTCAAACACACACGGTCAACCGAATAACCCCCTCGTTTGACCACTTCAAACGAGCGGGTCTATACACGTTCGATAGACCGTTTCACTAACTATTACAAATTCAGCGTAAAATAAATCTAATCTATTCGACAAGCATCGGACACAAATCTGCATCAACAAATTCCCCCTTGTCCGTTGCTGTCGAATGCTGAAAATGCAACTGCAATCGATCTTCAGTCAAGTATTCATCTTCTCTGTGTTAACAAATTCCCCCTTGACCGATGATCCAGGTAAGTAGTATCTTGACGCTTCTTGTATAATAGTTCCCCCTCAAAGTACGCGTATCCGTGTTGGGCGTTGTGCAATTTCCTCAAAAGGCTCAATTGACCGATCTTCCGCTGATCTTCCAATACTCCAACCGGCATTTGATAAGGGTTCCATTCTTTTAAAAACTGCATCAAGTCTTGATCTTCAAGCATACTACATTGGTAGAGGTTTCTGGTGAACTGTCTTCTGTAAACCGTCTTTGTGTCACTAGAAAATCACAAACTCTACCACCTGTGATTGCGTTTAGAAATTTACCGAAGAAATTCAACATACGAAAATTTTTATTCCCCCATTTCTTTGGTAAGATCTCTAAACCTTAACAGATTCCCTTCCACTTTAAAGGAACTGTCGTTAAGTTTCAAATGTTCACCAATTCCCTTCACCTAGCGGAACTGTCGTCAATCTTCATTGACTGTTCTCGGTTGTTCGAAAAATCACGAAAACGGCTTTCTTCTTTGCATATTCTAGTTGAAAATGAAAGTCCCCTAGCCTCGTAGGATCCGACTTGTATCCCTCCAAAGTTCTGCTAACACCTAATCCGAAAGCTTTCATCATAGGCATAACTCGACTTTGTGAACTCGTTAGGACCGGTATTGAGAATCTAGGTTCATACGTTCGTTTTCAAATGCGAAAATATGACAATAAACAAAATGCTTTCGAACATCTTCGAATAACCGATAACAAACATAAATACTGACGTGCGGAAGTGAACATACCATTTTGGTTTTTGGCCCATAGTAGTCAAGTACCAAATTTGACATTTGAGTCGGTAACCGTGACTACCCCACATTTTTCAAAAATCAAGTTTTCATCATCTCTTGTTTTCATCATACCGCATCATCCCGCGCGCTCCCAAATTCGTACGAATTTGATGTTGAAATTTGGAAGCCCGTTTCAAATAATCTTCGCGAACACCCGATCCAATTAAATACATTGAGACATAACATCACAGATTTCAGCCGTTGAAACTGTTGCATGCTCCAACATGCCCAACGGCTCTTAAATCTGAATTACCATGGCCCAATTATAAAATAAACCAAAGAAGATAATCCATTTATGGGCCCAACAGTAAATACTAACTGGCCTTTTTCAACATTTGAGACATGTCTCATCTTCCAAACTCTAATTGTTTTTTTTTTTTTTTTTTTTTTTAATATTGCAAACCTCCTTCCTAGGTGTGTATGGCCCAAACAAAACAAGCCAAAAGACATAATCCATCACTGTTGCATAGGAAACCTAGTCCATCAGTGAAGCCATCTTTCACTACCCGTTAATTAGATGGAGCTAACTGCCATAAGAATGAGACCCAAAAAAAAAATTTGTTGGCCTAATCATAAGATGTATGGCCCGAAACACCAAACAAACTCCAACATAACAACCCTACACAACTTTATCTTCAGCCGACAATTACATTCAGACCAGACAAACCCCTTTCTTCTTCAAAACACAAAAATCCACACCTTCAAAAATCAATTTACCTTCAATTCCATTTGTTTGTTTGTTAGTTTTGGCCGGAGTTGGTACGGACGGTGGAGGTAGGGTGGCTTGCGGTGGCAGGGGTCAATCTTCCTTCTTCGATGAACAATCAGCAGCCGAAACCCCCAAAAATTACTCTCTTTCCCTTCGATACCCACATCAGCCGACAACCATTTTTATCCAGCCACAACTTCATCTTTCTTGTAATTTCTCTACGTTCAACCAGACATCCAACAATCAGAAACCCCTGTTTCAGAATAGATCGACGAAACAGAAATGTATAAGTGATCGACGAAACAGAAGATATATGCTGGACGACGAAACTGGTTGTTTGGAACTGATCGACGAAACAGATTTCTTGAAACCACTGGTCGACGAAACAGGTGAAGTAAGATGTCGACGAAACTGAAGTTTGTTGATCCGACGAAAGAGAAGTCCTTTTGTGTGTGACGAAACAGAACAGCTTCCTGGTCGACGAAAGTGGAGGTGGTGTTTCGTCATGGGGTCAGTTTCGTCGGGAGTGGGTATGAAGAAACCCTAGTTCTCTTTAACAGCCGCCAAGAACATCAAGAACACAGCCACTGTTAATTTTGCAGATTTGACGAAAATCACACATTTGATGATGAAAACTTGAAATATGTGGTGTAAACATAAAACATAACCCTCTGATGCATTTCATTTCAGGTCAGACCCATCCATTCGGGTCAGATCTGGGTTTTTTTCTTCTTTTACACCTTTTTAACATCTTGAACAAAAATCATAATAAACTCAGATCTAGAGCACATGTGATTTAGCAAACTGTTAGATTCACTAAATCGGGCACCATGGCTCTGATACCACTTGTAGGACCGAGTTTCGTGACCGAAACCGTGATTATCATGATTATGTTCATAGACGGGAAGATTAGAGACGGATGAAATACTTACTTGTATAGATTTGATAACATAACAAAGCAAACCGGCCCGATTAACAAGCTAACCGAACCATACCAAAGAAGTATACATCCGGGGAGAGAGCAAGTGGTGATCTCTCCCTGGTGAGGACTTGAACCTCCTAAAATCTCCAAGTGTTTGAAATGACAAAGGGTTGCTATTTATAGCCACACCCCTTTGTCTTTCAAACACACACGGTCAACCGAATAACCCCCTCGTTTGACCACTTCAAACGAGCGGGTCTATACACGTTCGATAGACCGTTTCACTAACTATTACAAATTCAGCGTAAAATAAATCTAATCTATTCGACAAGCATCGGACACAAATCTGCATCAACAAATTCCCCCTTGTCCGTTGCTGTCGAATGCTGAAAATGCAACTGCAATCGATCTTCAGTCAAGTATTCATCTTCTCTGTGTTAACAAATTCCCCCTTGACCGATGATCCAGGTAAGTAGTATCTTGACGCTTCTTGTATAATAGTTCCCCCTCAAAGTACGCGTATCCGTGTTGGGCGTTGTGCAATTTCCTCAAAAGGCTCAATTGACCGATCTTCCGCTGATCTTCCAATACTCCAACCGGCATTTGATAAGGGTTCCATTCTTTTAAAAACTGCATCAAGTCTTGATCTTCAAGCATACTACATTGGTAGAGGTTTCTGGTGAACTGTCTTCTGTAAACCGTCTTTGTGTCACTAGAAAATCACAAACTCTACCACCTGTGATTGCGTTTAGAAATTTACCGAAGAAATTCAACATACGAAAATTTTTATTCCCCCATTTCTTTGGTAAGATCTCTAAACCTTAACAGATTCCCTTCCACTTTAAAGGAACTGTCGTTAAGTTTCAAATGTTCACCAATTCCCTTCACCTAGCGGAACTGTCGTCAATCTTCATTGACTGTTCTCGGTTGTTCGAAAAATCACGAAAACGGCTTTCTTCTTTGCATATTCTAGTTGAAAATGAAAGTCCCCTAGCCTCGTAGGATCCGACTTGTATCCCTCCAAAGTTCTGCTAACACCTAATCCGAAAGCTTTCATCATAGGCATAACTCGACTTTGTGAACTCGTTAGGACCGGTATTGAGAATCTAGGTTCATACGTTCGTTTTCAAATGCGAAAATATGACAATAAACAAAATGCTTTCGAACATCTTCGAATAACCGATAACAAACATAAATACTGACGTGCGGAAGTGAACATACCATTTTGGTTTTTGGCCCATAGTAGTCAAGTACCAAATTTGACATTTGAGTCGGTAACCGTGACTACCCCACATTTTTCAAAAATCAAGTTTTCATCATCTCTTGTTTTCATCATACCGCATCATCCCGCGCGCTCCCAAATTCGTACGAATTTGATGTTGAAATTTGGAAGCCCGTTTCAAATAATCTTCGCGAACACCCGATCCAATTAAATACATTGAGACATAACATCACAGATTTCAGCCGTTGAAACTGTTGCATGCTCCAACATGCCCAACGGCTCTTAAATCTGAATTACCATGGCCCAATTATAAAATAAACCAAAGAAGATAATCCATTTATGGGCCCAACAGTAAATACTAACTGGCCTTTTTCAACATTTGAGACATGTCTCATCTTCCAAACTCTAATTGTTTTTTTTTTTTTTTTTTTTTTTAATATTGCAAACCTCCTTCCTAGGTGTGTATGGCCCAAACAAAACAAGCCAAAAGACATAATCCATCACTGTTGCATAGGAAACCTAGTCCATCAGTGAAGCCATCTTTCACTACCCGTTAATTAGATGGAGCTAACTGCCATAAGAATGAGACCCAAAAAAAAAATTTGTTGGCCTAATCATAAGATGTATGGCCCGAAACACCAAACAAACTCCAACATAACAACCCTACACAACTTTATCTTCAGCCGACAATTACATTCAGACCAGACAAACCCCTTTCTTCTTCAAAACACAAAAATCCACACCTTCAAAAATCAATTTACCTTCAATTCCATTTGTTTGTTTGTTAGTTTTGGCCGGAGTTGGTACGGACGGTGGAGGTAGGGTGGCTTGCGGTGGCAGGGGTCAATCTTCCTTCTTCGATGAACAATCAGCAGCCGAAACCCCCAAAAATTACTCTCTTTCCCTTCGATACCCACATCAGCCGACAACCATTTTTATCCAGCCACAACTTCATCTTTCTTGTAATTTCTCTACGTTCAACCAGACATCCAACAATCAGAAACCCCTGTTTCAGAATAGATCGACGAAACAGAAATGTATAAGTGATCGACGAAACAGAAGATATATGCTGGACGACGAAACTGGTTGTTTGGAACTGATCGACGAAACAGATTTCTTGAAACCACTGGTCGACGAAACAGGTGAAGTAAGATGTCGACGAAACTGAAGTTTGTTGATCCGACGAAAGAGAAGTCCTTTTGTGTGTGACGAAACAGAACAGCTTCCTGGTCGACGAAAGTGGAGGTGGTGTTTCGTCATGGGGTCAGTTTCGTCGGGAGTGGGTATGAAGAAACCCTAGTTCTCTTTAACAGCCGCCAAGAACATCAAGAACACAGCCACTGTTAATTTTGCAGATTTGACGAAAATCACACATTTGATGATGAAAACTTGAAATATGTGGTGTAAACATAAAACATAACCCTCTGATGCATTTCGTTTCAGGTCAGACCCATCCATTCGGGTCAGATCTGGGTTTTTTTCTTCTTTTACACCTTTTTAACATCTTGAACAAAAATCATAATAAACTCAGATCTAGAGCACATGTGATTTAGCAAACTGTTAGATTCACTAAATCGGGCACCATGGCTCTGATACCACTTGTAGGACCGAGTTTCGTGACCGAAACCGTGATTATCATGATTATGTTCATAGACGGGAAGATTAGAGACGGATGAAATACTTACTTGTATAGATTTGATAACATAACAAAGCAAACCGGCCCGATTAACAAGCTAACCGAACCATACCAAAGAAGTATACATCCGGGGAGAGAGCAAGTGGTGATCTCTCCCTGGTGAGGACTTGAACCTCCTAAAATCTCCAAGTGTTTGAAATGACAAAGGGTTGCTATTTATAGCCACACCCCTTTGTCTTTCAAACACACACGGTCAACCGAATAACCCCCTCGTTTGACCACTTCAAACGAGCGGGTCTATACACGTTCGATAGACCGTTTCACTAACTATTACAAATTCAGCGTAAAATAAATCTAATCTATTCGACAAGCATCGGACACAAATCTGCATCAACAATGAAGTTGGTGCATTGTTGATCATAATGGTGAATTGGTGATTTCAAGATGGTGCTTGAAGTGTCTATTAGACTATAATTTTAACGATTTTATTTACATTTGAAGTTCTTTTTTTATGATGGTTATGTGTGGATATTCACGTTTACTTTTAATTGGTGTTTCATCATTTGTATTCGTTAATTTATGTTTAGTTATTTTCGTTTATGTTTGCTTATTTATGTTCGTTTAGGTTCGCTTATGTGAGATTGCGTTCGTTTGTATTCGTTTATGTCCGTATGCTCGTTTATGTTCGTGAACTGTTCATTTACACTATTAATAAATAAACATAAACGAACACGAACATTTTCATTTTCTAAACGAAAAAAGTCTAACCAGTGGCTAGTAAGTCTAACCAGGAAATAAATAACTAAATAAATAACAAAAAAAAAAAGAAGAAACACACAGTGTGTGTTCGTAGGAGCGACCAGGAGAAGAGGGGAGGGAGCCAACCCTAGTTCTTCAACCCTAAATCGATGCATGAACACATAAAAACGATCACCAAGCTTAGGGGATCATGAGGTATGTCAAATTTTTGATATTTATGAAGTTGAGATTCTTGATAAACTTATGAAAATCGAAATTCAAGCTTGAATGATTGATGTTTGGGTGAAACTAGGATGAATTCATGTTTAGGAACGAACCCTAGTCAATAAATTTATGAATTTGTGTTCATGATTATGAACTTCCTAATCACCCACTTAGTTGTTAAATGGGTTTTGTAGGATGAGGAAGAACACTAGAATTTTGATTATGAGATGGGTGTTGTTTGAATTCCATGAAGTGAATCTAGGGTTGATATGTATGTTAGATATAATGAAATTGAGAATGATGTAAAATTTGGTAGAAATAATTAGTTATGAACTAGTTTATAAATATGTAAAAATTATGCCCACTAGGTGTTTGTTAAAATGCCTAAGTGAAATCGCGCGTCTACTCGGTTGTAAGTAGAACTTGATTTCGTTAGGTATCCGTAGGAATGCCTAATAACATGATAAAAAAAGGGGTTTCATTTATAGACGAAAACCCGTAGAAGTTGTCTAAATGAATAAAGTGTCTTTGATAATTGATGAGATTGCCTAAACGAGTCATTGAACGCAAATTTGCATTTTTATGATTAAGGATAGATGACTTTTATAAGTCAAATTAACCGGTGAAGAAGTCGAATAGTAGTTTCGACATAGAATTTGTAAGATGGAATAATCGTGATTGACAATGACTAAACTAACTATCTTACGAATTATAATGATAGTTTAACGCTTTTTTGAGGAAGCGGATCAAACGGATCAAGAACGAAAAGAAAAACGTGGTTTGGATGCAAGGTAAGTAAAAGCTTACACCCTTTTATAGTATACATCAGTTGTGTGTATTGAAAATGAATAGAGAAAAATCCGTAATTGAATTTTGATGTTCCGACGTGAATAATATGGGTCGGAACAAGTGAAAGTGATGAAAACCATGATGGTTGTAAAAAAAGGGGGTAAAATAGTAAATTAGTCACGAGTTTTGACACGATATTTGACCAGAAGTTGGTTTACAACATAAAGGATGTTTAGTAATTTTTATAGATTTTTATAAAGTCGTTTGACGAGGTTTTCGCGGATGTATTGTCAATAAATTAGTTGTTGACAACAACAGTTCCGCTACTTGTAGAAATTATTTCGAGGTCTTAACCGTCGATTTTTTAGACGATATTTGACCAGAAGTTGGTTTACAACATAAAGGATGTTTAGTAATTTTTATAGATTTTTATAAAGTCGTTTGACGAGGTTTTCGCGGATGTTTTGTCAATAAATTAGTTGTTGACAGCAACAGTTCTGCTAACCGTGAATACCATTTAAGGTTAAAACAACAATTATAAATTTATAAAGCGCTTACCTCAATAACGTTAGCGTAGGATGATGTATTGACTACATCAAATAACCGAGTGGCCAAAAGATGACTCGTTATTAAAAATGATAAAAACGAGGAATATTAGAAGAAACTAACGGCCTATGAGGCCTCACGCATGAAAGGCACATACGATGTGGCTTATAATAATCCTTGACTTGAGGAACAAATATGTTAATTAAAAGAAGGATACAAGAATGGAGCATCCGAAAGGAGTCGGGCACCACTTTGGAGCCCGAAAGACATTACCATACATTCCCAGTAAGATTGTGGAATTATTAAAAACGAGCAATGCTCGAATGGAAACGAAACTAAGTTCGTTTAGTCAAAAATAAAAGGAACTACATAAACAAGGTTTCGTTTCGGGGACGAAACCTCTTTAAGGGGGGTAGACTTGTAACACCCCGAAAACGGGTTTGGTAATTAAACCCCGTTAATACTAAAGAGCGGGTATAATACCTTTAGCAGAAAAGATTAAACCGGAAATTATTAGGATTTAAATAAATAAGCTTAATAATAAATAAAACGAGGATAAATACTTTGAGAAAACAAAGTATATAGAAGACCCGAGTTAACGGGACTTAAAATAAAACGGGTTATGACTTCCCGAACCCATTAAGTTAACTAGGAATAATTAACCTAGTTAGTAATATATGATTAAGTGATGAATAATGAATTATAGCTTCTTTTGAAACAAAATAAACATGAGGGGCCAAAAGGGTTAACTTGAAAGTTAACTAAATAAATAACAAAAAAAAAAACACACACACACAGTGTGTGTTCGTAGGAGCGACCAGGAGAAGAGGGGAGGGAGCCAACCCTAGTTCTTCAAGAATCTTCAAATTGAAGCTCAATTCAGGCCCTAAATCGATGCATGAACACATAAAAACGATCACCAAGCTTAGGGGATCATGAGGTATGTCAAATTTTTGATATTTATGAAGTTGAGATTCTTGATGAACTTATGAAAATCGAAATTCAAGCTTGAATGATTGATGTTTGGGTGAAACTAGGATGAATTCATGTTTAGGAACGAACCCTGGTCAATAAATTTATGAATTTGTGTTCATGATTATGAACTTCCTAATCACCCACTTAGTTGTTAAATGGGTTTTGTAGGATGAGGAAGAACACTAGAATTTTGATTATGAGATGGGTGTTGTTTGAATTCCATGAAGTGAATCTAGGGTTGATATGTATGTTAGATATAATGAAATTGAGAATGATGTAAAATTTGGTAGAAATAATTAGTTATGAACTAGTTTATAAATATGTAAAAATTATGCCCACTAGGTGTTTGTTAAAATGCCTAAGTGAAATCGCGCGTCTAATCGGTTGTAAGTAGAACTTGATATGGTTTCATTTATAGACGAAAACCCGTAGAAGTTGTCTAAATGAATAAAGTGTCTTTGATAATTGATGAGATTGCCTAAACGAGTCATTGAACGCAAATTTGCATTTTTATGATTAAGGGTAGATGACTTTTATAAGTCAAATTAACCGGTGAAGAAGTCGAATAGTAGTTTCGACATAGAATTTGTAAGATGGAATATTCGTGATTTACAATGACTAAACTAACTATCTTATGAATTATAATGATAGTTTAACGCTTAACAAGCTAGGTGGGAGCTTGTGGAGAAAGCGGGTCAAACGGATCAAGAACGAAAAGAAAAGCGTGGTTTGGATGCAAGGTAAGTAAAAGCTTACACCCTTTTATAGTACACATTAGTTGTGTGTATTGAAAATAAATAGAGAAAAATCCGTAATTGAATTTTGATGTTCCGACGTGAATAATATGGGTCGGAACAAGTGAAAGTGATGAAAACCATGATGGTTGTAAAAAAAGGGGGTAAAATAGTAAATTAGTCACGAGTTTTGACACGATATTTGACCAGAAGTTGGTTTACAACATAAAGGATGTCTAGTAATTTTTATAGATTTTTATAAAGTCGTTTGACGAGGTTTTCGCGGATGTTTTGTCAATAAATTAGTTGTTGACAGCAACAGTTCCGCTACATGCAGAAATTATTTCGAGGTCTTAACCATCGATTTTTGACACGATATTTGACCAGAAGTTGGTTTACAACATAAAGGATGTTTAGTAATTTTTATAGATTTTTATAAAGTCGTTTGACGAGGTTTTCGCGGATGTTTTGTCAATAAATTAGTTTTTGACAGCAACAGTTCCGCTACTTGCAGAAATTATTTCGAGGTCTTAACCATCGAGTTTTGACACAATATTTGACCAGAAGTTGGTTTACAACATAAAGATGTTTAGTAATTTTTTATAGATTTTTATAAAGTCGTTTGACGAGGTTTTCGCAGATGTTTTGTCAATAAATTAGTTGTTGACAGCAACAGTTCCGCTACTTGCAGAAATTATTTCGATGTCTTAACTATCGAGTTTTGACATGATATTTGGCCAGAAGTTGTTCAACAACATAAATAATGTTTGGTAAGTTTTATACATTTTAGACATAAGCCTTTTTGGGTCAAGTGCCTATAAACGGGTCTTTTCCGTAAAACAACAAACCGAAGTGTAGAATCAGGGAAAATCGGTCAAATATACTAAATCCACCACGAGTATAGTTGTGGTGAAATGTAAGTAGATAATTCAAATTTCGGAAAATGATGGGTGAAAAGAATGAGCGAAATTTAAACTTAAAAGTTTAAATTCTCTAAACGGGTCAAAACGAATTACTCGCATAACTTGGGTATTGGTTGCGTAATTCACAAAAGTTAAAAATCTGAAATAAAGATTTTGAATTAAATACTTTGGTGTATGATTTATGATTAACTAGAAACAAGTGTGTGATGTTATAAGGGCAAACAACCTTTAAGAGTTGTTTAGAAATAAGCATTTTGTTAAATTGAGTCCTTGGAATATGTATAAAAATGAAGGTAGGATGTAAACCAAAATGAAGCATGATTTAAGCTTGAAAATGTTAAATACCATTAACGGGTCAAAATAAGTGAATATGCAAAACGGGTTAAGATTTGCATAAGGACCCGTAATTTGAACCTTGAATATTGGTAAACTGATATAATGTGATTTGCATGACATGTTAAAGGTAATTAACACGTGTGTTTGATTAAATCATAAACGGGTCAAAAGTGTTAAAAAGGGATTTCAAGCCGAGAACTTGAAATCTGAATTTTTGAAGTAGTCTAATATCAGGTAGTGACTCCATGAGATGGAGAATTAAATTTCAAACGTGTAGGAAAAAGAATCGAGTAAAACGTTATAACACTTTAAAGTTCGTTTTACGACTAAAACTATAGTTGGACAGACATGCAGGTTCCAGAGACGGACCTGCTGGAAAATGGTTTCCCCCGCGCCACGCGACGGAGGACATAGCCCGGGGCGCGACACGCGACTAAACTCGCGACACGCTACGGCTTAAAATTTTGGAAATTTTTGCTGATCTTGTTGTTGGCTTATTTTGACCCACAAACTGGTTCAATTATGTTTATAAACGCCGAATGACTAACTCATTTCATGTTTTATGAAATGTAGGTATATTATACAGCAACGGAAGACGATCAAGCTTGAAGAAGAACCGAACACATGAAAAAGAAGCTTCCGCACATTGTTTCGTCGTTAATTTTTAAATGACAAATTCTTTTACATCATGTTTGAAGAAACGCTGGATAAATGACCGGAATCAAGTTATCCAGGGGGTTAGGTTCTGCATAAAAAGGGTGGTTCTCTCTCGTTTGATTCAAATGGACTAGTCTTCTTCTCCGGTGAACACTTCAAAACAGAACACCATTAGCCTCGTCACAGGGAAAGTGGAGGTTTTCTCTGTGACCCGACTCCGGCGTGAGAATAAGTATATGTTTATGAAGAAGAAGAAGTATTGATGAAGTGAGTGTAACTTGAAGTTCATACCTGAATTACTCTCATATTTATAACCGGGAGTTTGGGCGGGAAAATTCGTTTGTTGAAATATTAACGGAAGATGCTAACCCCGTAAGCGGTTATTTTTCCTTCCGTTAATCTTCTGGATCTGTTATGGGAGCACACGGATCACTGTTTAGATCAATGGCTGCGGAATTGCCACGTGGAAAGTGGGCAAGTGGAGGTTTCTCTCCAATTCCATGCGATCATCGTGATTTCAGGGAGGCCTGAGATGATGACACGTGTCCTAGACGGTTATAACCGTCTAGTGGTGCACGATTGAGTCTTCTAGAAGGTTATTGCCATAATCCGGTGTGACTCCTTATCGTGTGGTATCGGTGTAATAAATAATATCCAAGTCTGGATATTATTTAAGCGGAGGTGTTAAACTAGGATTCTCATCCTTTGTCTGTTATGGTGAAAAGCGCAAGGATTCATTAACTTCCTTTTGGCACGCGGGCGTTACTTGATGTCTTTCTTCTAACACTCTTTGTAGGACCAGTGCGCGGCCGCGCAAGGTCTAAAAGAGGGTTGAATGACGAGGTTGTGGTATGGTCCCAAGTACTTGATATGAGGTTTTTGGGACCTTACCCCTTCAAGTCCCCCCCAGTCTAGTGTTGCTCTTATGCAAATAAGTGGAACACTGGACTATATGAGAGAAATGCTTTTGGCGCGAAAGTAGGGAATCTTCTATGAGAAGATTTACTTTGCTTATTATGGTGATTTTGAAAATCTTTGACTTTGAATGAGAAAGGTACAGTAAGGACTGTGTGACAGGCTGTCACTGTCAGGTGCACATTACTAACCGTGCTTTACACGCGCGTGTGAACTCGCGTTTGTGTTGCTTCCCACTCTCCCCTGTCGCTTGGGTAACTGTGCTACCCCGAAAAAGGTGTTGTTGCAGTTACCGAAGCTATTTATGGCGGTGGGTATATAAGTGTTTTGGATTTCCTATTTCCAGTAATCATTACTTTGTTGAAACCCTTCCCCTTCTTCGTCTTCTTTATCCGTCTTTTTAGAAGGAATTGCAATCTCTTCCTCCTATGTCAACCGGAGATCATCACGAATATTCAACGGAAGAAATGTCTGTCGAACTTCCACCGTTGAAGTGGTCCAAGGTAACCTTTGATGGATTGGTTCGGAACCTTAGATTTCCGGAGAACTGGGGTGCCTGATACCCTGAAGAGGGTCAGACGGCGGCAGATGCTCCGGCTGGGTATATAACCCTCTTTTGGGATTTCTTTTGTGAAGGCAACTTTCGTCTGCCTGTGACGAAATTTTTCCTTGAAATTCTTGAGTGTTACAAGTTTCATATTTCCCAGATACACCCAATTGGTATGGTTAGGGTTCGGCATTTTGAGTTTGTGTGCCAGACGATGCATATTGAACCGACGGTTTCTCGATTCCGAGTTTTTCATCAAATGCACTGTACCCAAGGGTTTTATTCTTTCGTTCAAAGAGCATCGGCAAAGAAAATTTTGCTGCAACCCCCAAAATCCTTTCACGATTGGAAACAAAAATTTTTCTTTATCAAGGCTGGAGTTGTTCCAATGAGGATGATTTTTAGGGGAAAGGAAGATGTTCCTACTGAGACCCTTCAAACTCCTGTTGACGAAAATTGGTACCAAGACCTAAAAGGCGTTCCATCTATTGCCTTGCCGGAGAAAGCCCTTGTTGGTGCCGGTATGAGTCTGAACTGGAGGATGGAACGAGAGGAGAAGCCGGTGTACATGGAAGATGGCAAAAGTAAGATTTTTTCCCTTTTCCTTGTCTTCTCTTTCTCTTTTTTTTTTTTGAATTTGCCTTTACTTTTCCCTTTGTGCAGTTGTTTCGTTGTACGTTGTTGCTTTCAAGAGGGAATGTGGGAAAATGGCTACCCTTCCGAAGAAACCTGATGAAGAGTTGTGGTATCATCGTATTGTGAAGAACTTTGTTCTTCCGCGGGATGCGGATTTGTC
The DNA here is from genome assembly GCA_030545235.1 of Helianthus tuberosus. Classification (NCBI taxonomy): domain Eukaryota; kingdom Viridiplantae; phylum Streptophyta; class Magnoliopsida; order Asterales; family Asteraceae; genus Helianthus; species Helianthus tuberosus. The sequence continues at coordinate 93,978,002 of CM060380.1, read as the reverse complement.
TGCACAACCTGCTGCGGTGCTGGTAAGCTTTCATCATATTATTTTCTGTTTGCTTCTTTTGCGCGTTTGAATAAGTTTTATTCTGCGCTTTGTTAGTAGGCTACTTATCTAATTTGGGAATAGGCCCTGAGAAGAAAAGACGCGCGACAACCACTACTACTGCGCCGAAGAAGAATGATGCTGAGAAAGCTCAATCTTCTAAGGTCAAAAATGTTGGAGGAGAGAAGAAAGGTATGCGTCGTTCCTCTGACTCCTGGTGTGATTATGTGGTGGTTTCTGATTCTTTGGAGGGTCTTGCGCCTGCAGTTATTATTAGAAGGCCGAAACCGGAACCGAAAGATACTGTTGATATCCCTCCGTCCAACCCAAACGATCCCATTGATTTGGAATCAAGCCCTGAGCACTTGGTGCGGAATAAAGTAGGGAAAAGAAAACAGGCTGGCGCTGATGCTGAAGGTCAGCCTGCAAAGAAGATTCAGAGAAATAAGATTACCAGGAAAGGCAATCTGGACGCCTTTATTTCAGAGTCTGCTCCTAGTAAGTGTCATCTTTTCTTTCTTCTTCTTATGCGCATTGAATATTTATAGACTTTGTTTTTTTTCAGAAAACCCAACTTCTACTGTTCTTACAGAACCGCTGCCTGTGGTTAACGAAGAACTCCCACCCTCTCCTTCGCGCGCTCCTGTTGCTGATCAGTTAAAGAATACTGATGTTCCCGAGGGTGGTGCGGAGAAAACTGTTGGGGTTGAGGATCTTGAAGCTGATAAGCCTGTTAATGTTTCTGCTGATGCAGAAAAGGTTATTAGCCCAGGGGTTGTGGATGGTGCTGGTGACCCATAAGTTCCTGATTTTGCTGCTCATGAGTTGGAGAAAGAGAAAAGTGCTGAAGAAATCCCTGTTGCAGCGTCTCCTTCTAAAGTTTCTGGTTCTATGCCTAAAAATATCGAGAAGGTTTCTGCTGAAGATCAAGGCTCATTCTCTGATGCTGGCAAGAATTCCCCAATCCGCCCAGATGAGACTCTGGGGGATTATTACTATAGAACTTATTCGGAAAAGGATGCTTCCGACATCCATATCCCTGTTTGGAATCTGAAGAAGGGTGATACTTTCTCAGATTGGCGCGTGTGCCGGGACTGGTTGCAGGGGATTGATGTGCTAAAAGTGGTTTAATAAAAACAACTAAAATTAACCCTAAATTAGACACTCTAAGCTTTAAATTTATAAACTTAGACTCGATCTAAAACTAAAACCACACAACCGGCAAGTGTACCGATCAATGTAGTATAGCTAAAGTAAGTCCGAATATCGAACCCACGAGACTCTATTGATTACGCTAAGACTCTATTTAGACTAGGACTGACACGACTTAACTAATTGTTTATTTGATGAAGGGGGGTTTCTAAAAATCCTAAATAAAATAATAAAATATTAAACTAGAAAATCAAAGAAAAGACTAAACACGAACGTGGACGAAGACTTTGACCAAAGGCGATGAAGACTACCTAGGCTAGACGCAAGTTTAATTCAGAATGGATTTCTATTCGATAGTTTTGTGGTATGCAACCGGGATCTTTAAATGCTAAACCTATTAAGATGCCAACTAAGCCCCTCAATCCCTCTCAAGGTGATTCTTGTGGCACTACCTAGGCTGTTATGATTACCGGTTTTCTAGATTTCCTCACAGTCCTCTAGTTTCTTGAAAGTGCCTAAATAAGACAATCTACCTCACAGCGCAAAAGTCTAAGGCAACTATGGGTTTTAATCTTGGTTTAATAGACAAGAGAATGTTTAAGGACTAGACCGATTTCTTGGACCTAGCTATAAACCAAACCGAGACCTATTAATAACCTCGAGCCTCACAGCGACAAGATTAGCAGAACACTTGATTTTATTAAATTACCCAATATTACTTCTAAGGTTACTTATGCAATTTTCACCCTAAAGGATCAATGACTTATTATGTGATATAGACACTCACCTAAATCAAGAACCCTAGCACAACCCTATTATGCGATAAAGACCGTCACCAAGGATTATACGAAGCAACAGTCAGCAATAAAACAATATCAAGCATGCATATACACCAAGTTAAAATTTCATAGCCGTTACAATACAATAAAATCCATAAACCACTTTAAAACCGAATTAAAATCCAATCTTTGATTAAACCATTGTCACACCTAGGTAGTTAAAGAGTTTTAGCCGAAAATCATAGTATCAAAAGACATAATAATCATCAACAATTTAGAATTCATCATGAATAAACAAAGAACAAACGAACAAGAAGAATAAACGAGAAGATAAAACCCAAAAATCTTCAAACCCGAGTGCTCCCTAGCCTTCCACGATGATTCCTTGACTTCAAACCTTCAAAAACACCTTCAAAGATCTCCAAAATTCGTCTCAATGCTGCTGTGTTTTTGTCCTCGTCTCTTGATCTTCGCGCGTCTCCAATAATCTTCCTTCTGATGGTCGATGTATATATTCTATGTGCGACCCCCTTGCTTGCGTCCCAAGTTTTTTTGATTGGCTGCCGTATGAGAATAATTGGAATCCCCCACTATTGATCCAAATTAAATAAAAATCGGGATCGCCACTGAATGTTGTCGAATATAATATAATAGCCCAAAATCCTCCTCTGCCTTTTGTATGATGTTGATGTCATAAAACTTTCTAGGCTCCTTCACGAAAATAGTTGGGTTCCACTTGTCTTTCATTCTTTTTGCCGTGTCCCCATGTCAGCCGATTTTTCTTTAATGTTGATATCTAGTGGACTAGGGTATTCTTATGATATATCATAAGAAATTGATAAAAAGCCCAAACGCCTATCCACTTGCATCTAACGGGTTGGCCATATGATGTAGGAATTTCCTAGTAATAATAATATATGGTGTGTAATCTATGGCCCTTCCTGGCTTATGAAATAGAGATAGTGGGCTTGATTCAATCACGGGAAATAGCTGCAAATTTCCTTCGGTCACTGTCATTCTATTCTGCTCAATGGCTGGTTATTTACTTATTACTCATTTTCGTTCCATTTGCACCAGGACCTGGCAAAACACAAAATAATGTAATATAATACTAAAACTAAATAAAAACAAATAAAAGCTATACAAAAATTATACAATTTACACGGGACAAATATGTGTATTTTACGCTATATAAAATATCCCCACACTTAACCTTTTTTCGTCCCCGAAAAAGAATTATGCAAACGGAATCATAGTCGGAACAGTCAATCGGGACAAAAGCTTAAGTTACTTTATTAAAACCGAAACTCGTGTTAGCCGCGATTGCAAGTATATTGATTCTCTTAAACCCAACCCGAATCCAAGCCCTTATCATATGATTTTAGTTCAAGTGCGGTCAATCTACCTAGGGTCTCACGCTAAGAATTGCAAGTCCATCTAATCCCCTCTCAAGCTTATAGGACGAAAGGAACAACCACTGGCTATTTCCTAACCGTCTTATACCAAGATCAAGAGAGTTTAGAATCAAATCTATTTTTTTTTCATCACTTATTTTTTTTTCGAGCGTAGACGTTGCTTTCCCTAACCCAGAGGCATTCCGGCTGTAGAGTCGCTATCCCCAACTCGGATTACTTAGGCTTCGGTACTTTTTTATTATTATTTTTTTCTTTTCAAGGTCGATTTCACACACCCTAGCGGTATTCCGGCTGTAGAGTCGCTATCCCCAACCACAAACTACATAGAAATGGCTACTTTCATTTAGTTTCTAGCTCGTTTTTTTTTCTATATTTTTTTTCATTTTTCCTTTTTCAACGAGATATGACAAAAAACTCTAACGATCTTAACTTATAACGGCATCCCTTATACTATTATCGGCGGTTTCAATTTCCCCACTTTCCCTAGATGAGAACCCACTAGTAGACCGACAATTAGGTATAATTAAGATCAAAGGAACCCAGAACCGAATCCAGCCTACCCGCGCATCCCAAACTAGACACAAGCACGATTATTTTACCTCATATTATTATTATTTGAGCCCGAACAAAAACCCGACTTTTCTATCATTTTCCGTTTTTTATTTTGCAAACTTCTTATTTCAAAAGACATTTTCTAATTTTTTAATTTATTTGGATTTTTGAATTTTTTTTTTTTTTTTTTCAAAATTTTTGACTCAAACGACACACTAACTAGACACTAAACGATCGTTTCCCATCCCCACACTTAAACTCTACATTGCCATCAATGTAGGATGGAAACCGACTCAAAAAACTAAAAATAAATAAGAAATAAAAGACAAAGGGCATAAATGGAAAGGACTTAGCTGGTTAATTATCGCACAAGCTCCAAAATTCTTGTCCAATCCAGCTCGATCGTATAGCATTTCGTTCGCGATCGGCTTTGACATTGACTGGTACACTTGATAAATGCCTGAAATCTGATGAGCAGCTCCAAAATCACCCGAATGGAGATTGAGTACGGGTGGTACATATTTAAACCTGCATAAACAAAAACAAGCAAACACCAAAGCAATACCGACTCCACACAAACGACTGACTCAATACTACTAAATTAGACTCATGGTACAGAATAAAAGACTCAAAATACAAACTCTACAAGTGGGCCACAACTGTTCACGTACTTATGGAGGATCATGTAAGCGCAGCGCACCTCCATACACACTCTCACGGGCTGTAGCACTATCATACCTAACATTTCCCACATCTCTCCTATCCCCACACTGAGCCTTGCTCAACGTTTCTATCTTAAATTCTAATCTCAGCAATCTCTCCTCTAACTCCTCTACTCTCCTATCAGGTGGATCCCCACACTTGGGTTCTATCACCTTCTCTAGACTTGGATCACACACCAACTCTTCTTTATCACTCTCAACCCTCTCACTCTCCCCCACTAACGCTACCGCCTCGACTCTATCACTCGACCCTCTTGCATTCGTCACCTTGAAAACTACCGATTCGTCGCCCGCTCTAAGTGTGATTGTGCCTAAGAAGACATCTATAAGCGCTTTAGCAGTGTTCAAGAACGGGCGCGCTAAAATCAACGGCACGTTTTCATCGGCCTCCATATCTAGCACTACAAAATTCGCCGGGAAGACAAACTTGTCCACTTTCACTAACAAATTCTCTACAATCCCCCTAGGGTACTTAACTGTCTTATCTGCTAACGAGAGGGTCATACGAGTTGGCTTCAAATCACCAAGGTCTAGTTTTTCGTAAAATGAATATGGCATCAAATTAATACTAGCACCAAGGTCTGCCAACGCCTGGTTTTTAACATCACCACCAAACAAACATGGGATTGTGAATATGCCCGGATCAGTGAGTTTCTCAGGAAGTTTGTTTAAGATCACCGCAGAACAATCTCCATTCAATGGAGTATTAGAACACTCACCTAACCTATCCTTACGCTTGAGAAAATCCTTAAGGAACTTGGCGTATTTGGGCATGGACCGCAGGGCCTCTATGAACGGAAGATTTACTTTTAACTGGGTGAACATCTCAAGAAATCTCTCGTACTCCCTAACATATTGATGTTGCTTAAAGCGGGCGGGAAAGGGAAGACGGGAGGGATCAAATAAGGGCGGTGGCCTAACCCTAACCGGTTGCTTCTCTACTCTCTTCTCAACCTGGGGCTCCTCGGTATGTGCGGTACTTGCTGGGCCTAGCCTATGTTGCACTTTACCGGGCTTTTCCATCTCTATCTCCTCATCTACCTCACCATCACTCTCTAACTCAACATTCTCTCTCACGACCTCCCCTAGACTCTTCCCACTACGAGTAGTGATTGCTTTCACAGAATGGTCAGCCGGGTGAGTGGTACCTGAAAACTGACCAGGAGGGGATTCTCTCAACTGCCTAGCTATATCAGTCACTGTTCTCTTAAGATCTAAAATGGTAGACTCTTGATTTTTAAGCTAAAGATCGTGACTCTTATTAATTTGATCTTGAGTTTTAACAAAATCAGTTAGGGATTTCTGGGTCGTCTGATTTTGTGTCATCATCGCCTGATTTTGTGTCATCATCTGAGCGAACATCTCCTCCATCCTACTCATACTCCCCTCAAAAGCCTTGCCACTGCCTTGACTCTCTTGATTCGACCCCCCACTAGTGAACTGACCTCCTGAGCCACTAAACTGACCACTCTGACCCGAACCACTACTCGTGTAAAGACCCGGCCCCTTATTTTGATACTGACCAGATGGGAAACCAGGGGGATTGCCAGAAGAATGAAAACCACTATTGTTGCCACTACCGCACCAGTTGGAATTGTAATTGGAATTATTGAACGGATTCGTGGGACCCCTAGACTGACCGGCTATGTACTCTACCTGCTCAAGAGTAAGAGTGGGACAATCGAGCGTGTCGTGACCTCCCCTACAAACCTCAAACCTATCAACTTTCTTCTTAATCTCATTCAACTCTTGCCTCACCTCTTGCCTCAAACTCTCGACTATAGCAGCTACCGATGGATCCAAGCTAACTTGGTTTACCCCTCGACCGGCCGAGGTGGTATGGACAGGAATGGAAGTCCTGAGGGTAGAGCCGTAGTCCATATCAGAATGTGCGAAACTCTCAAACAAATCATTGCACTCACTCCCGTCTTCTTTCCCATAAGCTGCCCTCCTGCTGAAGTATCGAAATGAGCTTTGATCTTAGGAGTAAGACCATTGTAGAACTTTTCAACTAACGCCCAATCAGACAAACCATGATGCGAACAACGAGAGAGAAGCGTCTGAAAACGCTCCCATGCTAGGTGGTACGGCTCATCAGGCTCCATGCGGAAGGAGTGAATCTGATCACGAAGGCGAGATGCCTTGGCTGGAGGAAAGTACTTGGCTAAGAAAGCATCACGAAGACCTGCCCAAGTAGTGTAAGTGCCAGCAGGCTGAGAATCGAGCCAAGTCGCTGCGCGACCTGCGAGTGAGAATGGAAAGACCTGAAGGTAACGAGCATCGAGGTTCACACCCTCGATGGAAAAGGTGCTGTAAAGGCGAGTGAGGCGATTGATGTGGGCGGGTGTATCCTCGTCGTCACGACCATGGAACTGGCATGAATTGGTGATGGCAGTCATGATGTAAGAAGGAATCTGCCAGGACCAATCATTTGCGATGTTTGGAAGGGTGATGGGTGAAGTAGCACCTGTGAAACCGGTGGTAGCCTGCTGGTAAACGGTGCGGTTCGCCATAGCGGGTGGAGGACTAGGTGTACTAGAACGGGAGGGTGGTGGGGAAACGTGGGGTGATGACTTCTGAGTGAAGTCGGGATGTGGTGGTGAAAAGGAAGAGCTAGAAGAACTTACCTCGGGTGCAACGGATGAAGCGGACGACTTGACTGTAAGCGGAAGCGGCGGCGGTCCCTGCGAGCGCGTATGGGGCATCCACTGCAAAAACCGAAGACAACCAAGTAAGAAGACTCTAAGAACGACTCAATAGACTAGAAAAGACACTAAAACAAATATTTTTTTGATTTTTTATATATAACGATACTCCTACGACTCAACGAACAAACAAATAGCACGTAATATGTCAACTAAGTCCAAACAAAGTAATCAACGCAATCGCCAAAGAGTCCCCAGCAACGGCGCCAAAAACTTGATGTGCTAAAAGTGGTTTAATAAAAACAACTAAAATTAACCCTAAATTAGACACTCTAAGCTTTAAATTTATAAACTTAGACTCGATCTAAAACTAAAACCACACAACCGGCAAGTGTACCGATCAATGTAGTATAGCTAAAGTAAGTCCGAATATCGAACCCACGAGACTCTATTGATTACGCTAAGACTCTATTTAGACTAGGACTGACACGACTTAACTAATTGTTTATTTGATGAAGGGGGGTTTCTAAAAATCCTAAATAAAATAATAAAATATTAAACTAGAAAATCAAAGAAAAGACTAAACACGAACGTGGACGAAGACTTTGACCAAAGGCGATGAAGACTACCTAGGCTAGACGCAAGTTTAATTCAGAATGGATTTCTATTCGATAGTTTTGTGGTATGGAACCGGGATCTTTAAATGCTAAACCTATTAAGATGCCAACTAAGCCCCTCAATCCCTCTCAAGGTGATTCTTGTGGCACTACCTAGGCTGTTATGATTACCGGTTTTCTAGATTTCCTCACAGTCCTCTAGTTTCTTGAAAGTGCCTAAATAAGACAATCTACCTCACAACGCAAAAGTCTAAGGCAACTATGGGTTTTAATCTTGGTTTAATAGACAAGAGAATGTTTAAGGACTAGACCGATTTCTTGGACCTAGCTATAAACCAAACCGAGACCTATTAATAACCTCGAGCCTCACAGCGACAAGATTAGCAGAACACTTGATTTTATTAAATTACCCAATATTACTTCTAAGGTTACTTATGCAATTTTCACCTTAAAGGATCAATGACTTATTATGTGATATAGACACTCACCTAAATCAAGAACCCTAGCACAACCCTATTATGCGATAAAGACCGTCACCAAGGATTATACGAAGCAACAGTCAGCAATAAAACAATATCAAGCATGCATATACACCAAGTTAAAATTTCATAGCCGTTACAATACAATAAAATCCATAAACCACTTTAAAACCGAATTAAAATCCAATCTTTGATTAAACCATTGTCACACCTAGGTAGTTAAAGAGTTTTAGCCGAAAATCATAGTATCAAAAGACATAATAATCATCAACAATTCAGAATTCATCATGAATAAACAAAGAACAAACGAACAAGAAGAATAAACGAGAAGATAAAACCCAAAAATCTTCAAACCCGAGTGCTCCCTAGCCTTCCACGATGATTCCTTGACTTCAAACCTTCAAAAACACCTTCAAAGATCTCCAAAATTCGTCTCAATGCTGCTGTGTTTTTGTCCTCGTCTCTTGATCTTCGTGCATCTCCAATAATCTTCCTTCTGATGGTCGATGTATATATTCTATGTGCGACCCCCTTGCTTGCGTCCCAAGTTTTTTTGATTGGCTGCCGTATGAGAATAATTGGAATCCCCCACTATTGATCCAAATTAAATAAAAATCGGGATCGCCACTGAATGTTGTCGAATATAATATAATAGCCCAAAATCCTCCTCTGCCTTTTGTATGATGTTGATGTCATAAAACTTTCTAGGCTCCTTCACGAAAATAGTTGGGCTCCACTTGTCTTTCATTCTTTTTGCCGTGTCCCCATGTCAGCCGATTTTTCTTTAATGTTGATATCTAGTGGACTAGGGTATTCTTATGATATATCATAAGAAATTGATAAAAAGCCCAAACGCCTATCCACTTGCATCTAACGGGTTGGCCATATGATGTAGGAATTTCCTAGTAATAATAATATATGGTGTGTAATCTATGGCCCTTCCTGGCTTATGAAATAGAGATAGTGGGCTTGGTTCAATCACGGGAAATAGCTGCAAATTTCCTTCGGTCACTGTCATTCTATTCTGCTCAATGGCTGGTTATTTACTTATTACTCATTTTCATTCCATTTGCACCAGGACCTGGCAAAACACAAAATAATGTAATATAATACTAAAACTAAATAAAAACAAATAAAAACTATACAAAAATTATACAATTTACACGGGACAAATATGTGTATTTTACGCTATATCAGGGATATTTCCGCCAGGGTTGATTAAGTTTCAAGAAAGTCGGCTTCATGAGCAAACTTTTCATGCCTACCTTGAGGAAGCTGCTTCTCATGCATCGACCACTCATCGCATAGTGCGTGAGTGGCATAGTATGCACAAGGAGTGGGATGCTTTCAAGGTGTCCAAGAAGAAAATTGCTGATGATGAAAACCGAATTGCCCAGTTGAAGGCTAAGCTGGAAGCTGATCAGGCCAAGTTTGAAGCTGATCGGAAAACTGAAGAATGGTCCGTTGCGGGCTAGAAGAGAAAAGCGGAGGCTGAAGCTGCTCTTCTTTCCGAGGAGCGCAAGAACTGGAAGAAAATATGTGAAAAAGATAACTCCGAAAAGATGAATCTCCGCAATGTTATCAATAATCTCAAGGCTGAGGTTGAGAAATTGAAAAAACAAGATGCGGAGATTGAAAAGTTGAAGAGAGAGAAAGCTGATGCTGAAGCTGCGCGTGATGAGGCGTGTTTGCACAGGGAGCGAAGTGAACAACGAGAGGTACAAGCTTGCGCCACCCTTGCTCATAGAGATAAAGAGTTAGAAGAACTTACCGTTTTGCTTTCTGATCAGGAACAACTCAAGAAAGATCTGGAACTTGCGCGTACCGAGAAAACCGAAACCTCTCGTCGTCTGGTTGATACTGAAGAAAAACTAGAGGCTTCCGAAATGGCGCGGGCAACAATAGAGAGCGAGTTGGAACCTTTGAAAAACGATATGTTATGGTTGAAGGAGCGTGGGATTGCCTGTGTAAGTTGCCTCTTGTTTGTTTTCTTTTGTAGGAATGCTTTGTGCTTCTTGTTTATTTAACTTATCTTGTTCTTGTAGGTTGCTGAATCAGTGTTGAATTCTGAAGAGCTGGATAAAACTGTTGCGCGTTTGGTGGTTGCTGCGCGAAATGATGGGTATTCCCAAGGCTATGTTGAGTGTTCGCACCATGTGAATAACGCTCTGAAGGTTAATTGGGATACTAGCAGATCTTCTACATATGGCGTTAATACTGGCGCTGCGCTTGCAGCTTTAAAAACATAATTCAACAATATGCAGCTTCTTGTTATGGACCTTATAAATGTTGCATTGCAATCCGATGATCACGTGACGCAACTAAAGGAAATCTTCCCAGATGAAGGTGAAGATCTAGCGTAGGTTTCCTTTTGTAATTGTATTGAACAATTTTTTTTGTAGTCTTTTAGGATGTGTATCCCTTCTTTTGTTAATGCGCTGCTGCACAAGTAACTTATTCTGAAACACTGCCGTGTTTGATAATTTTTAAGGCGTATTTGTGCGCCAATAATAGTATGATGTATGTGTTTAGTTTACAATATTTTGCATGGGTACAATTACTTTGATGAGGTAAGGCGAATGAAGTTGGTGTAAAGCTCATGTGTGAACGTGTGGTCTTGTGTGATGTAATCACTTGACCGTTCATGAGACTTGTATTATATTTACCATAATGTTTTTGCTCTTACCAAAAGAAATTGCATGCACTTTGTAAAAAAAACACAAGAATAATAGAAACTTTGTTGTTTATTTCGGGATAAGGAGCAGAGGCTGTTACAAAGTCTATTAAGATAAATACAGGAGACTTAACTTACACTCTATTTCCTGCTTAAACTTGATAAACTGTAGAGTTTGTTTCGTTCTTGCAGGGAGATCATAGAGTTACTTCTTAATTTTTCGCTTTCTTGCTCGGGCCTTCATCGCCTCGAGTTATTTGTTTTATGTCCTTGCGCACGTTTTGTAGTAGGTGAGTGAGCTCACCACTTTTAAGGGCCTTTTCTATCTCGGTGTGCAAGGAGATGCAATTGTTGGTGGTATGACCACTGTCCTTGTAGTAATCACAATACTGAGCTGGGTCCTGTCCACGTTTGTTCTTCATGGGTGGTGGAGGTTTAAACTGATAATCCTCCATACTTAAAACTTCCGCAGGAGTTTTGGTTAAGGGAGTCCATTGTCTCTCCCTATTCTCTTGTTTGGCTTCTCTCTGCGCGGCAAGTTTATTGATTGTGGCTCGAGCATCCTCAGATGAATAGTTCCCTGAGTAGGAATCGCGCCACCCTTTCTTAAATCTCTTCCCACCACTTGAGCCTAAATCTGAGGGTCGGTTGTGTGGTGGTGGGGGCCTGTTGGTAGTGAGATTCTTTTCTGTTTGGGCATAAACCTTAGCTGCCACCATCACTTTTTCCCAGCTCTTCGGGAGTCCTTCTATCCCAGACATGACTTTTATCATATCGTCGCACCTGACTGCATATTTAAATTGGGCGCGAATCAGCTGCTCATGGACGTCCCCGATCTCAAGTACCTCTTTGTTATAACGGGTGATAAAGTCTTCCAAACTTTCATCATCATGACGCCAGATGTTCATCACATCCGCTGTGTCGCGGATGGATCGCCTTTGTTGACTGAAATGAACCAGAAACTTCTCATGCAAATCTTTCCATGACGTGATTTTCCCAATGGGCAAGTTATCAAACCAGATTCTTGCAGCGCCTGTAAGGGTTTGGACGAAAATGTGGCACCATAATGGTAGGGTCCAGCCTCCTACCAGCCCTGCGCTTGTGAAAACTCGCAAATGATCGTCTGGGTCTGTCATTCCGTTGAACTTACCCACGTTCGACGGTGGCTTTGCTCTTTCAAGCGGGGCCAGACCAATTTCGGTAATAAATTTTGAATTCTCTGCCGCCTCCGCAGGACGATAAATCAGATCATAATTGTGCTCAGCCTCGGGATTGTAAACCACATGGGGTTTACACTTGTTGTAATTCGGTTGTAACCGACTAAACACGCTGGCACTTTCACCTACACGGTAAGTTGGATCATATTCACTGGTGTGGGTGCTCCGTTGAGAACCCAACCTGGTGTGAACTGATGGTCTTCGGTGAAGGTGTGACTCGTCTCGATGCTCTCTTCGACGACTTTCTGATTGAGTATACTCGTATCTCGATGGAGATCTAAAGTAAACATCCGTGTCTTCGATCTGGACGTGGGATGGGCCATCACGTTGAGAAGCATGAGCACGGGATCCTGGCCTTCGTGATTGGGTTTGGGGAGCAGTTTGTGCACACAGTTGTGTGTATACTGCATTTAGTGCCCCTTGAGACCTGACGTACCAAGAGATTGGGGTTTCTCCTGGGGGCAGAATTGAGTTTACAGGGATCTCTGGTCGTATCCCTGGGGTGATAGGTTCGTTTAGATGATTGGATTGTACCTCGTTGTTATCCGAGGCTTCTTCTGCAACACCTTCAACCTGGATGTTGTTAACGAAATTCGGCCGAGGGCCGGTTTGCCGATGAGATGAAGTTTCTTCTATGTACAAATGGAATCAACAGGGTAGATAAAAAAACGAGAGAAAACAGATGAAACAGAGAAATCGGTGGGCGCCAATGAAGAAACGCTGGATAAATGACCGGAATCAAGTTATCCAGGGGGTTAGGTTCTGCATAAAAAGGGTGGTTCTCTCTCGTTTGATTCAAAGGGACTAGTCTTCTTCTCCGGTGAACACTGCAAAACATAACACCGTTAGCCTCGTCACGGGGAAAGTGGAGGTTTTCTCCGTGACCCGACTCCGGCGTGAGAATAAGTATGTGTTTATGAAGAAGAAGAAGTATTGATGAAGTGAGTGTAACTTGAAGTTCATACCTGAATTACTCTCATATTTATAACCTGGAGTTTGGGCGGGAAAACTCGTTTATTGAAATATTAACGGAAGATGCTAACCCCGTAAGCGGTTATTTTCCTTCCGTTAATCTTCTAGATCTGTTATGGGAGCACACGGATCACTGTTTAGATCAATGGCTGGGGAATTGCCATGTGGAAAGTGGGCAAGTGGAGGTTTCTCTCTAATTCCATGCCATCATCGTGATTTCAGGGAGGCCTGAGATGATGACACGTGTCCCAGACGGTTATAACCGTCTAGTGGTGCACGATTGAGTCTTCTAGAAGGTCATTGCCATAATCTGGTGTGACTCCTTATCGTGTGGTATCAGTGTAATAAATAATATCCAAGTCTGGATATTATTTAAGCGGAGGTGTTAAACTAGGATTCTCATCTTTTGTCTGTTAGGGTGAAAAGCGCAAGGATTCATTAACTTCCTTTTGGCGCGCGGGCGTTACTTGCTGTCTTTCTTCTAACACTCTTTGTAGGACCAGTGCGCGGCCGCGCAAGGTCTAAAAGAGGGTTGAATGACGAGGTTGTGGTATGGTCCCAAGTACTTGATATGAGGTTTTTGGGACCTTACCCCTTCAATGTTGTATTACTTTTAATGTAAAAGTTTTAAATAAACCCGTATTTTTATAAGTATGTGCTATCGGAATTATGCATTAGTTACCGATAATTATACGAAAATCTAAAATAAATAGACAGGGTGTTACATATTGCTTCCTATCCTTCCTAGCCAAATTAAACTTCCTATTTGATCCTCTCCCTTTTTGACTAAAGAACAAGAGTAAATTTCACTTTTTGTCCTTTATGTATTATCTGAATTTTGAAACGTGCTCTTTAAAAGTTTTAATTTCATTTTATGTCCAAAAAACACATGTTTTATATCACTTTAAGTCCTTTACACCAAACTGAGTTAAATTACTCAGTTAGGTTTATTTAAGGTAAATGTATTATTCACCTCAATTATTTTGTTTTTAAAAATAAATCAAAATAATTAAAGGTGGGACCACTTTACAAAGTTTCAAGGCTTCATCTTTCCCACACCCCCCATGTTTTCTGGTCATCTTCTCCGGCGGGCTCTTCATTTCCGGCAACAAATTTTTCACCAATATTCTTCTACGATGCAAACAATGTTTTCGTTTCAATGTGGCCAATAACTTTTCCACCCACCTAAATGGTTATAGCTCTGTTTCAAATTCGATACACCACCATCAGACCACCACAAAATAGCCCGTACACCACCACTAAAAAACATGATCAGACTACAGAAGTATAGAGTTTAAAGGAAAATGGAAGAAAAATAGTTAGGGATCCGACAAACTGAGATACCATGACAACGGTGCGGCGAAAACGTTTACTTGCCGAAAAAGTTCACCGTCACCACTCGATCTACAAACGCGATGACGATGGAGTTGATGTTGTTGTTTCATCAAACCACCTTTGAACATATCCGTCAAAATCCGACAACCGCTCATTCAAAATCTGAATCGCCTGATTAGCTTTTCCGGATTAACTTATTGCGTGAAACCCTTGTCTCCGGTTAATTGTTGTCGTTCAACCCCTTGTTGCCTGGACCCCATTGTTTCCGAACGACAGGTGGTAGCGATGCTAGAGAACAAGGGGTTGGTGGTGATTGTTGTATGCTTGGAGAAAAATGGGGATATTGGTGATCGTGGTAGCGGTTTTGGCAAGCGGTGATTCTTGTGGCCAACCATATAGAGAGATTAGGTGGTGGTTCTTGATTGTCGACGGTAGAGGGATATTAACGAGATTAGGTGGTGGTTCTTGAAACTTTGTAAAGTGGGTCTCACTTTTAATTGTTTTGATTTATTTTTAGAAACAAAATAACTAAGGTGAAATACCAATAATACCCTTGCCTTTAATAAACCTAACTGGGTAATTTAACTCAGTTTGATGTAAAGGACTTAAAGTGATATAAAACATATGTTTTTTTGGTCAAAATTCAGATAATACATAAAAGACAAAAAGTGAAATTTACTCAAAGAACAATGTAAAAATAATGATTTTGAGACTCAGATTTAAGAAGGATGAAAAATGTTCTTCATATTAAAAAAAACATCCTATGCGAAATCTGAATAATAAAATTCAGTTACTATAATTAATTATTAATTATATACATTTCCATATACCTAATATGATTAAAGTTGCCATTCTACCTTTTTTTTCAAAATTTATTAGATAATATCAAATTTATATTGGTTCTAAGACCGGGAGTTACCATACTGAAGGGCGCAAGAGACGTCCACGTCAGCCAAACAACGCCTGGCACACCGCCACGCCTAGGCGTGTATACTGGCATGGGGCACCCATCCGAGGGCTAGCCACGACATGGAGAGGAAAAAAGAGAGTTTGAGGTGCTTTGGGTGGCGTGCATTTGACAGCTTAAGAAGAAACTGAAGATTAACTAGAAGAATTGATGTTTTCTTGGTTTTATTTTCTCTTCAATACCTTTTGTTTTGTAATTTGGGGTAGATGTGGAGAAGATTAAAGACTACTCAAAAAGTTGAAGAAGACAATTACATAATCGATAATCCATATTAACTATAAAAACATAAATAAACTACATATTAACAATTTAACCCTTAATATTTACCTACAAACTCATAATATATCTTTTGCTATAGATTAGGTGGTTAACTATATTATTTAATACTCGACATGATTTAATTTTAAATACCCTTTTTAGAATACGTTGATTTTAAATTAATAAACACTTATTAATTTATGATTTTACCAAATTAACAACTTTAATTTAGAAACCAAATGATTTATCTTATAATAAAACTCCTTTTATTATTTACCTTTCCCGATTCAATTAAAAACCTTTTAATTTATTTAGTCATTTTATGATTGCGAAAAATTGTTTTGTAAAAGATTACCTACACTAAACGATCACAACCATACAAAACAATAAATATAGAATCGATCCACTAGTGGTGATTTGTTCAGTTTTGTTCAAGCCAGTAAACGTCAAACGGAACCGGTCTAAAAGGGACAAACAACCGCAAGCCTGGCCTTGCTCCCACTTAGTCCAAAATCTCCATCTTCTAGGTCTTTAGTGTTTCCATTTTCGGGCCTCAATATTTGTCTCGCCAGAGTTTTACAATTTTATAATAAAATACTTTACAAGAAATAAAACCTAACTATTGCAAAGAGTTCCAAATAACCTAATAAGTACAAATATTGAAACCAATAAAAAACTATAAACAACCAAACTCAACCACAAGTCTCTAGGGCTCGATTCACGCTATCATAATCACATCCAAATGATAAAGGCTTGATCTTTTTGTCAAAAAGTACTGACAAATAAAACTAAAGATCAATTTAAATAATAATATTTGAATAGCTGTAAAAGTGGCTCTGATACCACTGATAGAAATGTTGGGTATCCGTTTCATTTTACAAAATCCATTTTTATTAAAATAATAATAACTAGGTTTTATTGATGTCGCGCGTTGCGGCGAAAAAGAGCAAATGATAATGTTAAACAAACGTTATTTGAAAATATAACATGTTGTATCAAAAGTCAAACCAGCAGAATCGGTTTAGTTTATCATCATATTGTAAAAAACGATACAAATAAATACTCGATTCTGAATACAACTTTATTTTTAACAATACGTATATCGGAATATCCAGGGAAAAATAAGCATATTTAAGCTTTTTTTTTAAATTAGCGTACGAAAGTTATTAAAGAAATATTAAATTAATTGATTAAGGCAATATCTTTTGAAAAACAGAAAAAAGAATTATGAAAAATAAAAAGTAAATGATAAAAGAGAAAATATGTTAAAAGTAAATATAATAATAAAGTAATATAATATTAAAACAATAAAATATTAAAAAAATATATATTATTATAAATCTAAAATTACTATCCATCGTTGCTCAACAACAATAGTAATAGTAATAGTAATATCACTTTAGTATTAATCAAATGCGGAAGCGTGTCACAAACACGGATAAAACTATTCTCACCAGAGATCCAGTTACAATCTACTCAGATAATTATATAAAAATATACCATAGTGGGTTAATTAGGATTGTACCTTGGTGAATACCAAAAACTCGCACGATGGATGCAATAAACAACGCCACCAGTAAGCCTAATCACGATATCCAAAAACACCACGAGATACCACAAGCGAAACATCTTATTCGAATCACTAAAACAAAGCGGTGTGAGGCGGTGGCGGTGTGCGGCGCAATGGTAGACCGTGCGACGGTGGTCACCGATGATGGTGGTGGCGGCTAGCGGCGGCAAAGCGGGTGGTGGTGGCCTACCACAAAAGGGGATAGTGAGAAAGAGAGATGAGGAGAAGGAGGATAGTCAATAGGGTTCTTGCCCAATCTCCTGTAATGTGTATTTTATACGATTAGGGTTTTAGTTCAAGGGTCTATTTATAAATCCTTAACTTGCA
The DNA here is from genome assembly GCA_030545235.1 of Helianthus tuberosus. Lineage (NCBI taxonomy): Eukaryota > Viridiplantae > Streptophyta > Magnoliopsida > Asterales > Asteraceae > Helianthus > Helianthus tuberosus. The sequence goes on along the minus strand of CM060380.1, from coordinate 93,960,282 downwards.
CTTAAGCTCATCAACATTTGAGTTTCCTCCAAGTAATTAGTACTTGATTAATTGCTTATTATCTGTCAACTCTTTGACTTTATTTTATTATCAATAATAAAATTAACTCTCATTAATTATTATCCAATAACGATTGATCCTTGTTTATGTCGAATAACCATTATTCACCGCTCACTAGCCAGAACACTTTGACTTTATTTTATTCTTAATAAAATAACTATTTCAATTTATTATCTAATAATAAATTATTGTTAGGTTAACTCTTTAAATAACACCATTCATTCCTACTAAATTAATTGTTTCGCAGACAGTTAATGTTTTTAGTATTCACCAAATACTCGTTCTCCATGATTAATCATCCACTATCGTGATCTATCATATTTAACAATTAAATATTATTCTTTGTTTGTCGTCCAAAGTGTAACTCTTTATATTGTACCTAAATCCAACATAAACATCATCAAATTCGATATTTTTTGGGTTAGAGCTTATGGATTTGGAGCACTGGTGAGTCTGAGCTTGAAATTGGATTGGGTAAGAAATGGAGTTTGGAAAATAATGACCACCCTTGGTTTTGATGTTGGTGGTGGTAGTGGGAAGATGGTGGTGAGTGGTTATTGTGGTGGATGGTGGTAGGTTTAATCTTTAATCAAATAAAGGTGGTGAAGGTTGTGAGTGGTGGTGAGGTACGATGGTGGAGTTTGACGTTGGTGGTGACAATGGTGGTTGTAAAGGGAAGGTGTGTGTGATGGTATTGCAACGGTGATGCAGAACCGTGGTGGTTTCAAGTGTGGTTTGAATGGTGGTTAGTGGTGATTGCCTAGATAGTGGTTAATGGTATCAGGAAATCAAAAAGGAGTTTAGGGTTTTCAAGGGGTAAAGATGTAATTTCACCTTTCAGTTAATTGGGAGATAACATGAGGGGTGAAAAAAATTGGTAAACCACAGGGAGTCGGATTGCAAAAAATAAAAGGGAGAAATGAATAGTGATCCCACCACTAAACCATAGAGACATAAATTATGATTTACTTCTTTAGAAAATAATCTATGCTATCTTTAACAATTCATAATAGAGCTACAAATGGAGGACACTTTCATGTAAAGGTACTAATTTTCATTTATATGGTGTATAAAGTTCGAAATACAACCAACTTGAACTATCTTAGCAGTTTGAAATATAGTCTAATATCTTCTTATGCTTCGATTCTGTCCGGTTAGGTTAAATACGACTAACTTTGTTTATAACCACAATTCAAACATTTAGTTATGGTTTTGAACTTTTGAGGCTCACTGACCAATTACTTAAATAAAATACCCAATGAAATCAAATTGATAATCGATTTGTACAGTTTTCTTGTTTTTTTAAAACAAAACAGCAGAAATGCATTCGGATCATGAATAGGGATGACAAACGAACAGAACCTGTCAGGCAAACCTTGAAACTCAAGATGTTAGGGACGGGTATTCGACTATGGGACAATCGGACAAGGCATGAGATTATTTTTAAAACTTTACGGGTATAATTGACGAGCATGGTATCAGGTGATACCCGACCTAATTGCATGAGACATTTACTTGTTAGGCTGAACCATACCCGTAAACATTTTCTTTTTCATTTTATTTTCTCTTGTACTTGATAACAGAATAATGTACAAATTCACTAATTTTTACTTTTTGTATTTTTATATTCCTTGGCCAATAAAATTATATAAAAATCAAAATAGTAAAAAATCTTTCGAACCCCAACATATAACTTTAACAAAAACCCTTGGTGAGTAATTACTCAACATATGCTCACGGATTTGGGTCAGATATGAATACGACTTATTTTAAAATCAGATATAAGACTCGAATTACAAATTGAGGATGGACTTTGTTAATAGAACCCAAATTAATTAACGATTGAGAGTTATATAAAAGGAATTGTAAAATTTAAATATGTAAAGTGATAAAAGAATCAGAGAAGATTCTCAAAAATCTTGCATGCCTAACCGCTAATATAGTTTATAATTATATTTGGGGAAAAAAGTATAAATTAACAACAATTCTTCCTCTTTCTCTCGACAGTCGACACACACAAAACCAACATCATGCGTTTTCTACGGCCAGCAACACCACCGTCCAGCACCACCACTTCACCCACGCCATTGCCAAAAGGTCAGGTGATTCGCATTGCAGTATTTGCAGGAGCATTCACAGTCATATTATTAAGTATTTTCTGTATCTTCTTATGTAAAAAGAAGAAGAAGAATACAAGAACTCACCCTGCACCAAATTACCTTCTTTCTCCACCACCTAAAGGTCTCACAAAAACTGTTAGCTTCTTCATTGATACTTCATGTTGTACTTTATTTTCTCATAAAAGTATTTTACATATCTTTTAATGTTTGGCAGTTGATCCTTCTCACGTTATTATGATGCCACTAGTAGAATACTCACCACCACCAGAATCCAACAAGACCTTATTCACGTACGAGGATTTAGCAAATGCAACACAAGGTTTCTCGGATGCTAATATCATTGGACGTGGTGGATTTGGTTATGTACATAAAGGGGTGCTTCCAACCGGAGAGAAAGTTGCCATTAAACGGTTGAAGGTTGGAAGCCGACAAGGGGAATCTGAATTTCAGGCTGAAGTTGCTACTGCTAACCGTATTCATCACAAACACCTGGTTTCTTTGGTTGGACATTGCACTACTGGGCTTGAGAGGTTGTTGGTTTATGAGTTTGTTCCAAACAACACTTTGGAATACCACTTACATGGTGATCAGTCAAGTTTTTGTTCTTAGTTTTTTATCATCATATGCAATTAATATGTTTCTGAAGCATGTTTGTTGATAATGGCAGGAAAGGGAAGTGATTTGTTAAGCTGGGATAAGAGGATGAAAGTTGCTGTCGGAACAGCTAAAGTGTTGGCATATTTGCATGAGGAATGTGAGTTACTATAAACTCTGTGGTCTTGCTTTTAAGGCTGGAAAAACAGGCAGGCCTGGGTTGGGTAAAGGATCATATTGGGTTTGGGCTGAAATGGGCCGGTTAAGAAATGGTTCAATTTGGCTCGGGCCAGAATTGTTTCTCACCAAAATAGGTTCGGGTCAAAACATGTTTTAAAAAAAAAAACTAAAAAGAGAACAAAATCAATATAGAATGGCCCTTTCTTTATAAATCATATGCAGAATGTTCCTTTTCTTGATTATGTTGTTGTAATATCAGTTTCATTATTTATAGTGAATCAATAACATCCACAAAATCAAATTTAATATGATATCAAATTCAAATTCGAATGCTAATCAAAATTCCCATAAATATTGAAATTTTGCTCAAGTATAGTCTAAATTAAAAATTAATAAAAATGAAAAATGAGAAAACCTTCCACAAGCCCTCTTTGTGTTTGGCGTTTACTCACCATATAGTGCCCAAAATAGCCGTCCATGTTATAATAATGACCAAAAATTTGATGGGAGGTGTAGGTTTGTTTTGGTAAGTCTAGTTGCTTAACTGTCATGGTATTGAACCAATTCACACTATAGGTGAACCCAAGATCATTCACCAGGATATGAAGTCTACGAATATACTTCTTGATTGCAATTTCGAGCCAAAGGTATGCATAATTGACACAATGGCTAAATATTTGTCATATTGTTTAAAAGGATGAGTATTAATGAATCTTATTTTTAGGTTGCGGATTTTGGACTTGCTCGATTCTTTCCCGAAACACATACCCATGTTTCTACTCGTGTGATGGGCACTTTTGGGTCAGATTTTCCTTTCTCATTTTTTTAAGTTATTATGAATGCTAAATAATACTCATATGTAAATGAATATTTTCTCAGATATTTAGCTCCGGAGTATGCTTTGACAGGGAAGTTGACTGAGAAATCAGATGTGTTTTCCTTTGGTATCATTCTTCTTGAATTGATTACCGGGCGTCCACCCGTTGATAAAGATCAATTCTTAGATGATAACATCGTTGACTGGGTTAGTTATCCTTTCTAGTTAGTATTGTCAATCTTTTGGTAGTTAGTTATGCTAATAATAATAATAATAATCTCATACTCAGGCAAGGCCATTGATGAAACGCGTGTTGAAGGATGGCAATTTTAGTTCATTAGTTGACACAAGAATGCAAAATAATTATGACTGCACTGAAATGGCTAGGATGATAGCTTGTGCCGCTGTTTGTGTACACCATTTGGCAAGACGAAGGCCATCAATGAGCCATATTGCTAGAGTCTTAGAAGGAAACTTGACACTCAAGCATTTAGATCACCACAGTTGTCATGAAAGTTCAGATCACGACAGTTAGCGCCAGAAGTAGCTATGAGGACTTAAGAACAACCCATGATCTTTGCCAGCCGAACAAATATTTTTAATGTGTGTGTGACATTGTATATTCTTTTGTCATATCTTAATATTCTTTTTATGTTGATATATAATTTCTAGATTCATTACCTTTTCTAAATGCAATATACACTTTTAATAACTTGTGCCAAATATTAGAAGTAAATATAGAGATGACAGGTTAAAAAAAAAAAAAAAAAAACTATTTTAAATAAGCTAAACTAATCATCCGTAACTAGGGCTGGGCAAATTTCGGGTCTAGCTCAAAAAAAAAAAAAAATCCGAAACCGGCTGAGAAACTGGAATGTTGTGTTGCACTTCGGTTGGTCCTCGGCTCCCACTTAATGCAATTTTCAGGTTTGGTTCTATGCTTAGGACTAGATCAAGGAAAACCAACATTACTAAGACCGTTTTGGCCCGTATATACAGGTGAAACAAAAAAGACCCAACAGGTTTTAAATACAATATATACGAAAATAGCACCAAAAGATCACACATGAGCAATCAATACATATAAATTTTTCGATAAAATTTACGTTCTCACACCCCAACTAAGATACTCGCGAAAGATTGGTTGGTGTTTTGGTTGATTTAGAATTAAAAGGGTGTGTATAAATTTTAGTCACCACATGGTGATTGCCCAAGGCATTTATATCAAGTTACATTAATGTTCCTTGATATGTAAAGATGGGAATATAATACTAATATTAATATAGGTCGAAGTCGATATGTCGATATAAATGCAAAGAAGGAAGGTTAGGTTAACATAGGGCGCGGTGGTTTGAGAGTCTACGTTGACGCTCATATCTTCACACAACAAATCCAACCCAACCCAACCATATATATATATATCTTCCTTCACACAGACAGAACAGAATAGAATAGAATAGAATCAATCGGTGATGGGGAACGCATCGTGTGTGCTTGCAGGATGCATAGACCAAGCGAGCGTGGGAATTGTGGAAAAATGGGGTCGGTTTGAGAAAATGGCAGAGCCAGGCCTCAATTTCTTCAACCCTTGCGCCGGTCAGTATCTCGCCGGTGTTCTCTCCACCAGGATTCAGTCTCTTGAAGTCAAAATCGAGACTAAAACCAAGGTTTATTCTCCTTCCTAATTGTATTGTTTGCTTAGAGTAATTAGCTAGGGTGGGCTTTTTTGTCAATATTCTTTGGCTATGCAGATTGTTTGAGATTTTTTGTCTATTGTGTGCTTGCTTAACACTCTTGATTAGTAATATCACCCTTTTTAGGTTCTTGACAGTAGAAAATTTTGTATTTGTAGTTGATTTTGATTCTAACTTCATATGGATGACACACTTGAAAAAAAGAGATTGACTTATTACTTCTTAATTCCAAAGTTGATTGCCATATATCTCCTACATAACTCATTGTACAAATTTTCTATAAAATTCAATGTGAATAAAAAAATATGTACGAAAAAGGTTTTGAAGGTGGGAACTTAAAAGCTGTGTTTATTGTTTCAGGACAATGTATTTGTTCAGATAATTTCTTCCATTCAGTACCGAGTAATAAAGCAAAGTGCTGACGATGCCTTCTACGAGTTGCAGAACCCTGGGGAACAAATTCAAGCATATGTTTTTGATGGTAAGTTATTTAGACACAACATTTTACGTTTAAATGAGACGTGTCAGGTTTCATAAGGGGTGAAAACACTTATAATAGTTTTTTGTTTGGAATATTGGATTTTAATAATCCCAACCATTCGCCGTTGGCCGCCAATAGTCTCAACTTCAAAAATAACCACTCGCAGTCCCAACTATTGACATATTGGCCACCAATGGACCCTGACTAACAGAACCCTAACGCCGTTAGTCTCTGGTCGCCGGAAAACCGTTTTTGTCCAGAAAAAGGTTTCTAAAGATCCGATTTAAGGTTACAAAGAGGTTTGGGACGAAAATGTTGAGTTTTCCGGCAAAAAAGTTGAGTTTTCCGGTGAAAAATAAATTTTCCGACGAAAAAAGAGTTTTCCAGCGACTTTAATAATTGAGGCTTTTACTAGAAAAAGGTTTCCAAAGGTCCATAATAAGGTTACAAAGAGGTTCGGGACGAAAATGTTGAGTTTTCCGGCCAAAAATGAGTTTTTCCGGCCACCGAAGACTAACGGCGTTAGGGTTCCGTTAATCAGGGTCCATTGGAGGCCAATATGTTAAAAGTTAGGACTACCAGTGGTTATTTTTAACGTTGGGACTGTTGGTGGTCAAAGACGAATAGTTTGGATTATTAAAATCCAATATTCCTTTTTGTTTCAGTTGTAAGGGCACAGGTTCCAAGAATGACTTTGGATCAGCTCTTTGAGCAGAAGGATGAAGTTGCAAAGACTGTATTGGAGGAACTCGAGAAGGTAAATTACGGTCATAAGGCTGATTATATGATATGTTCATGGTTTAAAACTATAATCAAGGTCAACCCTATTTAAAATCTGGCTGTGCAGGTGATGGGAGGATATGGGTACTCGATAGAGCATATACTGATGGTGGACATTATACCTGATCCCTCCGTGCGTAGAGCAATGAACGAGATTAATGCAGGTAGGTATTTGACCTGCCTGATTTCTGCAATTTAATTACCCGCTAGTTTTTTTGGATCATTAAATACTCAAGTGTTATTTTGCTACTAATATACATGAATATAACCTTGGTTTTTAAAACTTTTGATTATATAATAACAATATTACTAGGATATCGTAAAATTTACTCAAATTATGAAATTTTCTATGTATACTGCAAAAAAAAAAAAAAAAAAAAAACATGGGAGAGTTGATTGCAAATAGTTGAACTTCAACAAACATCTAGCTAACTTTCAAATATGAAAATTTCTTGGAACCTCTGTTTTTGTATTGTTGTAAATTTTTCGATCTATAACCTTTGTTATCAAATAAATTACCTATATACCCCTTATTTGAGAAACCTGTACTCAAAGCGTTGATGGTCATTAGCTACATCGCTAATTTGAATTTGCAAACATGTGATTATTATAACTGCAACTCCAGACTGATCAAAAGTTATGCCCGTTTTAAGTTGGGTCGTATCCGGTTGCTCCAAATATGTTGTATCAGTTCCATATCAACATTATTACTTTGAAAACAAATGAATATTGCCTAATGTGCTTACTAAAATAATCCTTTTTTTTTTAAATTTTTGCAGCACAAAGGCTTCAACTTGCTAGTGTATACAAAGGAGAAGCTGATAAGATTCTTCAAGTTAAGAAAGCAGAAGCGGAGGCTGAAGCCAAATATTTGGGGGGAGTTGGTGTGGCAAGGCAGAGACAAGCAATAACAGATGGATTAAGAGAAAACATATTAAACTTTTCGAATACGGTGGAAGGTGCATCTGCAAAAGAGGTGATGGATCTTATTATGATCACACAATACTTTGACACTATTAAAGATCTTGGAACTTCATCAAACAACACCACCGTTTTCATTCCCCATGGCCCGGGCCATGTTAGAGATATTGGCGATCAGATTCGTAATGGCCTCATGGAAGCCAAAGCAGGAGCCGGCTAAGTAAGTAATGAAGAGAACTACATGTTAGTTTTGAAGTATTTCTCATTTCTTTGATGTTTATGTGATGGTCACAATGGATTTGTTAACGGTGAATTGGTTAAAGTGCATATATATTCAGTGGGTGTGTTGAAATTACATGTAATAGTTGATGTCATGCATGAACATATTTGGTATAACTAGAATAAATTGCATCAAAGGCGGTTACATTAGTTGAAAAGGTAGAAGAAAGGGACAAGTTAAAGAGTGCATGTTGGTTTTGATGCTTTTCCTTCGAAACAACTCATTTACTTGAGTTCATTTGGTCGGATTCATTTTGTCACGAACCCAAAATGATACTATTTAAGAATGACCCTTTTGACCCAAACTCATTCTGCGCGCAACCCATCTTTAGCGGAACTTGTTTTACCTGTCATCTAACCAGGCCAACACGTTATGTCATATTTACAAAAAAATGTTATGTATGGCTATCATAAGAAGTTTACTACATTTTTACGCTTAAAAACAAACAAATCAAACATGCATGAGAGTTGGCAATAGGTCACCTGTATAACACATGATTAATGTTATTTTTTACATTTTAAAAAATAAATAAAATTAGGAGGCGAGGATCCATCATTCCTTCTTGGTACATGAAACACACAACTTCATGTTTAATACTTGTGTTATTCGTGTTTTCAGATACCTGTTTAACAGATAAGACATGATTTGCCAGTCCTACACTAGACGTTGTACCACTACAAGAAATCTGAGCAATAGCGGCGACGTATACGTGTATAGCAAAATACCAAACAAAAGATATGGAAATTTACACGATTATGAGCATACAAAACTGTAATTACACATTGATGCCATACTTGGAGGCTTTGATTGAACATTAATACTTGGTTTCGCAAGTTATGATAATTTGGAATACATTTTTTTTTAAATATATTATTGGCATACACTCCAAAAGTGCCCATTTGACAAATTATTAACTTTAAAATGTTCAAAGTTGAAAGTTAAAACATGATAACAGTAAATGAAATGTTCAAACTCAAAAGTTTAAACATGATAATAGTAATAATACAGTATAACTTCTAAGTCTGATATCTAGAGCTATTTTCTTCACGTATAAAAGCACATGAGTCTATTATAGTGTAAATTAAAATATTAAAAGTCTGCATCAATATGATATGATCGAGATTACCACATCACAAACATGGTTCTTAGATGCTTTGTGGTGTTTAATTAGACATACCATCAGTTATTTAAGAATCTTCAATATGGTCACTCCATATTCTCCATCTCCACTTCAACCCGGGCCAACGAGCCATGCACTTAGACATGAAAATACTAGATTCGGTATCAGCAACATCACCATGGATGAGCAACGAGACATCTGTCAAGCCAACACATTGGTCCAACACACGACAAACAGATGAGAAAGTCAACGACGGGTCAACTAAGTCCAAATATGCACAGATCGTTTTCAATCCTTTCCTCCCATCCAATATTTCCCAATCTTCTGCGTTCAAACAAGCTTCTAATTCCGACCAAGCACCTGAATAAATACATAGAGAACTCACGTTCGGGAAAACTGTGAACACCTTCCTTATGGTTAACTTTGAATCTCTGGCGTCTCTTGGTTCCTGGTTTCGCGAATCCAATGTCAGAGTTTCTACTGTTTTTGTGGTCGGGAATTCTGAAAGTAAGGAGCCAGTATATAAACAGCCCAACCAAAGTTGTAACACCTCGAAAATTTTGGGTTCAATAATAAAACGACACGTGTCATGTAAGACAAAACGCGTTGGAAACCCGGATTTAATAAAGATGTTTCGGTAGGATTAAAGTGGCGTCATGTTAAATTGTTACCTCTGAACGACCTCAAGTATAAATCCCAAGATCCGATTAAATGTTATACCCATCTTTATTACCCTCAATGCAGAGAATTCTTGTTAATAATAGAATTGAAAAGCATGATTTGATCCCACAAGTAAATTGATTGGTAAACCGATGTATACGGGTCTTGCTTTTGCATCCAAAACAAACATATCATTATGGTGGGGTTTGATACTGTGCAAGACCGTTTTGAGAAGTCCATAAGTGTTGGTATAGGACCCAAGATCGAAATAATTGGTTACCTTTACGAATCTTCAACAAAAAAAAAAAAAACAACAATTCTTGTCTCAGAAAGGGCTAGCGCACCGCTACATGTGTAGCGTAACGGTGCGCTACCATGTTAAGTCAACGGCCCATTGTTGTGGGCTAGCGCACCGCTACCAGTGTAGCGTAACGGTGCGCTAGCGGGTGCCAGCGACCAGAAACCTGCTGTTGGCTGTTGTACGCGATTGTGACCGTTTGCACCGGTTTTTATCAGTTATAAACGACCCCTAAACTATCCTAGAGCACTAGGACAAGTGTTGAATGATTGTGGAAGGTCCTAGAGTTAGTTGTCAAGTAGTTGTGGTGGATCCAAGTGTTATATAAAGCCACATTGTGCAACCATCAATCTTCACATTTGCATTTGATCTTTGGAGCATCCTGGAGCATAGGAACTCTCTCTTCTGATCATAAATCGTGCATTGGACTATTGTAAGTCTACTAGTTCTTATTTGGTTGTGTTTAGCTTAGTTATTTGGCTAAAAGTCAAACCGTCGTAATTACGGTTTGACTTCGAGATTAGTCACTAATGACTCAGTCTTATCTCGAATTAAAAGTAGTTTTAGAATGGTATTTATGTGGGAAATAAAACCCCAAAAGGGTTTCCCCTGATCACCATCCTAAGCAGGTTAAATGTCGGGTCAAACATTTACTTAAAAAGTCAACATATTGCTTAAAATGTCATTTATGCATAATTAGCTATCTAGAACATTTGTAACCTGTTTGAACATTGTTATAACTTAGAAATAAGTGTAAGAACATGTCCCAACATGTTCAACCCGACTATTTCCTGATTAGACCCGGTTCGGAACCGAAAGTCACATAGTTTGACTTTTCGGTTGACTTTCAGTTCTGACCCGTTTGGGCATATTTTAGAAATGCCTCAGAGCTTAAATTGGATTAGGATACATGTTAGAACAACCCTCTGTGATCATACACCTTGGTTCACTAGTTATCCAATTAATATGCATATTTCCGTTAATTGCTCATACGTTGACCGTTATGCCCTTATTACCTTAAAACATGATTTATGAAAATGTAAAAGTGTAGAAACCTTAAATATTGATATATAAACTTGTATGCAAAGTTTGACATCAGTTTGACTTATAGATTAAGAGTTATGCTCATTATCGCAAAACTAATGCTTTATGTTAACATAATGGCGTAATTAGCGTATAGCCTAGTTAAACATACTTTTTGGTATCAAACGAATTACCCACTGATGTAATATATTATTTTGGGAATTTTAAAGATTTTTAATTAATTTTAGGCCGAGCATAACTCATAGTCGTAGGCTTAACCCGTTAATTGTCGGTTTTGCCCTTACGGGCCATAAAATGAGTTTTACTTATCTAAACGGCTCCAAACCTTTTGCTACTAATCACATATGTTAAATAAATTATTTTAAGCCTTCTGGAAATATAAAAATATCAGATTTAAGTATGAAACCCGGAAATGGCCTTTAATCGCCATAATTAGCGTTTTTTAACGTATAGTGTGTCTTAGAATCATATTAGACATACCCGGGTTGATACCTACTGATATATGAGGCAAATTATGATATTTTAACAGTAAGCAAAGGTTAATAGACTCAGACTTCGTTTTTGAGCTTTGCGGCTTATGTGAAATTACCAAAATACCCCTACGGGGCATAGTTTGGTTAAATATGATAAATTTCACATATATGCCTTAGCCTACTGTTATAACACATCAAAATGAATATGTTTGCTGTTTACATCAGACCTGTAACTCAGTAGAACATATAAGCGCTTTTACAAACTTTAAAATGACCAAACTACCCCTACGGGGCATAGTTTGTGTTTAAATTAGTTCGGGGCATAACGAAAGACATCCTACTGATGTTACAACATATTTGAAGCATATTAACTTAGGAAACCTGTATATGGCTCTTACGGATACCCGTTACGCATATTACGCGTTCGGCTCGGTTTATGTAACAAGTTTACATAAATTAGCCGAAACGGGTCAAACCTTATCGGTTTTATCTCAAAATCCAGAATGTGATTAATAAACCCATATTAAACAAGTCTTCAAACTTGTCGGGTCTGAATCACATTCTATCCGGTCTTCGCTTAATCGTGCGTACGAACCGTATCTCCGAAACTAGCCGGTCTAAGCTTAAGCATAATTAAAGACCCGCTAGGATTCTAATGGGTTATATTTAACCTTCGTTCCAGATTAGGAGAAACAGTAAAAGCTACTTGCTATTTGATTATTGTGACTATACTTGCATCAAGGTAAATATTTTTAACTTATTTTCCCTATACGGGCTTGGGTTACGGTACATAGCGTACCGCTTGATCGGGCATCAAATCTTCCACGCTTAGTGGTTAATTGAATAATTTGATCGGCTCGTTTTAAACAGATGTGTTTACTTTACAGCCTTTGGGAGGTTAATGACCATGTCCCGGATATCCTCGGCATTATCTTACGAGATTGCCACGACCTGAGCACGGGGTGTAGGCGTACTCCCGTGTATAACTCACTTACAGTGGTGTGTCTATTGATCTTTAACCCGGATACATTCCGGGCTACTGAACGCATAAGTAACACGTAATTCGTTCACAAGATTATTATATTATCAAAATAATTCTCCCAAGTTAAACAAAAATGTTTATGCCATGTGCATCCAAACCAATTTTCAATCATTTTATAAAATGAGTCAGTTGAATGTATTTACCAGTGTAAACTGACGTATTTTCCCAAAAAGATTAAATGCAGGTACTAGGCGAAATAGGCTGGGATTCTCCTAAGCATCACTAGAAGTATCGCAAACTTAAGATGCCGATGTCTGTTGAACCAAAGACAATATTTTTATTATTCGATCCTACTGTGGATAAACACCGGATGATTTGTGACTTTGTTTACAATAAATAAATTCGGTTGTATCTTATTTAAATTTGCTTCCGCTGTGCATTATTATATTGTGTTGTTTGACTATTACGTTGCCAACCACGTCACGATACTCCCCCACCGGGCCCACCGGTGACACGTGGAAATCGGGGTGTGACAAAAGTGTTTTCAAGTTCTCAAACGTCTTGGGGCTGAACGCAAAGGCGTGTTTAAGGGTATTAAGGCTAAGATAAAAGTCAGATAACATGGGAGCTTCAACATGAATTGCAACAGGCACGAAACATTCAATTTTGAGTGTGACGAGGTTGGGCGTGATTAGAGTCAAAGAAGGCGGATAATCATACACAACCACATGACAGGTTTGTAGGTTGAGAAGGTGGATCTTTGGATCTTTAAGTTCTCTAACACCTACTAAGTTAAGAACTTGAAGATTAGGGAAACACGTGTTAAACTCGTTTAGGTGCTGGTCTTCTAATATTGTTAATTCCAGTGTCAAACTTGTTAGCATTGGCATTGGATTCAAGTTGACCACAGACAACTGTCCAAAATCTAAATGTAACTCAACAAGACCATGACCTGCATGCATCAGCATCAAAGGAAGGATAATGAATGTTTTAAGACCACCCGTAATGGGCGTGGTTTTTTTCAAAAAAAAGTCACCAAAAACGCCCAATATCACCCCACCACCGCCCCCCCTGGGCGTGATTGGTCAGTTTTTTTGTTTTCGCGTGAATAAAATCACGCCTTGCCCCTCATTTGTTTGTCCAATCATCCTCCATCTTCCAATTCTTTATCCAATAAGATTTTTTGATGGTTTTTCTTTTATTTAATTATATTACATCTCATTTAACATAATGTCCCACATCTGACATCCCCACTACACCCCTTTTGTAAAAAGGCCCAATAATGTCCGCCCATTGCTGACTGGGCTGCCACATGGCGCAAAACACCCTAGAGTGGGGCATTATTCATCCAACGACTACGCATGGTCTAACACAACTAAAACAATCATACATGTTAAATCAAACTTTTAAGTTTAAAATAACACCAAGTATAATTTATATTCAACTTAACAAAATCACAAGAATATATTAAACTTACAATACGCAGAAATCAGCGGCAAAACATTGATATAGGACGGAGGAAAACATAATGAAAGCGATTTCAATGATTTCGAAACCTTAGGCAGCCACTCCTTAGCAAAATCTTCATCGGTGGGATCAAAATCAACGTCGATACACACAGATTCAACCATTCGAAGTTTAGAAATAAGATCCAGAAAAACAGTCTTGAAAGAAGTTGAAACCATAGAGCTTGAATCCTTGGACCATATGTTCCAGTATCGAAGATTAATTGATCGGAGTTCTGGAAACACAGCATTGAAAGACTTGGAAGCCACACGGCAGCGAGCAACGTCGGCTGAGTCGCTGAGTCGACTCAGTATTTGGAGAAGAAGAGAGTCATGGAGTTTTTCCATGGAAACAATTACTTCTTTCAGAAAAGGAACAAGATGAAAAACCCTACGATGCCGTGCATGCGGGTTACGTGGTCATTTATGTAATTATGCCCTGTGGACTGGGCCTAAACCCGATATACAAGGTTCAACCTAATGAAAGCCTTTATAAGTATAGCTTACATTGTTCTTGAGGTGTACAGCCGGCTTCTTTTTTGTCCAAACCGATTCGCTTGCAACCAGTTCCAGTTTGGGTCAACAAAAAGCCAAAATCGGGTTTTTTGGAACTGGTTGACCAAAGGCTGACAACTGGGTTTGGACGGTTTGAACCGGGTTCTGGTCGGGTTTGATCACGTTCAAACTGATTTTAAAGTATAGTGATACGACCCTATTTCAACTATACTATTCGAGTCGAGCCTAACTGGTTCTTGCCATTGCCAACCCTGTTCCGGAGCTTGAATGGCTGATCGTGTTGGTAAATCAGAGTTCAAACGCAGCACTCAATACACGAGATTTGTGAGAGCAACTCACAACTTTTAATACTAATCAAACGAAAAACTAAACCAAGAATTACAATATCCCTATATTTATACTAAAACTATCATTGCTAAACAAGTTATCCCAATTATAAAATCAATTATCCAACACCAATACTAATCTAATACTTATAAATCAATTAATAATAAAACTAGATAACTATTTAAATTAAAGGATTATGATCAAATACAAAGGAAAAATAAATAAGAAGGATAAAAAGGATTTTGGTCCATTGATCTAAGATTTGGAGGGTTGAGATTAGTTTTAAATAAAAGAAGATAATGGAAGGGTATAAAATAAATCTTACATTTATTTATTTTCTCTCTCCACATGCAAGGCACATGTCAATTCCCCCATCAATTTAAAACGTCCGTAACTTTTTCATACGACATTTTTTTTAAAAGTTCACCATAATAACAAGGGTTTTTTTTTTATTTTTTAATATGAGTATGATATTGCTATATAAAAATAAAATAAAAAAATTCATCTATACTGGTTTTTTTTTTTTTTTTTTTTTTGCATTGTGTTAAAGGTTCGGATCGTTGTGTCTTTTATCTGGGTTTTGTTCATTACGTTTTTACTAGGACTTCTATATATTGTGTTATTATCAAAACTTATAACACAATGTTAATTTGGTTTCAGCCCACTATGTTTTTATCAAAACTTATAACACAATTTATGACACAATAAAGATGGTTTTATATTTTGGTACTCAATATATTGTGTTATAGGTTCTGGTCATTGTGTTTATTTTGCTATCCATTGTGTTTTAATATGTTGTTCATTGTGTATTAGTATGTTGTCTATTGTGTTTTAGTGTGTTGTTCATTGTGTCTTTTATTTGCTCTCACTAATTGTGTCTTTTATCTGTCGTCATCAATTGTGTTTTTAGTCTACTTTCCATTGTGTTTTTAGTTTAATACTCATTGTGTTTTACGTTATGTCCATTGTGTCTTTTATCTGTTGTCATCGATTGTGTTTTTTGGTCTACTTTTCATTGTGTTTTTAGTTTAATAGTCATTGTGTTTTACTTTATGTCCATTGTGTCTTTTATCGGTTTTCTTCTATTGTATTTTTAGTCTACTTTCCATTGTGTTTTCAGTTTGATACTCATTGTGTTTTATGTTATGTCCATTGTGTCTTTTATCTGTTGTCATCGATTGTGATTTTGGTCTACTTTCCATTGTGTTTTTAGTTTAATAGTCATTGTGTTTCACTTTATGTCCATTGTGTCTTTTATATGTTGTTATCGATTGTGTTTTTAGTCTACTTTCCATTGTGATTTTAGTTTGATACTCATTGTGTTTTATGTTATGTCCATTGTGTCTTTTATCTGTTGTTATTGATTGTGTTATTGGTCTACTTTCCATTGTGTTTTTAGTTTGATACTCATTGTGTTTTATGTTATGTCCATTGTGTCTTTTTTCTGTTGTTATCGATTGTGTTTTTAGTCTACTTTCCATTGTGTTTTTCGTTTGATACTCATTGCGTTTTATGCTATGTTCATTGTGTCTTTTATCTGTTGTCATCGATTGTGTTTTGGTCTACTTTTCATTGTGTTTTTATGTAACAACCCAACTTTTTGAAGTCAAAGTACAAGTCAAAGTCAAAGGAAGAAAAGATTGCTAATTCGATCTGTCATTCCTTGCTTAATTATTACTTGTACTCTTTGACTCACTAACCGATACTTTAATTTATGTTGCTTTAGTTGTATTATGTGGAGTAAATGCAATAAACGCAGTTTAAACGCTAATCTACTTAACGCTAATCTCATCGCTATCGCATCTCGACTCGAAACGCAGTTATGGATATTGTTTTACGTGTTTGTGCTATTATGTGTTACTTGTGCATGTTTATATTTAGTTATTTTTAAGGTGATTATTCGCAAACGCAATCGCAACTCTATCACAATGCAAGCTCATCGCGAACTCGAAATATAAGGCTTACTTTTAGGTTATGTGTTAGTTATATTATCTGTGTAACTATTGTTTAATACCATCGCATAACTTACTCGCAACACATCGCAACGCTCAACGCACGAAACGAAAAGTCGGAAACCCACCCACTCAAGCCATCTGATCGAAGGACCATTGGATCAAATGTTCATCCGTCTGGATGACCATCCGATCGGATGTCTATCCGATCGGAAGGCCCTCCGATCCGTCACACTTGCACCGCCTTTCTTCCTCACCGCCTATAAATATCTCCTGTCACATCACTGTTCATGTGATGTGACAGCTCTCCTCTGACCAGCGCATTCTCAGGCCTTTTTCTCTCGATTCCTCGCGATTCTTGTAAGTTTCCATCTCAAATCATGTACTTCTTTGATCCACACACACTTTCTCATCATTTTCACCATCAAATCTCATCATTTCACCATGAAATCGGTGGATTTGGGCTGTTCAAGGGTGATGTCATCATGGAGTTCTTATGAACATTGAAGTGTGACATCATCTCACCAAGAATAACTCAGATCTAAAGGATTTCTACAATGTTTAAACACTGATTTCACCCAAATCTAAACAAAATCAAGTGTTTCAAACTTTTCTTCAACATTATTCACTTTTCACTCAAAACTGTTAGAATCTGGACTCGTTCGGGTTCACTACTCATTCTTCAGTGGAAACCTGGACTGAGGATGGACTTCTAACGAGGAGACAACTGATTCACGAGTTGAACATGAACACCGTCATGAACCGCTAATTCGGATCGCACGGGGTGATTCCCATCCAACCGGATGAGTTGGACCTGATGGGGTTTCTGTTGTTTGACACGTTGTCTGTAACACCTCGTAAAATCACGTCCAATGATGTATTGACACGTGTAATAAACCCTAATGAAGTCAAACGTGGACTATGAAGGACTAATTTTGCGAAAAATAAAAAACTTTGATTATGGAAGGACTGGAAGTGTTAACATGCTTAAAATAAGTATCTGAATAACCTCTTACGGTATTCATATTCACAAATGAGCCACTCGTTGATCAAGAGTAGTCGTTTGCGTAATTAATTGAAAGTTTGCGCGATGAAGGGTTAAAAGTGTCAACATGTTAATTCTTACCTCTGAGTGACCTTTTTAAAAAACCGAGAGCTTCATGACATTTGATTATACTCTCAGGAATGCCAATTGTTGGCCATCTAAGGCTTTTATGCCTTTAAGTGACGTTACGCGCATCTTTGCAAGTTTAAGGGGGTAAAAGTGTCAATATGTTTAATTATACCTCTGAATGACCTTTTTACGAACCCGAAGCATCGTGATGTTTAATAATACTCCCAAGAATGCCTAATATGGATTAGATAAGGCTTCGATACTATTAAACGATGATATGCGCAAGCTTGCGCATTAGAGGGGCTATTTGCGTCAAACTACAAAAGTATGCCGACTCGTATGGTATCGAACCTTCCGGAATATGATCATAAGTTAAACATGCCCTAAATATCCTTTATATAGCTTAGATATAGGCTTAGAGGTGCTTGGTGCGCAAAAATAAACTTATTTGATCAACAGGGACTAAAAGCGTCAAAAAGTGCATAAGTTTGCATTTTCACGCATATCTTACGTTCTGAATATATCCGGACATCCAAAAATTTATGTAATTATTAAAATATTCTATTTTAGTGTTTGGCTTGATAAAATTCCATTCGTCGTGTAATTTGGATCGTTTTTCGCGTCCGTTCGTGTTTCGTCGTAATTAGCCGAACAACGCAACCGTACGACCAAACGAACTGACATTCGACATATTTTTGAGCATGTTTTATGTTCCCTATGTTTAGGCATCATTGTAGAGCCTTGAAAATGGCTTAACGGGGCCTTAAATGAGTCAGAAATGGCATTTAACCGTACGACCAAAGTTGCAATTTCTGAAAGCTGCTGCTGAACTTACCTGTTTAGGCGGGCCGCGTAGGCTGAAGACTCATCTTACACGGGGCGCGAGGGCCCCCAGACCTTCTGAAATCAGTTTGTTTCAATCCAGCTGCTGTTTCAGGTTTAGCACTTGGTTTTTCCAACTCTATGGGCTTGTTTTGGGCACCCATGGTATTGGAAATCAGTGGGTAACACATGTTGGGTCTTGATCGCAGCACGGGTCATGAGAAACGATCCTAACGGTTCTTGAAATCCTATATATACCCACTTGTTCTTGCTCTCATTTCACACTAGATTCGAATTGCTCTAAGTTGAAGCTTTATGCTTCATACCTGAGCATCCTAGATCAAATTCATCCTTGCTTGGACCCTATGTAAGTCCCCTTTTATGGCTAGTTATTTTTATTTGGCTTAAAAGCCGAAAAGTCAAGCGTTCGCGATAAACGCTTTGACTTTTAAACGGTCGAGCCATTGTTCGCAACGAACATGGCTACGTGATCATAATTAGATAGGTATTAAACCCTCAAAAGGGCACCTCCTAATTACCATGTTTGCTTAGTTAATTGTCGGGTCAAAGTAATTAAAACAAAAGTCAAACGAGTCGGTTTTTAAATAAAAAAAATTCATAACTAATGATGTAAAGGTAATAAAATCAGTTTTGTCACTTTAATAACTTGGTAAATATTAATTGAACATGTCTAGCATGTTCAACCCGACAATTTTGAATTTAAGCTCGGTTCGGAACCTAAAGTCGCAAAAGTAGACTTTTGCTTTGACTTTCAGTTCTGACCCGATTTAGCTTAGTTTAGATATTCCTTAGGGTTCCTTTAGGACCATATTATAGGTTAGTATAACCCTCTGATATTATACAACTTGGTTCCATAGAAATCCTAGTTCATTGCATGTTTCCGTTAATTGCTTAAATGTTGACCATAATGCCCTTTTGATATTAAAACGAGATTTTTTAAAATGTGAGAGGACAAAAACCTTTATTACTGATATTTAAATATGTCCTAAAAGTTTGACATCATTTTATGGTCTAAATTAAGAGTTATGCTCGATATCGTAAATGAAGACCTTTTTATTAATTAAACGACATATTTGATATAAATCCTATTTAAACTCAAATTTTGACATCAAACCTTTTGCCTATTGATGTAATATAATATTTTGAGATTTTTGAAAATTTTTATTAAATTTTAAGGTGATCATAACATAGAGTTCTCGCATAGGCTCGGTAATTGACGATAACGCCATTTTTGCTAATAAAATGAGTTTTATACATCCTTTACATGTCAAAACTTTTTCTATTGATTTTATATAATAAATAAGTTATTTTAAACTATAAAGGCTGGTCAAAATCTCAGATTTCCCTATTTAAACCGAATATCGTCAAATACCGACTTTTATGCGATTTAGGCGCATAGTATGGTTTAAAACCATACTAGGCATCTAGAGCTTGATACCTACTGATGTTGTGAATAAGCTTTTGTACTTTAACAGTAAATAAAAGTTTTGAACTCAGATTTCCAAATTTGACCCTTAAAGCTTATGTGAAATGACCAAAATGCCCCTACGGTGCATAGTTTGGCCATAAATGATAAATTTCACATATATATGATTTCTTACTGATATAACTTATTAAAATAAATATTTTTACTGATTATTTTAGACCAGAACTTCAAATTACTATTTAACCTCTTTTATAACCTTTAAAATGACCAAAATACCCCTACGGGGCTTAAATTGGTTTTAAATTCGTTTTGGGCATAATGGAAGGTATCCCACTGATATCACAACATATTTAAGGCATTTTAACTTGTGAAACATGTTCATGACTAATTTGGTTACCCGTTATGCATTTTTCGCGTTCGGTACGGTTTATGTAACTAGTTTGCATAAATTAACCGAAATGGGTTGAACCTTATCATTTTTACTTCAAAATCCAGAATCTGTTTAGTTTACCCACATTATACAAGTCTTCATACTTGTTGGGTCTAAATCACTTTCTAATCCGGTCTTCGCTTAATCTTGCGTTTTAAACCGTAAACCTTTCCTTAAAACTAACCGGTCTAAGTTACAACTTAAATAAGACCCGTTAGGAATCTAATAGGTTAATAAAACCTTCGTTCCAGATTGAGAGCCCCATTAGAGGTACTTGTGCTTGCGGATTTGAATATACGGCTGAGAATAAAAATTACATTTTAGCTCAGGTAAATACTTTTAACTTATTTTCCGTTATACGGGCTTGGGATGCGGTAAATTATTACCGCTTGGTCGGGTGTAGAAACCTTTTAATCGGAGATGATTAAATTGCATAATCCCGTTTTAATCAGTATTGCTTGATAACAAATAACATTGGGGGTTAATGACCGTGTCCTGCATATCCTTGGCTCATTTAAAAAGTGTAAATGGCCACAACTTAAGCACAAGGTGTAGGCATAACACCTCCTGTTGCATATGTAAAAGATATATTCACTCGTGAGGTAACTTCTTGTGAGTTATATTTATGGTGTGTCGATTAATCTTGTTCGGTTTGTTTAATCATCGGCCCCAAATGTTGGACAAACATGTAAATCTGATACAAGATTGTTATTAATATAATTGTCCTAAGTTATAAAAGAATGTTTGTGCCTTGTGCATTTAAATCAATTTTCATAAAGATTTTCAAAAGAGTCAGTTAATTGTATTTACCAGTGTAAACTGACGTATTTTCCAAAAAGGTTAAGTGACAGGTATTATACGTAAATTGGCTGGGAGCTCAGGGCGTTAATAAGGAATCTTGCAAGTTCTAAACGTCTAAAGTCTGTTGAACAGTGTTTATATTTCTGTTTTAAGATCCGCCTGTGGATCCATCTTACAATCCGTTTGTAATAATTGATGTTACTTTTGAATCGGCTTGTAATATATTTACTTTAGACTTCCGCTGTGCATTGAACTGTGATT
This sequence comes from Helianthus tuberosus, assembly GCA_030545235.1. Lineage (NCBI taxonomy): Eukaryota > Viridiplantae > Streptophyta > Magnoliopsida > Asterales > Asteraceae > Helianthus > Helianthus tuberosus. The sequence continues at coordinate 93,938,603 of CM060380.1, read as the reverse complement.
ATTTGACTATGATGATATCATCTACGTCACGATACTCCCCACCGGGCCCACCGGTAATACATGGAAATATCGGGGTGTGACAGGTTGGTATCAGAGCCAACATTGAGTGAATTAAACACTAGCCTTTTGTTTTTAATCTCAATGACACAGTAACACATTCCTTGACTTCCGAATCTAGACATGAACTAGGAATGATCTCATCCCTATTATATGTATACATTGTTTTCGATATTTATGCGTCTCAGGATCGTGTCGCTGAGCAAAGCTGCCATTAGTGGAAGCTCGCCAGACCCGAAGTATAAGAATGCTAAGCTTCTTACTACAGCTCGAATTAGCATACGACCAGTATGGAGAAAGGACCTTTTGAACTCATTAACTATATTTCAAATTTTATACCCAAGACTTTTGAAACTTCAAGTGAGAAGCAAGCATCAGAGGAGTTCATACCAGTTGTCCCTGAAACTCCCGCTCCAAAGATAGTACCTATTGACCCAAAGGACTCATATTTCTTACCTCCAAGCCTTGGAATCCCAAACTTGGATTATACCTGTCCTGACTCTATTCATGATTCATATTATTCATTAACCATAGAATCCTTGGATTCCACTTTTTCAAAGATTCCTAATATAGGAGATTTTGGCTACCCAAAAAAACCTTCTGTACCCGTATCGCGCTCAGGGGACCAAAGAGAAAACTTTCAGAATTAGAATGAAGAAGGAACTTCTTTGTTATGTTTCATTTCTATTTTAGTCCCTATAAGGACATATATATCTTTTAAGTCCCCGTGTGGGCGAATTTCCTTGTGTAAGACCCGTTTAGGGCAATTATTGTATTTTTGAGACTTTCTATGAAAAGTTTCCTATTTTGAAATTTACTTTGGTATTAAACAGTATATGTATGTATTATGTCCTAAATCTGAACGTCATTTCAATTTATGATTGCTCTGCCATTATATATCAAAGAAAATCTTAAAGGTACAACCTAGCCTATATGTCGTTTTCGACATAGCTAAAATGGTAAAGCCTTTTTAAGATAATAGATCCTTGTTAACACCTTAGAACGTGTTAATACTCTTGACAAATGTGGTTCGAGAAAATCACAATAGTCATCCTTACATTGGATTCTTCCAATTTCTTATCTAGCCTTGTGATTTAGAAATCATGGCTCAAATCATCAGATAATATGATCATATCATAAACATCCCTTAGTGATGAAATGCCTACGGGCTATATCTATTGTCCTAAAAGACAAAAGACAGTTGTAGTCTTTGACTCTCTGCCAAGAAAAGTAATGAACTATGTTCAAACCTTAATGCCTCGATCCTATAAGATCATGGCTTATAAATTCAAAACTGTCCTCGTGACAAGGCCTTTTTGTGCCATTTCAATATCCCTAATAGCTTATAACTGGATTAATTATAATGAAAATTTAAAATAAACCTGATTATCAAATTAACCAAATATGGTCTATTAATACCATGTTAATGAATCATCAAAGATGATGATTCCAAAATAGACTCCTAAGCAAAATTATTGGTGTTTGTTTTATAGAAAACAAGCTTCAGCATGTCTGAATCAGATGAAGTCAACAGTCATCCCAACATGAGGAATAACAATACAAGGATGAATGTAACGGCTGCAGAATTACAGACGATGATAGATAAAGCTGTCACTCAAGCCATTGACAGGCAGTTCAAAGATTCAAGTGGTGCTCATAGTGGGACCCAATCTGGGCCTTACACCAAACCACCTTCTAAGACACATACGTCTTATAAGAATGATTCTCATCATTCTTCAAATCAGAGAAGTGATCCGTCCTGAAAAATTGTGCTCAGTCAGGAGCCACATGTTAAGACCTGCTCTTATAAATACTTTGTCTCTTGCAAACCAAGGGACTTTACAGGAGAGAAAGGAGCCATCGATTGTATGATATGGCTGGATGAGATAGACATAGTAGTAGACATCAGTGGTTGTGCAGAGCAGGATATTGTGAAGTTTGTTTCACAATCATTCAAAGGAGAAGCGTTGGCATGGTGGAGATCATTGATCCAAGCCACGGGGAAGATCCTACTTTATAACTTGTCTTGGGATCAATTTGTTGCACTGATCAAGGAAAACTTCTGTCCTCAGCATGAGGTAGAAAGGATAGAAACATGCTTCTTGACTCTGGTCATGAAGAATTTAGATTGTCAGGCATATGTGACAAGTTTCAACACTATGTCCCGCCTAGTTCCCTATTTAGTCACCCCTGAACCTAAACGCATAGCGCGTTTTATTGGGGGCCTAGCACCAGAAATTAAAGGGAATGTTAAAGCATCTAGGCCTACCACATATAGGTCCGTAGTGGACTTAACCTTATCTCTCACTTTAGATGCAATCAGGAATAAGTCTGTTTAGACTTCTGACGAGGGAAAAAGGAAAGGAGAAGAGGAAAGCTCTCATCAATCTAACAAGAAGAAGAAGGGAAGTTCTGAGCACAGGAAAGATTCTGAGTTTAGGAAAAACTCGAGTCAGTCTACTAACAGACCCAAATGCAGTAACTGCAGAAAGCAACATTCAGGAAAATGTACAATCGACCCACGTGCTAAATTGTGTGGAATTTGCAAGACCAAGGGTCACAAGACTTTAGATTGCAAGGAGTTGAAGAACGTGACTTGTTACAACTGTAACGAGGAAGGGCACATCAAAACCAACTGCCCAAAACTTATAAAGAAGCGTGGAGAGGCCAAGAAAACAAACGCGTGAGTCTTCCAGATGGACATCCAGGAGGCAGTACAGAATGATAACATCATAACAGGTACCTTTCCTTATCAAGAGGTTTATGCAGAAATTTGTTTGATTCTGGCGCAGATAAGTCTATTGTGGACAATAAATGTTGTAAACTGTTGTATCCGCCTGTTAGGACTCTAGACATATAACGCGATGTAGAATTGGCCGATGATACTTTAGAAACTACTTCATCAATTTCAGATGGATGCTTTATATCCATTAGGAATCACTCTTTTCCAATATCCTTATGGCAAGCTTTCAAGCTATCCAAAATCATCAATACGATCAAGACAGATGTGACATTTTGATCCCCTGTAAAAAAGGTGATGGACTAGGTCCAAACCTTAAATGAAATCATCAATACGATCAAGACAGATGTGACATTTTGATCCCCTGTCAAAAAGGTGATGGACTAGGTCCAAACCTTAAATGCCATTGATGGTCTTTATATGACCTAGGCTAAATATAATTGATATATATTTAAATAACATTCATTAGGAATGTTTGTACTGTATTAGCCTGTATGGTTTAATGATACCATGGTTAGTATATGCTAAGACATCAGGATGATGAATAGCTGTTGTAGTGCAACTAAGAAATTGTTTCATTTGGTGTTAGGGACCAAGTTTCGAGTATGACAAACTCGGATATGGCAACCGTCGATCGCGTCATTAATGATGCGACACATGCTAATGATGCTACAATTGTGAACCTCAAAATTAACAAAGATGTTCTCCAAGTTATGATAGACGCAACTGTTGGAAAAGCTGTGAGGAAGGTCGTGAAAAATTTCAAAGAGCCCAATGCTACTTGCTCCAAATCCCATTTAAGATTACACTCCCTTACTCACGAGAAGGATATTGTTCATGCTTCGGATACAAAGAATGAACTAAAAAGGAAAAGGGAGGAAGATAACTCCCAGACTTCTAAGAATAAGGGTAAGCTTAAGTTCAATAAGAACAAACAAAAGTCCAACAAGAAACCTGTATGCAAGACCTGCAAGAAGCGCCATATAGGGAAGTGTAGGTTCGAATCAAAATCCCAGTCACAGCCTAGGGCTGGTGGGATCTGCAAATGAAGAGAGCATAAAGCGTTGGATTGCAAGGACATAAAGAACGCAGTCTGTTTCGGTTGTGGTAAGAAAGGCCACATCAAGACCACATGCCCTACATCTGCCTAGGGAAGTACGACTAAAGATAGAAAGCCTAAGAATGAAAGCGTTTAAACTCTCCTGATGGACGCCAGAGGTAGTTCATATCAAAAATGACATCAGGTACCTTCTTTAAAATTCATTGGTAATATAAGTGCTAAGAGTTCGGTTTTGATTCGGATGCTAATATGTCACACCCTGACTTTTGCGGAAGCGTATGATGTGTGACTGGTTTAATATCATTGCATTCAATCATAATAAACAACTACATGATCAAAACGATGTTCATCCATTCATGAAATTTGAGTATTACAAACACCGGTTATTTAAGTTTTAAAGCACAACCTTCGACTAGGTTATAAACCAACAAAAGTGGATGACATCTAAACTTGAAGTCTACTTCTAGAAACAACACCCGCGCCCAAGATCCAACCTGTCACCTGAAATACATGTAATTTTGGAAAACATCAACAAAAGTTGAGCGAGTTCATGCGTTTTGTGTGAGTAATGGTAAACTTGTAAACCTTTGAGAGACTCCTTTGAAAACAGGTATGAAAAGCGTGTATGAACATATCAAATAAATGTTTTACAAGGACATTAAGGCATGTGAGGACATAGGGAGCACTCGAAATGAGTAGGCATATACCCTTGTCGATTTCCCTCGACTATGTCGATTTCCCTCGACTATGTCGAATTTCCCTTCGACTATGTCAATTTACCTTGACTATGTCGATTTCCCTCGACTATGTCGATTTCCCTCGACTGGGACACCGAAGCACTCAAGTGATCACATGAGGACCATTGTTGGTGCATATTCGGTGACAACAGCTTAATAATTTAATTATTTAGTCTTTGGATATTTTGTATTGGGGTTTGCTTATTGGTTAGTGAGTTTATTTGTTGTAATGGGCTTGGAAAATGGCCTAGCCCAGTAGGAAGCCCAGTTCACAGACATGTGGTATATAAACATGTTTTGTGATTAGGGTTTTAGTTGTAAGAGGAGTTAGAGAATTCTAGAGAGAGAAAACGTAGAGAGAGAAAGTAAAAATTCGAAATTTAGGGTTCTTGAGGCAAGATCACAGAGAGAGGCTGTGAGGTTGTGTGGTCTTGAATTGATTATAAAACTTCAAGTTTGGATAATCAATAGAAGCCCAGTTTCTGTAACAAATCTGATCTAGAGGATTCCGCACTCTAGGTTAGATATACAATTCTGTGACGATCCATATGAACAAGGGGACCTACAATTGGTATCAGAGCTTTAGGATCTTGAAGAAGCTCGGTTCAGAATTGCAGACTGCAGATTCGGGTTGAAAATTGGAAGAAATTTCGAAAATTTTAAAACCTGATTAAGGTTTTCGAATTTTTTTTTTGGTTTGACATAATTTTCGAAATTGGTTTTAATCAGATTTGGTTGTTTTGATCTTACTGTGTTTTGAGTTTTGCTGATTTGCATGTTTTCAGGACAATTTTGGTTGTTTTTTGAAGAATATTTGGCAGGAATTCGAAGACTGTTCTTCGTGTTCTTCATATTTTTCTAAAAATTACTGATATTTTGCTTAGTGATTCTGCAGGAAACTGTTAGAAGGATCTGGAAAATCTGCAGAAAATTCGATCAGATTGAGTTTCCATAATTTACTAGCATAATTAACAATTTCGCAGCAAATTTAACATCTACACTGACAGACCAGCGAATTTGTGATCTAGCAACTCGGTGACCGGCGAAATTAAAATCCAAAGGAGACTTTGGTAACCGTTTTAATTGTCCTCAGTGACATTATTACGGTGATCGGTGAAGTTACCAGAGTCATTCAGCGAAATTAGACTAGCATAATTATAATTACTCTACCAGCATAATTATAATTACTCTATCAGCATCTTTAACTTGGTTTGCTAGCATAATTAGTGTGAACCAGCGGAATTAAGTTGACTTGCTAGCGAAATTAGTAGAGGATTTAAAAGGTGGAGTATTTATTTTTGTATAGGAATTAGATACGCATAGAGGATTTAACGTTTTCGAAGATAGAAAGTGATCCGTAGCTCCTCTCGACAAACCGTTTGCATGGTTGGATTCGTTGAATTTTTAGGGCAAAAAGACTCTGGAATTTCCTGAATTTGGTTTTCGACATTATATATCATTGGATTCGTTTTTTTGAGACGATTCTAACGGTATAATTTGGTAAAAACTGTTTTCGGAAAAATTTTGTACGGTTTTTTCTGTACGATTAAGGTAAAAACGTGTTTAAAGATGGTTAAAATGGACAAGGTCAGTGAGACTGTTAAGAACTGGCCAAAGCTTACAAACGTCAAAGAATATGTTGACTGGAAAGAGAAGTTTGAATCGGTTGTGAAGAGTGAAGATACCAGAATGTGGTATTGTATGATAGATAGATATGTTGCTCCTACGCGTCGTATTGAAGGAATATTTAAAGTGATTTCTTATGACAAGATGGATGAATCTGAGAGACAGGTGGTTGATGCTGAGAAGAAAGCTTTAGCTGCAATAAAAATGTCCTTACCTGATGGCATCAAGCATACCTTTACGAAGTACACTAATTCAAAGGATATGTGGGATGCATTAGAAAAGCGATATCAGGGAAATGCAGATGTTGTGGTAGAAGAGAAGAAGAAAGCTGTTGAGAAGAAGGCTGTAGAAGTTTCAAAGTGCATGAATGGTGTGAATGAACTTACAACAGAGGTGAAGGTAACATCAGAACCTGTAAGTCATACGTGTCATAATTGCACTGAACTACAAGGTAAAGTTAACAGACTATCGGAGCAAAACAAATTCCTGTTAGCTGAATTAGAAAAGTTGAAAGAGTCAAATGTTCTTTTGATTAATCGAGAGTCAAATTGTTTAAATAAACTCAAATCAAATGAACAAGAAATTAACAGTTTAACAAGCAAAGTCAATGAACAGTTACAGATCATTGATTTGGCTCGTGAATCTCTGAAAGAAAAGACTAACGAGCTTAAGGAAAAGTGCACAGAATTGGCTGATGCGCAAGCCAAAATTGTAGAACTTCAGGGTAAGTTAGACAAATTTGAAAATTCTTCATTAGTTAGGACTCACGTTCAAAAAGGGCTGAAAAAGAGTAATGATAGAACGGGAGTGGGGTTTAGTAAAGCTTCATCTTCTAAGGATCAAGACTACTCTTTTCTGCCTGATGAGAATGAGCTAATTAATTTTGTTACCACTGCACAAGAGGTAGTGGATCCGATAGCTGTGGACTTGCCAAATAGTCCAGTTACTTTGAAAGAATCTGTAGGATCTAACAGTACACCTCATAAATCGGATGAGGATACTGAAAAGGAAAAGAAGAAAACATTTAAAAAGAGATTTAACAAAAAGAGAATTTATAAGACAAAATCTTTTTTTAAATGTCACACTAAAGGGCATGTGGCGAGTTGTTGTCCTTTGAAGAAAAATAAGCAAAAAGTTGATGAGGTTAAGGATGGGAATAGGGTTGGTTTAAATGTGCAACCACATTGTCAATATAATCAACCAAGGTTTAAATCCAAGACTTCACCGCCAGGAAGATTTGATAGACCAAGAAGTAATTCTACACAATTTAGTCATTATAATGGTAAATCAAATCAGTTTCAAAGTCAAAATAGAAATTTTGGATATCAAAATCGATACCAGTCTTTTAGTAATCGGAATTTTCAAAGAAGAAACAAACATAGGGGTTTTAGTAACTCAAATGTTTCGCAACATCCAAATTTTTTTCAAAATTCATGGTATAATAATGGGAGAAGAAGGAATCAAGATAATAATTTTCAAAGGTCGGAAAATCCGAGAGTTTATTGGAACTCTTATGATCAAAGACCTAGTGAAAATTATAAATCTTGTTCAACAACGAGTAAAACATCCAAAACACCAGAAAGGTGTGATGGATATTGGTTAGAAGCTTCATATATGGATTTAAATGGTCTACCCATGTTAAGTCTAACTAAGTTGTTGAGAATGTGCAGGATGACCAAGAAGGATTGTTGATGTGTTCAACAGTGGTTGTTCCTGTAAAGCGTCTGAGGTGAAGAGTAGGTTAAAATTGGTAACTAACTATTTACTTTAGTGATTGTTTGAGGATTTATTGGTGAAAAACTTATTGTCAGATTAAAGTGGGAGTTTGTTTGTGTTTGTAAATTTGTGTTTTTGAAACTTACTCCATAAAAACAAAAATTTAGGGGGAGAAATCACCCTAAGCCAAAAAGAGTTTAGTTAGTTCGTGTGTTTAGGGGGAGTAAGTTATAAATTAAAAATTAAAAAAAAAACATTGAAAAATGAAAAACAAAAAAAAAATGAAAAATTGAAAAAAGAGATTTCATGGTGTGAAAAAGAAGAAATGATAGTACATCAGCGAGTTAGACTGTCACACTGAAATTGAATTTAAATTGCTTAAGTGTGATAGCAGCTTCATCATACGATGTACCAGTTGGCAAAAAGCAAGAAATAATCAACTTACCAATGTGATATAAACATAAACGAACTGAATATGAGTGGGGAAGACATCGGTGGTGTATGGTTTAATGACCTTAAATCTTGCTTTGATAGATTGCCAAAATCTGAAGTTTTGAGTCTTTATACTGTTATTTCATCTGGGGATATCAGGGTTGTCCTTCTGCTGCATCCAGATACATGCTGACCTAGGCACAACCAGGATATCTTAAAAGAAAAAAAATGCCAAATTCCATAAATGAATAAGCTCTCCTAGAGAGTCATTCAAATGTGCAAAATGCATAAATCGTACCAAAAATGGTATTTGTCTTAGCCCTCGTTAGATATTTTGGTCTCTTTGTTGTACGGAAGTACTGACCTGATCACCAATTATCTATACGTTGTAAAACAGAACAGATGAATTCAGTATACTCACCTACTACGATAAATCTTTGTGCGTACCTTGATCGCGGGGGTATATCCTGAAGTGGGACACGCTAGTATATCAGAATAATATTACCTTAACGTATCATACGGTAATGGAACTTGAAATGTTCATGCATTTTGTTTAAGTGGACAAGCATACTGGTAATCGTCTTGAACTGCTTTTCACGAAAAAATATATAAAGAATTATCTAATAGTGTGAAAACAGTTTGATTTTGTTGATATGATCTTCTTACCAGTGATTCTCACAAAAATAGAGTGTTTATTGTTTTTGTTATTTACTTGCTTTAAAAAATATCAAAAATTCCAAAAATATTTTCTTTTTAAAATACTTCCATTTTGAACTGACAGGTAGTTGTTTTTGCAAACTAAGATAAAATATTGGTTTATCTTTAAATGTGAAAAAGACTAATGGTTTTTCGAGATACTTGCTTGTGTTTCTAAACAGATTGATGTTGTTATCAAAATGATGTGCAGAATACAAGTAAAGTGCAGATTGAGAGTGAAGAATGTGTGAAGATGCATGGTAGGATCCTTCTACTATATTGTAGAAAGAGAGAGATATGGAAGAGTTGGAGTTTACTTGCTTAACCAAGGATTGCTAGTTCAATGATCTACAAAGAACGAAAGTTTTGGAGATTGGAAGCATCAGCTAAGGGGGAGTCTGTTGATGTAAGAAACTGTGTAGCTGACACTATCCAAAGACCAAAAGAACACAAGATGTTTGAAGACAAAGTTACACTATGAAGCTATTGTCAAGGGGGAGTCTGTTGGTGCATATTCGGTGACAACAGCTTAATAGTTTAATTATTTAGTCTTTGGATATTTTGTATTGGGCTTTGCTTATTGGTTAGTGAGTTTATTTGTTGTAATGGGCTTGGAAAATGGCCTAGCCCAGTAGGAAGCCCAGTTCACAGACATGTGGTATATAAACATGTTTTGTGATTAGGGTTTTAGTTGTAAGAGGAGTTAGAGAATTCTAGAGAGAGAAAACGTAGAGAGAGAAAGTAAAAATTCGAAATTTAGGGTTCTTGAGGCAAGATCACAGAGAGAGGCTGTGAGGTTGTGAGGTCTTGAATTGATTGTAAAACTTCAAGTTTGGATAATCAATAGAAGACCCGTTTGATTGTGAATTCTGTTTCTACTCATCTCTGTAACAAATCTAATCTAGAGGATTCCGCACTATAGGTTAGATATACAATTCTGTGACGATCCATATGAACAAGGGGACCTACAACCATGAGTGGGGCTCGGCCGTACCCGTTAGATCTAACCTTCGTGCCTAATTAAGTATTAATGGCATTTCAATATTTAGTCTAAGCTCACATGATCTAGTAGTTCATTTCATAGGCAATTCATACCGTTTAAGTATTCATAACAAGTATTCCACCCCCGAGAGTTATAAAACCAAAAACAGTTACGAAAAAAGGGGGAGATGAACTCACTGTTTTGCGTATTCGATACTCGTAACTCAAATCTCCTCAGCAAACACGACTCCCTACAATGTACTAGGGTCTATTAGACGAACGGGCCGTGCCTTGGCTCAGTATTTACGTTTTTGAGTTACGTTTCTTTTATGTCTCCAATATTATTCCAAGTTATAATTCCTTGTTAAAATAATAATTATTTTAACTTTAAATTATTTTTAATTTTGGAATAATAGTTAAACAATATTTTTGTAACAATACTTCTCAAGTATTTATTTTCGTATTTCCTTTCCAATAATGGGGGTATTCTCATACATGTGTATTCGTATTCTCGTATTTGTAGTTTCCAAACTAATATATTTTCAAGTCTTGCTTTAGAAAATATATTTAAACTTGTTTTGTCCCAAAAATAATGTGTGTCAAGAAAATATATATTTTTCTCAAAAATCATATATCTTCTAAATACGCTAAGAAAATATATTTTTACTTCTCAAAAATAATATATCTTCTCCTTGTCGAAAATATGATATACTTTGTAATAATACTAAAAATCATACTTTCATTTCTTTCGTATCCAAAATAATATTTACCAAAAATATATTTATAACGGTATTTTCCGGAATATTTGTAAGTTACATTCTATCGTTCGGTTCCACAATATTAAGTGGGTAACTTATATATGTATTCCTTGTGATTTTTGGTATTATTTTGGATTGTAAGTTTCTTGGTATTTTGTTAAGTCATATCATTTTAAATCCTAAAATAATATAACTAATACACAAAGTATACAAATAATCACACACAATGTCTCTTTAATGTAAATATATATTCTAAATACATATTTATCCATTTTTATTTTTAAAAACCAACCTCCAATACTTGTATTTTGTAACAAAATCTATAGCAAAGTTTATATTGAAAACCATGGTTAAAACTCACTTGTAAATACTTGTTTAGAAAATATTTTTCTAAGTGTTCGTATTTTTAGAAAATTTCACCATAGTTTCCTCTAAAAATGGAGGTGTCCATGCTTTTTAAGCATATCATTTTCTTTTCAAAAATCATCATAAGCAATCAACAATCAACCCTAAACAACTTTCACTTACCAAGTTCCAAAATATTTCATTTTACATAATAGTCATGAACTTGAGTTTTCATAAAAACTTGTAGTAACTTGGTAGTATGTTTAGTAGATTTAGTTACCCTTTAAAGTGTGTTTATTTTTTTAAAAATCTCATACTTGAAAGATTTGAGTGTTTACAACTTGTTAGATTATTTTTCCAAAAATCATTCTTTTGAATTTTTCTTTTCCAAAAATCATTCTTTTGAATTTTTCTTGTACACAAAGTGTTCTTATACTTGTTTTATCACCAAAAATAGTGTTTATTTAAGTAAGAACCAAGATCTTCTAAAAATCACATTTTGAACTTGGTTCTTTTGGAAAACCATTCATAAATCTTAGATCCATAAGATTACTAACTCACTTTGTTTATTATTTTTCAAGAAATCACTTTATTCTTCAAGTTCATGCTTAACACATGAGGATGATCATCTTGTTTTATCACATAATCATCCTCTTTCTTGCTAGATCATGTGTTTAATCACAATCTAGCAAGCTCCTTATGATGATCAACATCATAATCTCAAGTAAATAACAAGCAAGTATCATTCATACCCTAAACAACATAGTTTCATCATATATCAAGCTTATGTTAGAGATTTATGATTAGGTTCTTTAGTGTTCATCTTGTTCATCAATGTATAACATCTTTTAACCAATCAAAATTAGAAGTAACAAAGGGTTACAAGGGCCTTACTACTAGCACAAGGCTAGGGAAGAACACTTGGTGTTGATGGTGACAAAAGTGGAGGATAATAGCAAATGATGAAGGTCCTTCAAGATCCAAGAGCACCAAGCTTCATAAGTCACCTTCTTACACCTTGAGTGATGGAGAGTGTGAAACCCGTGCCTTAAAGTGTATTAATTTATGTGTTTTATTATATTTTCAGTGATAATGTGTCTCGAATATGTTAACTACGTGTGTTTGTGGTTTTACAGGTAAAACGTGTAATACCGCGGAGTTACAACGATTAGCGCACAAGTGGGTGTTGAAAGACAAAGAGAAGGATTTGATAAGTCAACATTAATGAAAGGCATCTCATCATCATTTAATTAAAAATCATCATCACATCAACACATAATTGGCGGCTAACATAGGAGATTTGGGGATTATTATTTTAATAAATCAACATCATTATTATTATTTGTGGAACAAGTGGGGGCCGACATCTTGAGGTGGGAATTAATTGAAAATCACATCATAGTGCATGTGAAGGAGGGGTAGACGCACAGGAGGAACACGATTGTCTTGAGGTTATTATTTTTAAAAACATAAAAACCATCATTCCTTTAAAAACATCACGTTGACTTGTAAACATGGGCTCGCTAACTTGTGGGGGCTAGAGGGCCATCACACTTGGGCCGACATATTGGGATGACTTCTGAGGGCAGCCGTGAACAATTTTTTGGGGGCCTGGATTATCATCGAATGAGGGGCAGCCGTAGAGGATTCTTCTTTTTTGGCTCATTCATCAACATCATCGATCAAGCACATACCGAACCAATCATGTCTTCATCACTATCTCAAGCTTGTGATTGCGTCCATTCAACAATGAGCGGCTAGTCTCGTCGGATTCACCCCGGTGTAGATTGTTGTAAGATTTCTAGGGTTTATGTATTTGTAGTTTGATTCGACTTTATGACAATTTGTATTGATTTTTGAAACCATTGACAATAGTTTACATTTGTTTCGTATTCGTAAATTGTCGAATGATGATAAAGTTATGACTTTGTGAAATGGTTATGTATAGTTATGCGTTGTCGTGGTTAGGATTTACTTGTGTTGATTACAAAGTGCATTCTTGTCCGTTCTTCGGGACGTTGATAGTTATTGGCACCTAAGTCATGGTACACTAAATCCGTTAATTGTTATGCAATTGAGTTGAATTAAAACATGTAGGAACCCTAGGACTTACAATTATCGAACCGGGTGTGATCCGTATTCTAATTTCTTGCTTCAACATTTTAGTTTAGTTTACAAGTTTAGTTAATAAATCAATGTTTTAGATAATATTAATTTGTCGATTCACTCTGATATCCTTTCAAACTAATTAAACAAATAAAATTAGCAAACTTCATAATCACCTTGTTCATTATTTGTAAATAGTCTAACTAATCGAACTGGTCGTGTGATACTGACCACCTGCTCTTCGTGGATACGATACCCGACTTACCCTAGCTACCTAGGTTTAATTGGGTTTTTGACTGATCGGGACGACACGGTCACGTCAAAATGGCGCCATTGCCGGGGAGCTAGTGCGCTTAGTATTTCATTGCTTGTTCGATTTTAGTTTAGTTTATTTTCTTTCCTTTTTCTTGTATATTTGTGATTTTACTTCGGGTGGTCGAGCTTGTTTGTGCAGGTACATGTTTTGCAGATACCATTTTTAAATATGAATTGGGTAGATGATGATCCGTGTGAGTGTTGCGGAAGCGGAGAGCATTATTTAGAAGATTGCTCTGTTTTCCACGAAAAAGTTCAAGCCAACAAGGATCGGGAAGACTACCTCAGTGGATTGTATGAATATAGGGGGGCGGACTATGAAGATTTCAATGGTCCATCCTCATATTATCCATACGATAATCCACCACCACCACATTATCAAGAGTACTACTATGAAACCGAATTGCCACATTTCTCAAGTTACCGGGAGGTGTATGTTGATTATTATAATGAATACCCTCAACCGGCATACGAGGAACCTCAAGACTCAATAAGTTCCAAGCTCGATGCCATCATGAATGCCATCACCACTTCAAATCAAGAGATTAAGATGGAATTTGAGGCGAGAGACAAAGCTCATGAAGCCTTGGCAAAGAAAGTGGGTCAACTCGCTGAAGAATTGGCTCAACTTAGACGAGACCAAGAGGTGTTGGCTAGTGGTACAATGGTGGATGGTGATGTGGTGGAAGAGGTTATTGAACTTCTGGAGCAAGTAATTGAATGTTTGAACCGAGCGGAAGACATGACACCGCAAGACGAATCGGATTCGAAAGAAGCTCACGTTCATATTCATCCTTCTTCCAAACTTATCACTCCAACCAACAAAGTTGGGGATGCGGGTACGTGCATAAGGATTCGAAGGGTGGCGTTGTAAGACATTAGCCATATTGTTAAGAGACGACCCCGACGTTGTACATTGTGTATGCCGAATATAATTAAAAGAGTATGGATTCGGCATGCTAATTACCGAGCGTATGTTGGAAACTCGGTAGGCAAATGTGCACTTCGACCACCATGAGAGGTAAATCAGGTATGATTGTTGTAGAGTTTGTATTATTATTTGTTTTATTTTATTTTAGTAGTTAAATGAACGTTGTGGGTGTGTTCCCTATATAACCCTCACGAGACCTACTCGTCCTCCCGAGCTATCGGGTGGTTTAAAAGGGCTTGTTGCATAAGCTAAATGCAACCGTGATTCCTACGAAAGTGAGTTAGGTTTGTTGTTATTGTAAATTATTTTTCCACATAAATCAAAGTAAATTAATGTATGACTTGGTAATATTTTCATAAAAGTGGTAGAAGTAGGTAGCTAATAAATTTTAATGGTTGTGAGAAGCATACTTCTACACAAGGGTTAAGATTTGTAGGTACATCATGTTCGTGAGACGACCATTTTGTTGAAGAGATGAAGAGCACACAAGGAACTAGCGAAAACCAGGTGCATACGTTTCTTTTTATCTTTGATTTTTAGTTAGCAAATAAGTGGATTGTATTTTGTATTTTAATTTTTCCGGGGTGAAATTTTGGGGCGGTTAGTCGTGTTACATCCCTTGTGCGTTTAAAAACTCTAGTTCTCACACATTGAGGCCAATGTTTGCCTCAAGTGTGGGGATGGGGAAGTTAGTAAAAGTTTTTGATTTTTGACCCGTTCATTTAAACACTACACATTGAGGACAATGTTGACCTCAAGTATGGGGATGGGGGAAAATTTTCAAAAATTTTTCAAAATGTCTTTGTTTGAAGCAATCTAAAAAGCACAAGTAACTAAGTTAACGAGGGATGGCACAACCCATTTGGTCTTTTGTCATTGTCAAGTTCAAGTTAAAAGCATGACGAGTATTTAGCGGGTGGTTATTTGGGAATAATCCGCCTAAGAAACTAGCATATCATGCATGTCACATACCATACCCTTTATATATGTGAGGTTTTGAGCCACTTTTACATCATAGGATTACATATTTATGTTTCTTTGTTTGAGTGGACCATTAGTCACGTATTGTAGAACTTGCGACTTTTGATATGTTTGAGACTATAGACCGAATACAAGCACAAGAATGATTAAGGCATTAGGTAAACCTTTTCCTTTAAAACCATTTATCCATCCTTACCCAAATAAATCCCCTAGTCGCCCACTTTGAGCCTAAACATTTCGTTTGACAACCCTTTAGCCCATAACCTTAACCCGTTTTCTTTTAAACCCGTGTGATGAAAATTCGATTGTAGGTCTATTTGTTTGTATAGTTGTGCTTTACATTTTGCGAAAAAAAATCAAAAAATTCAGAAAAGTTGTGAAAAAGAAGAGAAAAATTGTTGAGAAAAATACAAAAAAATATGAGTAGTAGTTATTGAATAAAAGGTGAAACTCGTTGCCTCTTAGCTTGATGTTTATAGTTTACTCGTGTTTAGAATAGTTGCATTGTAATAAAAATCGAATTTTCATCACCTTAGCCACTTTAAATATCCTATTTCCTACCCTTAGCCTAGCCGCGTTACAACCCTTACAAAGACCTTATGACTTGTGCTTAGTATTTGTGTTCGGTGGTGAAGAATGATTGAGTCGCAAGCCTATGCGGGTACGTGTTCTAATCGGTTTTGAGTGATTACTTTTGAAAGTGCTAATACATCATAAAAAAATAGCCAAATTATAAACCGAGTGGAGAGAACATGGTAAGGGATGTGCATGATTTATTGGTTTCAAGGGCGGGTTAATCTTGGATAACCATGTTATATGGGATTATTCACTTTTCCGTTAAATATTTCATAAATTGTAAAAAAGTTTGAACCGGGTATGACACTAGACCTTAACCTTTGTCTCGGGAATGGGAAGTGTGTTTCTTGTTCGACCCACGTGAAAGTGAGAAACAGATTTGCTTGAGGGCAAGCAAACGACAAGTGTGGGGATGTGATGGAGAGTGTGAAACCCGTGCCTTAAAGGGTATTAATTTATGTGTTTTATTATATTTTCAGCGATAATGTGTCTCGAATATGTTAACTACGTGTGTTTGTGGTTTTACAGGTAAAACACGCAATACCGCGGAGTTACAACGATTAGCGCACAAGTGGGTGTTGAAAGACAAAGAGAAGGGTTTGATAAGTCAACATTAATGAAAGGCATCTCATCATCATTTAATTAAAAATCATCATCACATCAACACATAATTGGCGGCTAACATAGGAGATTTGGGGATTATTATTTTAATAAATCAACATCATTATTATTATTTGTGGAACAAGTGGGGGCCGACATCTTGAGGTGGGAATTAATTGAAAATCACATCATGGTGCACGTGAAGGAGGGGTATACGCACAGGAGGAACACGATTGTCTTGAGGTTATTATTTTTAAAAACATAAAAACCACCATTCCTTTAAAAACATCACGTTGACATGTAAACATGGGCTCGTTGACTTGTGGGGGCTAGAGGGCCATCACACTTGGGCCGACATATTGGGCTGATTTCTGAGGGCAGCTGTGAACAATTTTTTGGGGGCCTGGATTATCATCGAATGAGGGGTAGCCATAGAGGATTCTTCTTTTTTGGCTCCTTCATCAACATCATCGATCAAGCACATACCGAACCAATCATGTCTTCATCACTATCTCATGCTTGTGATCGCGTCCATTCAACAATGAGCGGCTAGTCTCGTCGGATTCACCCCGGTGTAGATTGTTGTAAGATTTCTAGGGTTTATGTATTTGTAGTTTGATTCGACTTTGTGACAATTTGTATTGATTTTTGAAACCATTGACAATAGTTTACATTTGTTACGTATTCGTAAATTGTCAAACGATGATAAAGTTATGACTTTGCGAAATGGTTATGTGTAGTTATGCGTTGTCGTGGTTAGGATTTTTTGTGTTGATTACAAAGTGCATTATTGTCCGTTCTTCGGGACGTTGATAGTTATTGGTACCTAAGTCACGGTACACTAAATCTGTTAATCGTTATGCAATTGAGTTGAATTAAAACATGTAGGAACCCTAGGACTTACAATTATCGAACCGGGTGTAATCCGTATTCTAATTTCTTGCTTCAGCTTTTTAGTTTAGTTTACAAGTTTAGTTAATAAATCATTGTTTTAGATAATATCAATTTGTCGGTTCACTCCGATGTCCTTTCAAACTAATTAAACAAATAAAATTAGCAAACTTCATAATCACCTTGTACATTATTTGTAAATAGTCTAACTAATCGAACTGGTCGTGCGATACTGACCACCTGCTCTTCGTGGATACGATACCCGACTTACCCTAGCTACCTAGGTTTAATTGGGTTTTTGACTGATCGGGACGACACGGTCACGTCATTGAGTACTACTTGGAATGAATGGATGATGGATGAAAAGTGGTGGTGGTTTGGGTGTGGTTCTCGGCCGAAGAGAGGGCGAGATGGAGAGAGATGAGTGGTGTTGTGAAGTGTGGTGATTATGAATGAGGGTGATGGTTTCTTATATCCACCTTATAGTTTTATCCATTGGTTCATGTGTTCTCAAAAGTACAAGCAAGATCTTAAGCAAATCACTACAAATCCAAGTAAGATCAATTTAGATTTGGTGTGATTAAGGGTGGGGCCACATGTGACCGTCCACCATGGGGGGAGGGGGGGTCTCTAGTTGGGTTTTAATGTTTAGTTAAGTGATTTAGTTGGAAGTTAAGTGTAATGGTTAGTGTTTAAGTGTTTCATGCATTATATAGTGTGTTAGGGTGTTCGGGGATCATAACTAGCTCAGAAATAATAAAACAATGCTTCTAGTAAAATTTTAGTGTTTCGGGTAGTGTCCGGTTGTTCGGTTAGATACCGGTTCGTTAAAGTGTCAAACTATACCGTTTAGTGTTCTTTATGTACCCTTTTGTGACACTTTTAATTCCCGGCACTTAGGAAAATATTCAGGACCATTTTGTCATATTTTTGCATGTAACAACTTGTTAAAATACTGAATTTTGCTGATTTATGCAGAATTCTGCACTTTATGTGGGTTTTAGTCACTTTCCGGCACTTTATCTATCACCTAGAAAAGCAGTTTTGTAATTCTTGAGGTTATTATTTTTAAAAACATAAAAACCACCATTCCTTTAAAAACATCACGTTGACATGTAAACATGGGCTCGCTGACTTGTGGGGGCTAGAGGGCCATCACACTTGGGCCGACATTTTGGGTGACTTCTGAGGGCAGCTGTGAACAATTTTTTGGGGGCCTGGATTATCATCGAATGAGGGGCAGCCGTAGAGGATTCTTCTTTTTTGGCTCCTTCATCAACATCATCGATCAAGCACATACCGAACCAATCATGTCTTCATCACTATCTCATGCTTGTGATCGCGTCCATTCAACAATGAGCGGCTAGTCTCGTCGGATTCACCCCGGTGTAGATTGTTGTAAGATTTCTAGGGTTTATGTATTTGTAGTTTGATTCGACTTTGTGACAATTTGTATTGATTTTTGAAACCATTGACAATAGTTTACATTTGTTTCGTATTCGTAAATTGTCAAACGATGATAAAGTTATGACTTTGCGAAATGGTTATGTGTAGTTATGCGTTGTCGTGGTTAGGATTTACTTGTGTTGATTACAAAGTGCATTATTGTCCGTTCTTCGGGACGTTGATAGTTATTGGTACCTAAGTCACGGTACACTAAATCCGTTAATCGTTATGCAATTGAGTTGAATTAAAACATGTAGGAACCCTAGGACATACAATTATCGAACCGGGTGTAATCCGTATTCTAATTTCTTGCTTCAGCTTTTTAGTTTAGTTTACGAGTTTAGTTAATAAATCATTGTTTTAGATAATATCAATTTGTCGGTTCACTCCGATATCCTTTCAAACTAATTAAACAAATAAAATTAGCAAACTTCATAATCACCTTGTACATTATTTGTAAATAGTCTAACTGATCGAACTGGTCGTGCGATACTGACCACCTGCTCTTCGTGGATACGATACCCGACTTACCCTAGCTACCTAGGTTTAATTGGGTTTTTGACTGATCGGGACGACACGGTCACGTCATTGAGTACTACTTGGAATGAATGGATGATGGATGAAAAGTGGTGGTGGTTTGGGTGTGGTTCTCGGCCGAAGAGAGGGCGAGATGGAGAGAGATGAGTGGTGTTGTGAAGTGTGGTGATTATGAATGAGGGTGATGGTTTCTTATATCCACCTTATAGTTTTATCCATTGGTTCATGTGTTCTCAAAAGTACAAGCAAGATCTTAAGCAAATCACTACAAATCCAAGTAAGATCAATTTAGATTTGGTGTGATTAACGGTGGGGCCACATGTGACCATCCACCATGGGGGGAGGGGGGTCTCTAGTTGGGTTTTAATGTTTAGTTAAGTGATTTAGTTGGAAGTTAAGTGTAATGGTTAGTGTTTAAGTGTTTCATGCATTATATAGTGTGTTAGGGTGTTCGGGGATCATAACTAGCTCAGAAATAATAAAACAATGCTTCTAGTAAAATTTTAGTGTTTCGGGTAGTGTCCGGTTGTTCGGTTAGATACCGGTTCGTTAAAGTGTCAAACTATACCGTTTAGTGTTCTTTATGTACCCTTTTGTTGGTGCACTGAATGTCTGCTGATTACGTCATAATCAAGTCTTGTGTCTAGAATTGTTTGAATAATCACACAATAGGGTTAAATTAGGGTTTGTAATGGTTTAACTTGAAGATTTCGCTTGAAATCAGTTCAAGCGAAATCAACAACATATGATTTCGCTTCAAGCTGTCTCAAGCGAAATCTTAAGTCTATAAATAGGTTGTTGTGTGATTCATTTGGTAGAGATGGTCATTGTATGAAATACGAAGTGCTGCCGGATTTGTATCAGAAAACATTGTACAAGCACGTAAATCAATCAGTAAAGAAGGATTAAAAGGATAATAGCTGTTATGACTTTGTTTACGTTGATTCCGCCTTCGTACGCAAAGATGAACTGCCTTAACTGACGGTTTAAGGTCGTAGAACGGTCCAACAAGTGCGTAAATCAATCAGTAAAGAAGGATTAAAAGGATAATAGCTGTTATGACTTTGTTTACGTTGATTCCGCCTTCGTACGCAAAGATGAACTGCCTTAACTGACGGTTTAAGGTCGTAGAACGGTCCAACACCTTTTGTGACACTTTTAATTCCCGGCACTTAGGAAAATATTCAGGACCATTTTGTCATATTTTTGCATGTAACAACTTGTTAAAATGCTGAAGTTTGCTGATTTATGCAGAATTCTGCACTTTATGTGGGTTTTAGTCACTTTCCGGCACTTTATCTATGACCTAGAAAAGCAGTTTTGTAATCCTTACTTTCCTACACACTATACTAGGGTATCACTTGGTCTCTGGCTCATACTGGGCCTCAAAACACTGTCTGTCTATGTACTGAACTCCCGTCAGTGCTTTTAGTTTGTCTGATAATGGTGCCAATTCTGTTTTGTGCATTATTAGAACTATATCGTGTTGCATGTAGTAATGATAAAAGTCTTGCAACATGAAATGCCATTGTATGTATATAACAGTAATCAGAATTTCATTTGTCTTGTAAGCTAGATCATGCACAATTATTAAAGCACAAAATACTGTTCAATTAGTGTACGAAATGTACGGAAAAGTGACAGTTTCACAGACTCCCCCCGTTAAAAGAATTTCGGCCCGAAATTCAAGCGATGCCATCGGTCGCAGGGGAGTTGTGAATCAAATGTGGTCAGTCAGGTTTAAAATTTGTCTTCATGTTCCCATGTAACTCTGGGTAATGATATGAATTCTAACGTACTCAAGTAAATCAATTATGTCTTCTCCGTGTTTTGTGGACTCTTGGTCAACAACCTTAACAGGCTCTATAGTAAATTGGAGTTTGTCGTTGACGTGAATCTTGTTTGTGGGAATAACGACTGTTCCTTGAGTCAGACTCCTCTAAAGACTAGACACGTGGAATGTGTCGCGATCACTACTAATCTTTTCTGGTAGTTTCAGTTTGTGAGCAATGGTTCCGATCCCCACCAGGATCTCGAAAGGTCCAATATACCGGGGATCCAACCTTTGACGTTTTCCAAACCGCACCACGCCTTCTCAAGGCGAGGCTCCCATTGAAGCCATACTTCGTATCTCAAATTCCTACGATTTCTGCCGCTCGTCAGCGCAATCTTTCTGTATTCTGCGGGCTGTCTTGATATGATCACATATCTGAACAACCTTGCCTCTAATTTTTCCTGAACCAACTCAGGCCAGTAGATTGTTTATCTCCGGTCTCTGTTCAACACAACGGGGATCGACTTATTATGTACCATCTGAAGCTTCACACGAAGCGGTTTAAACAGCGGTGTGATAAATACTGTTGTAGGAAAACTCCACTAAGGGCAAGTGAGTGTTCCAACTTTTCATCAAGGTTTATCACACAAGCACGTAACATGTCTATACAGTCTGCATCGTTCAGTAGCTCAGTCCATCTTTGTTAACATTTAAGTTCTTACGATCAACAGTGTGCTGCAACCCTTGTGATCAGTAAAGGTCGTGCGGCGTTTTCTTACAGGTAATGACGTCAAGTTTGCGGCGCGCAATTACTGTATCTAGATCAAGGTTTCTACTCATGATTCCTTAATCAACGTGACGCGTATGCAATGTCATGGACTCGTTGCATCGATGCGCAATCGAGACTTTGTCGAGAAGCGTCACATAATTGCAACTCTAACTCCTTAGCTCTTGATTGCAGGGTTGGCATGAATCTCGTTCTTATCCACCATGTATCCTAAAGTTCTTACCTCGCGAATTCGAAATCCGCTTTTCGACATCTTAGCACATAACTGTTCTTTCTCTAAGAGTCGCAAGATAAATTGCAGATGTCGCTCACGACCTTCCTTGGTCGTTGGGCATATAGGAATGTAGTCAATAAATATAATCATGATCTAGCCAGGTATGGCTTACACATTCGATTCATGAGGTCCATGAATATTGTCGATGCATGTGTTAAGCCAAATGGTACGACAAGGAACTCGTAATGCTCAAAGCGAGTCCTAAAGGTCGTTTTAGGGTTATTTCCTTCTTGTATTCACAGTTGAGGACATCCTATCCTCCAGACGATCTTTGAGAGGTAACTAGAACCTTACGACTTGTCTATTATGTCATCAATCCTTGGTTAAGGATACCGATCCTTGATATCCAATTCTCTGGAATTTATGCAAAGTGGAAACTGTCAACTTTCTCCTTGTGTCCTTGACTAAGGACACCATGTCCTTAATTCCATCTTGGAGTAGTAGCTGGGATCTTGTAGTTGGTTGACAAGTCATCGGTTCTTGGTAAGGGGTACCGATTATTGATGGTTAGTTGTCTATCTCTTTGTAACCCATGCGTAACACTTTTCTCCCTCATTAATCCCTCTGAGTTCCTCTCAGATTAGGCTATGTACGCGTGTAAAAACTGTTGTCCTATTTCCTGACGAATACACTGGGGCTTCCCAAGGTGAGAAACTCGGCCTGGTAGATTTCCTCAGCTCTCACAGCTACATCAGAGGCTCTTGTATCTCGGACGAAACTAGTTGATAAGGCGACATCTTGTCACTGGTGCCGCTCCTGGCACGAGGTTCATCCTAAACGCCTCTTGTCGTTGAGGGGGGGGGGTATTTCTGGCAAATATTCAGAAAAGGCTTCTTGTTCTCTTAAGTTTCCAAATTATAGTACTTAATCTTTCGCTTAACTAACCTTTCATTTGCCAATTCTAAAGAATGGGGGACGTCTATTCTACTGGAAACTAGGCCAAGTAGTTCTTAAGTTCTAAGGATACGAGATTAAAGTTGATGCTAGTATTAATCAGAAATGGATGCATAAGGTTGGTTAATAGGGAACGTACCCATAACCGCATCTGGGTCCTGGCGTGCTTCACGAGCTCCGATCGTGAAGACCCTTCCTAGCTTGGTTCTTCCTAGGGCAATCTTTCCTAAAGTGCCCTGCTTCACCACACCTGTAGCAGCCTGGAATTTTCCCATTATCTCTTTCGTCTGGATCCTTCGCCCAACAGGCATCCATGTTGTGCCCTTATTTTCCACACTTTCCGCACTTAGGCCTCAGACATCGACCTTCATGGTAAAAATTGCATTTCTCGCACCTCGGCTTAGTCCCCAAGTAAACCTTACCACCATCCTTATTAGCGGCTCCATAAGCTTTCCTGCCACGCGGCGGGTTCACTTCCTTTCTCTTGTTTGCTTTAGAGCTTCCATAGCTGACTTGGGTGCCTATCTTTAGGTTTGAAGACTTCCTCTTCTTGTTGCCTGATGACTCCACATGAGTCTCTTTCTTGTTATCCGCAGATTCCGAAAATTTTCCCATGCGTAGAGCTTCTTCAGTAAGAGTGACACTCAAATCGATAGCCTCTGTGATTGTTGGGGGCGTTGAGGTAGTAACCATGCTCCTGATTTGAGGTGCAAGTCCCCAAATGAATCGCTCAATCCTCTTGAATTCCGGCTTGACTAAGTAGGGTACGACCCTAGACAAGTCGTGAAATCGCTGGACGTACTCAGAAATATTTGGCCCGTCCATTTTCAAATTCCAGAATTCCACCTCAAGTTTCTAGATTTCAGCCCTAGAACAGTATTTCTTCTCCATCACTTCCTTGAGCTCATCCCAGCTCAGTGCATAAGCAGCATCTTCACCAAGGGTCTGAACCTGAAGGTTCCACCAGGAGAGTGCGCCATCTAAAAATAACCCTGAGATAAAGGTAACACTCTGCTGGGGCGAACAGTTACTCATTCTTAGAACGGAGTCAGTCTTTTCTACCCAACGAACAAATGCAACGGCACCCCCTGTGCCATCAAAATTCAATGGCTTGCAGTCCAGGAACTGTTTATAGGTGCAGCCAGTTAGAGGGTTATTTCCAGAAGTACCACCGCTGCGTTCAGAGCGGAGGGCTTCATGCTGCGCTATAGCTTGGGAAATGCGCTCATTGAGTTCGGCCTCAGTTAACGTAATGGTGTCCGTGTTACGTATGGGCGGCATTTCCGTCTATCAAAATGGTAGGGATAGGTCAGACAACATTCCATAATTGTCTACGAGGTACATATTACCACAAGCAAACATGTAATCACCCAATATCACATGCATATATAATTGTCACACCCCTACCACGTAAAACAACAAATCATGGCGGAAACGTCGGGGAGTGTTGTAACAGAATTATTGTTCCACAACCATGGTAATTAAAAGTTATGTTTTATTCATCAAACAAAGAGTTACATTGTCTTAAAATAACTTAAACGAAGAGTTCATTACATAATTAAACTAGTTCCATCTTTATTTTAAATCTCTAAGGCACAGGTCCACCCTAGTGTGTCACGAACATCCTAAGCAACAGCTCCTGAAAACACATGTGAAAATAGGTACGTCAGCATAAAAATGCCTGTGAGATACATAGGTTTTATGAAAATAGGATTCATGGCTTGAGTTTAAAGAAATGTTTAACAAAAGTTAGCCATGAACCTTGTAAATTGTTTTGTTAACCAAAGTCTTGTGAAAAATATGTTGTTTGTGTAGAATGTATAAGTCCAAATTGAAAGATCTAAATAACGCTACGACATGTAGTACAATACAAGCACTTATATAAAGGAAGTACCAGTGGCGTATCCAACATGCTTGTATCATACTACACACATCTCGTTGCTTAAGTCACTCAGACAAACCATCAATGTATAAAGTCCATGTTTAAACCAATTGTCAAAAAGTCCTTGTATAAACCATGTCAAATGTTAAGAGTCCAAATGTAGTCAAGTAATGTGTAACAAATGTTATGTATGGTAAGTAAAGTGTATTCACATAAACCAAATGTAAAAATGTACAAAACAAGGTATTTTGAATATATCAAAAAGTTATGTTTTGTAAAGTAGATGCATGTTTTATTGATACAAAACTTATGTGGTAAGTTAACGCATACATTCAAGCCTTGAGACAGACGGATAACCCTAAGTCAAGGTTATCAAAAGAAATGTTTTTGGATTCAGTCATTCCATCCATCCAAACAAACCTAGGATTTTAGGAACGGGATTTGTCAAGTCCTATGGTACCATTACTTACTACCGAGCGGCGTAGCTAATGTTAATGAACGTATATAAGTCTCGTTTGTACAAACCAAATGCTATACCAAATGTAAACGTGTTATATGAAAACAATGTACTAAGTATGCTAATTGTTAACATACAAAGCAGAAAAGTCATGTAAATCAATGTGCTAGCATGCTCAGTCAACATACATAGCAGAAATGTAAAGTAAAACAATGTACTATAAGTGTACTAATGAACATAGCAAGTATATGATGTGAAAATAGGAAAGCATGAAAGTAACAAGTAGGCACATGTGTTTCACCCCAAAACAGTTTGAAAACAGTAAAAGAGGGGTTCTATGTACTCACCTTGATTTCGGGTAAGTCCAAACAAGTATGCAAAGCGTGAGAGTTTTGGCGGGAACAAGGTTTTTCCACGTTACTCTAATGGTTTGAACATGCACAAAATATTGCAATTGGTATCAACAAATATTGTTAATTGTAAACTGGAAACTAAGTCCATGGTGTTTGGTATGGTTTGACAAAAACGGTAACATTGGGTTTGAACAACTTAATTGGGGAACTCGGTAAATAAGTAGGATTCAAAGGGATTATTTATGAGAAATATATTTTCTTAAAATAATCAAATATATATATAATGTTAAAGTGAAATACATGATAATTATCTAACAATTATCTAAATAATTAATTTAAATCAGAATAATTAAAAATAATATTTTTAATTATGAACCTGGAATATCACTGATTTAAGATAATTATTTTGGCCCTTGAAATCATTTTATATAAATAAAATGAATTAAAATGGTTATGATAACAATAAATAAGTTTATATAAGTTTAATTATCTAAATAATTAACTTTAATAAAAATTTAGGCTCTAAATTTATATAAACTCAGTAACATGTATATTTTGTCATAAAAATAATTTCGGACAAAAATTATATAGTTATATAATTTAAATATATTAAATTAAACTATACTTTTAAGTGTAAATATTGATTTATTTATATAAATATCAAAATTATATAAAATATCAGTAAGAATATTATTTTTGTAAATGTTATCATTTAAAATAATTACTATAAAAATTCCAGTATTTATTTCTGAAAATCGGATTTATTATGAATTTTTAAATGTTAAAACTGTTTTAACATATAAAAATTAGTTTTATAAATCTTTCGACTAATATTATATTTTTAATATAAGTATCAGTGTTTAAAATAATTATGCTAAAATTTTCAGACTTTAAATAGTTATAATCGATTTATTATGAATAAACAACATATAAACTGTTTTTAAATAAAAAAAAAGAAAATAAATAACAAATCATCATCTTCTTCCCCAAATTGGTCAAACCGAAGGTCAAAGGCCGTGATTAAAGATTGAAACTTTGTTTATTTTCAAATTAAACTTAGGGAGACATTATATAAGCGTGGACATACCGATTGAACGAATAAAATCGATCCGGTATCGACTGGATTCGAGGTTCGGCTAACTCCGGCGACTAGTATTCCGGCGAGACTTGCAGGTCCAAACAGAAGGTCAGTTTCGATATGTTTGTGAATTTTGAAGGTGGTGTGAGGTTCGTATGGGTTACAGAGTTCTTATAACATATATCAATTCAACAGAGATCGACAAAGAATAGTGGAATCAAACTCGGTTTCAATTTCTTTTTAAAAATCCGATTAAGCGAATGTCAGGCACGTTATTGAACAATTAAACACATGCTTGTGATGTTTTTGATGCAAGGAATCAACGTACAAGTGACATCGGGCAGATAAATCCACTAATCATGGGATTGGGTCGATTTCCGGTGACACAGACGCGGGTTTCCGGATTTTAAATAATATTGTTTAATTCGAAGTGTGAATATATATTATTCTGTTTCAAATATATACCGGATGAGGGCTTAGCCCGACCGGTCACAATGTTGTTTGTTAAACGAAAGGTCCCGAGTTCGATCCCCCTAGTGACCGGTTTTAGTCCTAGGGTTTTAGAAAAAGACATAAACAGCCCCTGTAACAGTTAGTTAAATAGACTAACTAGGTTAGTTTTTTTTTTATAAGAATTCCTTGTATAAAAGATAACCCGGTTAGGACTATTAGTTAAAATAGTTTCTAAAATGACCATTTTGGTCCCTGAAGTATAAGTTTAAGAGAATGACTATAAGGACCCTATACTTTTTAATTCAAAATTTAAAAGTTTATTTTATTTATAAAACAAGTTTCAAGGAATGAAAATTAGGTCCCTGATGTGTGCAAAATGCAACATATAAATTACATCAAATGAGGCATAAAACTAACCCTTTTTAAGTACTACTATTGGAAAAAGAGTGTTTTTGTCTTCCTTTTGTATTTTCAGGATTAAATGAGCTCAAAAACACAAAAGAAGCAAAAAGACAGCTAAATCCAACATAAATACAAGGAAAGGAACATAAGTGGACTGCCCGACCCCTCAACGGCATCTTCCCAAGCAAAATAGAGAAGGCAGAAGACTGAACACGCCCCGTGCTCAGCCAGCACGGGGCCGTGCCCAAGAAGCAGCAGAAAAGACAAACCTATAGAAGCTTCTATTGCCCACCACGGGGCCGTGCCCAGTGAACACGGGGGCGTGGCGAAAGTACAGCAGGCGCATTAATTGTAATTGCGAATTACAATTAATGAGGAGAGAGAGTGTCAGACAGGCACGGGGCCATGCCCAGTGGACACGGGGCTGTGCCCAGCCCTCTGTTCAGCCTATAAATAGGAGTGCTTGGTTTCATTTCAACTCATCCCTTGGCACACCACCTCTCTCACACTTCATCCACCACCCACCACCATCACAACACCATCATCCACCACCATCATCCATTGTCCATCGTAGAGTGTGTGAGTCGTCTCGGGATCCAAGATTGATCGTAAGAGTTCTTGACAATCAAGGCCATGTTTGCCTAAGTCTCTTACATCACTTGGTGAAGACAAAGTGTATAGTATAATACTTTTTATTTCTAATCTTTTGCACTTTTTATTTGGTTTTGTATAATGACTTTAATAACTAGTTACTTATGTTGAAGGTGGTCTTTCCTTATCGTTTGTCCGTGGTGTCTTGGCATTATTTTACTGTCTATATAAAATAAAAGATTTTCACCATTCATATCTCCACGGTCTATATGGAGGTATGTTGGCTACCTGGTCGGGGGTTAAGGGAACGGTTTGGTAAAGGTCTTGCCATTGTTCAGCGTTTAGAGGTCCTGCAATGGACCTGGGTCAAATTTAGTAGGACCTCCTTCAATGCTTCACGGTATTGGATGGCGGGGGTCCAAACTCTTTGATCCCCTCATAAGTTAACTACTATTAATACTATAATCCGGCTATTTAGGACTGTATCCCTGCTGACTCAGACTACTTAGTCGAGGGTAACGTCACCGCCAAAAGCGGGGCCTACCATAATACTGCATTAATAACTTAATTCATTATCTTCCAATAATCCACCCTTTTAGGATTGTATCCTTGCTGACTCAAACTACTGGGGTGAGGGTAACGTCACCTTCAAAAGAGGGGCCTACTACAATAACTAAGATAATCTCTTAATTATGTGCAAAAGTGCGGAAATAATCAAAGGTTATACTAGATACGAGTCGGAACCAAGTGATTCATCTTGTCTATCTGTTTTTATTTTATTTTCAGCATTTTAGTTAGTTTTTATTTTTCTTAGTTTAAAACCTTTTTCTAAACTTTTTATTTTGATTAGACGTTGAGGATAAACCGGTACTAAAAACTCTTGTGTCCTTGGACGACCTCGGTATCTTACCAACGCTATACTACGCTCACGATGGGTGCACTTGCCCATATGTGTGTTTACTGTTAGTAAAATATCGTGTTTCATAAATTTAAAACTTGGCTAAAAATAAGTGTTAAAAAGGGCTTAAAATATACACCTAATATATATAACACTTTATCGCACATCAGTCCCTCAACTTATATTTTTACATAATGACACCTTAGGCCCTTGTAATTAATGTAGCCTTGTTTATAAGTATGAAACTCAATCAATTTGCAAATATTCACGTGTTTGGGTCAGTGATGTGTTAAAAATGCAACATATAAATTTCATCAAATGAGGCATAAAACTAACCCTTTTTTAGTACTAATGTTGGAAAAAGTGTGCTTTTGTCTTCCTTTTGTATTTTCAGGATTAAATGAGCTCAAATTAACAAAAGAAGCAAAAAGACATCAAAATCCAACATAAATACAAGAAAAGGAACAAGACGTGACATGCCCGACCCCACGACAGCATCTTCCCAAGCAAAATAAGAGATCAGAAACCTGAACACGCCCCGTGCTCAGCCAGCACGGGGGCGTGCCCAAGTGTCAGCAGAAAAGACAAAGTGGTAGAAGCTTCTATTGCCCACCACGGGGCCGTGCTCAGCGGACACGGGGCCGTGGTCAACTATAAGATTCGCACAATCCAGCAAATCTGCATAGTACAAAGATTCTTCTGCACCACGGGGTCGTGCTCAGCGGACACGGGGGCGTGGTCAACTAAAAAGACAAAACTGCATTAAATGAAGAAAGAGAAGGATGTGGACACGGGGCCGTGCCCACTGGACACGGGGCCGTGCCCGAGCTTCTGTTCAGCCTATAAATAGAAGTGCTTGGCTCAAGCTCAAACCATCCCTTGGCACACCACCTCTCTCACACTTCACCCACCACCCACCACCACCATAACACCATCATCCACCACCATCATCCATTGTCCATCGTAGAGTGTGTGAGTCGTCTCGGGATCCAAGATTGATCGTAAGAGTTCTTGACAATCAAGGCCATGTTTGCCTAAGTCTCTTACATCACTTGGTGAAGACAAAGTGTCTAGTGTAGTACTTTTTATTTCTAATCTTTTGCACTTTTTACTTGGTTTTGTATTAATGACTTTAATAACTAGTTGCTTATGTTGAAGGTGATCTTTCCTTATCGTTTGTCCGTGGTGTCTTGGCATTATTTTACTGTCTATATAAAATAAAAGATTTTCACCATTCATATCTCCACGGTCTATATGGAGGTATGTTGGCTACCTGGTCGGGGGTTAAGGGAACGGTTTGGTAAAGGTCTTACCATTGTTCAGCGTTTAGAGGTCCTGCAATAGACCTGGGTCAAATTTAGTAGGACCTCCTTCAATACCTAACGGTATTGGATGGCGGGGGTCCAAACTCTTTGATCCCCTCATAAGTTAACTACTATTAATACTATAACCCGGCTATTTAGGACTGTATCCCTGCTAACTCAGACTACTTAGTCGAGGGTAACGTCACCTCCAAAAGAGGGGCCTACCATAATTTGCATTAATAACTTAATTAATTATCTTCCAATAATCCACCCTTTTAGGATTGT
Organism: Helianthus tuberosus; assembly: GCA_030545235.1. Lineage (NCBI taxonomy): Eukaryota > Viridiplantae > Streptophyta > Magnoliopsida > Asterales > Asteraceae > Helianthus > Helianthus tuberosus. The sequence goes on along the minus strand of CM060380.1, from coordinate 93,907,640 downwards.
ATCCTTGCTGACTCAAACTACTGGGGTGAGGGTAACGTCACCTGCAAAAGAGGGGCCTACTACAATAACTAAGATAATCTCTTAAAATAGTGCAAAAGTGCGGAAATAATCAAAGGTTACACTAGATACGAGTCGGAACCAAGTGATTCATCTTGTCTATCTGTTTTTCTTTTTATTTTTATTTTCAGCATTTTAGTTAGTTTTTATTTTTCTTAGTTTAAAACATTTTTCTAAAACTTTTTTATTTGATTAGACGTTGAGGATAAACCGGTACTAAAAGCTCTTGTGTCCTTGGACGACCTCGGTATCTTACCAACACTATACTACGCTCACGATGGGTGCACTTGCCCATATGTGTGTCTAGTGTTAGTAAATATCGTGTTTTATAAATTTAAAACTTGACTAAAAAGTGTTAAAGAGGCTTAAAATATACACCTAATATATATAACACTCGACTACGCATCAAGTTTTTGGCGTCGTTGCCGGGGACACAAGGATTTTAAGAAAGCTTAAAATCAACGGCCTAATCAGTTTTTCAAAACCTTTTCAAAACGCGCGCACTTTTTCTGCATTTTAGTTTAGATTTGCAATTACAGTAACCTGTACACTGGGCCGTGTTCACTGAACACGGGGCCGTGCTGCAGATTTTTCATAAACACCCAGTAACAGTAGCTTGAACACGGGTCGTGTTCACTGAACACGCCCCGTGCTCAACGAAATCAGTAAATTTAATTAAAACGCCCAGATACAGTTCCTGAACACGGGGCCGTGTCCACTGAACACGGGGCCGTGTCCAGCCTCTGTTTCCGTTTTTATTTTTGTTTTCTGATCTCGAGACTCGGTTGGGGTCTGCTGAGTGATTCTTATGGATCAATACTCAGGAGGTTACAACTACACCTATGAGGAGGATGATTATAGGGGTAATTATTGCACTAATTGTCGTAACTCACGCTCGGTTCAAAATAATCACTCATATCAACCATCCAATTCATACACCTACTATGAGGAGCCCAGGTACGAGCCATCAACTTCATACACATCCTATGAAGACCAAAGGTATGAACCTCCTTCCTCATACTCATATTTTAATGAACCAAGGTATGAGCCTTCTTACTCATACTTTGAGGAACCAAGATATGAGCCACCACCTTCGTATGCTTATTATGAGGAACCATGGCGTGAACAACCCACCTCATATGAGTATTATGAAGAACAAAATTACGAACCTTATCCATCATATGCTTACAATGAAGAAAAATGGTGTGAACCATCTACTTCACATGAGTATTATGAGGAACAAAGGGTCGAACAACCGGATTCAAGCCTAGAAAATCCCGATTCTTTTTCTATAACCGAAGTAACCGATAGGATATTAGAACATAAGAGTTATCGATCGCTGTATAAGAGAATCTCGCGCGAGGGAAGAGGAGTCCCGCATAAGAGAAGAATTAAAAAAGGAAGAGATAACTAAAAGTGTAAAAATGGAAGAACAAATAAGTGAAAAACCAACACATGAGTTAAACAACGAAAAAGGTGAGTCCGACAACGTTCAAATTCAAGAAGAGTCTAATTTTGAAGAAATTAATCTCTTGTCACCATCTTTTGAAAATCATTGTTTAGTGCCCACTCATGCTAAGTTTTTAAAAGAGTTAAACACTAACACTAAAATTGACGAAACGGTAAGTGTTAAGTTAACTAATGATCAAACTTCGCTAATAAAAGAAGACCCATTTGAAATTAACATTACACCGGTTCCATGTTTCTTTCAAAATTCGTTTATTAGTAATGTCACAATCGATAAAGATCTTTGTGTTAACATAATGCCTAACTACATTTTCGAAAAATTAAGTATTAGTGATTTTTCTCCACTTCAAATACCCATTTTTCTATCCAATCGGAAAGTAATAAAATCAATCGGTATAGTTGAGGATGTATTGGTTCAAACAAATCAAATGGTAATCCCGACCGACTTTGTCATCCTCGATGACGCTCCTCTAATGTTGGGACGACCATTTGTAAAAACTCACGAAGCTTTGAAAAACCGGAAGTTCAACAATCTACCTCTTCAATTAGGGGCATTTAAAAGAAGTGTCGATATCGAACGGTCAATGAAATATCCATTCGGCAATAATGACCCCCTAATTGAAGATGAAGATGAACCACCCGATACAAGTGAAGAGATTGACCACTTTGTTGAAGAAGAGGTCGCCATAGAACAAACTTTTAAAGTTCTTGATCGAAATGAGCAACCAAATAAGGAGTCTCCTAAAGACCCACCACTTGAGCTCAAAGAACTTCCAAAAGGTTTGGAATATGCTTTTCTAGACAAAGAGGGTAATTTACCTGTAATTATTTCGTCTAAATTAGATAGCTTAGAAAAAGAAAAATTAATTAGTCTTTTGAAAAAACATAAAAATGCAATAGCTTGGAAACTTGTAGACATAAAAGGAATTAGTCCTTCTATGTGCACGCACAAAATTTTGATGAATGATGACTACAAATCGGTCATACAACCACAACGTCGAGTGAATCCAAATGTTCAAGAAGTGGTTAAAAACGAGGTCATCAAACAACTTGACGCCGGACTTATCTATCCTATCTCCGATAGTCCTTGGGTGAGTCCCGTCCAAGTAGTTCCAAAGAAAGGAGGTATGACGGTAATAACTAACGAAAAGAATGAATTAATACCAACGAGAACCGTCACAGGATGGAGAGTTTGTATAGATTATAGACGATTAAATGAAGCAACAAGAAAATATCACTTTCCTTTATCCTTCATTGATCAAATGTTAGAAAGATTATCCGGTCATAAATTTTATTGTTTCTTGGATGGTTTTTCAGGTTACTTTCAAATCCCGATAGCACCCGAAGACCAAGAAAAGACAACTTTCACATGTCCCTATGGAACTTTTGCTTATCGACGCATGCCGTTTGGTCTATGTAATGCCCCCGTAACATTCCAACGTTGCATGGTAGCCATTTTCCATGACATGATAGAAAAGACAATGGAAGTCTTCATGGACGACTTTTCTATCTTTGGGGATTCATACGACCAATGCCTCGATAACCTTGAACGAACGCTATCCCGATGTGAGGAAACTAACCTCGCCCTTAATTGGGAAAAATGCCATTTCATGGTAACGGAGGGAATAGTACTTGGTCACAAGATCTCAAGCGAAGGAATGGAGGTGGATCGAGCCAAAATAGATACCATTTCTAGATTACCACCTCCATCCTCCGTAAGAGCTATCAGAAGTTTCCTAGGGCATGCCGGATTTTATAGACGGTTTATCAAAGACTTTTCTAAAATCTCGAGGCCTCTAACGAAATTACTTGAAAAAGATGCCCCTTTCATCTTTGATAAGGATTGCAACCAAGCATTTCTAACCTTAAAGGAAATGTTAGTCAATGCACCTATCATGATAGCGCCTGATTGGAAATTTCCTTTCGAAATCATGTGTGATGCTAGTGACTTTGCAGTTGGAGCTGTCTTGGGACAAAGAAAAGAAAAGCATTTCCACCCAATTTATTATGCTAGTAAAACACTTAATGATGCACAAGAAAATTACACAACAACTGAAAAAGAATTACTAGCTGTGGTATTTGCTTTTGATAAATTTCGTTCTTATCTTGTTCTTTCTAAAACTATAGTCTATACAGATCATGCAGCCATTCGATATCTCTTCAAGAAGCAGGACGCAAAACCACGTTTGATTCGGTGGATTCTACTCCTCCAAGAATTTGACATTGAAATCAGAGACAAAAGAGGAGCAGAAAATACCGCAGCAGATCATCTTTCGCGCTTAGAAGACCCAGCTTTGGAGGCGACCAGGGACGAGCAAATCAACGAAAAATTTCCAACTGAGTCCCTGGAAATGGTGGAATATAAGGAGGAACCATGGTACGCCGACTATGCTAACTACCTAGCTAGCGGTATAGTCACAAAAGGGTGGCCACATCATCAAAGAAAAAAGTTCTTTGCCAATGTGAAACACTATTTTTGGGAAGATCCATACCTTTTCAGAATGTGTGCCGACCAACTCGTCCGACGATGCGTACATGGTAGCGAAGCACGAAGAATTCTCCGCCATTGTCATGAAGGTCCTTACGGAGGGCATCATGGTGCCGCTAGTACCGCACGAAAGGTATTCGATTCAGGATTTTATTGGCCAACCATTTACAAAGACGCCCAAAGTCTTGTCAAGACATGTGATGCTTGCCAAAGAACAGGTAATATTTCTTCCAAAAACGAGATGCCACAAAATGGCATTCTTGTTTGTGAAATTTTTGATGTGTGGGGACTCGACTTTATGGGACCTTTCCCACCATCGAAAGGAAACAAATATATACTTGTGGCAGTAGACTACTTGTCTAAATGTGCCGAGGCCGAGGCACTTCCAACAAATGATGGAAGAGTCGTGGTAAGATTTCTGAAAAAATTATTCTCTCGTTTTGGCACACCTAAAGCATTAATAAGTGATAGAGGTGCCCACTTTTGCAACCATCAACTTGAAATTTTTTTAACAAGATATGGGGTCTATCACCGGGTCTCAACAGCATATCACCCTCAAACAAACGGACAAGCCGAAGTGACTAATAGAGGTTTAAATCGAATACTCGAAAACACCGTAGGGTTAAATAAAAAGGAATGGGCAGATAAATTAGATGATGCTTTATGGGCTTTTCGAACTGCTTATAAAACTACAATAGGTACAACCCCATATAAGCTAGTCTATGGAAAAAGTTGTCACTTGCCAGTAGAAATTGCACACAAAGCCTACTGGGCAATTAAAAATGTAAACTTAGATTTAGAATTTGCTAGTAAAAATCGTTTTTGTCAATTAAATGAATTAGACGAGCTTAGGAATTATGCATACTCAAACTCTGAGATTTATAAGGAAAGAATGAAAAATTTGCAGGACAAACACATTAAACCCAATGAATTTCGGGTAGGAGATCTAGTTCTTTTGTTTAATTCACGACTTCGATTATTTCCTGGTAAATTAAAGTCTAGGTGGTCAGGACCTTTTTCCGTCACCCATATTTTCCCACATGGTGCAGTAGAAATTAAATCTCGAAATGGGCCTCCATTTAAAGTCAATGGCCAACGGCTGAAACTCTATCAAGGATTCATTGAGGATGAAGAAGAAGAGATCTCGCTTCAAACGGTGGAAGAATAAAACATCATACCTGGTAAGTTACGGACGATTGAGACGACATCCTAAGCGGTAAGTTTGCTAACCTAAGTTTTTGGGAAACAAGGGCACTCACACGAGCACAAAAAAAAATTTTTTTTTTTGCTCGGCACAAGGCCGTGTCCGCGCTGCAGTCGGGATAAATCCCCTTTTTCAAAATAGTTACTTCATTCCACACGCCCCGTTTCCCCGAAAAAGCTCTGGTTCCAGGCGATTTTTCGCAGAAGTTCAACGTCTCCTATCGCTCTAACAACATCAAGGTATGATTCTATCACTCCTAGTAGTTAGATTAGTTACTTGCATGTAGTTAAAACACCAAAAATTTGGGGAAAAATCTAGGGTTCTTGAAGTTCATACGGATCGAACCTCAAATTTTTGTTTAGATCTGTTTGCATTTAGTTAGATTAGTGTTATGGGAAGTAAATACACTTGTATTGTTCATAGATTCACCCGATTTCTCACAAAAACCCCAAACCCTTGTTCTTGAACCGAAAAAGATAAAATTGATAGGGTAAACGGGTTATTTTGGGAAAAACGGCACTTAGGGTTTCATTTTCGGGGGAAACCGCACCTATTGGACCAAAAATTTTCAAGTTTTCGAAACCGGGTCGAAAAATGAAATTTTTGGAGTAACAGACGCCTGGACACGGGGCCGTGTCCGCTGAACACGGGGTCGTGTCCAGCCCACTGTTTGCAGTTTTGTCCGAAAATATTTCTGTTTCGTGCTAACTTCTGGTGTATTCTTTCAGATGGCTAGGAAGTTCACAAGATTCAACGCCAATGAGCTCGATGCGAGAGCTAGATTCGAGATACTTCAAACAAGGCCGGAGGAATACCCGAGGCAAGCATGCACGAACTTGCTAACCATGGTGAATCAAATTGACCGTTTCAACAACATTGTCACCGGACCACTCAGAGTCGCCTTAACAACTCGACTCCGTTCCGTCCACGAATGCACTTTGGAGTTCTATAGCACCTTCACATTCAACTCGAGGTGCGACCCGTTCGACAATGACGGGGTAGCATTCCGATGTGGCGGAACGAGGTATTCGATCTCTATGGCTCAGTTTGGATCGATTGTCGGGTTGTATGCGGAAGAGGATGCGGGAAACGAATAAAATACTGGAGGAATGAGAGAGATAGGTGAAAACGAACGCCAAGCCATTTGGGCTCAGATTGGTGAAGGGTACTACAATCCGAGCAGCACTAAGAGTACAAAGCTGAGGGATCCGCTCTACAGATACATCCATAGGCTCCTCGGCTACTCTCTTAGCCAAAGGCATGATAGTAGTGGCGTCGTTGGGTTAAGAGATTTGGTTGTCCTCCACTGCATCCACAACCGTAGGCCGCTCGATGTTCCGTTCCTCATGCTCCGAAATATGCATCACAACCGCCTTGCTAGTGCACCGACTCCTATCTTCTTTGGGGGATGGGTGTACCGTCTCTTCAAGCACTTCGCCCACATACCTAGGTCATTTGAGAGGAGCCCATGGTCGGGTATGGTGGATATACACATATGCCGCTCAATGAACCTAATTTATGAGGCGGAAGACGGGACGATGAGCTTTCAAAGGATGCAAGGTCATGCATGGAACCCGCAAGAAGCACTTGTCCTCCAAGCTCCGCAACATCATCAGTACCAATACCAACCCCATAGTGATCCGGGCCAATCATCCTCATCGGGAGGCGGTTTTCCTAACTTTCAAAGTTTGCATGATTTGTTGCAGGAAAACCTTATGTGCACCAGGAACACCTATAACATGGCGAGCAACACCTACCACTGGGTCGGAGCTATCGAAAGAAACATGTCCGATATCCAAGATGATATTGGATATATCCGAGACCACATTGCACGCCATGGAGGGGATGATGACGATGATGATGACGATGACATGGAATAGGCGGGAGGAGCGGAGGAAGAGGAGGTTGTTTGATGGTTTCCCAGGTTAACCCTTTTTCACTCTTGAACAATTGATGGCCTGCGTGCCAAGTGTTGAACAATTTACTTTCCCTAACTTCTTTTATTTTCTGCATTTTTTGTTCTTTTAACTTTGACATGGATGATAACTTTGGTAAAAGTAGGATGTTTGCTATGTTTTGGTGGAGTGTTTATTGATTAAACAGGTACAAATGAGGCTTAGAGTGCTAAACATTAGTACTACTAAAGCCGGGAGAGGAAAACCGACGAAAGAAACCTGTTTTTCAACTTTGCAGACTGTCCACACGGGGCCGTGTCCAGCCGACACGCCCCCGTGCCCACACCCCTGAACCTGTTGTTTGTATTTATTCTGCAGACCTTGACAGACACGGGGTCGTGTCCAACCAACACGCCCCCGTGTTCACCTTCTGTAAGTTTTCGTTACTGGAACCTGAGCACGGGGTCGTGTCCACCCAACACGGGGTCGTGCCCAGGTAACCAGTAACACAAAAATTTTGCTTTTTACACCTTTTTACACATTCAATCAACCTAAAAACTTATTTTTGGGACACATTGAGGACAATGTGTAATTTAAGTGTGGGGGGGATGCTAAAACCTTGAATCTTACAAGTCCTAAATACAAGTCTTACACAAAACTCTATTGGAACCGCTAATCACCCCAAATTTTTTCAAAAATTTTCAATTTTTTTTCTTGTCTAGGTTTAACTCGGGAAATTCAAGTTCTCAAAAAGGTTATATTTTTACAAGTTTACAACTGATAGCGTCGTGATAAAAAGAACCAACATAAGAAAATTATGAAAAGGCATGACAAGCTTAGTTAAAATTTAATTATATATACTTGATCACATAAAAAAACCCATTCCCACAAAAGTGAGTTTTGAGCCTTTATTGAGCAAACACTTACATATCATTTGACTAAATGCTCATTTTCGTTTCTTGTGTGAATAGCCGCCTGGTTCTTACGACTCTAGAACTTGCCATGACGATACATTCCCGGTCTTTACCAACTTAAACCCGAGTAAGTAAATGATGGAGGCATTAGGACTAACCCTTTTTATTTCTACACCATTTTTTTTTACCACCTACCCAAAATCCCCCTAGTTAGCCCCTTTGAGCCTAAACCTTTTCATTTCATAACCCAAACCAAACACCCTTTTTACCCACCAAAACCTTTTTCATTTTTTACCCCTTTGTTTTAGTAACAAGTTCGATTTTTCGTATAACTTTTCAAAAAAAAATAAAAAATAAATAAATAAATAAAAATTGTGTTGATGATGAAGCAAAAGAAAATAAACAAACAAGTTCATAAAAAATAACTTTGTTTGAATAAAAGCTTCATCAAAATAAAAATTACAAAAATAGAAAGTCATACGAAAACCGACACTTGTTACGCTTTTTAGCCCTTTTTCTACTTACCACTAACCACCAACCCAACCACCTACCTTTAACCCAAGCCTAACCCTTCACCCACAAAGTCCTCTTGATATTTACAAAGGTATATAAGTTAAAAAGGAGGAGGATTGATTGCTTGGCAAGCCTATGGTAGGAGTAAGTTCCATGCCGCTCTCGAGTGATCCACAAAAATACATTTTCGGCCGAGTGTTGGGTGATCCCCGTGAGGTATGTGAACTTGTATATAAATAGAATTTTAAAGAGGCATGTTATGCCCTAATAAGTAATTTATCTTATGAAAAGTTTTGAATAAATCATGACGAATAGGATTGTAAATAAATAAAAATAAAATTAAATAAAGAATCTTGGAAATCCCGACACTCTACGACAAGCCCAAAAACCTTCTTCTCTACCCATTCCATTTGGGAGTGTAATAGCCACATATTAAAGAGTTTTGCTTGAGGACAAGCAAAGATTCAAGTGTGGGGGTATTTGATGTGTTAAAAATGCAACATATAAATTTCATCAAATGAGGTATAAAACTAACCCTTTTTTAGTACTAACGTTGGAAAAAGTGTGCTTTTGTCTTCCTTTTGTATTTTCAGGATTAAATGAGCTCAAATTAACAAAAGAAGCAAAAAGACATCAAAATCCAACATAAATACAAGAAAAGGAACAAGACGTGACATGCCCGACCCCACGACAGCATCTTCCCAAGCAAAATAAGAGATCAGAAACCTGAACACGCCCCGTGCTCAGCCAGCACGGGGGCGTGCCCAAGTGTCAGCAGAAAAGACAAAGTGGTAGAAGCTTCTATTGCCCACCACGGGGCCGTGCTCAGCGGACACGGGGCCGTGGTCAACTATAAGATTCGCACAATCCAGCAAATCTGCATAGTACAAAGATTCTTCTGCACCACGGGGTCGTGCTCAGCGGACACGGGGGCGTGGTTAACTAAAAAGACAAAACTGCATTAAATGAAGAAAGAGAAGGATGTGGACACGGGGCCGTGCCCACTGGACACGGGGCCGTGCCCACTGGACACGGGGCCGTGCCCACTGGACACGGGGCCGTGCCCGAGCTTCTGTTCAGCCTATAAATAGAAGTGCTTGGCTCAAGCTCAAACCATCCCTTGGCACACCACCTCTCTCACACTTCACCCACCACCCACCACCACCATAACACCATCATCCACCACCATCATCCATTGTCCATCGTAGAGTGTGTGAGTCGTCTCGGGATCCAAGATTGATCGTAAGAGTTCTTGACAATCAAGGCCATGTTTGCCTAAGTCTCTTACATCACTTGGTGAAGACAGAGTGTCTAGTGTAGTACTTTTTATTTCTAATCTTTTGCAATTTTTACTTGGTTTTGTATTAATGACTTTAATAACTAGTTGCTTATGTTGAAGGTGATCTTTCCTTATCGTTTGTCCGTGGTGTCTTGGCATTATTTTACTGTCTATATAAAATAAAAGATTTTCACCATTCATATCTCCACGGTCTATATGGAGGTATGTTGGCTACCTGGTCGGGGGTTAAGGGAACAGTTTGGTAAAGGTCTTGCCATTGTTCAGCGTTTAGAGGTCCTGCAATGGACCTGGGTCAAATTTAGTAGGACCTCCTTCAATACCTAACGGTATTGGATGGCGGGGGTCCAAACTCTTTGATCCCCTCATAAGTTAACTACTATTAATACTATAACCCGGCTATTTAGGACTGTATCCCTGCTGACTCAGACTACTTAGTCGAGGGTAATGTCACCTCCAAAAGAGGGGCCTACCATAATTTGCATTAATAACTTAATTAATTATCTTCCAATAATCCACCCTTTTAGGATTGTATCCTTGCTGACTCAAACTACTGGGGTGAGGGTAACGTCACCTGCAAAAGAGGGGCCTACTACAATAACTAAGATAATATCTTAAAATAGTGCAAAAGTGCGGAAATAATCAAAGGTTACACTAGATACGAGTCGGAACCAAGTTATTCATCTTGTCTATCTGTTTTTCTTTTTATTTTTATTTTCAGCATTTTAGTTAGTTTTTATTTTTCTTAGTTTAAAACATTTTTCTAAAACTTTTTGATTTGATTAGACGTTGAGGATAAACCGGTACTAAAAGCTCTTGTGTCCTTGGACGACCTCGGTATCTTACCAACACTATACTACGCTCACGATGGGTGCACTTGCCCATATGTGTGTCTAGTGTTAGTAAATATCGTGTTTTATAAATTTAAAACTTGACTAAAAAGTGTTAAAGGGGCTTAAAATATACACCTAATATATATAACGCTCGACTACGCATCAGTTAGTTAATCATGTGAAACTATGAAACAATGCATGTATCAAACAAATTGCATTTCAATATACGATAACTGCTATTATATGCATCAAACAAGTACATGTTTGAAAATCGAGGTGGTTACAGTCTCCCCTACTTTAGAAAATTTCGTCCCGAAATTTATTCGAAAGAGACTGTAGAATGTAATTGTAATGATTAGAAAGGTAAGCAAGGCATTAGTTTCTAGAGCATTGTTTGGTGTTGATAATTTTGAGGAATCTACAGGAATCATTGTATTGAAATTGTCTTGCATGGCACTATGTTATGTTGGATTTGTAATGTAAGACTTAGGCAAACAAATGTGTGTACAAATAAGCAAATAATGGATAATCACATAACCACATGATGTTTTTATATGCCACCTTACTTAACAAGGCTTGCTAAGATTCTCATGCGTCGAACCTCGTAATTAAGTGTGCACCCAAAATTACGCGTTTCGTTGCATGGTTCACATAGCACTTCTATTTAAGTAAGGAAAACAAATAAGATTGAGGTATTGTTTAAATCAAACAAGCAATCAATATAACACAACATCAATTGAATCAAAACGTATTTCACATTAGCAATGTTAGCATTGTTTGTTTGACAGTCTATTGAACAAATTTACATTTGAAATAAGTCATGTAACGAATCAAAGTCAGGATTATAAGGTGATGGAGGTGGTAGAGGCAGTTGCAAATGATCAGTTAATTGTCTCAGCATGCTTTCCAACCATTGATTTCTTTCTGTCAGCCAATTTATTTGTTGAGATAAATTTCGAACCTGATTGTTTAACCTAGTCACTTCGATTCCCACTGAATCTGGAGGTAGATTCATTGGTGGCATCGTACTTGGGCCTGCTATATCAGTTGGTGGCAGTTGTTCTACTTCGTTCAACAATGACCGGAAAGAATGTGACAGTAATGGTGATTGCAAAAAGGGTTCTGATGTTAACTATTCTTGAGTCATCATGTTTTCATCAAACCGAGTTCCTTGCATCGTTGAATTCCCCTCGAAAAATAACGGTGAGAAGCTTGGTAAGACGTTCGGTGTTAAAGGTTGGGATAATTTAGTTGTAATATGTTCTTGTATGTATGGCAGCGGTGGTTGCATATCAAACTGATAAAAAGACGGTTGAGGAAATTGCAAAAATGATTGTTGTAAATTTTGTGGGAAGGTATTCTCTAAGATAACTGGAGCTCCCTCCGACTGTGATGGTTGAGTTAGTGTACCAATATGAACAGGGGTTAGCCTAATGGTGTAAGGATTTACGATCCCAGGTGCCTTCGGTGGAGATAATCCCTGGATAATCTGATCACTTAAGACACCTAATGATTGTGCTATTTTTGTAATGTAAGACCCTCCCATGGGACTTCTCAGAGGATGTGTTTGTTGACTAGAAAAATATTCAGCAAGCTCGTGGGCAATATTACAAGGGACTTGCTCAAAAATACTATACAGATAGAAAAGTTCGATTGTTCTAACCCTTTGTTGATTATGCTTGCGCCCCGTGATAGTGTGGGCTAAAACACGGTGCATATATTGATAACAAGGGTCTATGAAGTTCGTAGAATTATTGTGGACACACCATTCTTTTAATGAATGGCATTGCCAATAATCTACCATATCCGCGGAGGAACAAGAGGTTGATGCCTCCGTAAAAATGGGTTGTTTAACTTCTTCATCTGTATATATGCCCAGATGAACTGCGAATTCTGTTAATGACATAGTATGAGGTTGCCCACAAAGTTGAAAATGAATGGATTCATTGGTAAGATTTTTATTATATTTGTAATAGAAAGTGGACAAGAACTCATACACCAGTTCATCGTATGATGGTTCTAGGATGTCGAAGAAACGGCGCCAGGGCGTATTAGGTTGTAGTAATCTTGCCAGCAAACCACTGGAATCAAACGTTCCCATCCGTTGCCAATCAATACCGCTAATAGTAAGAACTTCATGCTGCTTGAGTTTTTGATACCTCTCTCGGTTGTGTAAATTAGCAAACTGAAGGAAAGGATGAATTTTTGCTGCATTTGAAGATTCAGCATATGCTGCTGGGAGATTTGCCATTGGGATATGGGGTTTTGTTGAACTAAGAAAAGTTTGGGTATGTGTTGAGTTATATCAGAAGTTGTAGTTCTTGTGTGGATTAGCTCGTGTAGTGAGTTTCTCATATAGATAAGGAGATTCCGGATTACACCATAGGATCGGTTAGGGCTTCCATGCTATGTTCTGCAGCTAGTTTGAAAATTTGAATCTGACAGGTATGGTCTCGAGAAAATTTTAAAACTTTGAAAAAGAGGGAATCGTATCGTAATAAATTGATAATAGTACAACGTAGGTCGATTAGAACTTGGATTGTTCTGAAACGGAGAAAAGAAAAAAAATCCCTTTGAATTAGGGTAACATGCCTTGAGCCTATAGGCATACTGTACTCTCATCGGTAGTTCCCAGGTAGGCAAACGTGTGTCTCATCATGGAGGTGATTTCATAATGGGATAAAGTAGTTTCATAAAATCAATGAGGATCAGAGAAAACACGAAACAAGATGGATATCATTTATTCCACGAATAAACGACGTCAATGACAAGTCAAAGTAGTTGGGTTCTTATAACTTGGTGAAGTCATGCTTTAGCCTATAAGTACACTCATCCCAAGAATTCCCAGGTAAGAGTGACTGGTCCAATTATGTGGATTTGTACGAACACTCTAGCCTTAGACAGAAAACCCAGGGTACAGGCATTCACCCTTCCAGTTTGCACGTGTTCACACAATTTAGAACTCAAAACTTTGACGAGATTTTGAAAACTTTAAAGGCGTAAAGCCTAAAAATAAACCATCTAAGGATAGATGATTGATTTTCAAATGGAATTGAGATTTGTGTACTTGTTTTGGTAATCACCTAAGGATAGGTGATAGTATTGTTTTAAGATCTAAACACAAGGTAACTTGTGTTAGGGTCCTAGAAAGGTTATAGTCTAGGTCAAAATTTTACTAATAACCTAATTCCCTATAACCATTGGCTCTGATACCAACTCTTCTGTCACACCCCGACCACGTAAAACAACAAATCGTCGCGGGAACGTCGGGGAGTGTTGTAACAGAATTATTGTTCCACAACCATGGTAATTAAAAGTTATGTTTTATTCATCAAACAAAGAGTTACATTGTCTTAAAATAACTGAAACGAAGAGTTCAGCACATAATTAAACTAGTTCCATCTTTATTTTAAGTCTCTAAGGCACAGGTCCGCCCTAGTGTGTCACGAACATCCTAAGCAACAGCTCCTGAAAACACATGTGAAAATAGGTACGTCACCATAAAAATGCCTGTGAGATACATAGGTTTTTATGAAAATAGGATTCATGACTTGAGTTTAAAGAAATGTTTAACAAAAGTTAGCCATGAACCTTGTAAATTGTTTTGTTAACCAAAGTCTTGTGAAAAATATGTTGTTTGTGTAGAATGTATAAGTCCAAATTGAAAGATCTAAATAACGCTACGACATGTAGTACAATACAAGCACTTATATATAGGAAGTACCAGCGGCGTATCCAACATGCTTGTATCATACTACACACATCTCGTTGCTTAAGTCACTCAGACAAACCATCAATGTATAAAGTCCATGTTTAAACCAATTGTCCAAAAGTCCTTGTATACACCATGTCAAATGTTAAGAGTCCAAATGTAGTCAAGTAATGTGTAACAAATGTTATGTATGGTAAGTAAAGTGTATTCACATAAACCAAATGTAAAAATGTACAAAACAAGGTATTTTGAATATATCAAAAAGTTATGTTTTGTAAAGTAGATGCATGTTTTATTGATACAAACACTTATGTGGTAAGTTAACGCATACATTCAAGCCTTGAGACAGACGGATAACCCTAAGTCAAGGTTATCAAAAGAAATGTTTTCGGATTCATTCATTCCATCCATCCAAACAAACCTTGGATTTTAGGAACGGGATTTGTCAAGTCCTATGGTACCATTACTTATTACCGAGCGGCGTAGCTAATGTTAATGAACGTATATAAGTCCCGTTTGTACAAACCAAATGTTATACCAAATGTAAACGTGTTATATGAAAACAATGTACTAAGTATGCTAAGTTAACATACAAAGCAGAAAAGTCATGTAAATCAATGTGCTAGCATGCTCAGTCAACATACATAGCAGAAATGTAAAGTAAAACAATGTACTATAAGTGTACTAATGAACATAGCAAGTATATGATGTGAAAATAGGAAAGCATGAAAGTAACAAGTAGGCACATGTGTTTCACCCCAAAACAGTTTGAAAACAGTAAAAGAGGGGTTCTATGTCCTCACCTTGATTTCGGGTAAGTCCAAACAAGTATGCAAAGTGTGAGAGTTTTGGCGGGAACAAGGTTTTTCCACGTTACTCTAATGGTTTGAACATGCATAAAATATTGCAATTGGTATCAACAAATATTGTTAATTGTAAACTGGAAACTAAGTTCATGGTGTTTGGTATGGTTTGACAAAAACGGTAACTATGGGTTTGAACAACTTAATTGGGGAACTCGGTAAATAAGTAGGATTCAAAGGGATTATTTATGACAAATATATTTTCTTAAAATAATCAAATATATATATATATATATATATATATATAATGTTAAAGTGAATTACATGATAATTATCTAACAATTATCTAAATAATTAATTTAAATCAGAATAATTAAAAATAATATTTTTAATTATGAACCTGGAATATCACTAATTTAAGATAATTATTTTGGCCCTTGAAATCATTTTATATAAATAAAATGAATTAAAATGGTTATGATAACAATAAATAAGTTTATATAAGTTTAATTATCTAAATAATTAACTTTAATAAAAATTTAGGCTCTAAATTTATATAAACTCAGAAACATGTATATTTTGTCATAAAAATAATTTCGGACAAAAATTATATAGTTATAAAATTTAAATATATTAAATTAAACTATACTTTTAAGTGTAAATACTGATTTATTTATATAAATATCAAAATTATATAAAATATCAGTAAGAATATTATTTTTGTAAAGGTTATCATTTAAAATAATTATTATAAAAATTCCAGTATTTATTTCTGAAAATCGGATTTATTATGAATTTTTAAATGTTAAAATTGTTTTAATATATAAAAATTAGTTTTATAAATCTTTCGACTAATATTATATTTTTAATATAAGTATCAGTGTTTAAAATAATTATGCTAAAATTTTCAGACTTTAAATAGTTATAATCGATTTATTATGAATAAACAACATTTAAACTGTTTTTAAATAAAAAAAGAAAATAAATAACAAATCATCATCTTCTTCCCCAAATTGGTCAAACCGAAGGTCAAAGGCCGTGATTAAAGATCGAAACTTTGTTTATTTTCAAATTAAACTTAGGGAGACATTATATAAGCGTGGACATACCGATTGAACGAATAAAATCGATCCGGTATCGACTGGATTCGAGGTTCAGCTAACTCCGGTGACTAGTATTCCAGCGAGACTTGCAGGTCCGAAGAGAAGGTCAGTTTTGATATGTTTGTGAATTTTGAAGGTGGTGTGAGGTTCGTATGGGTTACAGAGTTCTTATAACATATATCAATTCAACAGAGATCGACAAAGAATAGTGGAATCAAACTCGGTTTCAATTTCTTTTTAAAAATCCGATTAAGCGAATGTCAGGCACGTTATTGAACAATTAAACGCATGCTTGTCATGTTTTTGATGCAAGGAATCAGCGTGCAAGTGACATCGGGCAGATAAATCCACTAATCATGGGATTGGGTCGATTTCCGGTGACACAGACGCGGGTTTCCGGATTTTAAAATAATATTGTTTAATTCGAAGTGTGTATATATATTATTCTGTTTCAAATATATACCGGATGAGGGCTTAGCCCGACCGGTCACAATGTTGTTTGTTAAACGAAAGGTCCCGAGTTCGATCCCCCTAGTGACCGGTTTTGTTGTTTTATTTTTTTAAAATTTACACTTTAGTCCTAGGGTTTTAGAAAAAGACATAAACAGCCCATGTAACAGTTAGTTAAATAGACTAACTAGGTTAGTTTTTTTTAAAAGAATTCCTTGTATAAAAGATAACCCGGTTAGGACTATTAGTTAAAATAGTTTCTAAAATGACCATTTTGGTCCCTGAAGTATAAGTTTAAGAGATTGACTATAAGGACCCTATACTTTTTAAATCAAAATTTAAAAGTTTATTTTATTTATAAAACAAGTTTCAAGGAATGAAAATTAGGTCCCTTAACTTATATTTTTACATAATGACACCTTAGGCCCTTGTAATTAATGTAGCCTTGTTTATAAGTATGAAACTCAATCAATTTGCAAATATTCACGTGTTTGGGTCAGTTAATCATGTGAAAGTATGAAACAAAGCATGTATCAAACAAATTGCATTTCAATATACGATAACTGCTATTATATGCATCAAACAAGTACATGTTTGAAAATCGAGGTGGTTACAATAATCAACAATGTATGGGCGAGGAAACAATTACTGAGCCTTCACATAGGCTTGGCAACTTGGTTATTATTTGTAATGGGAAAAATAAAATGAACTCGAGGCTACATTGCCTCGGTCATACAAGTTTCATGAAGTGGTAGTTGTTTTCCTTCTACATAGCTTTACAAGATGGGTATACTTTCCTTGAGATGGGGGTTGTCCATGTAGGGGTGATAGAGAGTGTAACGTCACTGAATCTTTCCGAATGTTATCCATCTTCACTTGCTTAAATATCGGTTCTCAAACGTCTCGTACACGGGTAGAAGTGTCAGACACAAAGTAGGCAAAGGCAGGTTTCCTACTTTATAAAGTGCTAAAGCAATGGTCTATGTATTGTTCTACCAGACGAAGGTGTGAACACCTATAGATTATTTTTGGAGGGATGGTGATCATTAACCTAACCCGCAGAGTCCACCAGGATTTCCATGCAGTACAAGTCGTTATTACGTGGGCCCCCGTAATAATAAATTGTCTTGCACAGTTACCCCAATTTTCCCTCGTCCAAGAAGATGATCAACCAAGGAGGGGACACTACTGTCCTTATACCTCTGACATGGAAAGGACCATTGCGGTTGTCCACGTGCTAACACTCGTTATCGTTACACGCGAATAGGCACGATGATTAAACGAAACAGGAATAAGGAGAATTCCTAGTAGTTGGAGGGGCACCTTCAAGATGAATACTTCATCTTCCTTTTCTGGTCAGGTGTGTCGTCAATCTCGCTTCACAAAAGCCGCAGGGATCTCGTCCTGCTGATTAAGAAGTTGTTCAAGGTTGTCGCCTCTACCTCACCGTCACTACCGTAGTCAGGCACCTTCACGATCGAGAGGGAAGAACAGCCATCTCCTACGGAAGCAAGCTCAGAATCTTGTTTGGTAATCACTCCAGCCATGAGCTTTGCAATGAACGCGAGGCCGATAGCTTCATCGTGAGAGTAAAAACAATAATAGGATTCGGAGTTGAAGGTATCTTATTCACGTCAATAATTATTCCGTACACTTATTCGTATGTATATATCAATAAACAAATATGTTACTTAGCATAAACGGGCAATTCGATGCATCATATCACATATAACTCTCGTTTATCCTTTGAGGGGTCATTTTGTCTTTGGCAAGTCTAACTCGTGTAGACTATGCCTTAGTTGGCACCTTATTTTGGGGTATTCTCGTCCCTACTAATGGCCTTGCCTTGTCTCTTCTTTGAAAAATGTTTGACTCATGGATCTTGACGCTTACGTGAATGCAATGAAGAATCTTTTTTTTTTTGTAAAAAAAAAATGTTTTTGTGAGAGAGTTCTAGTGATTATAGTCTAGACTCGAGAAGGAATCCTAGTTCACTACAATCGAAGCTCTGATACCAAACTGTCACATCCTGACTTTTGCGGAAGCGTATGATGTGTGACTGGTTTAATATCATTGCATTCAATCATAATAAACAACTACATGATCAAAACGATGTTCATCCATTCATGAAATTTGAGTATTACAAACACCGGTTATTTAAGTTTTAAAACACAACCTTCGACTAGGTTATAAACCAACAAAAGTGGATGACATCTAAACTTGAAGTCTACTTCTAGAAACAACACCCGCGCCCAAGATCCAACCTGTCACCTGAAATACATGTAATTTTGGAAAACATCAACAAAAGTTGAGCGAGTTCATGCGTTTTGTGTGAGTACTGGTAAACTTGTAAACCTTTGAGAGACTCCTTTGAAAACAGGTATGAAAAGCGTGTATGAACATACCAAATAAATGTTTTACATGGACATTAAGGCATGTGAGGACATAGGGAGCACTCGAAATGAGTAGGCATATACCCTTGTCGATTTCCCTCGACTATGTCGAATTTCCCTTCTACTATGTCAATTTACCTTGACTATGTCAATTTCCCTTGACTATGTCGATTTCACTCGACTATGTTGATTTCCCTCGACTGGGACACCGAAGCACTCAAGTGATCACATGAGGACCATGAGTGGGGCTCGGCCGTACCCGTTAGATCTAACCTTCGTCCCTAATTAAGTATTAATGGCATTTCAATATTTAGTCTATGCTCACAAGATCTAGTAGTTCATTTCATAGGCAATTCATACCGTTTAAGTATTCGTAACATGTATTCCATCCCCGAGAGTTATAAAACCAAAAACAGTTAAGAGAAAAGGGGGACATGAACTCACTGTTTTGCGTCTTCGATACTCGTAACTCAAATCTCCTCAGCAAACACGACTCCCTACAATGTACTAGGGTCTATTAGACGAACGGGCCGTGCCTTGGCTCAGTATTTACGTTTTTTAGTTACGTTTCTTTTATGTCTCCAATATTATTCCAAGTTATAATTCATTGTTAAAATAATAATTGTTTTAACTTTAAATTATTTTTAATTTTGGAATAATAGTTAAACAATATTTTTGTAACAATACTTCTCAAGTATTTATTTTCGTATTTCCTTCCCAAGGATGGGGGTATTCTGATACATGTGTATTCGTATTCTCGTATTTGTAGTTTCCAAAATAATATATTTTCAAGTCTTACTTTAGAAAATATATTTAAACTTGTTTTGTCCCAAAAATAATGTATGTCAAGAAATATATTTTTCTCAAAAATCATATATCTTCTAAATACGCTAAGAAAATATATTTTTACTTCTCAAAAATAATATATCTTCTCCTTGTCGAAAATATGATATACTTTGTAATAATACTAAAAATCATACTTTCATTTCTTTCGTATCCAAAATAATATTTACCAAAAATATATTTATAACGATATTTTCCGGAATATTTGTAAGTTACATTCTATCGTTCGGTTCCACAATATTAAGTGGGTAACTTATATATGTATTCCTTGTGATTTTTTGTATTATTTTGGATTGTATGTTTCTTGGTATTTTGTTAAGTCATATCATTTTAAATCCTAAAATAATATAACTAATACACAAAGTATACAAATAATCACACACAATGTGTCTTTAATGTAAATATATATTCTAAATACATATTTATCCATTTTTATTTATAAAAACCAACCTCGAATACTTGTATTTTGTAACAAAATCTATGGCAAAGTTTATATTGAAAACCATGGTTAAAACTCACTTGTAAATACTTGTTTAGAAAATATTTTTCTAAGTGTTTGTGTTTTTAGAAAATTTCGCCATAGTTTCCCCTAAAAATGGAGGTGTCCATGCTTTTTAAGCATATCATTTTCTTTTCAAAAATCATCATAAGCAATCAACAATCAAGCCTAAACAACTTTCACTTGCCAAGTGCCAAAATATTGCATTTTACATAATAGTCATGAACTTGAGTTTTCATAAAAACTTGTAGTAACTTGGTAGTATGTTTAGTAGACTTAGTTACCCTTTAAAGTGTGTTTATGTAACACCCCGAAAATATAAAACTTTATATTTAAAATTTTAAATTATAAAGTAAACAAAAAACAAACTAACTAGGAATAAATAACCTAGTTAGTCATAAGTGTAGTTGTTACAAAGGAACTTGGATAAAAAGCCTTAGGGTAACTCAAGTAAAGATAAGGGACCAAAGTGGAACATGTGCTAATTAGTTTTAATAAAAAAAATTAATTAACACACCAAAACACACACTTGGTGTGTTCTGGTCGCGCACAAACACAGAGCCAGGAGAGGCTCCCCAAGCTCAAACCCTAGTTATCAAGAATTGACTAAATTGAAGGCCAAATTTCGTTCCAAATCGTAATCCAAGCATAGAATAGTGATCTCCTCTGAAAGAGGATCATAAGGTATGTAATTTCCATGGAAAACCTTCATCTAAATTTCTGAGTGAATTCATGAAATTCAGAATTGATGTTGCATGTTAGTTGTTTGGAATGAAATAGTGTCTAGGGATGAACCCTAGTCAACTACTTGTTGAAATTTAGGCTATTTCTTGTGAAATTCATAATCACCATTGAAGGTGATAAGTGGGTTTTGTAGAATTATGTTGAACACTAGGATTGTCTTTGTTAACTTAGTGTATTTGAGCTCTATGAAGCAAATCCAGATTTGTTGATATGAAAATTTGTCATGAACATGTGAAATGATGTTTAAATCTTGGTTAAATAGTTAGTCAAGAACTTGATTTTTGAATTGTATGAAATCATGCTCATTAGGTGTTTGATATAATGCCTAAGAGAAGATAAATGTAGAGAATTTGGACTAAAAACGCATATTTGATTAGTGTGGTAAATTATGCGTTATATACTATAAGAGAGTTCTAAACCGGTAAATTATGCGTTATATACTATAAGAGAGTTCTAAACACCTATGGTTGAACTCTATAGGCAAGGAAATCGGAACGTCAAGCGGACAAGCTAATGGCGATACGCGTTTGAAGGGAACGCTTGGAAGGTACGTAACCACGGTTTCGTTACGTTATGTTTATTATGTATTTTTACTAGTAGACTTGAATTTAGAATAGTGTATAAATTTGGATGTCTAGTCGAAGTGACGAAAAACACTAGATGAGTAAATGGGTTAAATGTTGGTTAGAACAAGTTTGGTATGTTGTAAAATGGTGGTTCCCATTAAACAACCAAACGGGTCAAACAATGGTTGAATTTGTAAGTGTTGAAGTGACTAAAACGTCACTCATTATGATTGAGTTATAAAAACATAATCCATGGAATGGATGTGAAACGCTAAGATTGACAAGCCTGGGGATGGGTAATTATGGTTAGATACCTATGTTGATGAATTATGCAAGTATGTAACTTGATTCGTAACATTGGGTGAATTTTGGTAATTAGCATATGTGTAGTCGAAATGTAGAATAAAAGTTGTGTTGATTTTAAGCGATAATGTTCACTATATTGAATAAATAGGTCAAGAATTTGTAAGGTTTCGTTGGTAGTCATCATAATGGAGGATTCTGTAGATGAACCAAACGGATCGAATAATCAAATAATGAGTGGCTATTGTAGATTTTGAACCCGAGTGACGGGTAGCGAAATACTAAACACGCAAACCAATGATGGGAGCGTGGGTGTTGAAAATAAAGAACCCATGATTGGGATCTTCTCGTTTAGAAGAGATATCCCATTCATGGAAGTTTGGGTAAAATGATTAAATGGGTCAAACAACAAAGTTACAGCACCTACCGTAAGTTACGGTCTCCACCGTAACTTACGGTAGAAAATGAAACTTTACGACAATTCTATACTGCCTTACAGCAGACACAAGTGATCCAGCTTCTACCGTAACTTACGGTAGCTACCGTAAGTTACGGTGGCTACCGTAAGTTACGGTAGAGCCTTGACATTTATGTTAAATTTTGCATATCCTTGTTAATCGAACCCGTTTTTGAGCGTAGTTTCGATTATGTATTATTTCTAAAAACTCTAATATTAGTTTTTGTTAAAAACATTTCAGTTTCTAGGTATTGCAAGTGTACGGATGGCGATCAAGCAAGTTTTTGAAGAACCGAACACAACTTTTGAAGCTTTCGCGATTTCATAACTTTGTTAAACAATGTTTCTATTTCTTTTGAATGTAAATAACTTGTAAATCAGGTCATGAATGTTTTAACTAGTCGTTGGTTGACTAGTTTTGATTACTCGGAACCTTGTTTTGGTAACTATGTTTTAATTTAGACACATTTTATATAAATCGTTTATTTTTTTATTAAATTCAAGTAATAATTAGAAGGGTGTTACAGTTTATTTCTTTAAAAATCTAATTCTTGAAAGATTTGAGTGTTTACAACTTGTTAAATGATTTTTCAAAAAATCATTCTTTTGAATTTTTCTTGTAAACAAAGTGTTTTTATACTTGTTTTATCACCAAAAATAGTGTTTATTTAAGTAAGAACCAAGATCTTCTAAAAATCACATTTTGAACTTGGTTCTTTTGGAAAACCATTCATAAATCTTAGATCCATAAGATTACTAACTCACTTTGTTTATTATTTTTCAAGAAATCACTTTATTCTTCAAGTTCATGCTTAACACATGAGGATGATCATCTTGTTTTATTACATAATCATCCTCTTTCTTGCTAGATCATGTGTTTAATCACAATCTAGCAAGCTCCTTATGATGATCAACATCATAATCTCAAGTAAATAACAAGCAAGTATCATTCATACCCTAAACAACATAGTTTCATCATATATCAAGCTTATGTTAGAGATTTATGATTAGGTTCTTTAGTGTTCATCTTGTTCATCAATGTATAACATCTTTTAACCAATCAAAATTAGAAGTAACAAAGGGTTACAAGGGCCTTACTACTAGCACAAGGCTAGGGAAGAACACTTGGTGTTGATGGTGACAAAAGTGGAGGATAATAGCAAATGATGAAGGTCCTTCAAGATCCAAGAGCACCAAGCTTCATAAGTCACCTTCTTACACCTTGAGTACTACTTGGAATGAATGGATGATGGATGAAAAGTGGCGGTGGTGTGGGTGTGGTTCTCGGCCGAAGAGAGGAGGAGAAGGAGAGAGATGAGTGGTGTTGTGAAGTGTGGTGATTATGAATGAGGGTAATGGTTTCTTATATCCACCTTTTAGTTTTATCCATTGGTTCATGTGTTCTCAAAAGTACAAGCAAGATCTTAAGCAAATCACTACAAATCCAAGTAAGATCAATTTAGATTTGGTGTGATTAAGGGTGGGGCCACATGTGACCGTCCACCATGGGGGGGGGGGGGTCTCTAGTTGGGTTTTAATGTTTAGTTAAGTGATTTAGTTGGAAGTTAAGTGTAATGGTTAGTGTTTAAGTGTTTCATGCATTATATAGTGTGTTAGGGTGTTCGGGGATCATAACTAGCTCAGAAATAATAAAACAATGCTTCTAGTAAAATTTTAGTGTTTTGGGTAGTGTCCGGTTGTTCGGTTAGATACTGGTTCGTTAAAGTGTCAAACTATACCGTTTAGTGTTCTTTATGTACCCTTTTGTGACACTTTTAATTCCCGGCACTTAGGAAAGCATTCAGGACCATTTTGTCATATTTTTGCATGTAACAACTTGTTAAAATGCTGAATTTTGCTGATTTATGCAGAATTATGCACTTTATGTGGGTTTTAGGCACTTTCCGGCACTTTATCTATCACCTAGAAAAGCAGTTTTGTAATCCTTACTTTCCTACACACTATACTAGGGTATCACTTGGTCTCTGGCTCATACTGGGCCTCAAAACACTGTCTGTATATGTACTGAACTCCCGTCAGTGCTTTTAGTTTGTCTGATAATGGTGTCAATTCTGTTTTGTGCATTATTAGAACTATATCGTGTTGCATGTAGTAATGATAAAAGTCTTGCAACATGAAATGTCATTGTATGTATATAACAGTAATCAGAATTTCATTTGTCTTGTAAGCTAGATCATGAACAGTTATTAAAGCACATATTACTGTTAAATTAGTGTACGGAATGTACGGAAAAGTGACAGTTGTCACATAATAAATCCTTCATAAAATTGTAAGTATAGCAAACTTTTAAAATCTTCCATAAGAACCCCAGAGATTAAGTGTAAGGTAAAACTTACAGACTAGGATCATAGGAACCATTTCTTATATTCCTGTCAGAAATCTTCAGTCGTAAAATTCTAGACTACCCTCTCTCCAGATGAAGTACGCCAGCATATGTAGTTTGATATCTCTTTGATTTCTATCAATTGCGAATACCGGACTGTATGAAGAAAGTGCCATATGAGGATTGGCGTATCTTAATATGTTCCATAGATTGCTTCCATGCCTGATCAGTATGGAGGTTTAATGCATGGAACCACTGAGATATCCCAATGGTCATATTGTACTGAAGTCAGCTAATGGTATTCAAAGAAGATATCCAGAAGGGAAATGTCCGAGTAAGTGTCACTGATTAATCACTGATTAAGGTATCCATGGATTCGTAAGGAAAATGCGTCACTTATCTGACACATGCAGTGATAGATGAACCAGAGCCTGAGTTTTGGAAAATCTCAGTAATCTCCTTGTGTCTTGATTATCTTCTCCAAAGACTACCCTGTTTACCTCCTGAAGGGCAAGTAGAGTTAAGATATACATCCCGCTTAGGGCTGCAGTATTGTGAAATCTCCATGACGATTAGTACCATCATTATTGGAAGAATAGAAACCCTGATTAAATGAGTTTTAAGATAAAGGTTCATAAAGCCTAATTCAATATTCGGAGAATTCGGTATTATTAATTAAGAAAAACGGTTCATTTTGCTTATGCATTGATTACCGCAACCCTAATTAGGCAACAATTAAGAATCGCCATCAGCTGCCCAGGATCGTCGATTTATTCGGCTAGCTGTAAGGACTAGCTATTCCTTAAGATTGGTTTTAAGCAGTGGTTGGAATAATCATCTCACATTAAATAAGCTTTTCTACAATAGTTGTTATATAAGTATCAAGGCTGCTCCTTTGGAGACCTTGTATAGATGGGATGTTAAACATATGTTGTTGGACAGAAGTTTGGTAAGTCCAATTACCAGGATCTGAAAGTTGCCTTGGAAATAACGAATAAGATCATACAAATCCGTAATCGTCTGAGAGTTGCCAGTAATCGGCGGAAAATCAAGGATTGATGAAAGTCGCAACCCTCTTAAGTCCTTAATGAGGAATGAGGAATAAGGAATAAGGTTCAATTGAAGGTATCACCCTAAAGAGGGTGTGCTGAATTTTTAATTTATCGGGCTAGTTAAGCTCTGATATATAGGATCATTCAAGGAAATCGAATGTATAAAAATCAATAGCTTATAAGCTAAAACCTATTTAAGGAGCTTGGTGGAGCTCGCAATGTGTTCCACACATATGATTTAAAGATATGGCAAGACAATAGGTCAAGAGCATTGTCACATAATGATATGCGGATTAATAAAAACTTATAGTTTGTGGTGAAATCAGCATCGATTGAGGATCGACATGATTAGAAGCTCCAAAAGGATACATGCACCTATTATAAAGGACATCTTGGGTGCCTGGAGAGGCCCCAGATATGCTGTGGAAGATTAAGTCCATTATAAGACAAAAAGTACTTCCATATTTGTTAGGATCTGTGGCTCTTGTGATTGTGTTTGTTTGTATGATTTGGACAATTAATGAATATGAAACAATGTAAAGTGCAGCGGAAATGAAAACAAACTTTGTAAACACAATCAAAGGAGGAAATAGTTTGATAAAACATTTGCTTCACATAGAATCGAAAGATTTATAAATCAAAGCAAAAGATTACAGACATGCTCACATACTAAACTCCCCCTCAGCCTGATACTCCAGAGTTGGTTGCACAAGATGAAAGGATTGGATTGAGGAGAAGAGCTCTCTCAAAACGAATCAAATATAACAGTACAGAGTACTGTCATATTTATAGGCAAACCAAACTACTGATGTACCTCAGCTGACGTCACCATGATAGTGACATCTAACAGCCTAACAAACTATAAACACTGGTCTATACAAACTACTGATGTCTAACAACTGATAAAATATAAAACAAGTCTAACACTGTTCACGTTCCACTGTTGTAGCCTAAGCACTGACTGTATGAAACATCAGTGCTTTCTTCAAAAGGTGATCAGTCTTTGAATGAGCAGTGCTTAGGTCATCAGCAGTACTTAAGAGTCAGCAGTAGATAGAGCTCAGTGTTTGCCTTTTAGCAGTCTTCAACTATTTCATCAGTGCTTGGTTAGTCAGTTGTTCTTCAGAGCAGTACTTTAGAGTGTATCAGTAGATAGGTAACCACTGTCAAGGGGAGAGCTTAGAGTGAACGTCTGCTTATTGTGAATCCACTGTTGTGACCAGGTTTTGACTTTACATTATCTGTTCCTCTGGTAGGGTTCAATCCCAACAATCTCCCCCTGGAACAGATAATGTCAAAACCTGTCATTATTCTGGATCTTTATTACTCATCAAAAGTTCCCTTGCTTGTCTTTTAAATTCTTCTTCAAACTCTTTGGAACTTATATCATCTTCATCCCGGCACAGTGTAAGTTCAAGGAGATCCTGCAAATCTTGAACACTAAGGCCTAGTGCTTCTTTCCTTGATATGTACTTCACATCTCCATTGGATCTGACTATAGTCAATACGTGGGTCTTTTGGTCAGACATCCACTTTAGTACTTTCGAACCCAATGGATTTTTCGGGAGAGGGTTATTTGCTGATGAGTTGAGAGATGTTGGCCTTGTAAAAACTTGCAGACTTTCAGACATTCTTTTGAAGGTCATTTCAATGACATCATTTGCTGTAGCTATATCTTCTGCAGTTTCTTTTTCAATCAGCTCCTGCCTTTCAATGTTTGTCATATCTGTTGAAGTGTTTGGTAATGCAGGTTTGAATGTCACCTTCTTAAGAAGGTTTTGAAGCTTTTCTGAGCTCTCTTCTTTTAGACCCATTTTCTTGATGGCTTCTGTGAAGTACTCAGCTTCCTTTTCTTTCACCTCATCACTGGTCAACTGTTCCTTTTCTTCTTGGTTTGTCACAAAGGTAGACCGGAACAGTGTTTTGAGGTTTTCTATCTGCTGTTCAAGCTTCATTCTTTGTTCATGCTTCTTTGAGTTGCTTGAAACAGTTATCTTTCTTTTCTTTAGCCTTTCATAGGCTTCACCAGTCTGCTGTTTTGACCATTTTGATATGGCTTCAGCAGTATCCATTTTTGCATCCACCAGCTCCCTTTTCTTTCTCTTATACTCAGCAGTTAAGTCAGCAATGAGCTTTTCATATTTTCTCCAGTTAGGAGCATTCCTCTTCTTCGTAGGATCATTCTTAATCTTCTCAATCCTTTCTGCCTCACGCTTAAGAGCTACTACTGGCCATTCTTTGAACTGTTGTTCTTCAGCAGGATAGAATTTCTCTTTCATGATGTAGGCTAGATATTGTTTTCTTAACTCTTTCTTTTGATCAGCCTTTTCTTTGTTTAGGTCTTGTGCAAGCTCTTCTATCTGCTTTACTTTTGTGAAGTAGAACTCCAGTCTTTTAGCAATGCCATCTTCGCTTAACCGTTCTTTTTCGCTCTCAACTTTAGCTCTTAGTCTTGCTTGCCTTGCCTTGATTTTTAGGTAATCATCCATATCATCTGGTGGCATGTAGCCTATGAGTGAGGAGAATCTCCTTTTTGAAGGATCTTCTTCTGTATAGAATTGCCTCATCTCATTTTTGATGGCTTCAAGTTCCAGTGGATATTGTGCAGCATTAGGATCATGTATACCCTCATCGGCAGGGATTGGCTTTCTTTTTCTTTTGAAGAGCTTTGGTTGTGAAGTAGGAGAGATGAGAGCAGTGGTGGATGACTGACTAATAGCTGTTGAAACAACTGGTGTCTCAACATCTGTTGTCATTACAACTGCTGATATGTCAGCAGATGTCTTCTGCTTTTGAGCAGGGGATGGTGTGGTAGTTTTTGATGATGGTGATGGTGGTAGTGAATCATAAGGAATGGAAACCTTTCTCCTTTTTGGTTGAGGAGGGGCTGTTGGTGAGACAGTGGTTTGAATGATGGACAGTGGCTGACAAACAACTGTTGAAACAACTGGTGCTTCAACCGCTGCTGTCATTACAACAGATGTTGTAACATCTGTTGTCTTCTGCTTTATTGCAGGAGGCAGTGATGGTGATATTATTGTAGATGATGATGGTGGTGGAACAGTGGTTGTGGTGGTGTGTGATAGAGTGGTGTGTGTTGGAGGTGTGTGTGTTGATGAAATGGCAGCTGTTTGGCTACTAACAGCAGTTTTTGTAACAACTGTTGTATCAGCTGTTTGTTTTTCTTTTTCAGGTTCAATGAAAACACCATCCTCTATTCCCTTTTTCTTCAACTTGATTTTCTCCCCCTTTTTGACATTATCTGCAAGGGGGTTATCCATGAAAAGAATAGTGGAGGGAACCTTTCCAGAAGTGCTATTGAGATGAGCCTTGATAGCTTTAATGTCAGCTTGGGTATCTTTAAATCTTGATTCCACCATGTTGGTCAGCATTTGTACATGAATAGCATGCTTTTGATCAGCCATCTGTTGCTGTTTTTCAAGCATGGGTTTAAAAATATTCCAAAGCTCATTTTCAGCAAATGCATATTGTGCGGGTGCTTGAGCAGGAACAACAGTGGCTTGTGCTTTCTGAGCTTTTAAAATCTCTTGCACCATCTCCTTTATTTCAGAAACTGATTCTTCTAGTTTTTCAACTCTGCCCGTCAATTCCAGATATTTTGAATCATCACCTACTTTAGTAGGATCATCTGAATCCCCACCAGTAGTGGTTATATCAATGTGTGACTTAGGAACAGAGTCCCAAAAATCACCCATTGATGCCCCTTGTTCTTGGTACTGGGGACTTCTTTCTTCAACATTCGATAAACCTTTGATGGTACCAGTGGTTAGATCCAACTCACTGGTGGTTACCGAAGTTGCCATGGAAGAAATTGCCTTCAAGGGAGTCTGATTTATGAAACAACTGGCCAACTGGAGACCTGTTGATCCACCAGTTGTAGTTGCTGCTCCACTTGAACTACCACCGAGAGTTACTTGTAACTCAAGGGGTGTAACCTCCTCAATTGTTGCTGGGATAGCAGGAGTAGTAGCATCAGACCCAGTCACCTGTGAGGGTATACTCTCAGTGACAGGTGATAGAGAGGAACTGGTTTGTGTCTGAGCTATAGCAGCTGCATGCAACAAGGGTAGCATGGATTGTGGCATTATTATTGGTGAGGGTATGGGGGTTGAAAGAGACATGTCCTTGGGATCAGGACTGAGGAAGATGGATCCGAGTGGATTCAGAGCTTCATATTGTGGTGTCCCTGTGCTTACAACATGATCCTTTTGTGAGGATGCAGGAGGAGTTTTAGGCATGGGTTGAGATCTTTCTTCCAACTGCTGTGAGGAAGTAGCAGCAGTGGTTTGTGGTGACTTTTGTGTTGTCACAGGCATTTCCTCTGGGATCTCATCTTCCAGAGTTGCCTTTGTTTTGGGTTTGGTGGGTTTTCTGGATGTTTTTCTTTTGGTCTTTTTGGTGATGTCAGGTGTGTGTTTCAAAGCAGTGGTTGTGCTGCTTTGATCACCTGGAGCAGTGGGCTCAGCAGCAGATATCTGAGGAGCAGTTGTAACTGCTAAATTCTGCTCAGGCACCTCTGCTTTTGTTTTTATAGGTGCCATCATCCTTGAAAATGTTTCTTTTGTTAAGCTTTTTATTTGACAATGAACACCTTGTTTGAGCAAATTTACATTTTCCTTTTCAAATTTTTGTTCAAAATAATAACTCAAAAATCTTGGAAAAAGTAAAAATCCTTTGCTATCAACATTTTTTATCAAGTCATTAAAGATCTCCTGGGAGTAGTTGTAGTTTTTGTTGTTTAGAATAGCATATCCCAGGCATTGAATATTTAATGGTATTTCGTTGAACGATGTTGTTTTATTCGAAACACACATCAGAAGTGTGTGAAATAAAAACCTAGGTGCAGAAGGGAAATAACCTTTTTGTAAGGTATCTACCTTTGATTCTTCTGCATATCCCCTTTTTACGAAATCAGTTTTCATCTCGGCTTTATCAAAAGAGATTTTACCTTCCTGATCGTCAAGATTAAAGACTTCGGAGATTGATTGTGGTGTGATTTGAATCACTTTACCCTGTAACAAGGAGTTAATGGCTATGACTTTATCGTCTTGTTTTTCAAGCGTCGCCTTTTTCCAAAACTCTCTCTGGGTTTGCAGATAGATGGGAGCATTTGCTGTTAACAAAGTTTTGTACTTTGATGCAGATAATGTATCAATGATGGTGTCAAAGGTGTGATTATCAGTAGGTTTTGTGAGTAAACCCAGATAGTTGTGAGATTGTTTGTATGGTATTTCGATGGGTTCTTCGGCCGTTTGAGCGACCTCTTTTGAAGATGGTGGTGATTTTGGTTTTGGTTGTAATTTTGATTTTGACTTTGATTTTGTCATTTTTGCAGAGAAGAACGAAGAATGATTTTGACGTTTTTGAGAAGAAGGGTTGAAAACTGCTATGAGAAGAGAATTTTGGAATTCAATTCGACAGTGTAAAACCCTGTTTGGGGTTTAGGGCAGGGTTTTATTTAGGAAAAAAAATGATCGCTGATGTGGCAGCGGTTATTACGATCTGAGGGCTAAAAACTAACCACGTGTCAAACACTGATGAGACGGATGAAGTATGGAGAACAGTTGTTTTAAGAGCCACTGACGTATCAAGCATCAGTGGTTACAACGGTAAAAATTGTGGGCAGTGGATGATTTTTACTATCAGTGGATAAGACACTGATTTTGAACATTAGTGCTTTTCAAGAAAATGAGGGGTCAGTGGTTAACTTTCAGCAGTGGACAGTGTTTAGAGATCAGACGTTGAAACAAAACAGTGGTTAGGGTAAATGGTACAGATCTTAAAGGACAGGTGTTTCAGCAACAGTTTTGAAGATTTTCATTCAAGGTTTTGCCACATGTCAATTTTGAAAGACAGTGGTTTAGTACCCCCAGATGATGAAAACTTTTTGCTAAGGCAACTCATTTTCGTTTAATATTCAATTAAAACATGAGTACCCTAGTAATTCAAGCACAGTTTGCAATCAATTTTTGATGAAAATTTAGGAGCAAACCTGAGTATGACATGATCATGACATATGTACCATTTCCTTTTGACCCATTTATGAGGACGCTAATACCATCAAAAATAAGGTATTACATCCTGACAGGAGCTGAAACTATTGCCAACAAAAACAAGCATAAGTTCCAAATATATTATTCAAAAAAAAAGTGAATAATATATCCTGGTTATTCGAGAAAATCCTTTGAACACGAAAAAAATGGTTAAAGGATTTTCAAAGAATAGTATCAAAAAGATCTGGTATAATTTCAATAGAGAATATAATCACATCACTCGCAAGTTTTTTGAAAAATGGTCAGTAGTTTGACAACAGTGGTAGGAAACTTTTGGAATACATTTTGACCACTGTTTGGTACCATTTTCTTTGTCAGTTGATTGCAAACATGAGGACGCATGGATAAATTTTTGAACATTTGTCTAGTCCTCTTTGGAGTTCATTCACTGGAATCAAAACCTTTTCCTGAACAGATAAATGCACATAGTTGCTTAATGACCATTATTACCCTAAACTTTGACTCATAAGTGTTTTATGTTTATACTCTTTTCTTTTGACATCAAAAGTTTTGAGATAAACACACTTCTGAGTTTTTGTGAATTTTCTTAATGTATTTTAACATAGTTGATTTTGTCCTTTTGAGGAACTCAACCTGTTTTCAACACATAAGATCTGAATGACTAAAGTTTCAATTCCCTCTTTATAGAAAATCAAAACACTAATGTCTTATGAATCATAGGTTTTGTTAATCTGAGGTTGATACTTTAGTACTTAATGTAAACATCACAAATATTAAAACAACAGTTGAAATCAATATTGAAAATATAGAACAATCCCATAATTTAACAGATATGTTTACAGATCTGAAAACTATGAGTGACTTCTGCATGATATCACTTGTTGTGTGAAATTTGTGTGTCATATGACATCTTGGTTGATTTACAGAGTTTTTGATTAACCACTTAGAACATGATTTACTCGATACTCTGTTTTTCAACTAAATGCAACCAACCTTAGTATCAATGAATTTTGAGCCGAACTGTTATGTCAATTTGATTGTTAAATCGAAATTGACTGTCCAAGCTCTGATACCAATTGTTAGGATCTGTGGCTCTTGTGATTGTGTTTGTTTGTATGATTTGGACAATTAATGAATATGAAACAATGTAAAGTGCAGCGGAAATGAAAACAAACTTTGTAAACACAATCAAAGGAGGAAATAGTTTGATAAAACATTTGCTTCACATAGAATCGAAAGATTTACAAATCAAAGCAAAAGATTACAGACATGCTCACATACTAAACTCCCCCTGAGCCTGATACTCCAGAGTTGGTTGCACAAGATGAAAGGATTGGATTGAGGAGAAGAGCTCTCTCAAAACGAATCAAATATAACAGTACAGAGTACTGTCATATTTATAGGCAAACCAAACTACTGATGTACCTCAGCTGACGTCACCATGATAGTGACATCTAACAGCCTAACAAACTATAAACACTTGTCTATACAAACTACTGATGTCTAACAACTGATAAAATATAAAACAAGTCTAACACTGTTCACGTTCCACTGTTGTAGCCTAAGCACTGACTGTATGAAACATCAGTGCTTTCTTCAAAAGGTGATTAGTCTTTGAATGAGCAGTGCTTAGGTCATCAGCAGTACTTAAGAGTCAGCAGTAGATAGAGCTCAGTGTTTGCCTTTTAGCAGTCTTCAACTGTTTCATCAGTGCTTGGTTAGTCAGTTGTTCTTCAGAGCAGTACTTTAGAGTGTATCAGTAGATAGGTAACCACTGTCAAGGGGAGAGCTTAGAGTGAACGTCTGCTTATTGTGAATCCACTGTTGTGACCAGGTTTTGACTTTACATTATCTGTTCCTTTGGTAGGGTTCAATCCCAACAATATTTTAAGTAAATCTCGAGGTCAAGATTTCTTTTAAGGGGGTGAGGATGTAACACCTCATAAAATCATGTCCAATGATGTATTGACACGTGTAAGAAACCCTAATGAAGTAAACGTGGACTATGAAGGACTAATTTTTTGAAAAATCAAAAACTATGATTATGGAAGGACTGGAAGTGTTAACATGCTTAAAATAAGTCTCTGAATAACCTCTTACGGTATTCATATTCACAAATGAGCCACTCGTTGATCAAGAGTAGCCGTTTGCGTAATTAATTGAAAGTTTGCGCGATGAAGGGTTAAAAGCGTCAACATGTTAATTCTTACCTCTGAGTGACCTTCTAACAAACCGGGAGCTTCATAACATTTGATTATACTCTCGGTAATGCCAATTGTTGGCCATCTAAGGCTTTTATGCCTTTAAGTGACGTTACGCGCATCTTTGCAAGTTTAAGGGGATAAAAGTGTCAATATGTTTAATTATACCTCTGAATGACCTTTTTACGAACCCTAAGCATCGTGATGTTTAATAATACTCCCAAGAATGCCTAATATGTATTAGATAAGGCTTCGATACTATTAAACGATGATATGCGCAAGCTTGCGCATTAGAGGGACTATTTGCGTCAAACTGCAAAAGTATGCCGATTCGTATGGTATCGAACCTTCCGGAATATGTTCATAAGTTAAACATGCCCTAAATATCCTTTATATAGCTTAGATATAGGCTTAGAGGTGCTTGGTGCGCAAAAATAAACTTATTTGATCAACAGGGACTAAAAGCATCAAAAAGTGCATAAGTTTGCATTTTCGCGCATATCTTACGTTCTGAATATATCCGGACACCCAAAAATTTATGTAATCATTAAAATATTTTATTTTAGTGTTTGG
Organism: Helianthus tuberosus; assembly: GCA_030545235.1. Lineage (NCBI taxonomy): Eukaryota > Viridiplantae > Streptophyta > Magnoliopsida > Asterales > Asteraceae > Helianthus > Helianthus tuberosus. Next base: position 93,872,894 of record CM060380.1, on the reverse strand, counting down.
CTTGATAAAATTCCATTCTTCGTGTAATTTGGATCGTTTTTCGCGTCCGTTCGTGTTTCGTCGTAATTAGCCGAACAACGCAACCGTACGACCAAATGAACCGACATCCGACATATTTTTGAGCATATTTTATGTTCCCTATGTTTAGGCATCATTGTAGAGCCTTGAAAATGGCTTAACGGGCCATAAATGAGTCAGAAATGGCATTTAACAAGTACAGGGACCAAAGTTGCAATTTCTGAAAGCTGCTGCTGAATTTGCCTGTTTAGGCGGGCCGCGTAGGCTGGAGACTCATCCTACGCGGGGCGCGAGGGCCCCCAGACCTGCTGAAATCAGTTTGTTTCAATCCAGCTGCTGGTTTCAGGTTTAGCACTTGGTTTTTCCAACTCTATGGGCTTGTTTTGGGCACCCATGGTATTGGAAATCAGTGGGTAACACATGTAGGGTCTTGATCGAAGCACGGGTCACGAGAAACGATCCTAACGGTTCTTGAAATCCTATATATACCCACTTGTTCTTGCTCTCATTTCACACTAGATCTGAATTGCTCTAAGTTGAAGCTTTATGCTTCATACCTGAGCATCCTAGATCAAATTCATCCTTGCTTGGACCCCTTGTAAGTCCCCTCTTATGGCTAGTTATTTTTATTTGGCTTAAAAGCCGAAAAGTCAAGCGTTCGCGATAACGCTTTGACTTTTAAACGGTCGAGCAATTGTTCACAACGAACATGGCTACGTGATCGTAATTAGGTAGGTATTAAACCCTCAAAATGGCACCTCCTAATTACCACGTTTGCTTAGTTAATTGTCGGGTCAAAGTAATTATAACAAAAGTCAAACGAGTCGGTTTTTAAATAAAAAAAATTCATAACTAATGATGTAAAGGCAATAAAATCAATTTTGTCACTTTAACAACTTGGTAAATATTAATTAAACATGTCTAGGCATGTTCAACCCGACAATTTTGAATTTAAGCTCGGTTCGGAACCGAAAGTCGCAAAAGTAGACTTTTGCTTTGACTTTCAGTTCTGAACCGATTTAGCTTAGTTTAGATATGCCTTAGGGTTCCTTTAGGACCATATTATAGGTTAGTATAACCCTCTGAGGTTATACAACTTGGTTCAATAGAAATCCTAGTTCATTGCATGTTTCCGTTAATTGCTTAAATGTTGACCATAATGCCCTTTTGATATTAAAACGAGATTTTTGAAAATGTGAGAGGACAAAAACCTTTATTACTGATATTTAAGTATGTCCTAAAAGTTTGACATCAGTTTATGGTCTAAATTAAGAGTTATGCTCGATATCGTAAATGAAGACCTTTTTATTAATTAAAAAGCATATTTGATATAAATCCTATTTAAACTCAAATTTTGACATCAAACCTTTTACCTTCTGATGTAATATAATATTTTGGGATTTTTGAAAATTTTTATTAAATTTTAAGGTGATCATAACATAGAGTTCTCGCATAGGCTCGGTAATTGACGATAACGCCCTTTTTGCTAATAAAATGAGTTTTATACATCCTTTACATGTCAAACCTTTTTCTATTGATTTTATATAATAAATAAGTTATTTTAAACTATAAAGGCTGGTCAAAATCTCAGATTTCCCTATTTAAACCGAATATCGTCAAATACCGACTTTTATAAAATTTAGGCGCATAGTATGGTTTAAAACCATACTAGGCATCTAAAGCTTGATACCTACTGATGTTGTGAATAAGTTTTTGTACTTTAACAGTAAATAAAATTTTTGAACTCATATTTCCAAATTTGACCCTTTAAGCTTATGTGAAATGACCAAAATGCCCCTACGGTGCATAGTTTGGCCATGAATGATAAATTTCACATATATATGATATCTTACTGATATAACTTATTAAAATAAATATTTTTACTGATTATTTTAGACCAGAACTTCAAATTACTATTTAACCTCTTTTATAACCTTTAAAATGACCAAAATACCCCTACGGGGCTTAAATTGGTTTTAAATTCGTTTTGGGCATAATGGAAGGTATCCCACTGATATCACAACATATTTAAGGCATTTTAACTTGTGAAACATGTTCATGACCCATTTGGTTACCCGTTATGCATTTTTCGCGTTCGGTACGGTTTATGTAACTAGTTTGCATAAATTAACCGAAACGGGTTAAACCTTATCATTTTTACTTCAAAATCCAGAATGTGTTTAGTTTACCCACATTATACAAGTCTTCATACTTGTCGGGTCTAAATCACATTCTAATCCGGTCTTCGCTTAATCTTGCGTTTTAAACCGTAAACTTTTCCTTAAAACTAACCGGTCTAAGTTACAACTTAAATAGGACCCGTTAGGAATCTAATAGGTTAATAAAACCTTCGTTCCAGATTGAGAGCCCCAGTAGAGGTACTTGTGCTTGCTGATTTGAATATACGGCTGAGAATAAAAATTACATTTTAGCTCATGTAAATACTTTTAACTTATTTTCCGTTATACGGGCTTGGGATACGGTAAATTATTACCGCTTGGTCGTGTGTAGAAACCTTTTAATCGGAGATGATTAAATTGCATAATCCCGTTTTAATCAGTATTGCTTGATAACAAATAACATTGGGGGTTAATGACCGTGTCCTGGATATCCTTGGCTCATTTAAAAAGTGTAAATGGCCACAACTTAAGCACAAGGTGTATGCATAACACCTCCTGCTGCGTATATAAAAGATATACTCACTCGTGAGGTAACTTCTTGTGAGTTATATTTGTGGTGTGTCGATTAATCTTGTTCGGTTTGTTTAATCACCGGCCCTAAATGTTGGACAAACATGTAAATCTGATACAAGATTGTTATTAATATAATTGTCCCAAGTTATAAAAGAATATTTGTGCCTTGTGCATTTAAATCAATTTTCATAAAGATTTTCAAAAGAGTCAGTTAATTGTATTTACCAGTGTAAACTGACGTATTTTCCAAAAAGGTTAAGTGACAGGTACTGTACGTAAATTGGCTGGGAGCTCAGGGCGTTAATAGGGATCTTGCAAGTTCTAAACGTCTAAAGTCTGTTGAACAGTGTTTATATTTCTGTTTTAAGATCCGCCTGTGGATCCGTCTTACAATCCATTTGTAATAATTGATGTTACTTTTGAATCGATTTGTAATATATTTACTTTAGACTTCCGCTGTGCATTGAACTGTGATTATTTGACTATGATGATATCATCTACGTCACGATACTCCCCACCGGGCCCACCGGTAATACGTGGAAATATCGGGGTGTGACATTGTCATACCGTCTCGGTTCAATCGCAAAACTCTCTAAACTTAACAAATTTTATAAGTTTTCAAACGAACAGGTTGCCAATCGGATAGCCATCCGATCGGATCACCATCCGATCGAACGACTATTCGTCTAGGTGACTTGTAGTTCAAACACTTAAACATTTTTACAAAACTTCAAAGAAGACCAGTTTCCAACAAAGGGCTATCCGACCAGGCGGCCATCCGTCCGGATGATCCTCCGACCGGATGACCTGAATTGTAGAAACACTTCTCAATTTCTTAAATGCTACAACAAAAACTTCAAAGTTCACATCATACAAAAACACATCCATCCCAAACGGACAACCCTCCGAGCGAATGGCCATCCATCCGGATGACCATCCGTCCGGAAGGTCATTCGATCGGATGACCATCCCTCACTCAGCCACTCGACACCATTTTACGTACCGTTCAACGCTTATACTGTCGTTATCTGATCAGGCTAATCTCTCAGCGCTCCCTTCAACCCAAGAGTGTGTTTAGTTATTAAACACTATCTGTGAGTATACTCGGTCCCTTTTTGCTTAACACACTTTTGGGTGTTACATACGTTACCTATACTAAATAACATCGACACACAACGCAAACACTTTTTATACGCTAGCCGCTATCGCATGTATACGTGTTATTAGATGAATGCTTGTATGTTATGTTTACACAGTGATTGTTGCCTGACACCTTAGCAACGATAGTACTATAGTTTGGACTCAGCACCTGTCGTGGACAGGGGTTGTTAAGGGTATTTCTTCACGCGTCACAGTGGTGATATGTGTTGCGCATTCTACAACTTGCAGTCATGTCTGTGCATATTTCATTGTCGATAACCTACTTGCTTCACATTTCTACGTGTTACATGCTGGTTATGCGTAAACTCGCTTTCGCTAATATTATACTATCAAACTTGTATGCTCACATTTACACTATGTGTATTGACTTTTATTTTAACGTATGTGACAGGTGTTTAGGATGCTTGTGCTATGCTTTGCTTTTGTGGAATCAAGCCTAGGGGAGTCTAGAAACAAATTTAATAATTTATGAGTTGTCGAAACTATGATTTGTCTTTGAGAACAACTATGTCTGTAATAACTGCTTTTATTTGATATGTTATGGTATGGGACATGATGTTAAATATCTGGTAAATATAGTTGTTATGGATTCTCCTGGACAATCTGTTTCGCTCAGTGGCGCGCCCCGATGTTTCCGCCATCGGTTGGGGTGTGACATTTTGGTCTACTTTTCATTGTGTGTTACTTTTTATCAATTGTGTCTTTTATATGTTGTCATCAATTGTGTTTTTAGTCTACTTTCTATTGTGTTTTTAGTTTGATACTCATTGTGTTTTATGTTATGTCTATTGTGTCTTTTATCTGTTGTCATCGATTGTGTTTTTGGTCTACTTTTCATTGTGTTTTTAGTTTAATAGTCATTGTGTTTTAATTTATGTCCATTGTGTCTTTTATCTGTTGTCATCGATTGTGTCTTTAGTCTACTTTCCATTGTGTTTTTAGTTTGATACTCATTGTGTTTTATGTTATGTCCATTGTGTAATACGCAATTGGGTTTTCTCATTGTGTTTTCCGTTATGTCCATTGTGTAATATGCAACTGTGTTTTCGAATTTTTTGTTCTAAATATAACAATATGGTAATAAAAAAACGCTCGATTCTATGGTATATTTTTTTTAAAAACAAATGATGTATAAAAAAGTAATGGACGTTTATAAAATAGGGGGAAATAGCATGTGACTTGCATGTGCGTAATTTTTTTATTCTCTTTGACAAAATTACTCTTTCCACTTGATTTCTTTTGGGACACTTGTCACTCTATAGTGGCTTCTTACACTTCTTATTTTTATACTCATTTGTAGAATAAGTCAACCCTTAAATCCAAAATAATAAGTATCTCTACCTAATTAAATATTATTTTCTATATCAAGATTAATCCTTCATTCACCCCCTTATTTTTTGCTATTTAAATTATAAGGCTTAATCTTGTCCTAACTTTTAATAATGCTAATATTAATTAGAAAAGCTTTAATTTTAGTACAATAGCTTAATTTTCGGCAATCAAGTTTTAAAATTTTCCTTATTTATAAATTCGAATTATAAAGTTATAAATAAATAAATCAAAAATTTAAAAATCATGATAATTTAAAAATTCGAATTATTAAGTTAATAAAATTTTAGATAAATCAAAATTTAAAAATTCATGATAACTCAAAAACAAAAAATCATAATCTATAAAAATCATGATAATTTATAAATTCAAATTATCTAAAGATATTATAAAATTCTAGATAAATCACTTTTAAAAATTTATGATAACTCAAAAAAAAATCATAATCTATTTATACATCTTTATCTTATAAAGACTAGACTTAATCATTCTAATCAATCAGAGCAATAACCCACGTGTTGTGTTTAATTTAACGTAGAGGTTTTCCCGATCCTTTTAATTTGTTTTATGAACTCATTTCTTATTCTTATTGCTTACACTATTATCGATTTACTTTTGCTCATATATTACTTCACAGAACCATTGAAGGCAGAAATCTAATCTATTTGAACGATATTGATGGCAAAACAACAGCTTTTACAATAAAGGTAAAAGTGGTTAGGCTTTGGAGAAAACAAAATCCCAAAAAGGTTGGTGAGATATGGGCTATTAAGATGGTGCTCATGGATGAAAAGGTACATCTTTAACAACCTTAATTAGTTATTACGTCTTTACTTAAGCCTTTTTAAAGTTTTTTAACATACATTATTTTTCCTTATAATGTCAGGGGACCGAAATGCAAGCCACTGTGTGAAGTCATCATCATCATCATCATCATACTCAGTAAATCCCACCAATAGCAAAGCAAAGGTAGGGTCTGAGGAGGGTAAGATGTAGACAGCCTTACCTCTACCCCGTAGGAATAGCAAAGCCACTGTGTGAAGTAATAATTTTAAAAGACATGAAAAAATTTTACAAGAAAATGAATGTTTTACAGTTTTTAAACCCCGAGTTGATGAAAATAATCCAAAGTTTAAACATTTTGATACCAAATATGTTCTGACCTTCAATTTTGAAACAACTGTTTAGAAAGTGTAACAACTTCATAGGCCCAACATATGGTTTTGAGTTGTCAACATATAAGGCTATTAAAGATGGTGGAGTTTCTTCAGATTTGCGAATCGGTTCGTTTCCTAAACTAAGCAAACTAATAACATACCCGTTATATTCAAGGTTTATTATTATAACTTTATTTTTCTTTCATTGTAGACTTTCTTGGGTATGTCGAGAAATGGTTTCAAAGGGAGGATACAACAACACAACATGGAAAACCATCCTACAAGATGGACTTAATTTTGAGAGATTTGGAGTTTGTTTTTCTTTTAAATATCGTTTTTCTACTAATTTTTTTATTAATTCTAAACAAAATTAAACTACCCTCATTTGTTAAACTGAGTGTACACACGAGTTTTAACCTAGTTTTATGCTATACAAAAACAACTAAATCAAACCTCTTTTCTATGATATTTTGACCCTATCAATATTTTTTGTTTAAGCCCCAATCATATATTCACGAAGGTAATATAGAAAGTATGTTGATTCAACAGTCAAATCCTTACGAGCAGGGCCGGCCCTTGAGGTGGGCAGGGAGGACCACTGGCCAGGCCCCATGATTTGGTAGGACACGTAAAAAACAATTAGTCCATGTTGGGTGGCAACCAGTGCCCTGTGGATATTGAAACGTTGTATAGCAGGAGAGTAGGAGACAAACCTAGTTCGACGAAGAACTCACAGAGTCTGCATGCACAGAAGCCACAGAGTATGCACTCTTTTGTTCTTCGATTTCAGTCTTGCACGCAGCCATGGGCCACCACGTATAGAGTCTGTTTGACGAACTCTGTCTTACGATCACGGATCACGTATTTAGGTAAACATCAAATCATCCATTGTCAATTGGCCCTTGTTCAGTAGTTCAGTTGTTATGTTTTGTTTTTGGTCGAATTCACTCATTCAAGCCCTTATTAGTTATTATGTTTCTTTTTGTCGAATTCAGACCCTTGTTTAGGCGATTAGTTATTGTCGAATTCATGCCCTTTTTCTGTTGTGTTGAAGACTAAATTGTTGGTAATTCATGCCCTTGTTTACGAGCTTGAAAATTTTCCTAGAAGTGCCAACTGCTGGTACATTACTAAACCAATACGTCATTACAAAATCTATAGTTGTAAAATACCACACATATGTATATGAAAATTGCAATTAGAATAATATACGCAATTGAATTTTTTTTTAATAATACATGTACAATGAGTTTATTCATCTATATTTCAACCATTATAACATGTTCAGGTTATTACTTGTGACTGTAAAGGTCATATATATTGCGAGGTATCTTCTGGGCCCACTCAAATGCTCCCATGGTCTGGCCAATGGACTTTAGTGAATAACAGTTAATCGAAAAAGGGTGATACTTGATTTAGTTTGCTGAGATTTATATTATTATTGAAAATAAATACTTGATGTAGAAAAACTCAAACCTGACCATAAGGTTTCCAACATTTGCGTGTAGAAAGGCAGATGTGACCGGCATCCACAATTCTCATTTGTCAATCTGACTATTAATCTAGCCATAATAATCTATAAGTTATAAGAGTCTCATGACATATAAACCTTCCACGGTCAAGAATCGAGAATAAAATATTCTTTAAAAGATCTAACCTTTGCTCCTCACACTACACCTACCTTTGTCCTGCTATTTGTGTAACATATGCCCTGAAATGAAAAATTACCAATTTGAATATTTATTGTTTAATTAATGTTTATAAAAAGTTAAATAGGTACAAAAAAGTGTTTGAATGCATAAACTTGTCGTGGCACATTTTGATCTGTACCAAACCTAAACACATCGTTTAAATTCTCTTCTAAGAAATTGTAATTATGTAGAGAATATATATTCGAATATAAGAACCACCCAATGTACCATAATATGAATAAACACATGTGTTACCTGGTTGATCATGAAAGTCTCAATCAATTCCATAGTCTGATAAAAACCTAAAAATATTGATTGGTACCTGGGTAAGTATAAAAAACACATTCAGCTTTCTATTTTAGCAATATTAAAAAAGAGTTAATTGCCAAAATCGCCCCTGAGGTTTGGGCACATTTGCCATTTTCGTCCAAAATGACACTTTTGTACCATTTTGCCCCCCACATTTGTAACTTTTTGCCATTTTCATCCAAACCACTAACTTAGTTTATTTTTTCTGTTAAGTTAAAGTATATTTGGATGCAAATGGCAAATATAAACCACAGGGATGAAAATGGCAAATGTGCTCAAACTCTTTGTAATTTCTTTTATTTAGTTAATTTTGTCATATATATAATAAAAAAGAATATACATGCAATTTTTATACGAAAAAAATAATAGTTTTGTCACATATTTTTTATAAATTTTCATCCATCCACTAATTAAGTTAATTTTTTTCTATTAAGGCGAAAGATGTTTTAAATTTTATAAATTAATTTTTTTCTATTAATTTTATAAATTAATACAGGATCTTTTATTTATTAAATTTCAAAAGAAATCTAAATACAATTATGAATATTTTTGTATTGTAAATTAGGTATAATATTCTTTTTAACGAGCAACGATACCATACTTCTTTGGTATTGGTACCAAACTGCACCATATCGGTACCAGTTCTCATTTTACATGTTATGGTTACCACTACTATAGAATGAAACATCAGACGCGGTCAACGTTTTTTTAGACACGGTCAAAAAAAACCGTTATAAAAAAGTGAGATAAATATTGTTCAAAATTTGTTTAAGAAACAACCAAACCCCGTCTAAAGGGTTTTATAATGAACCAATTTAAAATGCTTGCATCTTCCGAGCCATCCTACTACATTTGCTGGATAAAAACAAGTTTAAGTTTTAAGTTGATTTTTTAAAAATTTATTTATTATTTGTATCAAGGTTATTATATATAGTCTTTTGTTCAATAGAACTTTGTTTTCTTTCTCTAAGTAACATGAATATTTCGATTCTGTTTTTGAGAGTTTAACAAGAAAATAGCTCGTTGTGAAAAGTGTTTATCACAAAATATTAGATGGCATTATACTTACTATTTGGTGGGTAATTTTAAGGTTTGGTAACGGTACGTTGTTTGATGGGGGCATTGGCTTTTGTTTTTCGTTAGGAGCGAATTTAAAAGAGTAGAAGATGAATTACAAACTTGGTACATATGATAATATTTGTTTATTTGACATTTTTCTATAAGGTCACAAGCATTTTAGTTTTATAAAAATTAGAGGTTTAAGTAGATTTATTTTTATAAAATTGATCTATATAAACAATTGGAAATTAATTTTTGTATTAATTTATAAAATTTAAAACATCCTTCGCCTTAATAGAAAAAAATTAACTTAGTTAGTGGTTGGATAAAAATTTATAAAAAATATGTGACAAAACTATTATTTTTTTTCATATAAAAATTGCATGTATATTCTTTTTTATTATATATGTGACAAAATTAACTAAATAAAAGAAATTAAAAAGAGTTTGAGCACATTTGCCATTTTCGTCCTTGTGGTTTATAGTTGCCATTTTCATCCAAATATCCTTCAATTTAACAGAAAAAATAAACTAAGTTAGTTGTTTGGATGAAAATGGCAAAAAGTTACAAACGTGGGGGGCAAAATGGTACAAAAGTGTCATTTTGGACGAAAATGGCAAATGTGCTCAAACCTCAGGGGTAATTTTGGCAATTAACTCATTAAAAAATGAAGAACTAAAAGATACAATCTAAAAAACCCTATAAACAAAACCGAAATGGAAAACATGCTTTGAATAAAAAGTATTTGACTTGAATTATACATATTTAGAACTAATTAATTGGAAAAAGAAATAGAACCAGAAAGGATAAAGGGATATTTAGGGTTTACAAAATTGTCCAGTGTATTTGTATAAGATCCTTTTGAGACTCAATGAATCTCGTAGAAAAAAGAGATGGATAGTCCGCAATACCACAAAATCAATAGAATTGAAAGAAGATTTAGTGTTAGGAAGATTAAACATATCTCATGCTTGATGCTTTGAACCAGAATGGAGATGAAGGCTCTAGGGTTTTGGAAAAGTGCGTACAAAAGTCGGATCATAATAGGATTCGGAGCAGGATATGGAGCGCACCTAACCCATATACAAAAAACTTTTACCCAAAAGTTTTCCCGCCAAATGTAATTTGAGGTGCAATATCCTGCTGGCCCAAATTATTTTTATTTATTAGATATCTATACTATATTATAATGCATGAGGGAAGGGTATTTTAAGATACCCAAAAAATAAAAACTTTTCTCCTACTTTATTTATAGAAAGAACCCTAAAATGAGGGTAGTTTAGTCTTTTAAACACTATTTATTTTTTAGCCCCTAAACTTATTACACTTAAATCCCTAAGGTTTTAACAAAATTATAGATAATTAGTTACAATTCACTCATCCACAACAAACTTATAATTTTTTTACTTATTCTTATCATATCTTATAAACTATACTGTTTAAAAAAAATCCAAAGATAGCATGATGATCTACACATTTTTGTCAACGTTTCGGTAGTTGTCTTGTTCAATATCGACGCACGGATTAAAATGTACAAGTCGATAATGCTTTAATGTACAAGTAATTAATACTTGTGATCTAATGCGCCTAATCTACAAAGATGGGCTCCATCTATGAAAACAAAAAAAATGTACCGTAACATAAAATGAAGATATTATGTGTCACATTTTATTTTATTAAAACTGCCTAATATCTGTACTTAGATATATCTTATAAAAACTTAAAACTAACTACAACAAACTTCCTAAATAAATGGGTGTCAAATCTAAAATTAAACCCTAATGCACTTCTATAGTTACTACTATAAATACATAGCAGGGCACCCCTATATCTATTGCTAAACAAAGTTAAAAAATGGATCCAGTTCTGAATTCAATTGTTGCGAAAAATCAAGCATACGAGATTCAAAATTCTAAGGTCAGTTCTGTTATATCGCAGCAGTGAATAATTGTTTTCTTTTATTTACTTTTATGTGAATATTAACTTATTTGATTTTTCAGATTTAGTTGCATGATGAACATGCCAATTTAAACAACCCATTTGTCGAACAAGCTTCTAAGGTATTGATTTTGCTGGGTTTTAAGTATTATTTTTGTGTATATCTTTCATATTAACATGCTCGTTATGTTATTATATGTGTGTTTTATTGCAGGATGATGGTGATAAAAGTGTTGATATTATTTGTTATGGTGCAATTTTTAGTCCATACAAGTCTAATCTTTAACGTGAATTTAGTGAAGAAGTAATTTTAAGGTTTATTTAATGTTTTTTTTTTAACTTTTGTATTCAATTTTTGTCCTTTTTAATGATCAAAAGTTTGAGACTCAAAGGAAGAGATCCAAAAGACTCTCTGAATGGAAATGAAGTGAGGTTATTAAGACGATTCTGAGGACAATGACAAAGAAGAGGAATTAGAAGATACTGCTGATTCAAGCACAAACCAGAAAACCCGATTAAAAATACCTCGAGTGTCAATTCAGAAGCGAAACAGATTTCATGCAGTCTAATATGAAATCTATCAAGTGTTTTAATGTTTTTTTTTCATTTTCAGCTGTTATGTTTGATCTAGACGTATGAATAAAGTTTATTTTACCAAAAAATAAGAACTTTTTCCCCTCTTTATTTATAGAAAGACCCCTAAAATGAGGGTAGTTTGGTCTTTTAAACACTATTTATTTTTTAGCCCCAAAACTTATTACACTTAAATCCCTAAAGTTTTAACAAAATTATAGATAATTAGTTACAATTCACCCCTCCACAACAAACTTATAATTTTTTTACTTATTGTTAACATATCTTATAAACTATATTGTTTAAAAAAAAATCTAAAGATAGCATGACGACCTACACATTTTTGTCGACGTTTTGGTAGTTGTCTTGTTCAATATCAACGCACAGATTAAAAGGTACAAGTAGATAATGCTTTAATGTACAAGTGATTAAAGAAGAAAATAACAACTAATAATCTTTTTCGTACAATAATGTGTAAATAGAAATAGCCACACGTTATAAAAACATAAATTAGATACAAAAAGGAAAAAGAGCATTGCTCAATATGAAACAAAGAACTGCATAATTCATAAAAACAATTAGTAAATTGTAACCACTAATTCATCAAAACAATTAGTAAATGGTAACCACTGTGATCTTTGCAACTTTGTGAAGCAAAACAAAGTGTCAACGTAAAAAGTATTGTTACGAGCTACTTATTTTTGTCAACGTTTCGATAGTTGTCTTAGTCAATTGAGTGCAGATTAAAATGTATAAGTAGATGACGCCTTTGTGTACAACTGATTAAAGCAATGTCATGGAAACATATCTATACTACATATTATCTAATTATCACCACCACTACCACCATTAGTATATATATGTAGTGTTTGGTATGTAGGAATGTGAGGTGGAATGGAATGAACTATTATGAGGGAATGAAAAAAAGTGTGTTTGGTTGGTCAACGTAATGGAATCACCCATTACATAAGTCATTCCATTCCCTCAAATTCATTACATCCACTCCCCCTGTTTTTTTTCCATTCCATTCCCTCTCTCAGCGTACGTCACAAACACCGTCCATCACCTCCACCATCTACCACCACCACCACCTGCCGTCGTCACCACCCGCCACCAACCTCCGCCGACCACCACCACCGTCCTCCGCCGCCACCGCCGCCCACCACCACCGCCGCCCACCGCCACCGCCATCGACTACCATCGCTGCCACCCGCCATCGCAAACCACCACACCCTAAGCACTACCGCCACCTTCCGCCGACCACCACCACCATCCTCCGCTGTCATCACCCGCTACCCTCGACCACCACCACCCATCATCGCCGCCGCCACCACCACCCATCGCCACTACCATCGACCACCATCGCCGCCACCCACCACCACCGACCACTACTGCCACCCTCCATCGGCCACCACCACCATCCTCCTCGGCCAACCCCCGCTACCGTCGACCACCACCACCCACCGTCGTCGCCACCACCATCGACCACCATCGCCGCCACCCGCAACCACCGACAACCGCCACCCCGACCACTAACGTCACCCTCCGCCGACCACCACTACCATCCTCCGCGGCCACCACCAGCTACCGTGGACCACCACCCACCGTCGTCGCCACCACCATCGCCGCCACCTGCCACCGCAGACCACTGCCAACCCCGACCATCGCCCCGCCACCGCTAACAACCGTCACCCACTGACCACCGCCACCTACCACCTCTACCACCGCCACCCATCGCTGCCACCGCCACTAGCCGCCACCGATCACCGCCATTACCCATCGCCGATTTAATTCATTCCTCTTTTCTTACCTACTAAACAACACAAGTTAATGATTTATTCCTTTCCTGCATGGTAACCAAACAAGACTATGTAATGTAATGATGCATTTCATTCCTTTGTCCATTCCATTACCACATGCATTCCATTCCCTCATCTATTCCATTACGCCATACCAAACAGACCCATAATGTAAAATGTAAGAAAGAGAAAGCAAAAATTAAGAGGTAACATCTTTAATTAAAAGCCACAAGTACACGTTGAAGCTAAAAAAAACGTAATGTAGGTTGAGATTTTGAAATTTGAAAACTCAATACAACAATAAAAAGGGTAATGTACGTTTATGAGCTCCAATTTCAAAATTTGAATTCCTCCAAACACAACTCACCTGCCACCTTTTCATCCGTTAATTTTGCACAAAGAGAGTAGTAAGTGAGACACACTCCTTTTCGTCGTCGTTGCACGAGTGCTCCATCAGGATGGTGCTTTCAAATTTCGACGGATCTGATGTTGGATTCGGTACAACTTTATCTAATTTTGATTCTTTGTTAAGATCAATCCTAAAATTTCTCACTAGCTTTCTCTTTTAGGTTTTGGTGTGGGTTATGTTACTTGGTTGAACAGTGGCGGTGACAACTCAGGGTGTCCAGATCTAGGGTTCTGTAAAAAAACGGAGATAGTTACGAGTTATGGTGGTAAGTGCATTAAGTTACTGCAACTATCAGAGGAGCATCAAACCATCCAACCAAGTTTCGGCGAAGATTCCGGTAACTCCGGTAAGATTGTTTCATAACTTTATTCTAAATTTTACTATCTTGAGTTTAACAAAAGAAGTATAGTTTCTTATTAAACCAAAATTGATTATGTTGAATAGGTTTGCATTTTGAATGTCTAATTTAGACATTTGGGTTTGATTTTTATGGCTATTAATAATCTGGTCTAAATGAAGCCATGAAGTTATTAAGATGCTCCTTTGTATGTAATTCGCAGAACATAATCTAAGGGATGTATATCTAAAGACCATCGGTCTTGAGACTCTTGATGACAAAGACGTTGTGACACTATATGGTGGATTTGCTTTGGTTTGTGTCACTACATTCATTTTTATGTTTGTATTTGACTAAGTAGAATTTGTATTGTGGAAAATTACAGGGAGCTGTGTACAATAAGCAAAGATTTGGATCTGACAACTGCTATATCAAGTAAGATTTTTTATTTGATTCAATTTATATTTTGATGCCAATCCTAAATAGTAGTTTTAAACAGAGACCTTCTTGATGGTGAGAAAGAGGGTCACATGTCGCCACCTGCCTACAGAGCCTTTCTTGAAGACCCTGTGTTCCGGACCCTCATTGAGAAAAATGTTGTTATGGGTACATATACATCTTGAACCCTTGCATTAGGCACTTGCATAACGCATACTCAATTCTTTTGTTCATCTGAACCAGGATGTGGATGCCTTATTTGAAGACTATGCAGCTTCCCATATGAAACTCTCTGGGTTAGGGTGAACTTTCTAACTTTCATTCTCTTTATTAAAAACTAGGGGTGTAACAAGCCGAGCCACACCCAAGATCTGCTCAATTGGAAAACCTTTGTGATTTTACTAAAGATGAAACATCCCATAAGGGTACCATCTGAGATAACAAATTCATCAAATTCTATGAAAAACATTACTTTAAAACAAGAAAAACAAAGGTTGACACATCTTTGTCTTGCTCATCTTTAATTTTCAGTTTCTCTCTTGGAGTTCCCATTATACTTTTGGTAATCCAATCTAATGATAAAGATTTCATCTGTTTGAACCTACTGAAGAAAGCTTCATTGGAGCAATTCGTTATGCAACCTGTGGGTGGTGGTGTAGTGACATCTCTCCTTGATATGCTTTCAACAAGAGGAAGTATTGGTGGCGGTTTGATAAAGATATCTTCATCGTCACTCTAAAACCTTTTACTTCATGACTGAACGAGTCAAAGCGAGTGGATTGGTTGACCGAGCACTTTCATTAAAAAGATACCTCTATTAATAGAAATCAATCGGCTGAGAGTCAACGGACCCGTTCGGTCCTTGCTTATAATTCTGAACTATTGGGGAACTAATTATTGTATTTTTCTTTTACATTTTTATACTCACATGCCTAAAATGGGAAATATGAAAGGGGAATGGAGACAGGGAGGTGATGAAGATTTGGAAACAACAAACAGTGGTAAATATGTTTGAATGAGTCTGCATGTTAGAGAGCTTTTTCATTTACATCATTTAGCTAAAACGTATGTCATGATGGCCAGATTCAATTCAGTTTTGCAAACAAGCCCTCAAAAAAGGTAAATCACCACTCCTAAGGTATGTGTGAGTATCAACAATAATTTTTTTGTTTTGTTTTTAAGTTTATTGCTGAATAATTTTTTAAATATTACTACACTCCGCCACACCAATTAAAAATCTCACCACAAAAGAATAGTTGAGATATGTGTTGTCCTTTAACAATAATTCAATTTGTTTGTCTACTTCTTTCATTTTAATCTACACTTTTTTTCTTCCAAATTATGAGGTGTAGGTGTGTGTGTTATGTTTACTAGACATTTGTTCCAATCACAGATTTATTCATTTGATTAGAGCATGATTTTTTTCACCAATTTGATAAGGTGAAGGCATAAAATCTCACCTTCAAAGTAAGTATTTTTTTCTTGGTTCTTATTACTCCGCCATTACATGCCTAATACATTTCCTTCTTTTCTATTGTTTGAAAGGTATAATATGTTTGCTCAGTGTTTTTTTTAGATCTTTTAATCTTTAATGGTGGCTTCTTATTATTTATTTTCCATTTTTTTGACAAATAGCTGATGATAATAGTTATGTTTTAAGCCAATAGCTATTTCTTATACTCTTTCATAACGCGTTACCACCTGGTACCAGTCCTTTTCCTTAACTTATCTGGATTCATCTTATAGTTTATTTAGCAGTTTCTTATTTTTTTTCTTTTTGTCGCATGGTAGTTTTATGTCTCTATCTTGATATCCATATTTTTCTTGTTAATACTCTTCATAATAGCATGTGAATTCCATTCTCGAGCATCTTTGGTTATACTATGATATAAACCATAAAATTAGTTTAAAGTACAATGGCGTATATGATTTTGAAAGTTCTTTGTATAAAAAAATGGATTGTGTAACATTGTAGCATGGTTTCATGAAAGGCACCACCTTTATTTCATAAGCTTACAAGTTACAACCATTTTACCAAGTTATAAAACCGTACACTAACCGCTTCCTCTTTTAACAGCGAAAAAGCTATCAATGCAACACTGTGGAAAGAGGTCACAACCTTATTTGACAGAGTGGTATAAATGCCCCAACCAGTTTTGGTTACCCTAACTTCAGTGAAGGTCAACTTCTTGTGAGTTGCGAGGTATTTATACTACACTTTGTCGTAAATACAACTTTCCAAATGAGGATTTTTAAATAAATGGCGAAGAAGCCTCCTTTATACTACAATTTTGGTTGGCCTCACTTCACTGAAGGTTTACATATGATGCAGTTTACATAATGCTAAAAGGTGAAGAACCCATACTTGATGGTAACAGAAAGTTTCAAAAGAGGCTCGCCTTTAGGAAGGGGATTGAGTTTAAATCAGCAAATCGAGATTGCATTGGAGCTTTAGTATTAGTTTTGCTGGATTTATATTAACCTGTGGGATAGTTTGACTAGGCTTGGGTTTTCTATTAGTTTCTTACTTTCTTTTAGGGGAATGACACGTGATTTAAACAATATAATGAACAATAGTTAAGTATCATTTTAGTTACATAAAATCTTATCATTTTGCATAAAATAGATTATTATGGAAACAACATAATTTCTTACGATATACACAACTAACTATTTATAAATTTCTTTAGGGCATAAAGTGTAGGGGTGTGGCCGTGCCGAGCCTGACTAGGCTCGAGTTCGGCTCGTCATGCTTTTATGAAACTCGAGCTTGTCTCGTCATGTTTTTATGAAGCTCGAGCACGAGCTCGGTTTGGTTCTAGCCTACTTATTTGAGCTCGAGCTCGGCTCGGGAGTGAAACTCAAAACTCGAGCTCGGCTCAAGCTCTCTTCAATATCGCTTAAACGAGCCAAAGCTCGGCTTGCTAATGTTATCATCATGATTATCATATTATATATAAAAAAACTAAATTTTGTTTAGGTTCGTTTAGGCTCGGTAGCCTAAACGAGCTTTATAATTGAGGCACGATAACAAAACGATCTCTATTTCAAGCTCGAGCTCTTTAAGGCTCGGCTCGTTCGAGCTTTTAATCGAGCCAATCATGAGTAGCTCTCGAGCTTCTGGGTTTATTTACACCCGTTGTAATGTTTTTAAGCAACCCTGGCTCCCTTAGACTTGTTGAAAGAAGTAGTTGCTTTTTGATCCGTTACCTATATCATCCAATCCGCCCTTTTCCAACGTTTACCGTTTGTGTTTTGTTAGCTTTTTTTTTTAATGACAAGATTGTCTTGAGTTTGTTTTTTAGACTAACATCATTCTCTTTACAAGATGGGTTTTGCAACCCGTGGAAGGACGTTTTTCTTTTGCGAAGCTTGCACGAAAGCAAGAAATGTAATTAAACTTATGGTTATTTTAAATATATCGGAATTCTAGCAAACATAAAACAATAAATATAATAAACTTGTATATAACATTATATGAACAAGAAAAATTACATAAATACTAAATAATATATCACGTGAAGATCATAGACTAACATAAATGAGTTTCGCGTTGTAAATGTCACCGCCAACACATTGTGTAGTATAGTAATGCAAAGTGTCCACCCCACACATCCCACAGTGTTGCAATACAAAATGTCGTCCCCCGCCGCATCGCGCGGGCACCCTACTAGTAATAAATTAACACAATAATCTCATGTCTTACACCGGTTAAATAAAGAAAAAAAAATCAAATAGTTAGTAATGAAGGTTTAATAATTATAAAACGGTATTTTTGAGACGCTTTTTAAATGCACGAATAAATTTTGTGTCGTTTATGATCAAAATGTTTGATGTTTACGAAATTTATATATATAGAAGCATTTGCTCAATCGATTAAAGAATTTGCATTATCAATTTTCTAATAAGTTTAGAAGTCACAAGAACATAAAATTGCATATCAATTTTCTCATCAATTTCGGTAGTCATAGCGACCGCTATTTGTGTTTTTTTTTTTACATCGAAAAAGATTAAGGAGGGGAGATTGAGATGGTTTGGGCATGTGAAGCGGAGGGAAGCGACGGCACCAGTTAGAGTAGTGGAAACTCTTACTGTGGAGGGGAGGAGAGGGAGAGGCAGACCCAAACTGACATGGGATGAGCAGATTAGGCATGATTTACTAGAGTTGCACCTTTCTGAGGACATGGTCCATGATAGGACTTCGTGGAGGCGTAGGATTAGGGTTAAGGACTTCTAGAGGACATTGCAGTAAGGTCTTAGGTGCTTTTCAGGGATGTAGGTTTTCTTATTTTTTAAGGGACTTTTCCGGTGATTGCATTCTTGTGTTTATGCCCAAATGACGTTGTATGCTAATTTACTTGATGTACATTGTGTTTATGCCTAATTGAGGTTGCATGCTATTATACATGATTTACATTATATTATTTTGTGCCACTCAGATCACCTCCTTGGTATGGGTGACTTCCTATTTCTGTAGCATTTCTATATTCTTTGACTTGATGTGACCGTTTGCTGTTTGTTTTCGAGTCGGGGGTCTCTCTGGAAGCAGCATCTCTATCCCTATGGATAGAGGCAAGGTCTGTCTACATCCCACCCTCCCCAGACCCTATAAATAGTTCTGCTATTTATAGGACTTACTGGGTATGGTTGTTGTTGTTGTTTTTACATTTTATTGAATATTATATATTGATGAGTCATGAAATTAAATTAATTAGATGTTGATATGTGACATTAACTGGAATCGTTTATTATAATAAGGATTATATATTCGATGGTAGTTATTAATAATAAGTATTAGTAAATCTTATATAATCAATCTTATTTAAAAAACAGTTAATAGTTGAAAGATATTTAACGTTAATCTGAATTGAATAACAATATTAAAACAATATATTCGGTTAAATAAAAACAACTTTAGAAAAATATAATTAACTAAACACAAAACAAAAACAATTATTTGCTTTTTTTTATTTATTCAACCTATGTATATGGTTATAACCTCGTGTATTTATAAATTAAACATATTTTCAACTCCCTCTATGCAACAACCCTAGAGTTTGACAAGATTCTGATGTTGTAGTTTAGATAGTGAGATGATTTTATTCTTGAACTCTTTGTCCTTGAGTAGTTGAGTGGATTTTTTTGCTAGCCGCTTCACTTCTATTGCCTACCCATCTTCCAGCACACCATGAAACGCAACTTTGACTTTTTAATTCAGGTATGGCACAAAAAGCTTTCTCTACATCTTCTAAGATAACTTGTCGTCTGCTTTATTTCATTTCAAACAAAAAATACATAAAGTACAATTCACTACAAGAAACAATTATGTATGCTAGTTACCTCGATTACTTAGACTGTGGGGTGTGGGCGCGGGAAGGAGGTCGTGTAGCCGACGTGGCCTCCTTCCCCGACGGGGAACACCCCCTCCCCCCCGGTTACGGTATCGGTGAACTCGATGGGATATCCCCGATGTTAGTTGATTGAATGGGAAGATGATGGAGGTGACTGGGAATGGGAAAGGGAACGAAGTAGTGATGTGAAGGTGAGGTGGAGCTGATGTGGATATTGGGGAAAGTCCTCCCACACCTCTCAAATCTTATATGTTAACTTTATAAAATTAAATAAATTTCTCTTTAAATAATCCAATAATATAATATCACGAATTAATATATAAAATCAATAAAAAAATAATGTTTAAAATTGTACTTGAAAAAATAAAAAAGTTTTGTTCACCCACCCTTTCTTTGTATTTGATGTACGTTTTGGGTGGGCCGAAAAGAGTTAACGGACGGACAATAATAATCCCATCCCCCAACCCAACCACGTTTTCTTCAACCAAATCACCACCCTCTCTCTCTCTCTACAAACAAAACATTTCTTCATTCCTTCATCCTCCCAACAATTCATTCCCAAAATCAACCAACAATGGGGAACGACGAACAGGTAGCCGCCATGAAAGAAGCCTTCACACTCTTCGACACCGACGGCGACGGCAAGATCGCCCCCTCAGAACTCGGAATCCTCATGCGATCGCTCGGAGGAAACCCTACGCAAGCCCAGCTCAAATCCATCATCGCCGAAGAGAAACTCACATCTCCCTTCGATTTCAACCGCTTCACCGAACTCATGGGGAAACACCTCAAACCCGAGCCCTTTGATCGCCAGCTTCGTGATGCCTTCAAGGTTATTGATAAGGATGGCACTGGATTTGTTGTTGTTGCCGATCTCAAGCATATTTTGACCAGCATTGGGGAGAAGCTCGAGCCTTCCGAGTTTGATGAGTGGATTAAGGAGATTGATGTTGGATCTGATGGCAAGATTAAGTATGAGGATTTTATTGCCAGGATGGTTGCAAAATGATTCATTTGTAAGTTTCCTTTTTTTTTTTTTTTTTTTAATTATTCGTTGCTTTAGTGATTTGTTTGTTTATAATGTTATGTTTTTGTGGCAAATTTAAGTAATAAGTTTAGGTGTTGTTAATTGAAATTTGAATTTTGTTTGAGTTTTTGGTATTTTAGGAACACCTAATTTAATTGGCTAATTGTTGTGGGTTTTGTTTTATATGGTCATATTTGAAAATTGAAGTTTGTTGCTAATAAAGTTATAAAACTTGAAATTGGTGTAAGATAACGAGATTTCTTCGTTTTTAATGCTGCATCTTTGCTTGTGATTTAAGTTGAAGTAACTATTCAGACTTCAGAGTGCTGTTTGATTGGCCGATAATAATGGCACTTCACTTTTGTTTTCAAGGACGACCGTCCCTATATTTCAATAATGTCGTTTCAAAACGTTTTACACCAACATTCTGATTGGGATAAGAATCAATCAGTTGTTTGTTTTGGGACAGACAGACAGACGGAGTTACTTTTCCATAAGAATGGGATTGTTTTTGGCAACAAACGTGAAAATTAGGAGTGCCATTGGTAGTTTGAATTGTTAGCTTCCAACGGGTCATAGTTTGGATTTTAAAAATCCAATCTGCCTTTGATTATTAACCTTTTTACTGGTAAAAGGGAAAGAGCATAGGGGCTGGGGGTGTTGCAGAGGCTGGGAAATGATATCTACTAGCTTTAAGCTTTTACCTTTTGAAATCATCATCTTTGATATATATATTATTTACTAATCTTGATCTATTCATGGCTAATCTTTTCTGATTAATTATGTATTTTGTGTGGAAAAAATCTAAAATTTTATGTTAATTAGTGAAAACTTGGAAGGGAGGATTGTATCTTATATGATATCATAATCTGACTGCTTTAGACTTTAAGTAAGAGGAAGTGCTCTACATTCTACATTTTTGCACACGGGATCACTGTCTTGGTAATACATTAAAGTGGGAATTTGAATAATAAAAAAGTTATGACGATTTTGAAGGAGAACTATTTTTGAGGCTCCCCGCCCTTTCAAATGATCATATTCTTCTCTTAAGGTTATATGTGAATGTAAAGTTGTCTTTTTTTCGTGGAGGAATTTCGATTTGCTAAAGTAATTAAAGGCGGCTGTAAGATATTTGAGAATGTAATAAAGATCAACATTTTGCATTATCTTTTACGCCGAACAAACGCCACACACTAACCTGTTACTCAGGTTATGATGGTTGCTGTCTATGTGATACTTCTTGCATAGGAATATTGAAGCGTTGCATGATTTGTGGAATTGTAATTTGTAAATATGTATAAAGATGTTAGGATCTCTTGAAGGCATTAATAATTTGAAAGCATTAGCAGAGCTGTTACAAACTAGGATTGTGGCAATGATTTCCCATGTAGAAACAAAACCGGAAGCGGTAATTACATAAATGTAGAAAATTGTCAATGGATCATTTAAAAAGAATTAGATTGTATCGGTAAGTAGTTTATACAAAGCTGATTTGTAGGACGTATGTGTTTTTGAACAACTCTGCCAGTCTTCAGTTGATAACCACTGCCACTAGGGAGTAGGGACTAGGCTTGAAGGTGGGATTTGGGGCAACACTTTTTGTCCATTCTTTGAATTATATTAATTATTAACGTTTTAGGTATGATTACAAAAATATAGTAATAATAAACTAGCGTAATGTTTTTCAATAAACTTATTTAAGAGTTGGTAGCATTTGAATACAAATTTGGGCAACTTTTGAGCTGTTTCTTATTTAAATAAGTGTTGAGGTTTATCCATTTTACCTGTTTCATATCTGGGTAAGTGTTGATGTAAGGTTTATTTATAAATATATATCCCAAGTTGGCTATATTTCTGTAAACGGGTCGATCATTTGTGTAAATGAAGTTATGCTTGTAATCTGATCATATTTGCCTGCAGGTTGGAGGTGCTAATGGGCTGCCGGGTCCCACTTCCTCTTCTTGTTCTTCTTTAATGCAACATTTTTCTTTACTCTGGACTTGGAGTTTTCTACTAGGGGTATATGCTCTAAAAACCAGAAATTTGTGTGCAGTGCTTCTAACTGTACTTTGTATGTTTTGACAATAAATGAATATAATTTTTTTTATGCTTGAAGCTAGTTTGGTTATCAAAAGATCATTATTTTCAAGCCAATCTTTAAATCATACTTATATGTGCTTGAGCGGATTTTTTAGATTTTCCTTGTCCTAGTTCGAACCTGCATTATTATAAGGCTCGCCAAACCATCAAATTGAGCTTGTTCGACTCATTTCTTGGTTATATTATCCAACTATAATCTATTTGAACAATACTTTATCGATGGAAACCTTAGAGCATTCACAACTCATCCACCAAATTTTTTTAGGAAGGTTTTTATATTATAAAAAGTGATTGTGAGTGAAGGAGAGAGAAAATGTTACTGTTCGTCTGTATATTGAGTTAACACTGTTCATCCTCGATAATTTTTTAAATTTTTTTGAAAGTGGTTGTTAGTGAAGGAGAGAAAAAAGATACTAATAAATGTATAAAAAATATTATTTAAGTGAGATGAAAGAGAATGTATTTGCTTTTAGTAGAATTACAGGGTAAACTTGGTGGAAGGGATGTCTTATAGATTCCTGCATATCACTTGATTCATGTTCTTCATTTAAAACATTCTTCCAAATCAAAACCTTTCTATTGATCTCTCATCTATTCACCCAGACACCCACTTTACTTCTCTTATCAGTTTTCAACTTAAGCAGACCAGGTGAATTCTTTCTCAAAAGCATACAAATATATCTAAAGTAGTGGATTGGAGGGAATAAAGGAGAATAGATGGAGAACAGATGAAAATTTGAGTAAAATAGGTTGGATATATATAGTGTTAAATTTAAAAATTAAAAGTTAATTTTTTTTTTATTTTGTTACCGTTTGCAACGGTCAAAAGATGGGGGCCACAAAAAAACTAGCCGTTGGCACTCGTTATCAGGCTGGCGAAGACTCAATGGCGCCCCCCGTAGCGCCTGGGAAGTGGGCGCTAAAGGGCACTATTCTTACTGATTTGGGCAGGGGCGGTATACCACACCCTGGCCTAAGAAGGTAACGCCAAGTTATAAAACTTCCACTGGTTTTTGCATGTTTGATCAAGCACCTTGCTATTTCTCTGTTTAATAAAATTTTTAAGAGTTCAACTACTCATTTTGTTTGCAATTTGAACAAAAAAAATCTACTCAAAAAAGTTAGTTCATCACTAAAAGTGTTGTAAAAATCGCGACTAGGCGGCGACTAGTCGGCCAGTAATTGAGTAATTTTTCGTTAATCGGTCCGTTAATCGTTAGTCGGGCCTAGTCGGACAACTAAAAATCGGTGATTCCGGCAAAAAAAACCTGCATATTCCACCATGCGGAGTACCACCGCTTGGAGGCGTGACGTGACCAGGATCGAGCCACCAATCATATTGAACAACTCAATTAAGAAAATAAAACCAAACATAATACGATTGGTGACCAAAGCTAGTTAAGTTTGTTTAGTTTAAACAGCGGAAGCATAAACGTGAGTTCAAAAGCATAAGTTCACAGTTCATAAGTTTAAAGTCCAACACTTAGGTTTAATAAGTTCATAATGTTTTAAAAATTAAACACTGGACATAACCGTCCGTACACCACAACGACTCCTTCCTCGTGCAAGCTCCGAGTGTTTAGCGACCTGTAAGGCATGTAACAACGAGTCAACAACAAAGTTGAGTGAGTTCACGTTTGGTTGTTTAGTTTTAAGTTGTTTCTGAAAACGTGGTTTGACTTTCGTTGGCTTATTTGCCGTGGGGGTTACCCCGTAGTTGAAAGTATGTTTAACCATTTCTCTTTTTCTTTACCCAATCCATAACCATGATCAGTGGGGGTTTTCCCCGTTTGAACTACTAGACGGAATGATATCGACTGCTACGCAAATAAGTTGTGCCCTATATCAGTGTCTATCATCACTGACAATCTGCCATAGTCCATTAGTACACGCCCGTCCGACTGGCACGGTGTGAGGTTTGTTAAACCTAATAGCGCTATTAACTAATGACCCGCTCGCCATTGGCCTCGGCGATTAAGTCGATATAAATTGAGGGACTTCATGATAGAGTTTTGTCTAGCTAGTTTTAAGGTTGTTGTCCTACCCAAGGAGGACGAACGTACGTATTCTGCACCAGGAGAATTCGTAGGTTTAATAATGGCATCCTACCTATGGAGGATGGCCGTACATATCCTACCCAAGGAGGATATGTAGATTCCAATTTTAATTTCTTAACCCATTCCCAAACCACCGGGAATCCCATGCCTTAGAAAGTGTGTGAACTCACCTCGGTTTGCTCGGTTAGATTCTCAATATAGCTAACAGTCAAGGTCGGTCAATCACGTCCTAGTATGATTTACCAGTTAGTCATTTAGTGGCTTTCAAATAGAACACAAAGTTCCTGCACGTATCTATCACACAACATGCATCACTGTAACGGTTTATGCCCATCTAAGTTTCCCGTCCATTCCCCACTCAAAATCAAACATACGATAATGCACATAACATATATAACATGTCAGATCATTCACAGATAGCATACTCGACATTTAGACACGCAAGTCACAACTTATGTCAATTCAACATTAATACTCAAAACTGGGCTGTTTTCGGGGATTTTAATAAAATAGTTAACATGTTCCAAAAATTCCCAAATTTTTACAGAATGTCTTAAACGTTCCATATTTTATTGTGTAAAAATATCGGGGTCCGGTTCATCACCAATATTTTATAAAAATTCATATTCGGGACTGAACTCAGATTTATGTATTTCTGACCACAGTCCACGAAACAATTTATTAAAAATTCGTCGTAAGTCCGATTTACGAAATTCCAGTGGGGTAATTACAAATACTTCAGTTATCATCTACAGTAGAATTTTCATGGTCCGATTCATCACAAAACTCAGGTTATGACTGAAAGTACGACACCCATTTATTGCTGTCAAAATTCAGCTTAAGTAGCTGTTACAAATTAACACTTTAAAAATAGTAAACGGAGTCCAAAAATTACGATTCCGGTGCCATTAGAACCGTATTTCATAATAACATATTTTAGATTCAAAATATCGATTTTTCGTTGAGGTTAAGACCTGTTTACAGCCAACAGAAGTGGGCTGTAAAAGTTGGACAGATTCTGATTTCAAGTGTTTAACCATCTAAATCATGTTCGATCGATTCCGTTAACGAGTTTAGTGACCACAACAACATCATATACTAATATCATTCAGTAAAGCATCAGATAATCACCCAATCATCATAACCACACAAGATCTACATGATTTACACACATATTCATCCATTAACCACCTTGTTCATCACTTTAGTAAACTTTTAGACTTTGATCTTATATGTTCGAAATTTTTAACCGACGAAACTTTTATTAACCACTCTAGACAAGATCAAGAAGAGGTTTAGAGTCACTTACTACTAGCTCGAGGCTAGGGAAGATTCTAGTCGAAAATCGAGTGGATAAAAGCAATAGAATGAGGTCCTTCGCGTTCCGTTTGCACCAAGCTTCCTAATACGCGATCCTCGACACTTGTATGGACTTGGAATATGAAGATCAAAATCGAAAATATGATGGATGATATGGGGTGTTTGGCCGTGAGCTTTCTAGAGAGGAAGAGAGAGTTTGATTTTTGTTTAAGTGTGGGAAATGAATGATGGTCCAAGCTTAGTTACTTATAGGCAAATGATAGGATTATTATCCAAGGGATATTGTGTTCTCTTGATACTAAACATAGACAAATAAAATAATCCATGTTGTAAGAGATGTGTCCCCTAAGGGGACCGATTGGTTGGAAGGGGGGGGGGGGTATTTAGTTGGATTCTAACCATCTAGTTAGGTGATTAGGGAGTTTGGTTAGAGGTTTAGATTGGTTATTAGTGTGTAGTGTAATATAACGGGTGTTAGGGTATTCGAGGACCCTAACTGGCTCAGAAAAGTGAAAACATTGTGTTTGGCAATATTTTTATGTTCCGGGTAAAGTCCGGTTGTTCGGTTCGACACTGTTCCGTTAAAGCGCTTAATTAATCCGAAAGGTGTCCTATTTATATATTTTTGCAACGTTTTTAATTTCTAACACTTAGGAAATTATAACGGACTATTTAGTGACCTATCTTTACACTATTAGTATATTAACAAATACGTGTAAGCATAACACAGATATCAGAAAGCAGTTAAGTAATTCCACACAGTCGTCAAGCACATTAATTATTATTAATAAACTGTACGGTTACATGTAAATTCGAGGGTTGTCACATTCTCCCCCTGTTAAGAGAATTTCGTCCCGAAATTTAGCGCGTGGTTACTGAGGAAGCTAGTTAAGTTGCGTTGTCTTCCAGATTTTCCTGGGGTGTCACATCATCCCCCCGTTGACTTGGAATTTCGTCCCGAAATTCTGCGGTAGCTTCAGCCTCAGTAGTGGTTGCGTTTTTCTTAAACAGTTGGGGATACTTGAGTTTCATTTGGTCTTCTCGTTCCCAGGTATACTCTGGGCCACGACGAGCATTCCAACGAACTCGAACGAGAGGTATTCTTGTGTGCTTGAGAATCTTAACATCTCGATCAGTAATCTCTACTGGTTCCTCGACGAACCGCAGCTGGTCGTCGATTGTGAGTTCCTTGAGAGGAACTATGAAGGTCTCATCTGACAGACACTTCTTCAGATTTGATACGTGGAATACGTTGTGAACTCCGCTGAGTTCTTCAGGTAGATCCAACCTGTAGGCGACTTGGCCAATTTTCTCAATGACCTTGAACGGTCCGATATAACGCGGATTGAGTTTGCCTCGTTTGCCAAAGCGGACTACACCTTTCCAAGGTGAGACTTTGAGTAGCGCTCGATCCCCAACCTGGAGCTCGAGTGGTTTTCTTCCCTTATCAGCATAGCTTTTCTGACGGTCACGAGCTGCCGCCATTCGCTGTCGTATCTGAGCAATTTTCTCGGTGGTATCTACCACATGTTCTGGGCCAGTGATTTGGCTGTCACCAACTTCTGCCCAACAGAGAGGCGATCGGCATTTGCGTCCGTACAATGCCTCAAACGGAGCGGCTTGGATGCTGGTGTGGTAGCTGTTGTTATATGAGAACTCCACTAGCGGGAGGTGCTTTTCCCAGCCGTTACCAAAATCGATTACACATGCCCTAAGCATGTCTTCAAGGGTTTGGATGGTGCGTTCAGATTGCCCATCCGTCTGCGGGTGATAAGCGGTGCTCATATCTAAATGTGAGCCAAAGGACTTGTGCATTGCTTGCCACAGTTCAGAAGTAAAACGTGCGTCACGATCAGATATAATAGAGATTGGCACTCCGTGCCTTGATACCACTTCCTTTAGGTAAATGTCTGCAAGAGTAGAAAACTTATCCGTTTCCTTGATGGCCAGAAAATGTGCAGACTTGGTTAATCGATCTACGATCACCCAAATGGTATCGTTTCCGCGTTGAGATCTGGGCAGGCCGGTAACGAAATCCATGGAAATTTGCTCCCATTTCCATTTCGGGATCTCCGGTTGTTGAAGTAGGCCTGATGGTTTCTGATATTCAGACTTGACTCTCGCACAAGTCAAGCACTTACTGACGTAGGTTGCTATGTGGGCTTTCATGCCAGGCCACCAATACGTAGTCTTGAGGTCGTGGTACATCTTGTCTGAACCAGGGTGTACAGAATAACGAGACTTATGTGCTTCATCCATCACAAGCTCGCGTAAGTTGCCATAAAATGGAACCCAGATGCGTCCGTTAACATAGTAGGCACCGTCTTCCTTTTGTTCTAGCCGCTGCCTCGATCCTCGTAGGGACTCAGCCCTGATGTTCTCTGCTTTCAATGCTTCGGCCTGGGCATCTCGAATCTGAGCGGGAAGGTTGGATTAGATGGTAAGCTGTAATGCTCGTACACGCTTAGGTAAAGTATCCTTTCGACTGAGGGCGTCAGCCACAACATTGGCTTTGCCCGGATGATACTTGATAGCGCATTCGTAATCATTCAAGAGTTCGACCCATCGGCGTTGTCGCATGTTTAACTCTTTTTGCTTGAAGATATGTTCGAGACTCCTGTGGTCGGTGTAAATGGTGCACTTGGTACCGTACAGGTAATGTCTCCATATCTTAAGCGCGAATACAACTGCTCCCAGCTCCAGATCGTGAGTAGTGTAGTTTCTTTCGTGAACTTTAAGTTGGCGCGATGCATAGGCAATGACCTTGTCACGTTGCATCAATACGCAACCAAGTCCTTGGATGGAAGCGTCGCAATAAACCACGAAATCATCGGTGCCTTCTGGCAATGAGAGGATAGGCGCGCTACAAAGTCTATCCTTTAGATGTTGAAACGCGGACTCCTGTGCATCACCCCAACGATAGATGATGCCCTTCTGAGTCAGTGAAGTGAGAGGTTGCGCAATCTTGGAGAAATCTTTTATAAACCTTCTGTAATATCCGGCCAAACCCAAGAATTGGCGGATTTCTGTTGGTGTGCGGGGTGCGGGCCAGTTCTTGATCGATTCAACCTTAGATGGATCCACATGAATTCCATCCTTGTTTACCACGTGGCCTAGAAAGTGGACTTCGCGAAGCCAGAAATCACATTTCGAAAACTTGGCATACAACCGTTCTTTTCGAAGAAGTTCCAGCATAAGTCGTAGATGCTGCTCGTGTTCCTCCTGACTCTTAGAATAGATCAGGATATCGTCGATGAACACAATAACGAACTTATCCAGGTAAGGCTTGCACACTCGGTTCATGAGATCCATGAAGACCGCTGGTGCATTCGTCAGCCCGAATGGCATAACCAGAAACTCGTAATGGCCGTAACGAGTTCTGAATGCTGTTTTGGAGACGTCCTCATCTCGGACTCTCAGCTGATGGTATCCCGATCTCAAATCAATCTTGGAGTAATAGCTCGACCCTTGCAACTGGTCAAACAAGTCGTCAATACGTGGAAGAGGATAACGATTCTTCACAGTCACCTTGTTAAGTTCGCGATAGTCAATACACATCCTGAAGGTACCGTCTTTCTTTTTCACGAACAAGACTGGAGCTCCCCAGGGTGAAGATCTAGGACGTATAAAACCCTTTTCCAAGAGTTCTTGTAGTTGTGTGGACAGTTCTTCGAGTTCTGATGGGGCTAGACGATATGGTGCTCGAGCTACTGGCGCTGCTCCAGGAGCTAGCTCGATTTGAAATTCAACTTGGCGGTGAGGCGGAAGACCAGGTAATTCCTCAGGAAATACCTCAGGAAAGTCGCGTACTATAGGAATGTCTTCAATTCTCTTCTCTTCCATGGATGTGTCAGTAACGAGTGCCAGAATGGCAGTGTGGCCCTTTCGCAAACACTTCTGGGCCTTAAGGAAGGAGATGATGCCTTCGACAGCGCCACTCTTGTCGCCACGAATCACGAGGGATTCTTTATCAGAACGAGGAATGCGGACGATTTTCTCCTTGCAAACAATCTCCGCTTGATGATGAGATAGCCAATCCATCCCAATAACGACGTCGAAACTACCAAGTGTGATAGGAATAAGATCGATAGGGAAAGTCTGACCAGCTAAGACGAGGTTACAACCTTTAACTATGTGTGTGGCTTCAAGACTTTTACCGTTAGCTAGTTCTACCGTGTGTTTGGTGTTCAGGAGTGTTGGGGTGCGCTTAAGAATTTGGCTAACTTTTACGGACACATAACTAGTATCGGCACCCGAATCGAATAAAACAGTAACGAAGAAGTCGTCAAGAAGAAACTTACCCATCACAACGTTGGGATCGTTCCTTGCTTCTCCCTGACCAATCACGAACACACGACCCCTTGCCCCGTTGCCATTGTTGTCTCCCCCATTTCCGCCTCCATTGTTGTTCCCATTGTGGTTCCCATTTCCTTGGTTATTGTTATGGTTTTGGTTTAACTGGGGGCAGTTCCTCTTAAAGTGGCCTTCAGCGCCACACTGAAAGCATCCTTTATTTCCTTGCTGATGCTGTTGCTGGTGGTTCTGTGGGGCTTGTTGTTGTTGTTGGCGATTCTGATTCGCAGGACGTGGGCTCCTGCAATCTTTGGCTTCATGGCCCAGCCTGTGACATCTCTGACATCGACCTTTGTTGCACTGCCCACTGTGATGCTTGTTGCACCAGTTGCACTTGGGGTGGTTTCCTCGGTATCCACCCTGTCCTTGATTACCAGAAGATTGCTGACCGGGACTCTGGTAGTCATCACTCTTTCGCTGTTGAGACTGAACTGAAGTAGACCCCCTTCCGGAGTTCCCATCCCATTTTCGCTTGTTGTCGGTAGGTGCATCAGAAGTAGCTGTGGCACTGATACGTTTGGGTAGCCTGTTTTGCTCCACCGCCTGGTCGGTGAGACGATGAGCCAACTTGATAATTTGCTGAATGGTACCCAGGTTGGCTGAAGTTACGTGACTTTGAATCGCTGGTGCAAGGCCCTTGAGGTAAAGCTCAATACGTTTGATGGGAGGGTCCACCATAGTTGGGCACAGGATGGCCAGTTCATTCGACCTCTTGGTATACGCCTCAATCTCAGATCCTGTCATCTTCAGATTGTAAAATTCCACTTCTAGCTTGTGGATGTCATCCCGACTACAGTACTCCTCTTTGATCAGCTCTTTGAAACCATTCCAGGGCGTGGCATTAGCAACTGCCAGTCCTAGTAGTTGAACCTGTGCCTTCCACCAGGTTAACGCAGCTCCTTCAAGTGTTCCGGTAGCATATTTCACCCTACGGTCTTCGGGGCATTCGCACATCTCGAAAACTGTCTCAAGCTTTTCAAACCAGTGAAGAAGGCCCACTGCTCCTTCGGTGCCACTGAAAGTGGTAGGTCGACAGTCCATGAACGTCTTGAACGTGCACACAGGAGGTTGAGCATGTTGACCTGTTGCGCGAGAATAAAAGACAAGATTAAGCACGAGGGTTGGTTTGCGAAGGTAGGATCTAAATGTCCTAAGGTGAGTTGGTATGGCAGGTTATACCTCCTGCAGGGTTAGCTGCGAGTGCCTCCGCAACTCGTTCGTTGATCAAAGCCGTCAACTGGGCTTGAGTGAGGTTGATACGTCCTTCGCGTCCGCTCATGATCTTCATAATGAAGCAACGTAAGTGAGGAAAGTGTCGCGAAAGTGTGTAAGTGTGTGGGACGACATTAGAGAGTAAGCACACAAGGTTCAAATAGCAATTATCACGTTATCTAATGCACAGTGAGAACTATCTAACCGACAATATAACATAATCATACCACTTATGGTGTCGAGCCTTGCACGTGGAGCGAAGCGTCGTTGTGGATCGTTGAGCACTGTACAGGTTATAGTCTGGTTTTAATAAAAACTTTTTCCCTTATTAAAAACCAAGTTCACTATAACCAATGGCTCTGATACCAATCTGTCACACCCCCAAAATCCACCATGCGGAGTACCACCGCTTGGAGGCGTGACGTGACCAGGATCGAGCCACCAATCATATTGAACAACTCAATTAAGAAAATAAAACCAAACATAATACGATTGGTGACCAAAGCTAGTTAAGTTTGTTTAGTTTAAACAGCGGAAGCATAAACGTGAGTTCAAAAGCATAAGTTCACAGTTCATAAGTTTAAAGTCCAACACTTAGGTTTAATAAGTTCATAATGTTTTAAAAATTAAACACTGGACATAACCGTCCGTACACCACAACGACTCCTTCCTCGTGCAAGCTCCGAGTGTTTAGCGACCTGTAAGGCATGTAACAACGAGTCAACAACAAAGTTGAGTGAGTTCACGTTTGGTTGTTTAGTTTTAAGTTGTTTCTGAAAACGTGGTTTGACTTTCGTTGGCTTATTTGCCGTGGGGGTTACCCCGTAGTTGAAAGTATGTTTAACCATTTCTCTTTTTCTTTACCCAATCCATAACCATGATCAGTGGGGGTTTTCCCCGTTTGAACTACTAGACGGAATGATATCGACTGCTACGCAAATAAGTTGTGCCCTATATCAGTGTCTATCATCACTGACAATCTGCCATAGTCCATTAGTACACGCCCGTCCGACTGGCACGGTGTGAGGTTTGTTAAACCTAATAGCGCTATTAACTAATGACCCGCTCGCCATTGGCCTCGGCGATTAAGTCGATATAAATTGAGGGACTTCATGATAGAGTTTTGTCTAGCTAGTTTTAAGGTTGTTGTCCTACCCAAGGAGGACGAACGTACGTATTCTGCACCAGGAGAATTCGTAGGTTTAATAATGGCATCCTACCTATGGAGGATGGCCGTACATATCCTACCCAAGGAGGATATGTAGATTCCAATTTTAATTTCTTAACCCATTCCCAAACCACCGGGAATCCCATGCCTTAGAAAGTGTGTGAACTCACCTCGGTTTGCTCGGTTAGATTCTCAATATAGCTAACAGTCAAGGTCGGTCAATCACGTCCTAGTATGATTTACCAGTTAGTCATTTAGTGGCTTTCAAATAGAACACAAAGTTCCTACACGTATCTATCACACAACATGCATCACTGTAACGGTTTATGCCCATCTAAGTTTCCCGTCCATTCCCCACTCAAAATCAAACATACGATAATGCACATAACATATATAACATGTCAGATCATTCACAGATAGCATACTCGACATTTAGACACGCAAGTCACAACTTATGTCAATTCAACATTAATACTCAAAACTGGGCTGTTTTCGGGGATTTTAATAAAATAGTTAACATGTTCCAAAAATTCCCAAATTTTTACAGAATGTCTTAAACGTTCCATATTTTATTGTGTAAAAATATCGGGGTCCGGTTCATCACCAATATTTTATAAAAATTCATATTCGGGACTGAACTCAGATTTATGTATTTCTGACCACAGTCCACGAAACAATTTATTAAAAATTCGTCGTAAGTCCGATTTACGAAATTCCAGTGGGGTAATTACAAATACTTCAGTTATCATCTACAGTAGAATTTTCATGGTCCGATTCATCACAAAACTCAGGTTATGACTGAAAGTACGACACCCATTTATTGCTGTCAAAATTCAGCTTAAGTAGCTGTTACAAATTAACACTTTAAAAATAGTAAACGGAGTCCAAAAATTACGATTCCGGTGCCATTAGAACCGTATTTCATAATAACATATTTTAGATTCAAAATATCGATTTTTCGTTGAGGTTAAGACCTGTTTACAGCCAACAGAAGTGGGCTGTAAAAGTTGGACAGATTCTGATTTCAAGTGTTTAACCATCTAAATCATGTTCGATCGATTCCGTTAACGAGTTTAGTGACCACAACAACATCATATACTAATATCATTCAGTAAAGCATCAGATAATCACCCAATCATCATAACCACACAAGATCTACATGATTTACACACATATTCATCCATTAACCACCTTGTTCATCACTTTAGTAAACTTTTAGACTTTGATCTTATATGTTCGAAATTTTTAACCGACGAAACTTTTATTAACCACTCTAGACAAGATCAAGAAGAGGTTTAGAGTCACTTACTACTAGCTCGAGGCTAGGGAAGATTCTAGTCGAAAATCAAGTGGATAAAAGCAATAGAATGAGGTCCTTCGCGTTCCGTTTGCACCAAGCTTCCTAATACGCGATCCTCGACACTTGTATGGACTTGGAATATGAAGATCAAAATCGAAAATATGATGGATGATATGGGGTGTTTGGCCGTGAGCTTTCTAGAGAGGAAGAGAGAGTTTGATTTTTGTTTAAGTGTGGGAAATGAATGATGGTCCAAGCTTAGTTACTTATAGGCAAATGATAGGATTATTATCCAAGGGATATTGTGTTCTCTTGATACTAAACATAGACAAATAAAATAATCCATGTTGTAAGAGATGTGTCCCCTAAGGGGACCGATTGGTTGGAAGGGGGGGGGGGGTATTTAGTTGGATTCTAACCATCTAGTTAGGTGATTAGGGAGTTTGGTTAGAGGTTTAGATTGGTTATTAGTGTGTAGTGTAATATAACGGGTGTTAGGGTATTCGAGGACCCTAACTGGCTCAGAAAAGTGAAAACATTGTGTTTGGCAATATTTTTATGTTCCGGGTAAAGTCCGGTTGTTCGGTTCGACACTGTTCCGTTAAAGCGCTTAATTAATCCGAAAGGTGTCCTATTTATATATTTTTGCAACGTTTTTAATTTCTAACACTTAGGAAATTATAACGGACTATTTAGTGACCTATCTTTACACTATTAGTATATTAACAAATACGTGTAAGCATAACACAGATATCAGAAA
Source organism: Helianthus tuberosus (assembly GCA_030545235.1). Taxonomy (NCBI): domain Eukaryota; kingdom Viridiplantae; phylum Streptophyta; class Magnoliopsida; order Asterales; family Asteraceae; genus Helianthus; species Helianthus tuberosus. Next base: position 93,837,335 of record CM060380.1, on the reverse strand, counting down.
GCAGTTAAGTAATTCCACACAGTCGTCAAGCACATTAATTATTATTAATAAACTGTACGGTTACATGTAAATTCGAGGGTTGTCACACGAAGTTCAAACGAACTTCGCATTGACCATAAACTGGTCAACGTAGAAAGTCAAACAAAGTTTGACTTTCGGACTCGAAAAACAATAAAAGAACGAAAGAATACTTACGAAGGGTCCCCGAATGCTAATCGTGATCCAAGTAGCTCAGGTATGAAACAATGGTTTCAACTTAGAGCTTCTAAGATCAGATTCTTGTGGGTTTAGAAGTTGGGGGATGTGGGTATTTATAGGATTTCCCGAACCGTTAGGATCGTTTCTTGGAAAATGTGATCGAATCCCGTGCGTACACTTGTTGGAATGTTGTGGTAACTAAAAATTGCCTCCTATGAGCTGAAAGGGCAAGTGTGAGTGTGTGGTTGTGAGTTTACCAGCTGTAATCTGCTGTTAAATTCAGTTAACCTGGTCTAGAACACTGACGCGGGCCGCATAAAGATACACATCAACCTTACGCGGGCCGCCTGGCCATGTCTGATCAGAACCAAGTTTGCTAAATGACAGTTTCAGTCCCTGTTATGTGTTTAAGCCATTTCCGACACTTCTAAGGCCCGTAGAGCCAACTTTAAGGCCCTAAAATGATGCCTAAACATCATGGACATGAAACATGCTCAAAAATATGCCGGATGTTGGTTCGTTTGGTCGTACGATCGCGATGTTCGCTTAATTACGACGGAATGCGCATAAGCGCGAAAAACGATCCAAATGACGCGACGAATGGATTTTTCTTATGCCAAACACTAAAATAAAATGTTTTAGTGCTTACATAAATTTTTGGATGTCCGGATGTATCCAGAATGTAAGTTATGCGCGAAAGTGCAAACTTGTGCACTTTTTGACGCTTTTAGTCCCTGAATGACCCCAAAAGTTTATTTTAGCACACCGAACCCATCAAAGCCTATTTCTAAGCTATGTGAAGGATATTTATGGTATTTTTAACTTATGGTCATGTTTCAGAATGTCCGTTACAGTTCAAATTGGCATACTTTCGCAGTTTGTCAATTTTAGTCCCTGTAAGCGAATTAACTTGTTTTTGCCATACCAAAGCCTTTAAAACTTATTTCTAAGTTATGTAAAGGTTATTTAAGATATGTTAAGCCTATTTCACTATTCCGTAGTGTTCGTTAGATTAAACTGGTTATATTTACGCATCAGAGCGCGTATAACCCTCCAGAAAGCGATTTAAAGCTTAAAATCGAACAAGAGTTGATATGTGCAAACGATACACATATTTTTACAAATCCCAAGTATGAAATACAATATTTCATTGGTTTGGCATTTGTTTGATGGTTGAAGTGACACAGGTGTCACAGTCTCCCCTACTTTAGGAAATTTCGTCCCGAAATTTAATTCTAGAGGAAACTTGTGAAGACAGCTGTGACGGTTTCGCCTTCTAATAGATCCATTGAACCCTTAAGTAAAACTCTGGGCCATGTTAGGACTCTTAGCGAATTTGTTAACCCTCAAAGTGAATTCCTTGTAGTAGTAAAACATGGAATTTTGAACTACGGACAGAAGAACGTTTCTTATGAAGACTTATCATAGGAAACTTGTGAGTGCTTGAAATCAGAATTGGGGAGTGTGAGAATAAATTACATTGGTTAAGGTCCAAGACTCCTCCCGTATCATTATTTTCGTCACTATAGGTCTTAACACATGACAAAACTTCTTGTGGTTTCTGTGCACTGAATTCCATAATTATGTAGGCCTCCATAATTACGTAATTCCTTGCACAGTCCGCACAGTTCATTTCATAATGCGTAGGAAAAATCACTTGAATAAACATGAAGCGACTCGACTAGACCACCAAAGGGTCCTTTTAATTAGATCAACGAACGATCTTTTTAACTAGATTAACACATGATCTTCTTAACTAGACCGTCGTACGATCCCCTTAAATAGACCACTTAAGGGATCTTTTTAATTATATCATCACATGATATTTCTAATCAGATTTTCAAAATCAATCTGTTTAACCAGACTACTCAAGAGGTCCAATTATAAAATAGTACTTTAAAATCCAAGGGACTTGACTACAACGTAGAAGTCCATTAAGGATTTAAGATAGTAACTTTGGATATCCTATTATGAATCTCTCGTATGAGATATGGAAGATTCTTATGAGGATTTGGATGGATCACATACAACCACAAAACATGTAAGAAAAACACATAAGCACAAAATTAGTTAGCTTGATTATTTAATTTGTTATCTTTGAGCATGGATAATTAAAGCACATCAGGAATCCAATCCATGGATTTCATTTGGCACTTTAAGCATTTTCAAGGATCCATCTATAAAGATAGAAGGATTTTTCAATAAGAGTTTGGCTTTGTTTCTTAAAAGAAACGAGTGTTAAAGGTTCTTGGGGAGATCACAAGTGATCATAAAATGACAGAACCATACGAGTAGTTTGTCTTTGGGTTGACATCATAAGGTTGCATCAAACATTCACATAAACGCATAACTTTTACAAAAATAAAAACAACAAATCTTTATTTATGTAACAACCGAATTGTCTTGAAGTGTCAAAAGATAATAACCAAGGAAATACAAAACACTAATTGTTCACTGCTGCATCATTGTTCCCGTTTGCCTCATTGATGTTGAACACTCGTCCACGCACTGGAGGTGCGTTAACAAGTCTTGGGAAATTGTTCCTGTAGTGGGTAAGGTCACCACAGTTATAACATGACACCGGAGGGAACCGTGCTTGAACAGCAGCAGGGTTTGCAGCAGCTTGATTTGCATAACGACAAACATTGATCAAATGTCCCAACCGCCCACAGTGGGTACATTTGTGACACTGCTCTTGCTCTAGATGATGACGGTTGCACTTGTTGCACAAAGGTGCAATACCAACATAGTTTTGCCTTTCGCGAGGTTGTGCTGGCTGGTTTGGTGCAACCTGTTTGTCTTGAGCAGTTACAGCGTAGTTTTGAGACTCTTTGCGCTTCTTCTTCTTGGATACCTCATCCTGTTTTTCCTTTGGCTCCGCTTGAGCAGTCTTGTCAGATGGTCTTGGGTTGCCCTTCCGAAACAGCTTATGCTTCCTGATATGGGATTCAGTTAGAGTGGCAGACAATTCAATGGCTTGTCTGACAGTAGTAGGGTTGCTGCCAGTAACGATATCCTGAATTACGTCAGGAAGACCATCAATGTATTTCTCAATCGCCTTATCCAGAGGCGTAACCATAGTAGGGAATAACAAGCTCAATTCTTCATAGCGGTCAGTATAAGCTCGATGTTCCCCACTGTCTTGCTTCACATAACCAACATGTAACATGTTGAAAAGTGAAGCTAGCAGGTTATCGATAATCAAATATGCACAGACATGACTGCGAGTCGTAGAATGCGCAACACATATCACCACTGTGACACATGAAGTAAAACCCTTAACAACCCCTGTCCACGACATGTGCTGAGTCCAAACTATAGTACTATCGTTGCTAAGGTGTTAGGCAACAATCACTGTGTAAACATAACATACAAGCATTCATCGAGTAACCCGTATAACATGCAATAACGGTCAGCGTATAAAAGTGTTTGCGTTGTGTGTCGATTGTGATTTGAAATAGGTAACGTATGTAACACCCAAAAGTGCGTAAAGCAAAAAGGGTTCGAGTATACTCACAGATCGTGTTAAATGAATAACACAGTCTTGGATTGAAGGGAGCACTGGAGAGTTAGCCTGCTTACAGAACGATAGCATAAGCGATGAACAATGCGTAAAACGGTGCGTTGGAGTGTTGGGGACGGATGGTGATCCGATCGGATGACCTTCCGGACGGATGGTCATCCGGACAGATGGCCATTCGGTCGGAGGGTTGTCCGTTTGGGATGGATGTGTTTGTGTATGATGTGACTTTGAAGTTTTCGTTGTAGCATTAGATAAAACAAGCAGTATCTCTATCCATCAGGTCATCCGGTCAGATGGTCATCCGGACGGATGACCGTTCGGTCAGATGGCCTGTATTGGAAGCTGATCTCCTTTGAAGTTTTGTGAAAATTGTTTAAGTATTAAACATACTTATCACCTGATCGGATAGCCGTTCGATCGGATGGCTATCCGATCGGATGGCTGTTCGATCGAGTGACTTGTTCGAGTTGAAAAGTTTGTAAAATTTGGTTAAGTGTTAAAGATTATATGTCATCCGTTTGGATTGTCGTTCGATCAGATGGCAATTCGATCGGACGGCAATCTGTTCAGCTATCTGTTCGTTTTGAAATTTGGTAAAATGGGCTAAGTTTAGAAAGTTTTGCGTTTGGACCGAGACGGTATGACTACGTGTCATACGACAGAAACCCCATCAAGTCCAAGTCATCCGATCGGATGGGAATCACCCCGTCCGATCAGTTAACTTGTCACACCCCGATATTTCCACGTATTACCGGTGGACCCGGTGGGGAGTATCATGACGTAGTTGATATCATCATAGTCAAACAACACAATATATAAATGCACAGCGGAAGCAAAGATAAATATATTACAATCCGAATATAAAGTAATATCAAAGTATTACAACGGAAAGTAAAGGATCCACAGGCGGATCTTAAAACATAAACATTGTTCAACAGACTTTAGACGCCTAGAACTTGCAAGATTCCTTATTAACGCCCTGAGCTTCCAGCCAATTACGTTCAGTACCTGTCACTTAACCTTTTTGGAAAATACGTCAGTTTACACTGGTAAATACAATTAACCGACTCATTTGAAAAGGTTTAATAAAAATTGATTTGAATGCAAAAGGCACAACATATCTTTTATAACTTGGGACAATTATATAATAGTCTTGTATACAGATTTACATGTTCGTTATACGTTCAGGGCCCGATGTAGAAACCGAGTCAAGATTAACAGACACGCCACAAGTATAGGCCCACATGAGAGTGAGATACTGTTTCCCTTATGCAAACTGTCAGGTGTATGCCTACACCCCGTGCTTAAGACGTGGCCATTTTATAATACAATGATGTCAAGGATATTCGGGACATGGTCATTAACCCCTAAAGGCTTTTATTTCAAATAATACAGATTAAAGCGGGTTACCTCAATAATTTAACCACAATATGATTAAACATTCAATACCCGACCAAGCGGTATTATTATAATACCGTATCCCAAGCCCGTATAGGGAAAATAAGTTAAGAGTATTTACCTGAGCTAGCAATGCAATTTATACTCAGCCGTATATTCTAATCAGCAAGCACAAGTACTTCTACTGGGGCTCTTAATCTGGAACGAAGGTTTTTATTAACCTATTAGATTCCTAACGGGTCTTATTTAAGTTGTAACTTAGACCGGTTAGTTTTAAGGAAAGGTTCGCGATTCATTACGCATGATTAAGCGAAGACCCCTATTTTGAAGGTGACGTTACCCTCAACCCAGTAGTTTGAGTCAGCAAGGATACAATCCTAAAGAGTCGGATTATTGAAAGATAATTAATTAAGTTATTAATGCATATTATGGTAGGCCCCTCTTTTGAAGGTGACGTTACCCTCGGCTAAGTAGTCTGAGTCAGCAGGGATACAGTCCTAAGTAGCCGGGTTAAAGTATTAATAGTAGCTTACATATGAGGGGATCAAAGAGTTTGGACCCCCGCCATCCAATACCGGTGGGTATTGAAGGAGGTCCTACTAAATTTGACCCAGGTCCTTGCAGGATCTATACACTGAACAAGGCAAGACTCTTACCAAACAGTTCCCTTAACCCCCGACCAGGTAGCCAACATATCTCCATATAGACCGTGGAGATATGAATGGTGAAAATCTTTTATTTTATATAGACAGTAAAATAATGCCTCGATACCATGGACAAACGATAAGGAAAAATCACCTTCAACATAAGAAACTAGTTATTAAAGTTATTAATACATAACCAAATAAAAAGTGCGAAAATATTAAAAATAAAAAGTATTACACTAGACACTTGTCTTCACCAAGTGATGTAAGAGACTTAGGCAAACATGGCATTTGATTGTCAAGAACTCTTACGATCAATCTTGGATCCCGAGACGACTCACACACTCTACGATGGACAATGGATGATGGTGGTGGATGATGGTGTTGTGATGGTGGTGGGTGGTGGGTGAAGTGTGAGAGAGGTGGTGTGCCAAGGGATGGTTTGCAAATGAGCCAAGCACCCCTATTTATAGCCTGAACAACAGCTCGGGCACGGCCCCGTGTCCATTGGGCACGGCCCCGTGTCCACCTTCCTTCTCTTTCTTCATTAATTGCAGTTTGTCTGCATTAGTTGACGACGCCCCCGTGTCCGCTGGGCACGCCCCCGTGTGCAGAAGCGTATCTGTACTATCAAGATTTCCCTAGATTCTGCGAATCTTAGAGTTGACCACGACCCCGTGTCCGCTGAGCACGCCCCCGTGGTGGGTGATAGAAGCTTCTACAGCTTTGTCTTTTCTGCAAACACTTGGGCACGCCCCCGTGCTCATTGAGCACGGGGCGTGTTCAGCCTTCTGTTCTCTTGTTTTGCTTGTAAAGATGCTGTTGGGGAGGCCGGGTATGCCACGTTTGTTCCTTTTCTTGTATTTATGTTAGATTTAGCTGTCTTTTTGCTTATTTTGTTCATTTGAGCTCCTTTAATCCTGAAAATACAAAAGGAAGACAAAAACACACTTTTTCCAACATTAGTACTAAAAAAGGGTTAGTTTTATGCCACAATTGATGTAATTTATATGTTGCATTTTGCACACATCAAGGTTTTGTGCATTAATATCAACGCGTTAAAAACGTCTTTGAAGTTAGATTGGTTTGCCTTTTCGTCATTATATGTAAGTAAAAGGACAATGTTCTATTCCATGGAATGTGACATCTTTTCAATCTTTTACTTGCAACTTTCTGTTGCGTGTAAACGGTTAATTTCCAGGTTTGCAATGTAAGATCAAGGGTGGTGACAGGTGTGGCTTTGGTGGCCATGAAAGTCTATGTTGGGATGGAGCACAACACCCACTCTATGAGCATGACTAATGTGTTTGAGCTCCATAATGGTGTGTAGTTCATGGTTCTTCATCATAGCTCTATGATGCTTCCTGATGGTGAGGTGGCTGATCAGCCACTTACGCTTGGGTGTGAACTCTTTTAGATGATGCTTTTTTAAGTCAAGAATAAAAATTGGCACATTTATTTAACTAGGGATCTTGAATATTACTTTCATTCGTTGGATATCATGATCCATAATATATCTTTGGTTTTTGCCTAATGCCTAATGACTTCCCTAAGGCCACTTATGTTTTTTTATAAAAGCTTATATTATGTTTGGTTTACACCTAATTGGATATATTTGATACCATGATGAAGTGAAAACCTTTTATGTGTGTATTAAGCTACTGTTAAACCGAACATTATTAAATTCCCACCCTTAAAACTAAATCATCAAACCAAACATTAACAAGCCATTTTAGTATCAAATATATCTAAGTCTTCTTCTCCATGGGCGGTATGTGACCATAGACCGCGCTCTCTCATCTGCAGATCTTTATGGTTTAATAAACTTTGCTTTTCATATGTGATGAAACAATGGTTAACCAGGCAGGTTAACTCACTGGTCTCGTCAAGAGGGTTAATCCCTTCTTTCCGAGGATCGCCGGCTGGATCGTCTGGTGGTGGGTTTCCTGCACAAGGAAACAAACCGTGACTCGCAACAAGGAGGATGAAGTGGGGGGTGCTCCTTGTTACCACTCTCCGGTGTGAGAATCAGTAGTTTGCTTGGGAAGCAAAGTGTAATAGTAGTAGTATTGAGAGAGTTGAGAAGTGATACCTCAAACCTGGTTTGGGGTCAGTATTTATAGCCGAGGAGTGGAGGAGAGTAGTTGAGTAGGTAGCCTGACATCGCACAGCTATTTGCAGGTGTGTCAGACCTGTCGGTTACTGTGGTGATGCCACGTCCTGCTGTGGTGTCAGACTGTTGTATACACGTGGGCCGGTAGGCGACTGTTCCCAGTGCCACTTGCACTGTGGTGTTAGACCCACTTGCCTTGTAGGCAGGATGCGGTGCCAAGCCGCATCACTGCTTGCGGTCATTGATGTTGTTCCCGCGTTGGTTGTTCCATCCATGATTTACGCGGGATGCGGTGTTATGCCGCATTGCCTGCTGAGTGACTGTTACTGTTGTCCAGATCCCTTGTCGTGACGAAAATGTTCATAGGATGCGGTGCGGGGCCGCATCGCTATGCGTAACATTAGTTTCCGTCCTTAAGGTAAGTCTTCTCATCACTGGACAGATTGGACCGCTGTGTTCGCGTGTGCCCACGTGGACACATGTGAGTTTATTGCTGTTGGAGGTTTTTGATGAGGGTAATGGTCATTCGCGGTCATGCTGACGCGAGATCTGGGACCATACCCCTTCAAGTCCCCCCAGTCTAGTGTTCGTTCCGTATGCAAGTTGCATGTGGGAGGGATTCTGGACTATGTTGTCTAGAAGGTTAAATATGGGCCATGCAGATGGCTCCTTCTTTCAGTAAGTAGTAGGCCTTTCGAGTGGATTGTTCCTTCCTTCGAGAAGGATGTCTGGTGAGCAAGTTCCGTCTGATGCGGAATTCTCAGCCAAGGACTTGACTCTTAGTCTACCTTTTCTTGATGTCATCAGCCACCTGTTGGTGTTTCGAACCAACCTTTGAGACGGTGACTGAAGGTGTTAGCAGGGTTCGAACCAACCTCTGAGATCGTGACTGAAGATGTACGTCTTCGTCAGTCTAGTTGTAACCTCTGCGTCAGCTAGTGCAAAGTTGTAAATACTTTGCTCAAGCTCTATGTTCAGCAACTGGACATGCAATGATGATCCCTGTTTTGTGGGGTATTCGTGTTCTGCAGTTAAGCTTTCTAGTAACCGCACATCCTCTGCGGTTTATCTCTCAAGTAACTGCACGTCCTCTGAGGCTTAGCTCTCTAGTAACCGCACGTCCTTTGCGGTTACCTCGTTGCCGTACCTTGTTGGCCATGTTTGTTTGAGGAACGTGGGGTAGTTGCGCCATTGTTGGCCGTGTTTGGTCGAACAATGTGAATCTGAACTATGGGCAGATAAACATGGTCATAGGCAGGGTTGTGCCCACCATTGTTTATTCTATGCGGTCCATAGGTGGGTAACTAGTCATAATCAGACTTGTTACCACTGTTCTGGAGCTACTTTCCTTCACGCTTTGGTGGAAAGTAGCTTTTGTTTAAGTGGTGTTGCCGGAGGAGATCACCTTGGATACTTGGGAAGTTGGTTGAAACTCTTCCGCATTCGTTTTGTAGCCACTTTCCTTAATGCTTAGTTGAAAAGCAGTTTTCCTTGAAGTAGCTTTGCTCCTCCGCATGGTGCTTTAGTTGTGGCTCTTCCGTAGCTACCGTTCGCATAGTTGTGGTTTGTAGTAACTACTCACGAGTTGTTGCGGTTTGCAGCAAAGAACTCGCTTCTAGAAGTCTTGTAGCCTGGACGTAGCTCTTGAAGGTTCGGGAGACAGGGTTGCTGATGTGCGGTTGCTCAGCACACTTGTCCTTTTCCTTAAGGAGAAGCTGTTTGCGTTCCCTCCATGGTTGTGAACCGGAAATGAGGGTTTTGAAGCTTGAAGAAGCTTACATGGAGTGCGGTTTACCGCATCCTGAGAAGCGGTTTTCGCAGTCCAAAGAACCATGCTGGTTCTGAGTATCTGACGCACCTGTGCGGGTTGATGAGTGTCATATCCGCATATTCCACGTGTGCTCGTGGGTATGTGCGGTTATTGTTTATACCCCCTTATATAATTTAAAGATATATATTTTTGCCTTTTTTGAGGGGTATGTAAAAAACGACATGCGGTATGGGTTATGGTTCGGTAAACCAGAAAAACCGCATGCCGCTTAAGTTTGGATAATGTTTGTCGCTTTTGTGTTGTCTACGTGGCTGATGGCACGTGTGGGTTGTTGAAAGTTGGTAGGATTCTGACATGTGATGATCTGAAAGGACGTTTGCACTGACCGAGGTCATAACTGCACTGTAGCAAGTAGTGTAAAGGTCTTTTCTGTCAGGCGCGTGGGCGGCCACGCGCGCGTGATAACCGTCAGCTGAAAAGCCGCTGAACACGTGGCGATACGTGAGTGGCCCTTTTTGAACGTGGTAAGTCGGTTTACTGCATCGCATTAATTGCGATGAGTATATAAGGGGAAACCGTTTGATTTCTCCTCACTTTGTTCAAAATTCAAAAAATTTCTCCGGTGAAAAGAGAGTGTGTTCCCCTCGTCTTCTCCGACTGACCTGTCTGTAATTCCGGTTCTTCTCTGAGTTTTCTTGCAAAACCATACGTCTTCCTTCTTTATCTTTATTTCTTGATGGCTGAACCATCTAACCCACACAATGTGGAGGGTGAAAACCCTGAAACCTCTTCTCCGGTGGCCGGGGAAGAAGAAGATGATGGTGGTAGTGCCCCTGGTGGTGGCTTGCCACCCTTGAAGTGGTCGAAAGCATCGTTCGACCAACTGATGATCAGTACACAGATGCCCTCCGAGTTTGGGGCTGTTTATCCCCAAGACGGTGACACCGGTGCTTGTGCTCCAGCCGGTCACGTGACCATGTGGGCTGATTCTTTCATCGATGGTAACCTTCGTTTACCATTGACCGTTTTTGTTGCTGAGTTGTTGGAGTATTACAAGGTCCATATCTCCCAGATGAGTCCTTTTGGGTTTATTCGTATTAGACACTTTGAATCAACTTTTCGTGCCCTTGGTTTGCCGGTTACCGTTGATAATTTCCGGGGATTTTATCAGTTGACGGTGAACACTGGGTTCTTCTCTTTCCGAGAACGATACGGAAGTACCAAGTTGATGACCCCTCCCAAGGGTATTACAAAGTGGAAGAGCAAGTTCTTCTATGTTAAAGCTGCCGCGGTTGTTCTCAACATGACTTTGCGGAATGTTAATGAGCCTATCCCTGCAGAGGATATTGCCATTCCTAATGCGGAGAATGCGGAGTGGTTCCCAAGGTTGAGGACTATTGAGCATAGGCTGTTGAAGAACACTGAATTGTGGATGCTGCGGATGTTATTGACTAGGGCTGATAAGCATGCAAAGCCCGTTGTGCGGGAGAAAACTGGTGGTAAGTGTTCTTACTCTTGTGCGGTTTCATTATTCCCTTGTTTCTTATTAATTTGAACGTGTATTATCAGAAGTTGTTGTTGAGCTGTGGAAGATATTTGATCCAACCTTTACTGGCAAGGTTGATATTGTCAAGACTGCTGAAGGTGCAGGTTTTAATTTGACCATTCTCCATAACTTCCGCGTTCCTACACGCGAGGCAATGAATGCATCCCTGCCGCAGGGCAAAGGTATAATTCATAGCCTGCTTTTCTGGCCTTATAATTTTCAAGTTGCTGATATTCTACATGCAGGTACTCTTGGGGCCCTTGGTAAGTTTGAGTCAAAGGGTGCTCCCAAAAAGCATGCAGAGAAGAAACAAGTAGATAAACCTGTGCGGGGTCGCGGCAAGAAGAAAACTGAAGCTCCTGTTGTTCCGCCTTTGGTTCCGCATGCAACAGGTATCTCTCGATCTCATTTCCGCAGATATACCGATTACGTGGTAGTATCTGACACCCTTGAGGGCTTGGGTGTTCCAGGTGCTGGTGCGGCCACAGGTGGAACCACTGCGGGTTCTAAGGCTGCTGATGAGAAGAAGAGGAAAGCAGGGAAAGCTGTTGATGCTAGTGGGACAAAAGAAACCTGTGGTTGTTCCTGGTACGTAATGCGTAACTTGGACAAGTATTTTGTGTTTGTACTTGTAGTTTAACGTATTTCTGCTTTGATTGCAGAACCCCAAGATGAAGGGTTCTCCATCTTTGATGCTCCTCCTCCTCCCCCGCATGACACTGCTGCGGATGTGGGGGTTCATAAGGTTGTTACGCCTGAGCCCTCTATGCGGGAGGAGGATACTGGGAAGGGGCCTGCGGCCCAGATCCATGACACGGTGGATTCTCATGACAATGTCATTACCCCAGAGGATGCTGATGACCTGAACCTGAAATTTGCTTATACTGAAAGGCCAAAGTCTCCTGCTGCTGGGAAGGCTTCTGGTTCCGTTTCTGGGGGTGCGGGTTTCGTAGAGACTCCCATTCAGCCTGAAGAGTCTGAATTAGAGTATTATTTCCGCACCTATACGGAAGATCGGGCCATGGCTTACCACCCCCCCTGGACCGTACTGCAAGGGGATGATATTACTGCTGACCCCTCCGCGAGTAGGGAGATTTTGGGTGGTTTGGGCACCCCTTTTGAAGTCAACCGGGCCCGTTCTCTGTCAAGTGAGGCCCAGATTAACCAACTCTCCTCCATGCTTGTTGGGAGTTCCGTAATGGCCAATGCCATTATGGAAAAGTATAAGGTGTTGGGGCGCAGGGAGGAGGAGAATGTGCGCTTGCGTGCCGAGGCTGAGGAGTTGGTGAAGGCTGCACGTGAGGGTGCCGAGCAGCTTGAAAGGGATAGGGCTGCGTTTGAAAAGCGTAAGCAGACTGAAGAGTGGGCTGCAACTGCTGAGCTTAAACAGGTTCGTACCCTTGCAAAACTGCTTTCCACTGAGCGCAAGAGTTGGAAAGAATCTCTTTCTAATCAGCGCGAGACATTTTCTAATGAGCGCAAGGCTTGGAAAGACTCTTGGGCCAAACAGAATGAAACTCTCTTTCGTGTTCGCCAGGAGCTTGTCAATGCTAAGGCAGCAAATGCTGCGCTGGTTAAAGAGAAAACAGCAGCTGTTGCGGCTGCCCAAGAGGCCGAAGCTCGCCTTGCAAAGGCTCTTGAAGAGGCCAAGGAGGTGGGGGCCCGCGCCGAAAAGGCTCTTGAAGAGGTGAAGGAGGTGGGGGCCCGCGCGGCAAAGGCTCTTGAAGGGGCAAATGTTGATCGTACCAACTTATCGAAAACTATCTTGGGCCTTCAGGTATAAGTCTTTTTTGCCTTTGAATTTGCGTATGTCTCACAAGTATGTTTGACCAAATTTGTATACTTGTGTTCTTCGTGAAAAAAGGATGAAGTGCGGACCCGGGGGGCCGCTATTGAAGAAGTCTCTGCCCGTGCTGCTGAAGCCGAAGCGCGAGCAAGAGAGGCTGAGGAGGCTAGGGATAGCCTTGCTTCGTCACTTGAGCTGCTCAAGGCTAACCGTGAATGGATGCGTATGCGCGGGATCGGGCATGTAAGTATCCGTTGCCTTTGTTATTTTTGTTATAGGTTTGCCTTTGATAACCTTTGTATTCTTGTTTCGCAGATTGTTACTGCCATCCTTGACGCACCTGAGAATGTATCAGGTGTTAATGAGATTAAGGAGCGTGCCCGGGATGCTGGTTTTAAAGCTGGCTATAATCGCTGTATTGGCCATATGAATGTTGTAGCCCAGGGCGGATATACTGATGAGCGATCCGGGTTCCACAGTGTGGATACTGAAGCGCTTCTTGATGCTGCGGTTGCGGCGTATAACGACACAACCCTTTCCGGTCTTGAGGATCTTGAAAAGTGTCTAGAAGCGGAGGACTATGTGGACCGCTTGCGAGTGTTATACGCTGATGAAGAAGATGAGGAAAAACCTACTGTGGTGGGCAAGGATGGTGAGGGTTCCAGCGGCACAAAGAAAGACTAGGCTGGCCTGCGTGCCTTTTTTGTTTCCTCATGTAAATGTTAAAAAACTTTATGTAAATTCCCTGTGCATCGCGCAGGTGTAGGAATTTTTTGAATATAAAGAATTGTTCTGTTCAATTTGTACAAGTGTTTTTATTACTTGCATGTTTGAATTTGTATGAGTTTAATGTTACTGTGAGTGACACTAAATCTGTAATTGCCTTTTGCATATCTAGGTGATATGCAAGTATGAAGAATTGTCTCTGGTCGGACAAACAGTGTTTCCATTGCTGGCCTATTATAATAGTTGCGTGTGGTTACCACTCTGTGTGGGTATCACGAATGAAGATTTTGCTAATCTGTTTTTGTGTATACCTCAGAGTGGAACACGCATTTGTAATAGAAATAAATAAACAATATTGCATTGAATCGTCTATTTATTTATTTGCAAATGGCCCGTGGCCTGATAGGTTACAAGGTGAATGTAAAAAACATGGCTTATATATAACAGCGTCGAAGCTGTTGTGCATTCCATGTGCGTGCGATAGTTTCGCCTTCTAATGTTTGAAGTTTATACGCGCCTTTGCCCAGGACCTCTTGGATGAGGTAGGGTCCTTCCCACTTGGGGGCAAGTTTCCCTGGGCGTTCCGCGTTAGATGCTTCATTGTCACGAAGGACGTAGTCTCCCGGGTTGAAAGTACAAATGCGAACGCGTGCATTGTAGTACTTTTCAAGTTTGGTTTTGTATTTGGCCTCGTTGATGGCAGCGTTTTCGCGCCTTTCTTCCAAGAAGTCCAAGTCAACCCTGCGTTCCTCATTGTTGTCTATCTTGTTGATAGCCAACATTCTAGGTGAGGGGAGGCCTACTTCCGCGGGGATCATCGCTTCAGTGCCATAGACCAGGCTGAAGGGTGTCTCACCGTTGCTTGTTTTTGGGCTTGTCCTGTGAACCCATAAAATACTTGGGAGTTCATCAACCCAGCCGCGTCTGGCTGTTCCCAACCGTGCTTTGATGCCTTCCACTAAGCTTTTATTGATACTCTCGACTTGGCCGTTCCCTTGCGGATGCGCCACTGAGGAGAATATGTGTTCAATGTTTAGCTCTTTTAGCCATTTTTGAAAGTCATCGGCGGGGAAGTTGGTACCGTTATCGGTGACGATGCACATTGGTAGACCGAAACGGCAGATGATATGTTCCCACACGAATTTCCTTGTTATCATAGCGGTGGTTGATGCAAGTGGCTTTGCCTCTACCCATTTTGTAAAGTAATCAACAGCCACTATGATAAATTTCACTGCACCGGGTGCGTCTGGAAATGGTCCCACCACATCGATTGCCCATTTTTGGAATGGCCATGCGGTGGTGATGGGGATCAGGTTGTTCTTGGGACGCAAGGTCTTGGGAGCATGTCGCTGACAATTGAAACACTTGCGTAAGACTTTGACTGCGTCCAGGTGCATGCCGGGCCAATAGTACCCGGCGTTCATGATTTTGGCCACGACCATACGTGGGCCTGCGTGTATGCCACATATTCCCTCGTGAATTTCTTTGATAAGGTATATGGCATCTTGGGGGTTGACGCATCGTAGGAGTGGCCCCAGGTATGATTTACGGTATAAGATACCGTCTCCCATTTGGTAATGACACACTTTGTATTGTAGCTTGCGTGCTTCTGCCTTGCTTTCGGGAGTAACACCTGATTGTAAGTATGCAATTATCGGTGTCATCCAGGATATTGTACCGTACTGGATGACATTGACTTGGCGCAGGGGTACTGAAGGATTTTGCAGAATCTCGATGCGTACCTCTTTTGCCAGGTGTTGGAAGCTGGTGGATGCAAGTTTTGATAGTGCATCCGCAGGTTTGTTATCACTCCTGTTGATATGGCGAATATTGAAGGAGGTGAACCTTGATTTCAGTTGCAAGGCTTGTTCGAGGTAGAGGATCATGATATCCCCTTTTGCGGCATAGTCACCGCGTATCTGCCCTGCAACCAGTAGTGAGTCGACATGTGCTTCCAAATGTTTGACGTCGAGTTTGACTGCCAAACGCAGCCCTTCCAGTAGAGTCTCATACTCCGCTTCGTTATTCGTGCTTTTGAAATCGAGGCGGATTGCGTAGGTTAGCTCTTGGCCATCGGGGCTGACAAGTCGTAGACCTGCGCCAGAACCATCTTCATTGGATGCACCGTCTGTATATAGTGCCCAGGTTTCTGCGGAGGATGGTGGTGATGTAGGGTTTTGTTCTTCTTCGCATTCTTGAATGCGGTTTGCTGGTACTTCAGCAACGAAATCAGCCAAGACCTGGCCTTTGATTGTGGGGCGCGGCTTATAGTTCAGTGAAAGTGCGCCCAGCTCGATTGCCCATTTTGCTAACCTCCTAGAGATGTCGGGTTTGGATAGGATCGGGCCGATCCTGTAGTTAGTTAACACTGCGATGACATGGTTTGCGAAGTAACGTCGTAAACGTCTCGATGCGTGCACTAGTGCCAGTACCAATTTCTCCATGATGGAGTACCTTGTCTCTGGGTCGTTGAGCATTTTGCTGACGTAGTAGATGGGTGTTTGGACTCCTTCCCACTCCATTATGAGTACCGCGCCTACCGCGTTGTCCGCGGCAGACAGGTATAGAATAAGTGGCTCATCTTTTCGTGGTGCGGTTAAAGTTGGGAGCTGGATCAAACACTCTTTCATCTCCCGAAAAGCTTTTTCGGCCTCTGCGGTCCATTGGAATTGTTCCTTTTTTAGGCAGCTCCGCAGGGTCTTGATGAAAGGGTATGACTTAGCTGCGTGGTTGGCTAAGAATCTGTTTAGTGCGGCTAGCCTGCCGGCTAGTCGTTGCATTTCTTTCATCGTAGAGGGCGATGGCATGCGTTCGATCGCCTGAACTTTTTCCGGGTTTACCTTGAATCCATCTTTGGTTACGATGAATCCGAGGAATTTGCCTTCTTCCATTCCAAACGAGCATTTCCCTGGATTAAGCTTCATGTTGACGCTTCGCAGAGTTTGGAATGTTCTTTCGATATCGTTGAGCATGGTGTCTTCCTCCATGCTCATGACGACCAGGTCGTCCATATAGATTTCGACACTTTTGATGATTTGTCCGTGAAAAGTGTTGTTCATCAACTTTTGATAGGTTGCGCCCGCGTTGCGCAACCCGAACGGCATTTTGGTGTAGCAGTAGTTCCCGGTAGGAGTGCGGAATGCCGTTTTGTCTTCATCTTCGATTGCCATCTGTACCTGGTGGTAGCCTTTGTAACAATCGAGGAAGCACTTCCATCGAAATGTAGCGAGGTTATCGACCTTCTCATCGATCTCTGGAAGTGTGTAACAATCCTTGGGGTAGGCCTTATTGAGGTCTTTGTAATCGACACACATGCGCCAGCCCCCGCTTGGTTTTTCTACCATGACTGGGTTGGACAACCAAGTCTGGTATTTGACTTCCCGCAGGATGTCTGCGGAGAGCAGTTCCTGTACCTGCTCTTCCATCGCTGCGTTTTTTGCTGATCCAAGGTGGCGTTGGCCTTGGATCACCGGCTTGATACCTGGCAAGGTATTCAAGAAATGTTGCGCGATTTCGCGTGGCACCCCTGTCATGTCTGCGGGTGTCCATGCAAAAATATCTTGGTTCCTGAAGAGGAGTTGCTTCAGGCGCGCTCTGATGGTAGGTGTCAAGGCATGGCCCAACGTGACCGTTTGCTCTGGGTGTCTTGCGTTAAGCACCCATTTTTCTGGTTGCGTGTTGGGGGTGGGCCTTGCTACCTTGGCTGGACGCAGGTCGTCCGTAGACATAACTTCTCTTCGGGCGTATATTACCGCGACCCTCGTCTCGATTGGGAAACCAATGGCAGAGTGAGGGACGAATGTGATCATGTTGAAGTCGCCCTAGGACTCTCTCCCGAGAAGTACGTCGTACTTGGAGGTGTGCGGTAAAACCATGAAGTTTACCTCTTCCGTTCTTGTGTGCTTCTCGTTGGTGAGGCGCACAGGAAAGGTAATCTGGCCCAGGGGGAATACGGTTTCCCCTGCAAACCCGGCCAACGGGTAGTCTGCTGGCTGCAGTCGATCTTTGTCTTCTTGATCGAACTGGTTGAAGCATTGCTCGTATATAATATCGGATGTACTGCCCGGGTCGATGAACAATCGCTCGGTGCAGTAGTGAGCCAGGTGGCCTGTGATAACCACGGCGCGTCTATCACGCGGGCCGCCTCGGACTTTTGGAAAGACGACTTGCTCGTCTTTCCAGTCACTGTCCGGTCTTCTTGCCGCCTTGCGCGGCCTTCCTCTTCCTCCATTGATCATGTGGGTAGAGGCCACGTACATGGTCCTCTTACCCGTGGAGGTGCCCTCGTTGTGGGGAGTGATGCGCTTGGTAGTTTTTTGTGCGCCTGTCAACAGATGTTGCAGTTTTCCCTCTTTTAGGGCTCGCTCAATCTCCAGTCGGAGACTGATGCAGCTGTTTGTTGTGTGGCCATTGTCCTTGTGATACTCGTAGTAGAGTGCGAGATCCTGGTTCTTTTTGGACTTCATCGGTTGGGCCGGTCGTAGGAATTGTGCGTCCGTGAGAAGGACGTCGCTTGGCGACTGGTTAATCTCGGTCCAGCTGCGGTCCCGAGATTCCTTTTTTTACGCCCGATTTTCATGCTGGGCGTTGATTGTAGCCCTTGCGTCGGGCTGGTTGCTTCGTGTGACATATGGTCTGGAATCGCTGCCACGATTCCATGTGTCCCGGTTGCGCTTATTGCTGCGCTTGGGCTCTTGGCG
Source organism: Helianthus tuberosus (assembly GCA_030545235.1). Taxonomy (NCBI): domain Eukaryota; kingdom Viridiplantae; phylum Streptophyta; class Magnoliopsida; order Asterales; family Asteraceae; genus Helianthus; species Helianthus tuberosus. The sequence goes on along the minus strand of CM060380.1, from coordinate 93,818,930 downwards.
GGGGGACTGGCCTTCCGCCTGGGGTTGTGCCTTTGACATGTGCGGTCTTAGGGACCGCTGAGTCTGGGCGTATGTCTTGACCGCAACCATGACATATTCCCACTTCTTAGGCAAACCATCTTTGCCAGAGATATTCATAACCATTTGATCGTCTTTAACGGCAAAAATGAAATGGTTACGTGCCATTTGGTCGGCGACATCGCCTATCTCTAGGCATTCTTTATTGTAACGGACAACGTAAGCTTCAAGCGATTCGTTATCCCTGCGCCAAATGTTCATGACGTCTATGGAATCACGTTCATGGCGTCGTTGCTGGCTAAAGTGCGCGAGGAACTTTTCTTGTAAGTCCTCAAATGAGGTCAGTGACCCTGGTGGTAAAGAATTGAACCATGCCCTGGCCAGACCTGTTAGGGTCTGTGGGAAAAAATGGCACCAGGTGGGTTTATCCCATCTACCGTTGCACCCGGCGATTTCTGGGACGAACTTGGAGTTTTCGGCTGCAGATTTCGGCCTGTAGGGTTGGCCGCGGTGATGCTTTGCAGCGCGGAGGTACGTAGTGCGGGGGTGAGTGGGAGGAACGTAGTTGCGTCCTCCCGGTCTGCTGCTGGTGGCATGGGATTCCGCACGGTATTTACCATCGTCCGGATTGGTATAGCCTTGCCCTTCCCGGTGGGACTGGGGTCCCAGTCGGCTGTGAATGCCTAGGCCGTGGTGGGCTATAGACTGTCGCCTAGTTTCGCCATGTGGGCCTAGGCGACTCTGTATATGGCTCCTGTGGCGGGACCCATATGTGGAGTCGTCCTCATCAAGTGTGCGGACGTCGCAGTAAGAGGAACCGCGATCTTCGTGCCTGCTTCTAGAGGTCGGATGTGTTGGAGCCCTGCCTTCGTACTGTAAAGTACGACCTGCAGGGGTGTGTGGTGCTGGGGTGGGTCCCACAGATACTTGCGCTTCTGCGCAAGCTCTGTTGTATGTTGCAGCCAGCATAGCTGCTTGTTGGTCGTACCAGGCATGAAGGTTCATGCCTGTAGGTATCACAGGAGCGTACTGTGATAAATCGTGTCCAAACGTAAGGGATGCGCCCCCTTGCGTTGATGTGCCAATGTGTTCAGCATTTGGGGCTAGGGGAATGGTTCCCGCAGGCCCTTGGTTTGCGGGGTTTAGGTTATCCCCGGTGGTGATGTTTTGACGATCAGACATGATCTTTGGAGAGAAAGGGATGGTCGGAAAAAAGTGCTAAGAGTAGCGGTGGGCGCCAATGATGAAACAATGGTTAACCAGGTAGGTTAACTCACTAGTCTCGTCAAGAGGGTTAATCCCTTCTTTCCGAGGATCGCCGGCTGGATCGTCTGGTGGTGGGTTTCCTGCACAAGGAAACAAACCGTGACTCGCAACAAGGAGGATGAAGTGGGGGGTGCTCCTTGTTACCACTCTCCGGCGTGAGAATCAGTAGTTTGCTTGGGAAGCAAAGTGTAATAGTAGTAGTATTGAGAGAGTTGAGAAGTGATACCTCAAACCTGGTTTGGGGTCAGTATTTATAGCCGAGGAGTGGAGGAGAGTAGTTGAGTAGGTAGCCTGACATTGCACAGCTATTTGCAGGTGTGTCAGACCTGTCGGTTACTGTGGTGATGCCACGTCCTGCTGTGGTGTCAGACTGTTGTATACACGTGGGCTGGTAGGCGACTGTTCCCAGTGCCACTTGCACTGTGGTGTCAGACCCACTTGCCTTGTAGGCAGGATGCGGTGCCAAGCCGCATCGCTGCTTGCGGTCATTGATGTTGTTCCCGCGTTGGTTGTTCCATCCATGATTTACGCGGGATGCGGTGTTATGCCGCATTGCCTGCTGAGTGACTTTTACTGTTGTTCAGATCCCTTGTCGTGACGAAAATGTTCATAGGATGCGGTGCGGGGCCGCATCGCTATGCGTAACATTAGTTTCCGTCCTTAAGGTAAGTCTTCTCATCACTGGACAAATTGGACCGCTGTGTTCGCGTGTGCCCACGCGGACACAGGTGAGTTTATTGCTGTTGGAGGTTTTTGATGAGGGTAATGGTCATGCTGACGCGAGATCTGGGACCGTACCCCTTCAATATGGAAATTCTAGACTTTATTTCTGTGTTGGTGACTTTATAGGTTCTACGGCAATTTTTTATTGAATAAAATGTAATGTTAGATACCTAAAAAAGGTTGTGATTTGTAATAAACATCATAATTAAATTTAATATCAGTCGCGACATCCGTCGCATCACGCGAGCATTCCGACTAGTATATATTAATTAGAAGTGGCCATGAACAATGATTCATATTCATATTCATATTTATTAGTTAGAAGTGGTCATTAACAATGATTCATTAGAAGAAGTATATGAACGGTGATTCATATGTATTCATTAGAAGTGACCATGAACAATGATTCGTTAGCAGTTGCCTAACACTGATTCAAACTTTTTATGTCTTTTTTTATTTAATAATATATGTTCTTAAAAATATATTAATCATATATGTATATATGATTTTTAGAAGGTTCATTTCATAAATTTTCAAATATACCATTGTGATTCGATAAAGGTTTTAGATTTTTTGTTCATTATTGTCACGAACCGAACATATCACGACCAAGCAACATTGGTACCAGTACCGTGTTCATATTTATTGTTTTTTTTCATGTGACGGTATAAAATTCGTTGAATACATACTTGTATTCACAATAGTTCACTTTTTGGTATAGAAAGTTTTTTCAAGTATCAGTATCGTACCGTTATCGTGGCTAACCGAGCCGATACCGATCAAACAACACCAGAACTAATATTTATATTCGTTTTATGGTTTCTAATCGATGAAAAGCATGTGTTGATTGATATATCGAGTATGAGTATTGTACTGATACTATAATGAAACAAACCGAATGCTCGCCGCGAAGCGCGAGAAAATACCACTAGTTTATATAATTTTTAAGATGTAAAAAAAAGGAAAAACCAAAACGAAAATGAACGTTGGCGCCAATGAGGTGGTAAGGGAGAGACTTGGTGTTCTAAGTGACCCAAGTTCGATTCCTGCCATCCTCATTATTTTCTGCGGCACCTGGTGATGATGAGAGACTAAACGAATAGGTGGAGATCGCTAGTTCGATCATTGAACTGAGCGGGTTTTACCTTACCGCACTGGCGTGCATTTGGGCGAGTGTTCACGGGCTTTGGCCCTAGATGAGGGTTTTCCCCGATTCAGAGACGAGTGTATCCCGATATGATGAATTTCACGAGCGAGAAAGAAAGAAAAAGGATATTGATGATATATAATTCCAATATGTAAGGTCTACTAGGTTATAACCCGGGAATACTCCCGGGTAGGAAAAATTAATTTATACTAATCAAATTATGTCGTTAAACAAAATAAAAAGACATGTTTTCAAAAGTTATACGTATACAGAATCCATACCGATTGTTTCTATATCAATTTGAATTATACAAGTCGCAAGCTGAATCATTAAAAGAATACAATTAATAAGACCGGATGTGTATTACAAACTTTCCGGGTAGGAAAATTTAATTTACATTATCACAAAGTGTATAAATATAAATACAAATACAAAAGTAACACATTACATAAATTACTTATTGACAAAGTGAAAATATAGTTAAGAAAAGCGCCGAAAAAATTTAGAACGAATTGATTTTTAACATATAAAGTTGAATTTTAATGAGTGTTTCTCGGTTCCCCACTTTTTTAGTGTTCTCCGATGAACCTTCCCGACAGTGTGTAAATAAAACAAATGCAAATAAAGTGACGTTAAGAAAATTCGGAATGTATTTATTTCAAAAAAGGTTAAATAATAAATCGTTTTTAGTATAACTTAAACTTATGCTAAAAATATATTGGAATGGTAACATAGGTGATACATCTTATGAATTTTAACATACTTGGTTATCAAAACACTAAATGAATTACATTATAGATTAAATGACGAAAAAAGTACCAGCATCGAATAAGAAAAAAAAATACAAAAGACTACCACATGATGAATTGGAACTTTTGTCTCGAATTTTTATTTATCCCGCCAACAATTAACGGAGGAATTTCCAAACATTATATGAGGAGGTGGCAAAAATATATGGAAGTGGTTCATTAAGTACTTGATGAATGTTTTGATACCTTAACAACATAATAAGGAGTACTAAACTACTAATACAATGTCTTTTGTCTTTTTTAACGCCTACAATCTATATCTATACAGAGAAAAAACAAACTTCCCAGGAAGGAGGAGCTGGGAAGATACAGTCCAAGAACCCCACTTCAATAGAACAAACAGAGAAAAAAAAAAACTTCCCAGGAAGGAGGAGCTGGGAAGATACAGTCCAAGAACCCCACTCCAATAGAACAAACAAAACAAAAAGAGCAAAGTAATTAGTTAAACCAGTCAATTTGGGAATATTAGTAAAGTAATTACTTACTGTTTTGGTCTTTTAGAAAGGAAGATTAGTAAATTAAATAGTTACTGTTTTGGTCTTTTAGATCGTTTGCATGATATTTTTTTTGTTTTTTTATATTTTATATTTTTTCTTGTTTTTAGTTTTTAATTATATTTTTTTTAGTTTTTTTCCATTTTTTATTATTAAATTATTTTTTCTTATTTTTTTATCATCTCATCCTAACCCAACCCATTCTAACCCAAATTCATCTTTACCTTACCCGTCCTAACCTTTTTTTAAGATACCCATTCTGATCCAAACTCATCCTAACCCAAACGCATCTCACCCATTACCCAAACCCACCCAACTTGACCACCTTGCCACCCATATTCAGGTACGGCTCCAACTGCTTTCGGTTGGTTATTTCTTCACCTGTTGGTGCGGTGAACACGATTTCGTTCTTCTTCAGGGTCCCAGGTTCCTTTGGCAGAAACTACACATAAAACTGTTGATTAGAAGCGGGTTAAGGCATTTGAATTAAACCGTGTGTGCCTATTGAGCATTCGAGCCATTCAACCCATTCCCAATTAACCCAATTCATTAACTTGACCCATTTAAGATAAAATACATATCCCAAATAGACCTGTTTATCTATAAGTGTTCAAAATTGCCACCTCTACAGATTTGCCAAAAAAACTCATTGCAATACAGCACGAATGGTAAAGGGGTCTTTTCACGTTACAGAAATTATAGAAATGCAAGTAGATCGCCCTTAAAAGAAACAAAAAAAACTAAACAAAATTATATTATAATAACAAAATAAATAAATTCATAACAAACATGCAACAAATCAAAATCAAGCAATTCTATCGTGATCGCTCTTATATGTCCCTAAATGCCCCTTTAAGAAGAAAAAATAAAGAACATGTGTCGAACAAAGTCGATTTATCAAAAGTTATTTTGATTGAATCCTTTACAAAAAGAGGAACCGTTGTGTTAAGTTCTATCTTTTGTTTTTTTGAACGATAAAGCTAACTTAAAAAGTAGTGTTGATTGCTTAAAAAGGTAACCAACAACGGTCCAAATCTTAATTTGGGTTAAACTAACTCTGTTTTAACCAATACAAACCTAAAAAAAACCCCAAATTTCCAAAACCCACAAAATCAAAACATTTATTCCCCAAAATTTGAACTACACCCAGAACCTAATTCACAAAATTAAGCAACGACATCAGTGAAAGAGTGAAAAAAAAGCTCACAAAAATAAATGTTCTTTAAAACCATGCTCATAACCAATAAAATTTTCAAACTCAAAACCTACCAAATATAAACCACATTATCCCCGAAAGTCCACACTTCAGCAAAATAAACTAAGCACAGAACTGAATTCAAACAATTATAGCAGAAATGTAAGTGGGTGTTCAGAACTGCTTACTTAAGTGTTTATTTGCTTATGCCTTATTGAAATGTTTTCAAGTAGATAATCAAACCCAAACACTCTCTTGAAAACTTCTTATTTTAGAAAGACTAAGAACTTATCATAAGCAAATCCCAAACATCCCTTGAGTAGACGATTTAAAGGAAATTATGAAATTAAACTATAAACGTAGCCATATACAATATGGCAAAACAAATTACCAAACTTCTTCTAAAAAACGTTCGAAACTTTAATTTTTAAACCCACCAAAATATGGCTTTAAATTACAAGTTTCTTGGAAGAATGTTTGAACCCCTAATTTTTAAACCCACCAAAATTATAAAATTACCAATTTTCTTCTAAAAACTTTAGAAACCCCAATTTTTAAACCCACCAAAATTATAGCTAATGAAAATCACCATTTTTCTAAAGAACAATCGAAACCATACAGCTAACTATCCCCAAAAGATGTCAGAACCCAATCTACATTATTAATCAACCTATAACCAAAAACTGAAACCTTTTTTTGCAAAATTGAAATAAAGCAAGAACCAAATTCGAGAAACTGAAGCAATAATGTAATTAGAAGATCAAAGAAGCACACTCTCTCATAAACCTTAACTTTCTTTTTATCACTTTAATGGTCAGAAATCATCACCTCTAGTCAAATCAGCAAGAAACTATTGACCAATATTTATTAAAGAGTTAAAATGGTTACGACCACCACCTGCTCTAGTTGTGTATGTTGCTCTCTTGATCGCCCAACTGTGGCCCTGCACCGAAGATCCAATGAAACAATAAATTAAACCCAAATTTGTGAATTTTTCTACAACCCACATCAAAAAATTAAAAACAAAGTGCAATTTTAACCCAAATTTGTGGCTTTTTTTAGACAACCCACATCAAGAAAAACCTTAACAAATCTCCTTCCAGTAAAAAATCCTCAAAATTTTAATTATAAAAACCATTATCGACCATCACCGTCACCAACTTGAACCACAACCACCACTATCGACCATCACCACCGCTTTCATTCCGGTCTTTCGGTCACCGGAAACCATCATTATCATCATCTCTTCATCTCCGACCACTGCTAAGCACAATTTCAGTTCTTCCAATTTACTTTCTGTTTTAATCCTAAAGCTGATGTAAAAGTTAAAGATCAATATAGATTAGATAATGCATACCTCCATAACTGATGATGATCTTTTGGTAAATATGAAATTGACATTTGTTTTTGTTAGTAAACTTAGAGTTGGCTTCAATCTACATCATAAAACAGCCAAACCGTTAATTTTGATAATTCACCAATGAATCATATCTTGAACTAATAAGGAAACAATGCAAAACAAAACAAAAAGAAAGCATCGAAAATCATGTTGCTAAAACGAAATTGAAACCAAATCAAAACCAGAACCATCAATAAACGTAGCCATATACAATACAGCAAAAACAAATTACCAAACTTCTTCTAAAAAACTTTCGAAACTTTAATTTTTAAACCCACCAAAATATGGCTTTAAATTACAAGTTTCTTCAAAGAATGTTTGAACCCCTAATTTTTAAACCCACCAAAATTAGAAAATTACCAATTTTCTTCTAAAAACTTTAGATACCCCAATTTTTAAACCCACCAAAATTATAGCTAATGAAAATCACCATTTTTCTAAAGAACGTTCGAAACCATACAGCTAACTATCCCCAAAAGATGTCAGAACCCAATCTGCATTATTAATCAACCTATAACCAAAAACTGAAACCTTTTTTTGCAAAATTGAAATAAAGCAAGAACCAAATTCGAGAAACTGAAGCAATAATGTAATTACAAGATCAAAGAAGCACACTCTCCCATAAACCTTAACTTTCTAAACCCACCAAAACAGAACCAAATTACCCCCCAAAACGAAACTTTAGCAAAATTTAAAACTTCACCCACCCCCAATTCATAAAACTCAACATCAATATAAACAAAAGAACTGAAAACAATTCACATCTCACACTTGTAGACAACACAACACAATTAAAAACCCTAGTTTTCAAAACCCACCAAAACCAAACGCAATAACCACCTAAAAACTTAAACTTTTGCAAAACTATTGAGTGTTGATGTATGATAATAATAAGTCACGGTTAAATAATTGAAATGGAAGTTACCTTAAGATTTCGCACTTGATGTGGACATCCAGCAGGAATGAAAACGGCTTCTCCCAAATGTTGTTCAAAAGTCCATGGTTCCACACCTAAAAGGGTCACAACTATCTCATATCTGTAACAATTTATAGGCACACATAAGTAAGTAGATACTAACCATACTCCTCTTTTAGCTTCCTGGTTATGCTCCAATGTCAAGTAATATGCTTGATCGTGAATAGGGTTATAAACCTATATACATCAACCCTCAACAATAAGACAAAATCCGTAAATGAAAAACCAACAGATCAAGAGCAAACCATAAGAAATACCTTATTAATAGGACAACAATATGTGTGTCGAAATTCTCTAGAGTGCTTCAATAGATACTCCTCTAAAATCTTCACATCTTCCCTTCTAAATATATCCCAAAGAGCACCACTTGTATCTCCTCTCTCATTTGAACTCGATTCCTCTTTATAACCACCAAATTTATCACCAAAACGAAAAAGACCATCAGTTTTTTCTCTTTCATCCCGGCTCCTGTGTCTTCTCTTTAACTTCTTAATTAAGAAAAACCTTAACAAACCTCCTTCCGGAGAGACAGAATCCGTTGAGACGCTTGACGCGAAGTCGGCGAAGTTGAAGGACCGCAATGTCGGTGAAGTGTCATCCTACTTTTCCCTGACCACACATCAAATGCCTGGACATTTAGAAAATATGTTTAAACTTAAAAGATTATAAAAGAAAATATTCATTCACTGTCTTATACACCTAGATTGTATGTCCGATAACCTCAACCTCCAATGAAATCCAAAATATAAAGCATGAAAATAAGAAACAACTGAAAATTAATATATTTGTTTAGAAAGATTATTTATTCTGAAAATGACGCTTAACCTGCACTCAGAAGACGTGCTTTCCTTACACGGATGTACTTGCCCGTCATACATGTACTTACCTCAACCATGTGATTCCTAAATAATGAGATACTTGTAACCAATAATAACTTACAAAAAGCGCATCCAAACACCCAAAATAAAAACTTTAGGTTAACTTCAATTCATGAAAAGTAACTATATTTTTAAACAGTTTAAAGAACTTACCTCCTTTAAAACAATAGCAGACATTAAAGCAATTAGACGATTTCGATTAAACTCATGACCAGTGGAATCCACAGCAAAAAAAAAAGTAACTATATTTTTTAAATGATTCTAGAAACCCAATACATCTGACGATTTGTTTGTTCATACAAAAAAAAAAAAATCTGGATAAAGAACATACATCACCTACAATTCGAAAGAAACTCTATGAGGAAGAATTCTATCGAAGAATCGAGAGATGCTCATAGTAAGTCGTCGTAGAAGACTGATTTCTCCAATAGAGCGATTGAATGAGGAAGAATGCTATGGAAGAATCTGTGGCAGTAGAAAACAGGTTAGGGTTTCAAGAATATCCCGTGCAGTGAAATACACAAACTGAAACATAAACAGACATGAATTCATCTCTAAAAAGTGCATCAAAAACTCCACTAAATCACCACAAACCTAGAGAACCATCAATATAAACTCAAATATTATGAAAAAAACCGTTATCCCATTCAAGCATTTCATCAAACACCTTCCGTGCAATCCACAAACTGAAACATTTTCAAACATTTTCCACTAAAATTAACGTTCAGTCATCACCGATCTAATCAACAAAGCTCCATAAAATTAATACGAATACAAAAAAAGTTAACATCAATCGAACATTTATGCCAGAATCAAACCAATTGCATAGTATCTAAAGAGTATCGTCAAGAAAGAATACCGAGAACCATCGATTGCCACCACGTCCGCATATATCAAAATTTTATCTTAACAAAGTCCTTGCCTTTTCACAGAGTATGCTTTAGCATGTAACCTATGTATTACAAAAGAAAGCATTAGTCTATAAATAAAAAAATACAAAACAAATTACATATTACATAAACTAATGACAAAGTAAAATAAAAAATATAATTCGCATACATTAAAATAATCATAAATCTTTAGATATTCCTGTGTAAAACCAATTGATGTATTACATATGACATGTGACGAACAAAATGGAACCTTAATTTTAAGTTGTTAAAAAATGCAATGACCAATGAGTAATGACCCATTTGACCAGTTTTTTAATTACTTCATTTTATCGATATTACTAATTTGGCCAGTTACCTATAAACATGCCCCATGTTTACCATTGTTGAGTAAACGGGTTAAACAACTCTGTTTATGTCAGAAGTTGGAACAACTTTTGGAATTCCCATTTTGTAGCACTTGCCAAGATTCCAACCTCACAATTTCAAACACAAAAAAAAAGATACATACAATCCTTCAGATTATTATTTTTCTTTAAATGATTGCACAACCATGGAATCTATCTAATTGTAATAGAAAAAAGGTTTATCATTGTTTATAACCTGAACAACAGCCGATATGTTCCTTCACAACCAAATTTAGCTGTCTGCAACTTGTTGTAGCACACACTTACTTCAACACGCAAGTGGAAATCATTTCTTCACTAAGAACCAGGTTTTTGATTTTCAGTGACCTAAACATATATAAGGGGAATTTATGTCATATCCAAAATGGTTAATTATAATAACCTATGTGGAAGAAAGGTAAAGATGAACCAACATACCAGGTCATTGTTACAACTTTTTTTCCGAATCAAGAACCCTGCTGACAACCATCTAGTTCAAAGGGACACAAAGAGCTCAATACATGAGGCACTAACTCATTCAACAATTTCCTCATATAGCATTAGCTTGAAATCCTTTGCGTCAAGAGTAAACTTCTCTTTTAAGGTGCACTGACCCAAAAGTAAAAAGCTACAACATGAGAAATTGAGAACAATTACGGACAAACAAAATAACTAAAATACAAAATTATTTTGGATGGTTACCAGGGCAGCTACAAATTTTGAAACATATTCTAGTTTGGTTGAACTGGAAAAGTAAAAGATACCGTAGAATGAACTCAAAACACTTCAGGCAACTTTTGACCCGTTTGAATCCATCCCTGGAAATTTCTAAATTGCAACATATTAATGTGAGCATATACCATTAAGTAAATAAACTTCGTACCAGTTGGAAAGAATCTTTTGCAAGTTTAAACATAATATCTTCTAAAAAAATCAAAATTAAGTAGTATTTGGATTAATGATGTAACCACTTGAACCAAAACAATGACATTCGTATCCCAAGAGCAAAATTGTACATATCAAAGTTAAATACGCAATATGCTTAACAACTTTTATAAATTGTATAAACAACTTAACACGATAACTATAGTATTAACAAAGCAACTTACAGTCCCATCACCATTCTGGAACGATAAACCTCGCCATAAGAACCTAAAAGAAAGAGAATATTAAAAGACTGTTATGTAGAATAAACAAATAAATGTATATAAAGAATAATAACATAAACGCCACCAGTACCATTACCACAATGCATCCACAATCTACTAACCTCAATCTCCAACCGTTACAAACCTAAAAAACAAAAAGAAGATAACCAAAATTCATTAGAAACTCCCACACAAATTGACCTAATCAACGGCATGTAAACAATTTTTTTATCGATTTACTTAAACAATCAAACCGAACCGTTAAACGTCACCCAACCCGGCTGGTTCGCTTTGTTGTCACCCAAAACCATAGAATCAGATGTTCTGAGAATCATAATCACCTCCAAACACTCATTCAACAGTATATCCTGAGAATCAGACGTTCAACCAAACAACTCGCTGATCCTTCAAGCCATTCTTCTATGATCCATGAGTTCAAATCTAAATGGGACTGATGGATTCAAATCATTAAGACGACCAGCTGCCCATTTCCCAAACCTCTCATGTTTATAATCAAGACATGCATCAAAAACTCTAATCAACATAGATGCAGTTGGGTCAAACGGCATTTGCTTAACAAAGTTCTCGAGTTCGCCAATGTACCCATACCTGGCATAGCTGTGTTACCAATTGAAGAATTGCGACAGAATGAATAACAGTATGTGGACATTGTGTGTAGGGTTTATGAGATCAAGAACAAAAACAAAAAATACGATTAGATTCATATAACAAAAACATCAAAGATTAAAAACGAAGAACATACCTTTGATGAACATTGACGAATCGCTGAAGGAAGAACATCATCTAAGTAATCTCATAATGGTGAACCTAAATTCTGGTAGGATGTTGGTGATCGAAAACTCAAACATTAACAATAAAAAATTAAAAAAAAAAACAAAGTAGATACAATGGATTAAACGTTATAATCAACAATAATGTAGAAAGATTCCGTACCTGCAAATGAATCGATGAAAGAAACCGGTGTTTCTCCTACACAACTAAAGGTAAATAACAATGGTAGTATCAGATTGTGTAGATGACAACGAAAATATTAGGTTAAATTCAGGATGAAATACGTAGGGGATAAACATACTTCAAAGAATCGAATAAGCGGCTTCAATGGAGTGAAGAAGACACAGAGATGGATTCAGAAGAATGAAAGCGGCGATGAAGTGTCTATTAGGGTTTACAAAGAAAAAAAAAGGGAGAAAGTTGACTTTTATATGGATCCGAATTCATTTGGTAACGGATGACCCAAACTCAAACGGATCCCGCGTCCAAATTTCGGATCCCGCTTCATTTTCATTGAAATCGTGATTGTAGACTACATATGTGATTTCCCTCCTAAAGTGAATTGCCACATCAGCCAAGATGGCCAAAGACAAGTGCCATGTAGCCCAAATCCATCTCATTTATCTATATATATATAGATGAGTCATCTCAGAAAAAATCTGCCAATTTGGAGGATTCGTTAACCGTTAAAAAAAAAAAAAAAAAAAAGAAAAGAAAAGAAAGAAAGAAGAAGAAGAAGAACTTTGGCAACGGAGGAAATTTTGACAACCACAAATTTTGGCGAGTATGTAACCACCAGTCAGTCACCAATGATGGAAGTCGAGCTCTATCTCCATGGCGATGCTTATCTTCTCCCGCACTCCAACTGTCACAGATCGCCTCCGCTCCGTTTCACTCACTCCCGTCCGATCTTCTTCTCCGCCAACCGTCAGATTTTCCACTCTGAACACCGTTGCAAGTTCCAATGGCGTAAAAACCACAGGTGCCGCAGTTATTTGGTACAAAAGCGATCTTCGTGTTGATGATCATCCAGCTCTATTTGCAGCTTCTAAACACTCGACGGTTGTTCCGCTGTATGTCTTCGATCACCGGATTCTTCGCGGTGAGTTTCTCTTAACTTAGTTGCTGCAATTGGAATGCAGTTTATTCAAATCGTGTGTTCACATTACGTAAACTTTTAATTAGGAGGCCAATTAGGTTTTTGAAGTTCCTAATTTCAATGAACTTTTATAGAATCATCATTTAATTGCTGTTGAAATGGCTCAGATAACGTATGAATCGAGTTTGTGTATAATATTATGCTGTTTAGGTCAATTTTTATTGTTGGTCCAGAAAGTGGTTGATTTAAGTGTAGTGTCATAACTGATAAACGCCTCTTTTAATAAGCACATTGAATGTGATATGAATCTATGTAGTTATGTTGATGTATTGGTCCTCATGTAGACTTCAATGAAGATTTTGGAGAATCATTCAATTGTAGGTGCAATGGCGCATATAATGTATGAATCGAATTTTTGAATATTTTTATACTTTTTAGGTCAATTTGATTGTTGTGAACAATTAACGGTGCAGAAATTGGTTGAATCAAGTGTAGTGTGATATATGCCTCTTTTAATAAGCACATTGATGTAGTTATGTTGATGCATTGGTTCTTATTGTGCTTACTGTAGACTTCAATGAGGAATTCTTTGAGCTTCTGCTGTTTGCTGTGAAGGATCTGAGAGATTCGTTAAAGGATTTGGGATCTAATCTGATGATCAGGTTCGGGAGGACGGAATCTGTTATTCAAGATCTTGTAAAAGAGGTTGTTACCTTGAAGTTTGGTTAGTTAAGTTGACTGGAAAGATGAAAGGTTAAGTGCCTAACATCTAATAATTGATTAGGGTTGGAACAGGTTAGGGCTGCCAATGTTTACACACAAGAAGAAGTGGAATACGACTCGCGGTTGGTGATTGATAAAGTTAGAGAAAATTTAGGAGATGTCTTTTTTGAAAAAGATTCTCCTAAAGTATCGCTATGGAGTACTCCTTTTTATGATATAAAGGTATATATGTTTAGTTACACTACAGTACTGCTAGTTTGCGTTTTGGTTGGATTATGCTGATGAACTCTTATTTTCTAGAATATGATGGACCTTCCATTGTCATATGACGAGTTTCAACGCTTAAAGCTGCCTGTGCTTTCGCCCCTTTCAGCCCCAAATTTACCCGGAGTGGTGCCAGATTTGGAATGGGGTAAGTAATACGGCTTCAGTGCTATAAAGTGCATCCACTTTTTGGTTGGATTATACATGGTTCATGATCCAGGTCCTCTACCAACACTTAATGATTTGAAGGAGTTTATGGATGAAAGTCCATACAAGCTAAAAGATAGCTGGAGTTTGATCAAGAACACTTCTGCTGAATATGTATTGCAGAATGATAGGATTCTTATGTCAGGTGGTGTGGCTAACAGTCAGGGCAGTTTGAACTCCCTTTCTTCTCAAATCAAGAAAAAGAAATTGAAAAACTCAGCATTTATAACAAAACAAGGAAATTTTGTTGGAGGTGGAACTAGTGATGTGCTTAATGCATTGGCTGCATATTTGAAATATTTTGAGGGTACTGCGCGGGATGATTGGCAGGAGTATGTAGTCTACTGATTTTATGTATACATGCCTTCACTTATCGTGATTTTGTAACCAAATTAAATTTCATTTTGGCTTGCTTATTATTGCAGATTGCATGAAAGATTACGTAATGCTGAAACCCGTGAAGGAGCTTCATTTGGTATCCTTTTTGGACCTGTCATTCAGCTTGGAGTCGTCTCGAGAAGAAGAGTATATAATGAGGCCATTAAGTATGAGAAAGACCGAAATGGTGGATTCCTGTCACCCTTTGGTTACTCATGCTTCACTATAGCTTCAGTAGCTGATCATGTTTGCTCAAGAGAGGTGTGCTTAACTGCTTATGCATGTTGCCTGCCAAACACACCATATGAGATTTTTGATACAAGTCTTGATAAATCTTATTCCAACTTTGTGACATTTTGTGACAGTGGTATCATATTTTGGCTTCAAGAAGTCAAGTGGATTCCACAGAAAGATATTCTACTCGTTACTGGAGGTGGAAAGGTCATCTAATACAGGCTAGTATTACAAACTAATGTGACTTTAAATTTCTAAGCGAAAAACCAAAGCAATCTTTTGGTTTCATTCTCCATATGCAAATTTTGTGTTTTTCCAGTATGCTGTTATGGGTGGTGAAGGTCCTGCTATCCTTCTTGTACATGGTTTCGGTGCGTTTTTGGAGCATTACCGTGACAATATTACTGACATAGTTGAAGGTGGCAACCGGGTTTGGGCCATCACACTTGTCGGTTTTGGCAGATCAGAGAAACCAAATATTGTATACACTGAACTTATGTGGGCTGAGTTACTAAGAAATTTTATAATTGATGTTGTTGGGGAACCGGTCCATCTTGTTGGTAACTCATTTGGAGGTTTGTTTCAGTTTTTTATAGACCACCCTAATATAAACTCATTATCCGTCTATGAGAATTCTGACTTTTTTTTTACATTGGTATGTATTCAGGCTATTTTGTATCTATTGTTGCTGGCTTGTGGCCTGCTTTAGCTAAGTCTGTGGTGCTCTTAAATAGTGCTGGTCATTATATTCCAGGATATTCTTCTGTACCTCCTTCTAAGGTAGTTTGACTTTTGAGATTATTAAATGAGGGAGTTTGACTTTTGAGATGGATGGTTTTAACATTTATTTTAAAAACAAAGTTTTGACAACATTGTAATTTTATAAAAGTTACCATAAACACAAAGAGAAGATGATGACATCATTTAGCTTCTTCATATCTCTGTTTATTTCAGGAAAGGAAAACTACAGGGATTGCATGGTTAGGTGCCAGGGGACTTTCATTCTACCTGAGACTGAGCTTTAGGAATTTAGTAAAGCGTTGCTACCCGACTGTAACGTTCTTTTACCTTACCTTTCACAGTATCCATGGCATTAGTTATGGTTGTTACCGAGTATGTTAATCTTTCAGAAAACAGACCGTGCTGATAAAGGGCTCCTCAATGAGATGGTAAGGGCAGTATCCTTTTTCAAGACCCTGTTACATTTTGATTTGGTATAGTTTATTAACTTTCAAGAAGCTTAAATGTGATATTGGTTTCATTTATCAAATATATGACCTGTGAAATGTACCCATGTAAATTCCTTAATGAAGGCTAGTCATATGACCCTGGCGTTCTGGTGGTCCTTGAAAGCATCTTCACTTTTGATCCTTCAATTCCTTTGAATTATCTACTCAAAGGATTTAAGGAGAAGGTCCTTATTATCCAGGCAAGTCATTTGATAAGATTTGATGGATTAAATATTTCATTGATTTGCTACACTTTTGACTGCTGTATGCATAATCAGGGCATGAAAGACCCAATATCAGATTCGAAGACCAAAGTAACTGTTGTTAAGAAACACTTTAGAGAAATTGCAATCAAGGAGCTAGATGCAGGTAATCACATCTACACTGTAACAATTGCTTGATATGCATTGGTTACAAATGACAATTTCGATCCATTTACATAGGAGTGGCTCTATTTGGTATATGTTCTATATCTAGCGGGTCATATGTCGGCTAAAATGCATAACAGCCTCATAAACTGTTCTTTAATAAAAAATAACACACTTAAATGTTGATGTTATTTGAGAAACCAACTGTTGGATGTGCATCTGTTAGAGATGGCCATTTCGACCCATTTACTTGTCGATTCGGGTTATGCTTCTATCCCAAATGGGTAAAAAAGATAAAAAAAAATAAGAGGTAACTGGGTCAAAGATCTCCCGACGAAAAAATTAGTTTACTATTGAACAATATAATTTGTGTAACCATGTTTAACTAACAAGTTATTTATAAAACGAGTAAAAAGTGTTTTGGGTTCAACTATTAAGTATGTTATATTTACCGGTAAAGGATCAAATAAAAATAAAATTAATGTACGAAACGTACGAATTGGGGGAAAAAGTAAAAAGTGGCGGTGGCAATCTGGTAATTATCAGCAACTTCAAAATTACTCTACATGAACATTTACAAAACGTACGAATAGCGTTTAGTTATGGGGTTTAGCTTTATGGTTTAGTTTTTAGCTTTTAGTTTGGGGGGGGGGGGGGGGGGGGGGGTTAGTGTAATTTTGATAATTACCCTACACGACCAAAATTACTCTACATGAACATTTACAAAATTACTCTACAGAAGCTCAAAATTACTCTACTAGCGTAATTTTGAAGTTGCTGATAATTACCAAAATGTCACCGCCACTTTTTTGACTTTTCTTTCAATTCGTACGTTTCGTACGTTTATTTTATTTTACGGGAACTTAACCCTATATTTACCTGCCCGTTTTCCTACCTTTAAGTATTAGTTATGGCATTCGCTTTCTGATATAGGCCACTGCCCCATGATGAGCTACCAGAGGAAGTCAAACTCTATCATCCGGGAATGGGGTGATCAATATTGAAAGTGAACCCGAGATTTTTGAAACAAACGGCCAAAGATGGAAACCGAATTGCAGCAACCTGAGAATTGCTTGAGCTTTGCATTTCTTCTTACCATGAAACTGGGTATTTTTTAATCCGAGCAGTCTGTTTCAAGTTAGACAGTATCCATGATGTACATAGCTGGATTCTGTTTTTAGAAATATATCAGTCAGCCCAAGTTCCTCTTTGTTTTAGTGCCACTCGAAAATTGCTAATATTTACTCCGTCATTACCTTGAGCAACCAGGGGTTTTTTTTTTTTTTTTTTATCAGGTCGAAACCTGGAGCAAGCTTAAACCAGATTCAGTTGCGTTGGTTGACTGTATACAAACTTGAGTTGTGTAATTCCGCTTTCAATATAAATCATAAAAACTTGATATTGTTTTCTTTATCTAAACCAGATTGCCAGCTATTATAATGTTTCTAATTTCTAATGATGGTAGCAGAACAAACCATGAATACAACCTTGTTCTAAATGAGATTCTGTTACAAAATCAATGGTTATTTGTGTCATTAATAGAAGTACAAGGGTAGAATATGAAATGTACACTAACCAATTGAAAATTAGTTGATATTGTTAGTTACATGCTTGTACTTAAAACGATTATAAGAGCCATTGAGAAGAATTTGAAGGAACATGAAAAAGCTATACTACGGATAGAAAAAAAAAAACATTGTTGGCAGCAGAGCGATCCGATTGATCTATTGCAGACAACCATGGAGAAGATGATATTGCGGCAAGAACGATATATCGATACAAATCATAAAAAATCTTTGGGTCCATGTGAACGAGGAAGTTGCACATCTTGATTGAATCGGGATCCATTCGTAGCTTCATTGATGAGAAGTTGGTTAATAAATTGCACGATAGATGTAACTCTTCTAAACTACGTTGGCAAGTTTACATTACTGCCATGCCAATAAAGAGTTACAAATATTAACGAAAAATTAATGGTTACATGATACATACTATAGCAAAAGTTAAGCATTCGGTTTGTATCATAAGACTAGAGGGTATGGAGAGCCCCATCCTCAAGAGGATGGGCCGCCATGTCACCGCCACGTAGGAATGGCTTGAGGGTGATGGACCTAGGGGGTGGGGGATGAACCTCTTTATATATATATATATATATATATATATATATATATATATATATATATATATATATATATGTATGTATAGGTATATGTGAGAGAAGGAGAGAGGTCCGTCCTCTCCGTCTTGTGGGAGCCGGTTTTCACGAGGGGGGCGGTGTGGGGGACCGGCGCCGGGCTTCGCCGGGCCTAAGCCGGCCCCCATACCGCTTGGTCTAAGGTAAATTCAAAATACATTCATCTTTGGTTATCAACCAAAATTTGACTTTGAATTCGAATATCAACTATTTCCAACTTGGAGAAAACTATATAATATACTTTTTATTTTTAAACTAGGAACATTCTTTAAAACCACGTCAAAGTGTACGACTAGTATTTTGAACCACCTCATTTCGGCACCCAACAGGGGTGGACCTACCATAGAAGTAGGGTAGCCCCCGCTATCCCTTAACTTTTCGCCGGAAGTGCAGTTTTTTTCTTTTTTTGACGTTTTTGGTATTCCGCCACTCCTAAAAAAATACTGTACTACCCCTCATCATATTGAATAGTTAAAGCGAAAGAGAGATATCGGTTTTAAACTCACCGTTTAGAGTTTTATTTCTGGTCAGCTAACGAGGCTCTGCAAATGCTGGGGTAATATGTGAAAAAGAAGTGAAGGGATTATATGGCCTACTTATTTTTGTTTTATCTGCCTTTTCAAATAACTCCATTTACTAGTATTTTATTTAGATTAAATTATTAAAACATTAATATTTCTTTTCCTTCTTGCAACACTCTCTCGTAAACCGATGTATGAATAGAGGTAAGACTTACTTAATATTTTGAAGAGTAAACTGTCAAAATGATCCTTGAGATTTGGTCATTTTGCCACTTTAGTCTAAAACTCAAACCTTTTGAATCTGGGTACTTGTGTTTCAATTTTGTTGCCATTTTCATCCAAAATCAAAATCTTGTCAGATTTTTCAGTTAACATTCAGTTTTTTTTGTCTTTTTCCTCCCTTTTTAATGAAGGGCAAAATGGTCTTTTAACGTTTTATTATAACAAATTAAAAAAATCTGACCATTTTGCCCATCATTAAAAGGGAGGAAAAAGACAAAAAAAAAACAAAAAAACAAAAAAAATGAATTTTAACTGAAAAATCTGACCAGATTTTGTTTTTGGATGAAAATGACAACAAAATTGAAACCACATGGACCCAGATTCAAAAGGTTTAAGTTTTAGACTAAAGTGACAAAAATGACCAAATATCATGGACCAGTTTGACAGTTTACTCTATTTTGAATCTATTAAGTTTTTTCTTTCAAAGCATGATTAGAGGTAAGGGTGTGGTTCGGCTACAAAGTCAATTTTTCTACAAAGTGTACAAAGTCATAAAACACTACAATTTCGGCTATAAAACACACTCAAACCCCACAAATAACACAGTGAAGATCACTAAAACACAATATTCAAACCCTAATAGTCCATAAAAATTTCAAACACACCATCATAGAACTATGAATATAAAACACAACATGATAATCAACATAAACACACTAATGTTAGTAATTCGATAATCAAAGTCATATCATCCAAAACACAACACAAAACCCACAAATATGGCGTTTTAGTAAACTTTACTTTGTTATTTGTGGGTTTTAAGTGTGTTTTATGGTTGACATTATGTTGTTTTATGACTTTTTACACTTTGTAGGAAAAATGGACTTCGTAGACAACTCCCACTCTAGAGGTTAGACTTACTTAATATTTTGAATCTATTAAGTTTTTTCTTTTAAAATTTATTTATCGTGTATTAATTTAAATCAATAATTGTGATTAGTTTTGGACTTTTAATTTCACTTGATATTATGGATTATTTGATTACATTATTATCTTACTTAATTTGTCTATTATTTTATTAAATTTAATATTTATTTTTATATAATTATTTGTTATAGTTTCTCTTATCATTTTCATATAAGTAAGAAAACTTTTAGAAAGATATTTAAAAAGACTCAATCAATTATTAAGTATCATGTTAATGAGCAGGTGGTGGAGTGGTAGGAAAAGACCTGGTGTTCCAGGTTCGATTTCTGCCCCCATCATTTAGTTTCGGCAACACTTTCTGATTATGGGAGACTAGGCGAGTATGTGGTGATTGCTAATTCGATCCTTGAACTGAGCGGGTTTTACTTCACTGCACTGTCATGGCTTCAGGTGAAAGTTCACGGACTTCGCCCCTAGGTGAGGGTTTTCCCCAGTTAGAAGGCGAGTGTATCCCGATCTGGTAAATTTCGTCAGTAACTCGTTTGAAGGATTCGTTGGCCGTTTAAAAAAATTAAGTTTCATAAAATCATTAAATACTAATTATATGAAAACCGCTAACAGATTTAGAACGCTTTGTAGAGAAATATTAAGTAATAAAATGCCACATTTTTACAACGATTTTTATATATACTTACAAAAATAAAAGAACTCGTACACGACATCTAAAATCAAAAGGCCAATTTTTATTATTATGTTTCTATTTTTGTTTTGTTTATATTATATGAAGTATGGTAAAAAAAAAAATTAAATGTTACCCTTGAAATTTTGGTCTAGATCCGCCACTGGTACCTAAATTAGTATGAGCAAAAACACACTAATATACTAACAATAAAAAAAATCAAAAGTCCATTTCTCTGTTACTTACTTTTAATTATAAATAACGTTTGAAGTCTCATTTCTTATTATAAACAGGGTTTTATTAGAGCACACGGGGGGTCCGTTATACCACCCCTATCACGCGTGAAACGAAAACGGAACACCGCCGCCGGTATAGCCACAACGCGTTGAAATTGGACGATTTTTGAACGTTGGTATATATCCGTTGAATAACGGTAACTTTTTATAAAAAAAATAAAATAAAATAAAACCTTTAAACCTTTATATATATCTCCATTTAAACCATTTTCTACACACAACAATAACATAAATCCATTTCACACAATTTTTATATCTTTCTCAAATGGAATTCCCTACGGATTCGACGTTTCCGATGTCTAGCGATAGTGATACCGAGTCGTCTTCCGACAACGAGACGCTAAAATATTTTGTGTCGGTGTATAACGAGCTTGATGCTGAGTCGTCCCGCCCAAAGAAGAAGATGGTCGACCGTGATCGTATACGTGCCAACGAAGTTTTGATGAACGATTATTTTGTGGAAAATCCGCTCTACAATGCCGAAACGTTTAGAGATCGGTTTCCTTTACCCAAAGAATTATTTTTAAAGATTGTTGGAGACATCGAAGCAAGCTAGGAATGGTTTCAAGAAGGTTACGACGCGAGGGGCAAACCAAGTTTCACGCCGATACAAAAATGCACGTCCGTCATTCGCCAACTAGCGACAGGTAACCCTCCCGATCAATATGATGAATACCTAGCTATGTCGGAAAGAACTTCACGTGAATGTTTGCAATTTTTTTGCAATGCAGTCATTAAGTTGTATGCTAACGAGTTTTTACGTAAACCGACGAACCACGACATCTCACGTATTTACGCCGCACACGAGGCTAGATGGCATTTTCCCGGGATGCTCGGTAGCATCGATTGTACACATATCGAGTGGAAAAATTGTCCAAGAGAGTTGCGAGGGGCGTATGTTAGGGGAGACATCAAAAGATCAACCATCATACTAGAAGCGGTGGCGTCGAATGATTTATGGATTTGGCATTCGTATTTCGGTGTTCCAGGTTCAAACAACGACATCAATGTGTTGCACACGTCGCCGTTGTTCCAAAGCGTAACGGATGGTACCGCACCTTCCTCTCCTTTCTATGTTAACGGTCGACATTACAGACGGGACTTTTTTCTTGTGGATGGTATCTACCCGTCTTGGTCTGTTTTTGTGAAAGCTCCCTCATTTCCTGTCGAGGCTAAAGAAAAGGCGTTCAAAAAATTGCAAGAATCGGCAAGAAAAGATGTTGAGAGGGCATTTGGTGTTTTAAAGGGTAGATGGAGTATACTACACCGACCGGTTCGTGCGACGAGCAAGAAATCAATACATAGCATAGTGTATGCATGTATCATATTGCACAATATGCTGATCAAAGAAGATGGACGTGCAATATCCCCTGATTGGGTGCCGGATCCTCCTACACAAGTTCAAGTTCCACAAAATATCCATCTAGAATTGCGTAATGAAGAAACTCACTTTCGGTTGAGATACGATTTAATCGAACTAGTAGGTTCTCTAGGTTTGGAGTTTCATGATTCGAACGAGGAGTAGTTTTTTTTTTTAAACTGTATGTTTCTAGTATGTTAAATTGAAGTAGTATGTTTTAAATTTAATGAAATTTTTAATTTTAGTGTTTTATTGTTAATTTCTAATTTAAAATAAAAAATTAAAAAAATTAGTGAAATTTATAATTTAGTGTTTTAAAATAAAATTAAAAATTTCTAATTTTAAAATGAAAATTAAAAAAATTTGGGAGTGATAGAATTTCATCACTAGTGATACTACCCCTACTACATTTCTATCACTAGTGATAGAATATTGGGTGATGACATGACATGAGTTGATTGGTGCTTGGTAGTGATAGAATTGTATCACTAGTGACCACCCCTCCTCCCCTTAGTTTGTCGATGTTAAATTAGTTAAAATCTATTTTTAGTTGGTTTATATTTGAGAGGAAATACATTTGATTTTCAAGTAGTGGATACTTGGTATTATTATTTTAAAAAAAAGTTATAAAGCACGACACTAAAGTAGAGTTAAGACTTTGATAGGATTACGTTACGATGATAAAAATATAAAAAAACTTAAAGATTAGTTGTATAAATGATAATTATGGGGTTATAGTTTTCTATTAAAAATTCAAATGGTACGAACTCTATTTAAAGAATTTGAAAAAAAAAAAAAATTGTCATTCAATGTCATACACAAATCATATACTAAAATATATTATACGTAGTAAACAAACACCTTGTTTGGTGCAGTGGTGTGTGTGGTCTTGTTTTAACTGTTGGGTTCGGTTCTGATCAAACATGAAAGTAAACATTAAATCATACCTGTTATTGCATTCAAAGCAGTGGAGAATCCAGTCAGAGAAGATGACATCGAGTTCGACATGATTGTCAGAGTGATTCGGTTCCTCCTTAGGGTGCTAACTGATGATGGGGCTAAGGAAACCGATAAGGGAATCGGTGTAGGAGAGGAGGTTGATTATGATGTTATGACTTATGGGATGTGCAACTGAGTAACACTTCAACCTCAACATTAGACTCTTTTATATAGGCACCCAGGAGGAAACCTAATTAGTTACTAAGGGCAATATGGTCCATCAACAATTACCAACTAATTTAAATAATAGGTTATTATATATTTTGATCTATATTATGTAAATGATTATGATGGCTATAGATTAAATATTGTTACATAATATATTTAATCTTACATTCTCCCACTTAGCCGAGTAATCATTTACTATGAGTATTAGATAAGCCTGATCAGGAGTTAACACTCATTTTAGCTTTAAACAAGTACTATAGCAGAGAAATACAGCCGTTGAATCATTATGCGACTCAGGACCCCCATTAATCATACTATAGCCTTAATTTAAAACCTAATCGTCATGATCAAAATACGCGTAAGCCCTTTGTTTGATTTGAAACTTTATTTGTCTATATGCCATTATACCGGTTGAACATATTCTAAGAGACGTACAAAATCAAACTGAGGAAATTTCATTAACATAAAACATAAGCTAGTACAATATGCTCAAATAAGGTCTTTACTAAATCCCATATTACGAACATGTTCTTCATAAACCTTAGGAGGGAGACCTTTAGTCATCGGATCCGCAAGCATATCCTTAGTACTAATATACTCAATACAAAGATTATTTTCCTCAACTCGTTCACGTACGAACAGATATTTTGTATCGAGATATAAACCAGCTCCAGTCGAACTGTTACTGTTCGAGAAACTAACGGCAGCTGAGTTATCACAATAAAGCTTCAATGGTCTAGAAATGGAATTAACGATTTTGAGCCCAGCGACCAGATTTCTAAGTAACATTCCATGACAGGTTGCGTTATAAACAGCAATGTACTCTGCCATCATTGTGGAAGTTGTGGTCAACTGTTGTTTATGACTCTTCCATGAGATAGGGCCGCCTGCTAACATAAAGATATAGCCCGAAGTGGATTTCTTGTCATCTTTGCACTTTGCAAAGTCAGAATCAGAATAGCCCACCACTTCTAAATGATCACTTCTTCTATAAGTCAGTTTATAGTCTTTCGTCCCTTGCAGATATCGTAGTACCTTCTTAGCTGCTTTCCAGTGATCTAGGCCAGGATTAGTCTGATAACGGCCTAGCATTCCAGCAATATAAGCGATATCTGGACGAGTACAGACTTGAGCATACATCAAGCTCCCGACTACTGACGCATAAGGTATCTGGCTCATTTGCTCCTTCTCAACCTCTGTTGTCGGACACTGAAATGAACCGAAAACATCTCCCTTAACTACTGGAGCGACGGAGGGTTTGCACTGTTGCATGTTGTAACGCGTAAGGACACGATCTATGTAGGCCCTTTGGGACAATCCTAAGATCCCTTTGTGTCTATCTCGGTGAATTTCGATGCCAATGACGTAAGAAGCATCTCCAAGATCCTTCATGTCGAAGTTATGCGAGAGTAACCGCTTCGACTCATGCAACATGTCTAAACTATTACTTGCCAATAGAATATCATCAACGTAAAGGACAAGTATAGTAAAGTTGCTCCCACTCATCTTGAGGTAGGTGCATTGATCCACTTGATTCTTCATAAAACCTTGCTTCTTCATGACTTCATCAAACTTGAGGTACCACTGACGTGATGCTTGTTTTAACCCGTAAATGGATTTCTTCAGCTTACAGACTAGATGCTCCTCACCTTCAGGTTTGAAGCCTTCAGGTTGCTTCATGTAAACATCTTCGTCCAAATCTCCGTTAAGGAAAGCGGTTTTAACGTCCATCTGATGCAGCTCTAAATCGAAATGAGCTACTAGGGCCATGACGATCCTTAATGAATCTTTACGAGAGACAGGTGAAAACGTCTCTTGATAATCAATTCCCTCTTTCTGAGTGTAGCCCTTTGCAACCAATCTCGCTTTGTAGCGTTCAACGTTCCCATTCGGATCCAGTTTTGTTTTGAATACCCATTTACATCCTACGGGTTTGGCTCCGTTGGGTAATTCTACCAAATCCCAAACGTCATTTTTCTTCATGGATTCAAGCTCATCAATCATTGCTTTATTCCATTCAGAAGACTGATCACTGCTAATGGCTTCATTGTAAGAGATAGGATCATTGAGCTTTCCGGGATCCATTTCAGTCAGGTAGGTAACGTAATCATCCCAATTAGTAGGCCTTCTTTGCCTAGATGACCTCCTGAGTGGATTAGCGGGTTCAGCGTTGTCTTGGTTTTGAGCGTTTGATGTGCCTTCGTCATGAGGTATAATTGGTTCTGATTGTAGAGGTGAATTTGGAGTTGGTGCAGTAGCTTCAGGTACAGTAGTTGCATTGGGTACAAGAGGAGTAATCGGAGTAATGGTAAGCGACGAGTCTCTCCCCCCCGCGTCTTGTACTTCTTGCAATTCTTCGTAAGGGTTGGTACTGCTCCCACTGACCTTGAAATCCTCTAGGAACGCGGCACGCTTGGTTTCAACAATGCGGGTGACATGGGAAGGACAATAGAAACGATAACCCTTAGAGTTCTCAGGATACCCGATAAAGAAACAGGTAACTGTTTTAGGGTCAAGTTTCCTTAGGAAAGGATTGTAAAGTTTTGCTTCAGCAATGCAGCCCCATACTTTCATATATTTAAGACTCGGTTTCCTTCCTGTCCAAAGTTCATAAGGAGTTTTAGGGACAGACTTAGAAGGAACTCTATTGAGTATATGAACGGCTGCTTTTAACGCTTCAGTCCAGAGGAATAATGGTAAATTAGTGTTGGCTAACATACTGCGCACCATGTTCATAAGGGTACGATTTCTTCTTTCAGCGACACCGTTCTGCTGAGGTGTACCAGGCATGGTGTATTGGTTCACAATCCCCTGGCCCTTACAAAACTCATAAAATGGACCAGGAGCTTGACCCACATCAGTATGTCTTCCATAATATTCACCGCCTCTATCTGATCTCACAACTTTAATCTGATGATCTAATTGCTTTTCAACTTCAGCCTTATAATCTTTAAAAGTTGTAAGAGATTCAGATTTCTCCTTAATAAGATACAAGTACATGTAACGAGAATAATCATCAATAAAAGTGATAAATGAAGTATGTCCTGTTATGCCAGCGATTTGGTAGGGACCACTAATGTCAGTGTGAATGAGTTCTAATAAACTAGAACTCCTAGTGGCACCTTTCTTATTCGCTAATGTCATCTTACCTTTAAGACATTTGACACATGTTCCAAAATCAGAGAAATCGAGAGGAGGTAAGACTTCATCCTTTACGAGACGATTTAATCGTTCTCTTGAGATGTGGCCTAAACGCTGATGCCATAACATGGATGAAGTTTCTAAGTCTCGTTTCTCTTTCATCTTTGTGAGTGACTCATTAATGTTATATGACAACAAAGATTTGGAAAAGTCATCTTCTAGTTCTAATCTATAGAGACCACCATCCAGAATGCCAGTACCATAAAGAACAGAATCATAGAGGATAGAGAGTTTGCGATGACCATGGGAAACAATAAAACCGTCCATGTCTAACTTTGGTCCTGATACAAGGTTCCGAGTTACCTCAGGAACATATAAGGTATCATAAAGTTTAATACATAAACCAGTTTTCATAACTAATTGTAATGTTCCAATGGCCTTCACTTCTAATTCTCGATCATCCCCAACCTTAAGCGTTCTTTGGTTTCTTTCCAGCTTCCGGATTGTAAGGAATCCCTGAGTAGAATTGGTAACATGAACCATAGAACCAGAATCAAACCACCAAGAATTAGCAGGAACACTTAAATTATAGGACTCAAGTATCATAAAATAATCGTTACCTTTCTTAGCCAGCCACTCCTTGAAGTCAGGGCATTCCTTCTGCATGTGTCCTGTCTTTTTACAGAACTTGCAGCGGATACTGCCTAAGGAGTTCTTAGAGCTGGAAGCTGCACTTGTACTAGGATTGGAATTAGGCCTTTGGACTTTTGAAGCATCCTTCCTCTGATAATTGTTCTTCCTTTTCTTAGAGTTGGAGGTAGTAAAGTTGGCAACATCAGTATGGCGATCCATCCTCATACGCTCCTCCTCCTGTACGCACATGGCGACCAGCTCACTCATCGTCCATTTATCCTTCTGAGTGTTGTAATTGATCTTAAATGCTTCAAAGGACGAAGGAAGCGAAGTAATGATGAAATGAACAAGGAAACCATCACTGATCTCCATTTCCAGCCCTTTCAACTTATTGGCCATGTCGTTCATCATCATGATGTGCTCGCGAATGCCGCTCCTCCCATCATATTTAGTTGTCACCAGCTTGAGAATTAGAGTACTAGCGTGTGCTTTAGACGTCCCCTTGAACTGTGCCTCCACAGAAGCCAAGTAGGTTTTAGCATCTTCAGAATCAGGAATAGCTCCCCTTATAGCATTGCTTATGGACTGCTTCATAAACATGAGAGACATGCGGTTACTCCTAGTCCACTTGTCATGAAGTAACTGCTGAGGAGCAGTACTCTGTGGAGTAAGGTCCGCTGGCTTATCCTCTCTTAGAGCATAATCAAAGTCCAGTATTCCAAGTGTAAGCATGAGAGCATCCTTCCATGCAGCAAAGTTATCACCAGTCAAAGGTGGAATTCCCTGATTGGGTGCTGAT
Source organism: Helianthus tuberosus (assembly GCA_030545235.1). Classification (NCBI taxonomy): domain Eukaryota; kingdom Viridiplantae; phylum Streptophyta; class Magnoliopsida; order Asterales; family Asteraceae; genus Helianthus; species Helianthus tuberosus. The sequence continues at coordinate 93,790,368 of CM060380.1, read as the reverse complement.
AGTGGAAATAAGATGAGCAAGTTATGATACTAATGAAGAATTCCTAATGTGATCTAAGGGCACGTTAAACTAAGGCAGGCATAAATAATGACCATTTTACATTATGAAGCTGTGATATTGTCTATTACTAACATCAAAATAATAGACTTAGCTAAAAAAAATTCTACTTAAACGAAAACAAAACAGCTTTGGCCAGAAGTGTAATCATTTAAGCATATGTGCAAAATGTTTGTAACAAATCAGCTTTGGCCAGAAATTGAAACAACCACTTTAGTTATGCACTTGTTGAGTATGTCATCTATGAATGAATTAAATCAGCTTTGGCCAGAAATTAAGACATTCATGCTTATGATGCACACACAACATAGCTTTCGTAATACTTGAACGATAAGTAGACGTATCAAGTCAGCTTTGGCCAGAAATGATATATCAAAAACTCATTCAAGTTAAGCTATTCTGGTTTTGCAAAACATTATCTGATTCTGATTAAATTAACTAAGTAAATTACAAAACCATTTATTTAATAGCAAACCACCCGTTAGCGCGGATCGAACTAAATTTCGGATTAAACACTTATGATTTCGGATGAAAATGACTGATTTCGAATCCATTTCGGACAGTCCGTAATGGCTGATTTCGGATCCCTTCGGATGTGTCCAATGCTTAGTCCGAAATTGATCCGAAATCGTGATGCTGATCCGAAATGATCCGTAATGGTGATGATTTGTCCGAAATCAATAACTTATGATGAAAAATAATCCGTAATGATCAATATTCATCCGAAATGCATCAGTAGTGATCCGAAATCATCCGTAATGATCAAAGATGATCCGTAATGATGAAGCTTGAGATCCGAAATCATCCGTAATGACCAATGTTGATCCGTAATGATGGAATTTAGATCCGAAATCGTTCGTAATGATGAAACTTTGATCCGTAATCATCCGAAATCGTCCGTAATGATGAAATTTTGGTCCGTAATCATCCGAAATCGTCCGTAATGAGGATTTCGGATGGCAAAAACGTAATCTGATATGAATTTTTCAATTCTGTTTTCCAGATTTTCGGATTAAAACAGAACCGACTAATCAACATATGCTCTGATACCACATGTTGGGTTCGGTTCTGATCAAACATGAAAGTAAACATTAAATCATACCTGTTATTGCATTCAAAGCAGTGGAGAATCCAGTCAGAGAAGATGACATCGAGTTCGACATGATTGTCAGAGTGATTCGGTTCCTCCTTAGGGTGCTAACTGATGATGGGGCTAAGGAAACCGATAAGGGAATCGGTGTAGGAGAGGAGGTTGATTATGATGTTATGACTTATGGGATGTGCAACTGAGTAACACTTCAACCTCAACATTAGACTCCTTTATATAGGCACCCAGGAGGAAACCTAATTAGTTACTAAGGGCAATATGGTCCATCAACAATTACCAACTAATTTAAATAATAGGTTATTATATATTTTGATCTATATTATGTAAATGATTATGATGGCTATAGATTAAATATTGTTACATAATATATTTAATCTTACATTAACCTTATAGACCCGGGTTCGAACCCTTTGTTCTACTTGTTTTAAAAAAATATATTATACGTAGTAAACAAATTACAAAAAAGTTAGATCAACTAAAACTTGAATCATTCATTATATATGGCGTTCTGTCTATCGCTTTATAGCCTAGTGGTATCTTGGAGGTGGAATAAGACTTTGGAACCAATAGGTATTGGGTTTGATTCCCACAAGGGGGTTTTTTCCCATGTTTATTGAGTTTCCTCCTGAATTGGTGTATATGCATTATGCCTAGTGGAGATGGATATGATCGGGTGGTTTCGCTGGTGACACAATAAGACTTTGGGACCAATAGGTATTGGGTTTGATTCCCACAAGGGGGTTTTTTCCCATGTTTATTGAGTTTCCTCCTGAATTGGTGTATAGGCATTATGCCTAGTGGAGATGGATATGATCGGGTGGTTTCGCTGGTGACACGATGATACTACAGTGGTCCGTCAGTGATCCAAATTTGTCGTTAAAAAAAAATTATATATGGCCTTCTAGCTGTAATTATAAAGTAGCATCTATCTATTATTATTTTAGCAAGAAAAGCACATGGAAAGGATTCTAAAATATAATGTTGACATTCTACTAATCATAGATGACATTTATCTGGTTATATTTTTAATAACAATATATTTACGGTTAGTTAAACTTGGTTGCTAATCAAATACACAAAAAATTAGCAAGTTTTAAAAGTGTTCCAATTAAGTCACTTAAGACTAATCATAGATGACATTTATCTGGTTATATTTTTAATAACAATATGTTTACAGTTAGTTAAACTTGGTTGCTAATCAAATACACAAGAAATTAGCAAGTTTTAAAAGTGTTCCAATTAGGTCACTCAAGTTTCAAAAGTGTTTCAATCACGTCACTAAACATTCATTTTTCATTAAAATTAAGGGGGTTTTAATCCATTTCATAGGTAACCATGGTTATGTGGATTTTTGATTATTTTTTCCATTTTCTTTGATGCTAACGTCGAGTGATAACGTGGATTTTAACTTTTTTTTTAATTTTTAATGTAATTAAAGTGTTTTTAATTTTAATAAATATAACTTCATATATTAAAATAATCCGACCCTAGCATCTTATGTTCCATTTTTTTTCTTGACACATGGAAAAAAGGACATGACTCGATTTGAATGTTAAGTTATTTATTTGAGACAAAAACGATACGAGTGACCTAATTAGAACACTTTTAAAACTTGGTTACTATTCTGTAACATTTTCCCCAATAAATTATATAAATAGTCCATGCATAAGGCTACTCGGTGTGGGAGAGGCTAGTCCTCAAATGATGCTCCGCCACGTAGGATGGGTGTGAGGATGGGCCTAAAAGAGATGGACATAGGGAAATGGAGGATGGGGCTATATATATATATATATATATATATATATATATATATATATATATATATATGACAAAGATCCGTTAAGAACCACCCCTTATTGCGAGAACCGCGAGAACCAGTGTGAACATAACAAAAAATGCATAAAAATAGCTAAAAAACACACAATTTTTTTTTATTTTTTATAAAAAATTCGCTACTTTTAGTAGCCAATTTTTTTTTTGCTACTAAAAGTAGCGATTTTAACATAAAAAATATTAAAAAAAAAAATTGATTTTTTTTTTGATTTTTTTAGATTCTTTTAGGTTTTTTGGGGGTTTAGTTTTTAGCATTTTAGCTTTTGGGGGGGGGGGGGTGTTTAGGTTTTTGGGGGGTGGGGGAGGGGGTGGGGGTTAGGTTTTTTGAGGGTTTAGTTTTTAGCATTTAGCTTGGGGGGGGGGGGTTTAGGTTTTTTTAGGTTTTTTTAGCTATTTTAGGTTGTGTTCACATTGGTTCTCGCGGTTCTCGCAATAAAGGTGGTTCTCGCATGAACCTTACCCTATATATATATATATATATATATATATATATATATATATATATATATATATATATATATATAGAAACGGGTTCGGGAGAAAACGCTCAAAAGTGTGAGAACGGTGAGAACGCATCCTGGCCCAACACGTGTCCCGCGGCATAGAGAAGGGCGGATGGGTTTTTTTGTCTTTTCATTCTTCTTTTATTTTCACATCGCGGTATAATATTTTCTGGCGTCTAAGTTTTTTTTGGCGTTAATTGTATTTATTAAAATTTTTGGCGTTGATTTAATTGTTTTTGTGGCACATATATAATTTTTTGGCGTTATATCATTTTCTGGTTAAATTTTTTAGCGTTTGTGGCGTTTTGTATAATAATTCACTACGAGTAATTAATATTTGCATAAGATTAAAATAAGTCCAATTTTTCTTTTTGGCGTTTTAATACCCTTTACAAGGTGCTTTGCCAGCAGCTGTTCTCCCAGTTTTCATTCTACTAGCGTTTTGATGTTTGTAGTTTTTGGCGTTTTATATAATAATGTATTTTATTTATAGAGAATTAGATAACAAAACAACATGTAACTTGATATCAATACAATATAAAATGAAAACACAAATAATTAAAAATGGTAATCTATTTTTTCTTTCCAATCTTCAACGTCATCAGCCTCTTCTTTCTTGAATTTGTTTTTGGCGTTTTGAACCTTTTTTTGAATAATTTAGCTAGATGCCAACTTTCCTTCATAAACCCCGTCTTTTTCAGAAGAAGCTGCTTAGTGGCATCCTGTTTTTTGGTGTGATATTCTTGTTTGGTGGCATGTCATTAAAGATCAACTCTTGCTTGATGCTATTTGTAATAATGGAGTCCAAAATAGCATTTTACACTTGTGTTGAACCCTTTATTCCATCCATATAATCATCAAGAACAAAGCTCACATGATGGCATATGATGTAGTGAGTAGTGTGATAATGAAGATCAAACACGTTGATTCTACGAATACCCGTGTAGTTCTTCCCCAACCCCCAAATTGCAACCCAAAGGCCACAGAATTTGAAGTGAAAATTCAGTTTTCTCAAAATTCAAGTCTGATTGTTTCAATTACTAAAGGGACATATAAATAAGAACAGAAATTCGAAATGGGCCTAAAAAAGATAACGGGCCAAACACAAGCCCAAAAACAAAATGCTCAAAATACTTAAAAAAAACATAAAAATGTAAATACTAATGGAAATAAGCGTTTTTTGGCCCGGACGATGACCCAAACCGCCATAGGCGTTTGCAGCAAGATGGAGCTTTTCCTCACGTTCGTTTCGCCTGGTCGCACGCCCAAAACGGACCTCCGTAGCCCAAGTTAGAGCCATTTTAGTGAAGCCCCTTTTGTTACGCGATCTTGGGCCTCCAAATACAAGATGGCCTGCTCCTCCACACTTGGGCCCGCATCAGCATATCACTGTCATCAGTCTCTTTTTCTTGAATATTTGTCCATCTCATTCAACAAAATATTATTGAGTTAACCCCCTCAGAAAAAGGATCCACTTCAGTGAAAGATTTGCCATCTGTGGCGTTTTAAAGGGAGTGGTTCTAGAGGATATGGCGTTTTTGTGTTTTTCTGGGTGTGATTAATTTCATTGTGTATAGATCCCTCTCTTATAGGAGTTTTTTGGCGCATAGTTTAGGCGGAACTTTTTATTGTAATAAATGATAGAAATAAAGTAACTGTCTTTTCAGTTACTGTTTTTGTATTTACTGTGTTGATCAGCTTTTATCAGTTTTATAGGTTATCGACGTCCAATCTTCTAAGTTTGGCGTTTTTTTTAAATGGCCTTATGCAGACCAACATGACAAAATTCAATAACGGAGTAAATAAAATATTAAGCTGGAAAAATATTTTTTGTTATTTTTGGCGTTTTGTTTGGGTTAACCATTTTTAGTATTTTTTTTTGCGTTTTGCTAATAAAGATAGAAATATATCATTTAATTATCTTATAAAAAAGAAGATTACATATAAGAAAAAAAAAGTGGAAAAAAAATTAAAATCCTTCGTCAGAAGGTACTTTATCCGAATAGTATCAATCACTTGCATCATCTTCTTCCTCCTCGGAGTCTTCATCTTGATCTTCATCTATGTCATCACATTCACCTTCACCTTCATCAGCTTCTTGTTCCTGAAGATACTGAAGCCTCCACCTGAACATGTATTGCATTAACTCCAATTTTGAGTCTATTTCTGTGTTGGTACAAGTGGCGTTATGCAATTCTTCCATGAAACCCAGTCGCTGCTTTGTCATGATGTTCTCTAGCCAGTAGACTTCCTGCTCTCCGCTGTCGTATGTAACCGTTAGCATGTCTGTTTCATCATCAAAACACCATGATGTCATGACAGGGTCTGGCTTCACATCTCCTTTGATTGGTCCAAATTTGCTGGTTAATGCTTTCATAAGCATATGCGTTTCATGGCATTCGTTGTCTAGAGCGATGCCAATGGATAAGATTTGCCTCTGTATCTCTTCTTCCATCTTCAGAATTGCCCTGACCGTCTTAACATACACCCTCCTTCTGTTGTCAAAATGGAGGACGTATCGCCTGATTCCCTTAGTGTATCTCCACGAAACGATTGTTGCCATTTTTGTCGTTTTGTTTAAGTTGGCGTTTTTGGTTAACGATTTTTTTTGCAGAAAATGGATAGATTGAAGTGATTATGGAAGCTATGTTTTACCTTTGTTTATATAATGATGTTTTTGGCGCGTAATTTAGGAGGGAATTTCTTCTAATAAATGTTAATAACTGAAATTCAATTATTTGTGTTGTTTCATCTTCCTGTAATATTCAAGGCATTTTATTACTAATTTTTGGCGTTTTGTTTTTAATGGCATTTTATTTTTTGTATGGCGTTTTATCATTTGATGGCGTTTTGAATATGAGCGGTAAAAGACCCTTTTACCCTTAATGAAGCGCGCCCCACATAATAATATTCATGTTATTTTTGAAAAGGCAAATTGGAAATAAATAATCCCAACTCACTGTTATTGGCCAATAATAATCTCAACTCATTTAATCACCAATAATAATCCAAACTATTCACTTTTGTTTGTAAAATACTCCCACGTTAAAAAAACACTAACTAGGTTAAAATATTGCTGATGTAGCTTAACATGTGTGGACTGACGTGGCTGGTTAACATCTTACCTGTGTATAAAATGATTATCAGCCTCATTTGCACACACAATCGCACTCTCCTTCAAAACCCTAATACTACAAATTGGGCAAATTCAGTCGATTGTGTGTGCAAATGAGGCTGATAATCATTTTATACATAGGTAAGATGTTAACCAGCCACGTCAGTCCACACATGTTAAGCCACATCAGCAATATTTTAACCTAGTTAGTGTTTTTTTAACGTGGCAGTATTTTACAAACAAAAGTGAATAGTTCGGATTATTATTGGTGATTAAATGAGTTGGGATTATTATTGGCCAATAATAGTGAGTTGGGATTATTTATTTCCAATTTGCCTTTTGAAAACGCCACCACGCAATCTAGTCCATGGATTGTTTTGATCGGACGATCCATAAGCGTTCTCACCATCCTCACACTTTCTACCGTTTTCTCTAAATCTCGACCCTATATATATATATATATAGGAGAAGGACCCGTTATGAACCACCTTTTATTGCAAAAAATACCTAAAATTGCTAAAAACACACACAATTTTTTTTTTAATATTTTTTACTTGAAAATCGCTAATTTTCGTTACAAAAAAAAAAAAAATTAATATTTTTTTTTGCTAGTAAAAGTAGCGATTTTGATGTAAAAAATATAAAAAAAAATTTGTGTGTTTTTTAGATTTTTTAAGGTTTTTTGGGGGTTTAGTTTTTAGCATTTTAGCTTGGGTGGGGGTGTGTGTGAGAAGGGGGAGGCCCGACTTCAACGTCTGCAGGAGAACGGAGACGACGCTAACAGGGGTGCGGAAATGGTGTGAAGGGACGACGCTAAGGCAAGACATATATGGACTTCCCCGTACCGAGTATCCTTACATTACGATGTTTGTCGCTGAATTATTTATGAGTTTGACCCATCGTTGAATAATACATACGGAGTCATTTTGATTTTCACAATCTCTTACCTAAGACGGTAACTCTGTAATAATTAATGATTCACTCAACTAAGTTTTTCTTAATCAATAATAAAAAATAAAAAAAAAGTTTTATGTATTACTTTCTTTTGAATACGTAAGATAATCTTTTTACAGGGTAAGTAGCCACCACCTCCCTTCTCTTATTTTCTAAGACCAAGACCATGTATAGTGGTGAATGGCTGGCATACTGTGTATACCCGTACACGATAAGACACGATACATGAAATCTTATACACGAACACGACACGATAACTTATGGTGCCCTTTTTTTCAAACACGAACACGACACGATATACACGAAAATTACCTGTTAATACTTGTTAACACGACCGTTCAACTGTTATACACGAAAATTACCTGTTAACACGAAAAAAACCACGAACACGACATGCTATCTGAGAGTTACATAGTGAGTTTAGGGTTTTATTTTTTTTAATTGAATGAGGAATGAAAATAGAAAGGAATTAAGGAACCCACACGCACATGGCTAATGAGTTTTATTTAATTTAATTTCTTATCGTGTACTAACGGGTATTAACAGGTAAGCAGGTATTTAACCTGTTTATACACGAAAATTAATAGGTAATCTCGTGTCTACCTGTTTGGTACACGATAACTGTTAAGGCCATACACGATATCTGTTAACTTCGTGTAGGTTCGTGTCATGTATTCGTGTATTCGTGTAAAATTGCCAGCCCTAGACTAAAGTGTAACACCCCGTGTTTCGAAAGTCAAAGTCAAAGTCAAGATTGAAGTCAAAAGGGAGACAAGATTGCTAATTGCGATCTATCACTCCTTGCTAAATTCCTGTTTTGACATCTTTGACTTGTAGATAGTCTTTATGCTTTTACATTAGTTGTATTATGTGGGGTAGTTGTTAATAATCGAGGCTTAATCGATGTTTATCGCATGTTTTATCGCTTTATCGCTTATCGCAATCGCCTTCGCAGCTCGAATTACGCGTTCTGGATATTGTTTTACGTGTGTGTGTGTGCCTTTATGTGTTACTTGTGCATGTTTATTATGTTTATGTTGTGGTGAATAATTGAAACGCAATCGCAACGCTATCGCAAACGCTAAACGCACGTTAATTATGATGATTGTATGTTAGATATAGTAGTTGGGATTAAAAGTAATTTAAAGGGAAACTCTATTGCCTCGCAACGCCCAACACGCGAATCGAAACAGCAAAACTAGTCGCGCCGAACACTCCAATCGAGTGGCCAACCGATCGAGGTGCCACCCGATCGGGCTGCCACCCGATCGAGCTGCCACTTTCCCCCACTTTCCTTTTATGGAAACCCTATAAATACCCCCATATGTTAACATCATTTGATGTTGACAACTCTCACTCGACCAGCTCGCTCCAGCCCACTTTTCTTCCGATTTCTCACGATTCTTGTAAGTTTTCAACCTAAATCTTATACTTTCTTAATCTACACTCACTCCTACACCTTTCTATCTTTTGAATTTTAACTTTTAACCGTGAAATCACTAGATTTGAGGTGTTCTAGGATGATGTCATCATGGTGTTCATAAGAACTTCATGTTTTGGTTTCAATCCACCAAGAACAACTTAGATCTGAACGATTTCCACATGAATAAACAAAGATCTGGCATAGATCTAAACATATTCAAGGTGAAAAGGATTGAAAGATGGTTTTCTAACTTTATTTCAACTCTTTTACACTCAATGCTCTCAAAACCGATGGAATCAGAGCTTGTTCTAATCTTCTACTCCTTCTTGTTGATGTGTTGGTTCAAGATCTGGATTCTATCCAAGAGATTACAGATTTCGGGTTAAACATGAAACACCCTCTCGAACAGTTAACTGGTCGGACTAGGGTGGTTCCTATCCGATCGGGTCACTAAGTCTTGACGAGGTTTCTATCGTTTGACAAGTTATCATACAGTCTCGAGAAAACGCAAACTATCAAAACAACCAAGTACAAAGATGATCAGGTCGACTGGGACGGATTATCGTCCGATCAGATTGCCACCCGACCGGACAGCCACTCGATCGGCTTACACCTTGGGTCCCACACTTAACTTTTATTTCAACGTTTGAGGTTTGAACATCGAACGGATTGCCGTCCGATCGGATTGCCATCCGATCGGATTACCACCCGACCATGTGATGTTTTGTCACACCCAGATATTTCCACGTATTACCGGTGGGCCCGATGGGGATTATCGTGACGTAGTTGATATCATCATAGTCAAATAATTCATAGTTCAATGCACAGCGGAAGTTTAAAATAATAATATTACAAACCGATTCGAAAGTAATATAAAATATTACACAACGGAATGTAAAAGGATCCACAGGCGGATCAAAACAAAAGAAGTATTGTTCAACAGACTTAAAGTGATAAAAGCTTGCAAGGCTCTTTATTTATTCACTCAGGAGTTCTAGCCCATTACGCATAGTACCTACACTTAACCTTTTTTGAAAATACGTCAGTTTACATTGGTAAATACAATTAACTGACTCTTTTTGAAAATATTTAAGAAAATTGATTTAAATGCACAAGGCACCAAAATTCTTTTATAACTTGGGATAATTATTTAGAAATAATCTTGTAAAAGATTTACATGTTTGTCATGCATTCAGTAGCCCGGGTTAGAAGTACCGGGTTAAAGATTAATAGACACACCACGTAATATAAACCCACGGCGAGTTATTCTCAATAAGCGGGTATATCTTTTTACATACGCACTGGCAGGTGTATGCCTACACCTCGTGCTTAAGTCGTGGCCATTTCAATGAATGAGCCGAGAATATCCAGGACACGGTCATTAACCCCCCAAAGGCTTAAAACAAACAAAATAAATTCAACGGGTTATCTCAATGATTTAACCATTATTCGATTAAAGATTTGATACCCGACCAAGCGGTATTATTAAATACTGTACCCCAAGCCCTTATAAGGGAAAATAAGTTAAAAGTATTTACCTGAGCAAAAATATAATTTTTATCCCAGCCGTATATCAATCAGCAAGTACAGATAGCTTTTACCGGGCTCCTAATCTGGAACGAAGGTTTTAATAACCTGTTAGAATACTAATGGGTCTTTATTTAAGCCTAAGACTTAGACCGGTTAGTGGGAAGGATACTTTACGGTTCTAAACGCTAAATTAAGTGGAGACCGGAATAGAATGTGATTTAGACCCGACAAGTTTGGATACTTGTATAATATGGGCAAACTAAACACATTCTGGAATTTGAAGATTTAATGATAAGGTTAAACCCGTTTCGGCTATTTTACGTAAACTAGTCACATAAACCGATCCGAACGCATAAATGCGTAACAGGTAACCAAATGAATTATATACAGGTCTCAAATGTTATTATGCTTAAAATATGTTAATACATCAGTAGGATGCTAAAATATATGCTCAAAAAATATTTAAAACCATTTTAAGTCCCGTAAGGGCATTTTGGTCATTTTAATGGTTATAAAAGAGATTTTATAACAAACTGAGGTTCTGGTCTTTAGTAATCAGTAAAAATATTTATTTTATCACATTACATCAGTAAGATATTATACATATGTGAGGTTTACCATTTATGGCCAAATTATGCCCCAAAAGGGCATTTTGGTCATTTCACATATGCTTTTAAGGACATTTTTGGAAGTCCGAGTTCATAACTTATCCCTACTGTAATTATATTAAACTTTGTTTAAAAATTCAGTAGGTAACAAGTATTAGGTGTTAAATATGGTTTTAAACCATACTATGCACCTAATTAGTGTAAAACTCGCTAATTGACGATAATTAAGATGTTTATGTAAATCTGAGATTTTGATCAGTTTTAAATGCTCAAAATAATTTATTTAATGTATGAAATCAGTAGGAAAAGGTTTGGCATTCAAATCATTTGTTAATCTCATTTTATGCATAAAAAGGGTATTATCGTCATTTACCGAATTGCACAAGAACTCCATGATATGTGTAGATTATAATCTGACCAAAAATCCTAAAAATCCTTAAAAATAATATCTTACTAGTAGGTAATGAGTTTTGGTTCAAAATCCAAGTTTAAACATGTCTTATGCAAGATATCGCCATTTAATTAATAAAAAGTTCCTAATTACGATATCGAGCATAACTTCTGTTTGAGACCAAGAACTAATGTCAAATTTTCGGGATAAGCTTATATATCAGTAACAAAGGTTTTTGTTCTCTCACATTTCTAAAAATCTCATTTATGTGTCAAAAGGGCAATTATGGCATTTATAAGCAAAATAACAAACAAGAGCATACAATTCAAACTACTAAGGACCAAGCAATATAACTTCAGAGGGCTATACTACTATATAATATGGTCCTAATAGAAGCTTAAAACATGGGAGAATCAAGCTTAAATTGGTCAGAACTGAAAGTCAAAGCAAAAGTCAAGCTTTTGCGACTTTCGGTTATGAACCGACCTTAGACTGATAATTGTCGGGTTAGACATGCTTAGACATGTCTTAATACTAATTACCAAGTTATTAGAATGCTAAAATATAATTTATAACCTTTGTTTCATTAGTTTAAATCATTATTTTAAATTCTGTCCAGTTTGACTTTTTATCATAATAGTTTGACCCGACAATTAACTAGGTAAACAAAATAATTAGGAGGTGCCCTTTTAAGGGTTAATCACCTACCTTAATATGGTCACATAACCACTTTTATTTCGGTCAGTGGCTAGACCATTTGTGATTAAACCGAAAGTCAAAGTCAAAGTCTAATTACGATATCTTTGACTTTTCGGTTTTTAAACTAGTAAACTGAACTAAGGAAGGGCTAAGACACTTACATAAGGTCCTAGCTATCTTTTCTACACTTCTTGATCCTCCTCTAATGCCAGGTAACTCCAGAGATGAGTGTTTGAGTTGTTGCAAGTGAATGAGCACTTGAACAAATGAACTTATGGGCCTTTATATAGCAAGATGACATGCTAGGAGATCAAAGCATGTGTTATGGAGGCATCTAGGATCACCCCAGGTGTCCTAGTGGTATTACAAGTCCGTTAAACAGCCCCTGGTATCGATTGGAATGAGTTTGAGTCGGTTCTGAACTGAAACCTGTAGTTGGCATGATTTTTCTGCACTGGGCACTTTCACTCGGGCCGCGTAAGACTCAGAGGGAGTCTACGCGGGCCGCGACAACCCTCTGAACTGGTTAAAACAATTTCAATCTTGGCAGTTTCAGTACCTGGTCCTTATAAACTTTATACACCTTCATTTTTGGCATATAAGGCCCTTATAGTTAGTTTGTAGAAGTTCAAGGGAGTATAACCAAACTCCGTTAGGCCTGGTTTCGTTAAAAGATCACCATAAACACAAGTTTCTTACTTTTGACACTTTTAGCCCAAAGTCTTGAAAACTTGCTTAACGATCTCGAAACCTCGTGAAATTTATATCACTTATTCTTGAGGGGTATATTTGAATATTTCGAAGCCTCGGGTTCGTTAAAAGGTCACTCAGTGCTAAGAATTAACATGTTGACACGTTTAACCCCTGTAGTTTATAATCTTCCTATTATTTTCATAAACGGCTTCTTATATTCAATTAATCACTCGTTTAAGAATATATTTTCTGTGTACGGTCATTCAGAGGCACAAGTTTGGCATGTTGACACTTTTAGTCCCTTCGCATACATATTTTCATCGTTTGACAACTTTAGTCCTTCAAACTCAATCTTTCACATATTTAGAGTTTAGGACACACGTCTTTACATAATTTGACATGTTTTTACGTGGTGTTACATCCTCACCCCCTTAAAAGAAATCTCGCCCCCGAGATTTACTGGAACAAGTGAGGGTACTTCTGTCGCATAGTGGACTCAACTTCCCACGTATATTCAGGGCCTCTACGGGCATCCCATTTAACCTTTACTATAGGCACGTGCTTCCTTCGGAGCTTTTTTACCTGAAGATCCTCGATCGATATAGGTGTTTCAACAAACCTCAGGCTTTCATCAATCTGTACGTCTTTATGAGACATAGCTAGCGATTCATCAGCTAGACATTTCTTTAAGTTACAGATATGGAACACATTGTGAATTCCACTCAGCTCTTCAGGCAAGTTTAGCTTATAAGCTACACTGCCGACACATTCGATGATTTCGAATGGTCCAATATATCTTGGGCTTAACTTACCCTTTTTACCAAAACGCATCACACCTTTCCAGGGTGATACTTTTAGTAAGACTTTATCGCCAACTTCAAACTTGAGAGGTTTTCGCCTCTTATCAGCATAACTTTTCTGCCTATCCCTGGCAACTTTCAGGCGATCACGAATCTGGACAATCTTGTCCACCGTTTCAAGGACTATATCCGGTCCTGATAACCGAGCTTCTCCTACTTCCGCCCAAAAAACAGGCGTTCTGCATTTCCTCCCATACAATGCCTCAAAAGGCGCAGCCTGAATGCTAGTATGGTAACTATTATTATAGGAGAACTCGATTAAAGGTAGGTGGTCAACCCAACTACCTCCCAGATCAATAACACATGCTCGAAGCATGTCTTCCAAAGTTTGAATTGTACGCTCACTTTGTCCATCTGTTTGAGGATGGTAAGCAGTACTAAAATTCAAACGAGTGCCTAAAGATTGTTGGAAACTCTTCCAAAAGTGAGAGGTGTATCTAGTATCTCTATCGAATATAATAGACACCGGCACTCCATGGAGAGATACAATCTCATCCACATATAATTGAGCTAACTTATCGGAGCTATAAGTCTCCTTGATGGGTAAGAAATGTGCTGACTTAGTCAGTCTGTCAACTATGACCCATATAGTATCATTTCCATGCCTTGTTTTAGGTAACTTGGTTATAAAATCCATGGTTACCATCTCCCACTTCCATGTGGGAAGTTCTGGTTGTTGAAGCAGACCTAACGGTTTTTGATGTTCAGCTTTAATCTGAGCACAAGTCAGACACTTAGCTACATGTGTGGCAATAGATTTCTTCAAACCTATCCACCAATAATTAGCTTTCAAATCCTGATACATCTTGTCACTTCCAGGGTGAACTGAGTATTTGGAATTGTGAGCTTCCTGGAGGATTATGTCTCGAAGTCCTCCATGAATAGGGACCAATATTCTACCATTTAATCTGAGGATCCCATCCTTGCCATACGATAATTGTTCAGCAGTGACGCCTAATTTTTCATTTGGATAATTAGCATCCAAAATAGCCTCTTTCTGAGCAGCTAATAATCTTTCGTTCAAGCTATTCTTTAATTCATTTCTCTTGGCATTGATTCTAATAGGCTTAACCCTTTCCTTCCTGCTTAGAGCGTCAACTACAACATTCGCTTTGCCTGGATGGTAGCGAATTTCACAATCATAGTCATTCAAAGTCTCCATCCATCGACGTTGTCTCATGTTAAGATCCTTATGATTGAACAAGTGTTGGAGACTTTTGTGATCCGAATAGATCACACATTTAGTTATATACAGATAATGTCTCCACAACTTTAGTGCAAATACAACGGCACCCAACTCCAAATCGTGGGTGGTGTAATTCTTTTCATGCACTTTTAGCTGTCGTGATGCATAGGCAATCACCTTGCCTTTTTGCATAAGTACACAGCCCATTCCAGTGTGCGATGCATCGCAGTACACAACAAACTCTTCAATTCCTTCAGGCAATGTCAATACAGGAGCATTGCTCAACTTTTGCTTAAGAATCTCAAAGGATTCTTGTTGCTTAGGACCCCAATCAAACTTTATATTCTTGCGAGTCAATGAAGTTAGGGGTGCAGCAATCCTTGAAAAGTTTTTAATAAAACACCTGTAATATCCTGCTAGACCCAAGAAGCTGCGAATCTCTGTGGGCGTCTTTGGTTCTTGCCAATTCATGATGGCTTCAATCTTAGCGGGATCCACCTGGATACCACGCTCGCTAACCACATGTCCAAGAAATTGGACTTCACGAAGCCAAAACTCACATTTTGAAAACTTGGCGTAGAGCTTCTCTTGCTGAAGAAGTTTAAGAATACATCGAAGATGTTTTTTCATGATCAGCCTGATTCTTTGAATATATGAGTATCTCATCAATAAAAGCAATGACAAACTTGTCCAAATAAGGCTTGCAAACGCGATTCATGAGATCCATGAATGCTGCAGGTGCATTAGTGAGCCCGAAAGGCATCATTAAGAACTCGTAGTGACCATAACGAGTTCTGAATGCAGTCTTATGCACATCTTCATCTTTGACCTTCAACTGATGGTAACCTGACCTTAGATCAATCTTGGAGAAATAACTTGCCCCTTGCAGTTGATCGAACAGATCGTCGATCCTGGGCAATGGATATCTATTCTTGATTGTAACCTTGTTCAACTCGCGATAATCAATGCATAGACGCATTGATCCATCCTTCTTTTTCACAAACAGTATTGGTGCTCCCCAAGGAGACGAGCTAGGTCGAATAAAACCTTTTGCCAACAAATCATCCAATTGAGTTCTTAACTCTTTCATCTCAGTCGGTGCCAACCGGTAAGGTGCTCTTACAACTGGTGCTTCACCAGGAATGATGTCAATTCTGAACTCCACTTGCCTATCTGGGGGTAAACCAGGTAGTTCTTCAGGGAATACATCTGGATATTCAGAAATAACAGGGATGTCTTCGATCTTGGGCTTTGGTTCATCAATAGTCACCTGTGCCATGTAAATGACACAACCCTTCCTTAGACACTTCGATGCCTTAAGCATAGACACTTTCTTAGGCAATCCATACTGAGTATCTCCTTGTATGGTAAGTGGCTCACCATAAGGAGTTTTAATAACCACTTGCTTCTTGTCACAAACAAGCTGAGCATGGTTAGAAGATAACTAATCCATGCCTATCACTATGTCGAATCCCGCCAATTTCAAAGGAAGCAAAGACAACGGAAAAGAGTGGTTCCTAATGGATATAAAACATCCATCTAACACGGTTGAAGCAGTTTCTACGGTACCATCGGCCAATTCTACTTCATATTTCATGCTTAGGGTTCTAACAGGCAGATTTAATAACTTACAAAATTTATTGTCTACAAACGACTTATCTGCACCCGAATCAAACAATACCCTTGCAAAAACATCATTGATAAGAAAGGTACCTGTTATCACATTGTCGTTCTGAACAGCTTCTTGAGCATTCATTTAAAAGACCCGAGCATTGGTCTTCTTAACCTCTTCAGGTTTCTTTGCAAACTTGGGGCAATTGATCTTAATGTGCCCCTTCTCGTTGCAACCGTAACAGGTTGCGTCCTTCATCTTATTGCAATCCAATGTCTTATATCCCTTGGACTTGCAAATCCCACACGCAATAGGCTTTGACTGTGACTGCGATCTTGACTCGAGTCTACATTTCCCGAAATGATGTTTCTGGCAGGTCTTGCACTTGGGTTTCTCACCCGACTGATGGTTATCCTTTTTAAACCTGGAACCCTTCTTGTACTCAGAGTTCCCCTTATGTTTCTTATCAGAATGGCGTGAGTTCTCTTCCTCACGTTTCCTTTTTCCCTCTTCAGAATTCTTGAGCGATCTCTGCCTAACCGTATCAAGAGTAAGAGATAAGGACAGATCAACCACTGATCTAAAGGTGGTAGGTCTTGATGCTTTCACACTTGCCTTAATTTCCGGACCTAAACCTCCAAAAAAACGGGCTATGTGTTTTGGTTCTGGTGTGACCAAGTATGGAACCAATCGTGACATAGTGTTGAAGCTCGTAAGATATGTCTGACAATCTAAGTTCTTCATGACCAAGGTCAAGAAGTTAGTCTCAATTTTCTCAACTTCATGTTGAGGACATAAATTTTCTTTGATTAGAGCAACAAATTGATCCCAAGTCAAGTTGTACAACGGGATCTTTCCTGTAGCTTGGATTAAGGACCTCCACCAAGCTAGAGCTTCTCCTTTAAAAGATTGTGAAACAAACTTCACAATGTCCTGCTCTGCACAACCACTAATATCAACCACTGTATCCATTTCATCTAGCTATGTCATGCAATCAATGGCTCCTTTCTCCCCTGTGAAATCCCTGTGCTTGCAGGAGACGAAATACTTATAAGTACAGGTCTTAATACGTGGCTCTTGATTGAGCACAACTTTCTTAGATGGGACACTCCTTTGGTTTAACGAATGATGAGATTCGTCCTTATGAGACACATGAGTCTTGGAGGGTGGTTTTGGATGAGGTACAGATAGGGTCTTGCTACGAGTACCACTTGGTTCTTTAAACTGCATGTCCATGGCTTTAGTAACAGCATTGTCAATCGATGCTTGAAGCTCCGCACCAGTTACATTGATTCTGGTAGTATCATGATTTTCTAGAGGGTGACTGTTGACTTCTTCTGATTCTGCCATGTAGCTTGGTTGCTACATAAAATGACAACAATGATTTATTCAGAAGACTACTATGGAATAGTCATCTTGATGACTCATTAACCAAGGTATAAACAAACCATATTAGTTAATTTGTTAGTCACGTTTATTCAAGATTTCTATTATAATTATCCTCAGTTATAATTCATTAAAATATTAGAGTGGCACAAAAGCCTAGCCACAAGGGCAGTTATAAATTATAAGCCATGATCTTATAGGATCAAGGCATTAAGGCTTGAATATAGTCCATCACCTTTTCTTGACAGGGAGTTGTAGACTACAACTGTCTTTTGTCTCTAAGGACAATAATTACGGCCCGTAGGCACTTCATCACTAATGGATGTTTCATATTTGATCATCTTAATCGATGATTTGAACCCATGATTTCTAGATCATTAGGCTTGGAGGAATCCAATATAAGGATGGCTTATGTGATTTTATCGAATCACATTTGCCAGGAGTGCTAACATGTTTTCAGATGTTAACAAGGATTTGAATATTTTAAATAGGTTTTACCATCATGGCCATGTCTGAAATGACATATAGGCTAGGTCATACCTTTAAGATTCCATTTAATATTTAACGGCAGAGTAATCATAAATTGAAATGATTTAGGACATATTATATATGTATATGCTTAGTGCCAAATAAAATTTCTAAAAGGTCATAAAAGACCTAAAAATTACAACAATGCCCTAAATGGGTCTTTAAAGAAATAATATTGTCCACGCAGGGACTAAAAGATAAATATGTCCTTATAGGAACTACTAGAGAAAAGAAATACAACAAAAGGAGTTTCTTCTTCATTTTATTGCTGAAAGTTTCCTGCTTGGTTCACTGTGTACGGTATGGGTACTGAAGGTTTTGGCGGGTAGTCGAAATCTTCCACATTAGGAACCTTAGCAAAAGTGGAATCCAAGGATTCTATGGTTAACAATTAATATGGATCATGGATAGGGTCAGGACAGGTGTAATCCAAGTTTGGGATTCCAAGACTTGGAGGTAAGAAATATGGATCATCTGGGTCCATAGGTATCATATTTGGAGTGGGAGCCTCAGGGGCTGCTGGTATGGGCTCCTCCGATGTTGGCTTCTCAATTGAAGTTTCAAAAGTTTCAGGTAAAGAATCTGGAACATGGTTAATGGTTTCAACTGGTTTAATTTTGGGGATGGTTCCAAAAAGATCCTACCTCCATACTGGTTGTACGCTTATTCGAGC
Source organism: Helianthus tuberosus (assembly GCA_030545235.1). Taxonomy (NCBI): domain Eukaryota; kingdom Viridiplantae; phylum Streptophyta; class Magnoliopsida; order Asterales; family Asteraceae; genus Helianthus; species Helianthus tuberosus. The sequence goes on along the minus strand of CM060380.1, from coordinate 93,771,209 downwards.
TGTGGTACGAAGCTTACCATTCTTAAACTTCGGGTTTGGAGAGCTTCCACCAATGGCAGCCTTAATCGGAGACTTGTTCCTGAAATGTACAATTATTGAAAACAATGTATACTTGTTAGGGATGAGATTATTCCTAGTTCATGTCTAGAGTCGGAAGTCGAGGAATGTGCAACTGTGTCATTGAGATTAAACACAAAAGGCTAGTGTTTAATTCACTCAATGTTGGCTCTGATACCAACCTGTCACACCCCGATATTTCCACGTATTACCGGTGGGCCCGGTGGGGAGTATCGTGATGTAGTTGATATCATCATAGTCAAATAATTCACAGTTCAATGCACAGCGGAAGTCTAAAGTAATAATATTACAAACCGATTCGAAAGTAATATAAAATATTACACAACGGAACGTAAAAGGATCCACAGGCGGATCAAAACAAAAGAAGTATTGTTCAACAGACTTAAAGTGATAAAAGCTTGCAAGGCTCTTTATTTATTCACTCTGGAGTTCCAGCCCATTACGCATAGTACCTGCACTTAACCTTTTTTGAAAACACGTCAGTTTACACTGGTAAATACAATTAACTGACTCTTTTTGAAAATATTTAAGAAAATTGATTTAAATGCACAAGGCACCAAAATTCTTTTATAACTTGGGATAATTATTTAGAAATAATCTTGTAAAAGATTTACATTTTGACATGCGTTCAGTAGCCCGGGTTAGAAGTACCGGTTTAAAGATTAATAGACACACCACGTAATATAAACCCACGGCGAGTTATTCTCAACAAGCGGGTATATCTTTTTACATACGCACCGGCAGGTGTATGCCTACACCCCGTGCTTAAGTCGTGGCCATTTCAATGAATGAGCCGAGGATATCCAGGACACGGTCATTAACTCCCCAAAGGCTTAAAACAAACAAAACAGATTAAATGGGTTATCTCAATGATGTAACCATTATTCGTTTAAAGATTCGATACCCGACCAAGCGGTATTATTAAATACCGTACCCCAAGCCCTTATAAGGGAAAATAAGTTAAAAGTATTTACCTGAGCAAAAATATAATTTTTATCCCAGCCGTATATCAATTAGCAAGTACAGATAGCTTTTACCGGGCTCCTAATCTGGAACGAAGGTTTTAATAACCTATTAGAATACTAACGGGTCTTTATTTAAGTGTAAGACTTAGACCGATTAGTGGGAAGGATACTATACGGTTCTAAACGCTAGATTAAGAGGATACCAGAATAGAATGTGATTTAGACCCGACAAGTTTGGATACTTGTATAATATGGGTAAACTAAACACATTCTGGAATTTGAAGATTTAATGATAAGGTTAAACCCGTTTCGGCTATTTTACGTAAACTAGTCACATAAACCGGTCCGAACGCATAAATGCGTAACGGGTAACCAAATGAATTATATACAGGTCTCAAATGTTATTATGCTTAAAATATGTTAATACATCAGTAGGATCCTAACATATATGCCCAAAAGGTATTTAAGACCATTTTAAGTTCCGTAAGGGCATTTTGGTCATTTTAATGATTATAAAAGAGATTTTATAACAAACTAAGGTTCTGGTCTTTGGTAATCAGTAAAAATATTTATTTTATCACATTACATCAGTAAGATATTATACATATGTGAGGTTTACCATTTATGGCTAAACTATGCCCCGAAAGGGCATTTTTGTCATTTCACAAATGCTTTTAAGGACATTTTTGGAAGTCTGAGTTCATAACTTATCCCTAATGTAATTATAATAAAATTTGTTTAAAAATCCAGTAGGTAACAAGTCTTTGGTGTTAAATATGGTTTTAAACCATACTATGCTCCTAATTAGTGTAAAACTCGCTAATTGACGATAATTAAGATGTTTATGTAAATCTGAGATTTTGATCAGTTTTAAATGCTCAAAATAATTTATTTAATGTATGAAGTCAGTAGGAAAAAGTTTGGCATTCAAATCATTTGTTAATCTCATTTTATGCAAAAAAAGGGTATTATCGTCATTTACCGAATTACGCAAGAACTCTATGATATGTGCAGATTATAATCTGACCAAAAATCCTAAAAATCCTTAAAAATAATATATTAACAGTAGGTAATGATTTTTGGTTCAAAATCCAAGTTTAAACATGTCTTATGCAAGATATCGCAATTTAATTAATAAAAAGCTCCTTATTATGATATCGAGCATAACTTCTGTTTGAGACCAAGAACAGTGCCAAATTTTTGGGACAAGCTTATATATCATTAACAAAGGTTTTTGTCCTCTCACATTTCTAAAAATCTCATTTATGTGTCAAAAGGGCAATTATGACATTTATAAGCATAATAACAAACAAGATCATACAATTCAAACTACTAAGGACCAAGCAATATAACTTCAGAGGGTTATACTACTATATAATATGGTCCTAATGGAAGCTTAAAACATGGGAGAATCAAGATTAAATGGGTCAGAACTGAAAGTCAAAGCAAAAGTCAAGCTTTTGCGACTTTCGGTTATGAACCGACCTTAGACTCATAATTGTTGGGTTAGACATGCTTAGACATGTCTTAATACTAATTACCAAGTTATTAGAATGCTAAAATATAATTTATAACCTCTGTTTCATTAGTTTAAATCATTATTTTAAATTCTATCTAGTTTGACTTTTTATCATAATAGTTTGACCCGACAATTAACTAGGTAAACGAAATAATTAGGAGGTGCCCTTTTAAGGGTTAATCACCTACCTTAATATGGTCAGATAACCACTTTTATTTCGGTCAGTGGCTGGACCATTTGTGATTAAACCGAAAGTCAAAGTCAAAGTCTAATTACGATATCTTTGACTTTTCGGTTTTTAAACTAGTAAACTGAACTAAGGAAGGGCAAAGACACTTACATCAGGTCCTAGCTATCTTTTCTACACTTCTTGATCCTCTTCTAATGCCAGGTAACTCCAGAGATGAGTGTTTGAGTTGTTGCAAGTGAATGAGCACTTGAACAAATGAACTTATGGGCCTTTATATAGCAAGATGACATGCTAGGATATCAAAGCAGGTGTTATGGAGGCATCTAGGTTCACCCTAGGTGTCCTAGTGGTATTACAAGTCCGTTAAACAGCCCCTGGTATCGATTGGAATGAGTTTGTCGGTTCTGAACTGAAACCTACAGCTGACATGATTTTTCTGTGCTGGGCACTTTTACGCGGGCCGCGTAAGACTCAGAGGGAGTCTACACGGGCCGCGACAACCCTCTGAACTAGTTAAAACAATTTCAATCTTGGTAATTTCAGTCCCTGGTTCTTATAAACTTTAAACACTTTCATTTTTGGCATATAAGGCGCTTGTAGTTAGTTTGTAGAGGTTCAAGGGAGTATAACCAAACTTCGTTAGGCCTGGTTTTGTTAAAAGATCACGATAAACACAAGTTTCTTACTTTTGACACTTTTAGCCCAAAGTCTTGAAAACTTGCTTAACGATCTCGAAACCTCGTGAAATTTATATCATTTATTCTTGAGAGTATATTTAAATATTTCGGAGCCTCGGGTTCATTAAAAGGTCACTCAGAGGTAAGAATTAACATGTTGACACGTTTAACCCCTGTAGTTTATAATCTTCCGATTATTTTCATAAACGGCTTCTTATATTCAATTAATCACTCATTTAAGAATATATTTTCCGTGTACGGTCATTCAGAGGCACAAGTTTGGCATGTTGACACTTTTAGTCCCTTCACATACATATTTTCATCGTTTGACAACTTTAGTCCTTCAAACTCAATCTTTCACATATTTAGAGTTTAGGACACGTGTCTTTACATAATTTGACACGTTTTTACGTGGTGTTACATGTTTTGACTTCAACACTTAAACAATTTTCAACATGTTCAATGCATTCGGATTTCCACCCGATCGAATAGCCATCCGATCGAGTGACCGTCCTGCGGTGAACTTGTTCTCAACCTGAGATACTTCTCTGTTTTCAAAATGCTACAATGAAAACTTCAAAAGGCAATCCATCATATAAAAACACATCCATCCCAAGCGAGGTAACAATCCAATCACATGGTCACCCGATCGGATGACCATCCGAACGGATTGTCACCCGATCGACTGGCCGTCCGATCGGATTGCCATCCGATCCTTGGTTCACTTGTATCGTTTTACGCGCCGCTTATCGTTTATGCTATCATTCTGATTAGGCTAAACTCACTCTAGTGCTCCCTTCAATCCATCATCGTTGTGAGTATACTCGAACCCTTTTTGCGTTACGCACTTTTGGGTGTTACATACGTTACTTATTCTAAATCACATCGATCACACTACGCAATACTTTAATGCTAACCGTTATCGCATGTTATACGTGACTTAATGAATGCTTATTTGTTATGTTTACACATGGATTGCTGTCTACCTACCATATCAACGATAGTACTATAGTTTGGACTCAGCACCTGTTCACTCAGGGGTTGTTAAGGACAATTAATTACATGGCTCACAGTGGTGAGTGTGTATTACGAACTGTTTTACACAGTCAACCCACAGTCATTGGTATTTATAGGATCATGTCGATAACTTACGTGCTTCATTTCACACTGTGTACGTGCTGGTTATGCTTAAACGATTTCGAACTCTATTATATCTATTAAACTTGTATGCTCACCTTTACCCTATGTGTATTAACTTTTACTTTAACGTATGTGGCAGGTGCTTAAGATGTTTAAATGCTTGGCTTGCTGTGAAATCGAGGCTAGGAAAGGTCTAGAAAAAAATAAACGAATTGTATGTATTTGAAATCTGAGTTGTCGGAACAGAACAATTTGACTTGATTTTGTCTGTAATAATTATGTTACTTATTATGTCATGGTATGGGACGTGATGTTTTAAATAATTGGTAATCGTGGTTGTTATGGAAACTTCTGGACAATCTGTTTCGCTCAGTGCCACGCCCCGATGTTTCCCCCATCGGTTGGGGTGTGACAGATTGATATCAGAGCCATAACTATAGGGAATTAGGCAAGACTCGACCTAGTCCGGGTCGATGTCTTAGAAACGACCTAGTCTATAGTTAGGTACCAACAGACCGACTTGTGCACACCCTGTAGGGGTTTTTGTACGAGCTTACTTGCTATTTATCGCTATTCTCGCCTACGCTACACTATCACTGCACTCTAATTTTTGAAAATGATTGAGCGATTAGGTCGAGATTAGGTGTGAAAACCGCAAACTCCCAACTAAATTGCTTATTCGACCCGTATTTTAACTATAAACAGGAGAATTTGCGTCGAATCAGGAGTGAAATCCATACTTTGACGCATAATTCTTCCTTATATATATATTTTTTTTATCAAAAACAGGAACGAAGTTGTTAAGTCAGGGGTGAAACCCGAACCTTGACGACTTGTTCCGATCTCTACTTTGGTTTTACAAAACTCTCACCAAAGTCTCGACGGACTCCAACGACTTAAAGTCACGCCATAACTGGAAGGATGCGTGCCATTCGCCCAGATTCGAGGCAAGAGCACAGTCCCGAAAGTCAAAAGCGTGTACTGAAAGCCCTTGTGAATAGTCGAACCACTTTGGGTAGTCGACGTCTAATAGCCGCAGACAATCTATTCTCGATTTTTACATGTTTCAATTCTGAGCTCGCAACTGCCGACTCTGATATTTCGCCGCAATTTACGTGGATTTTATGTTTATTTGTTAGCGTTTTGGAGGTACTATTGGTTTTTGATCTAACACCTTTTTGCTTACGCTGAACACTCAACACACTACACAATCGCTAACAAATCGCTATTTATGGTCGATCGCATGCTCTGTTACTCGCTTATGCTACTCGCCGTGTATTTGCTAATCGCAACCGCTATTCTCGAACGTGTGCAGACTTTGAATGATAGGTTTCTGTATTCTGACTGCCTCTTGTGCTTATTTTCCTCTGTGCTTCTGTGTTTTATGTGCTTATGTGCTTCTGTGCTTATGTGAATCTGTGATTATGTGCTTATATGTTTACGTGATCGTATTCCTGAGCTTTACTAGTATTAGACATGTGAGGTGAGATTCGATTATATTGTGTTTGAGTCCAATGGCGACGTCTGTTGTAGACAATGTCGTCATCTGGACCCTGTCATCCCCGAACTACTCGTCAAGAACAGAGAGACAAACGCCTTGCTGTACTCGTCGCTAAGCAAGTGGCGAAGGTTGTTCCTTAAATCGTGAGTGAACTATACGAGAATGTGAGAAAATCGCCTGAAGAGTCCAGGACTGAAACTCCTAAAGCTACTCCTAAAGCAGCTTTTAGCTTCAAACAGTTCAAAGCTTGCGGACCGAAAGAATTCACTGGCGAAGATGGCCCTACGGCTTTATTTCAGTGGTTTGATTCAATCGAGGTCACCCTGCACCAGAGCGGTTGTCCTGACAATCTCCGCACTCTGAATGCTACCGGCGTCTTCCAGTCCCGCGCTTTAGACTGGTGGACGGCCGAGAGGAACAAATGCAGAAACGATGCAGCTTATGGTCTATCATGGGATGAGTGAAGAACGTCATGTTGGAAGAGGTTTGCCCTCCTCATGAGCGCCAAAAGTTGGAGGACGAATTCTGGCATCTAAAGCAGAAGGATGGTGACAACACTGCTTTAACTGCTAGCTTCAAGCAGCTAAGTATAATCTATCCTGATCAAGTGAAGACTGCTGATATGACAATCAAGAAGTACATCCGAGCTCTGCCGGATTGTGTTGCAGATGTTGTGCATGCCTCAAAGCCAGCAACAATCGAGGAAACCTACCTGCTTGCCACTGAGATCAACGACAAGCGAGTCAAGTCTGGCTTCTAGGATAAAGCTACCAAGAGCCTGCATCAAGCTACCGCCGCACCAACCGCTGAAACCGCCGCCGCTCCGTAATCGTCAAAGTCCCGTCGACGCAAGAGGAAGAACAACAACAGCAACTCCAGCAACAAGAACTGTGCTGTCACTACCACTGCTGCCCCGCTTCAAGCCGTACCGGCTCAGCAGCAATCTCAGCACCGATCAGCTCCAGCACCAGTTACCTATGCACCGCCTGCAAAGCGTGCTTACACTGGTCCTCACCCTGCTTGCCCGACATGTACTTATCATCATCCGATGGGTATCACCTGTAGATTTTGCGTGCATTGCAACATGTACGACCACTTTACCGCTAACTGCCGTACAGGTCCTCGACAAGCCCCAGCTCAAGCTACTGCTCATCAAGCTCTACTTCCCTCCCCTCAAGGCCAACAAGCGGCTCAGGCACCTGCGATCAATGCTAGAGTCTGCTTCGCGTGTGGTGATCCCAACCATTTCGCGAACATGTGCCCGAACAGGGTTGTGAAACAAGAGCCCCAGCAGTAGCAGCCTTAGCAACAGCAGCAGCAACAACCTCAACAGCAACAGCAACAAGCCGCCCGCGGCAGAACTTTCAACATCAATGCGCGCCAAGCCCAGGCTGACAACAATGTGGTTAATGGTACATTTCTCGTGAATGGTATATATGTTTCGTGTTTGTTTGATACTGGAGCCGATAACTGTTTTGTGTCATTTGAATTCGAGAAGCTCCTTAATCATAAGCGCTCCCATCTCCCCTTGACGTTCGATGTCGAAGTTGCCACCGGAAGGACCGTCGCTGTCAATTCTGTCCTTCGTGATTGTACTCTTGAACTCAATAATCACATCTTTCCAATCGATCTTATTCCGATGCAGCTCGGAAGTTTTGACATCATAGTAGGCATGGACTTTCTTCGTGAAAACCATGCTGAAGTTGTGTGCTTCGATAAGATGACTCGATTCTCGCTCGCGAATGGTGACCAACTGTGTGTCTATGGTGAAACTCCCTCGAAAGGTCTTAAACTCATGTCATGTGTCCAAGCTAGGAAGTATCTTCGCAAGGAATACAGAGCTTTCTTAGCTAACATTGTAGTAGCGGAGAAGGAAAAGAAAGGTAGGCCTGGTGTAAACGATGTTCCAGTAGTTCGAGAATTTCCTAACGTTTTTCCTGAGGATCTTCCCAGACTAACGCCAAGTCGTGATATCGACTTTCGTATCGACCTCATTCCTGGAGCCAACCCTATTGCTAGAGCCCCTTATCGACTCGCTCCATCCGAAATGCGCGAACTCTTGAGTTAGCTCCAGGAATTGCTTGATAAAGGCTTCATTCGCCCGAGCACCTCTCTGTGGGGCGCACCAGTCCTCTTCATTAAAAAGAAGGATGGGTCGTTCAGGATGTGCATCGACTATCGGGAATTGAATAAGTTGACGATCAAGAATCGCTATCCCCTGCCCCGAATTGATGATTTGTTTGACCAGCTACAAGGTGCTACGTGTTTCTCGAAGATCGATCTACGCTCAGGCTATCACCAGTTATGCATTCAAGAGGAGGATATACCCAAAACTGCTTTTCACACTCGTTACGGCTATTATGAGTTCGTTGTTATGCCTTTTGGTTTAACCAACGCACCCGCGGTTTTCATGGATCTGATGAATCGCGTGTGTAAACTATTTCTTGACCGCTTCGTCATCGTGTTCATCGATGATATCCTGATCTATTCCAAGTCAAAAACTGAACACGCGGAACATCTACATTTGGTTCTCGAGCTACTCCAAGGGAATCTACTCTTTGCCAAGTTCTCCAAGTGCGAATTTTGGTTGGAGGAGGTTCAATTCCTCGGTCATATTGTCAATAGTCAAGGTATTCACGTTGACCCCACAAAGATCAAAGCCGTTAAGAGTTGGGTTACACCGAAGAACCCTTCTGAAGTCCGTTCTTTTCTCGGATTAGCGGGCTATTATCGCCGATTTATCGAAGGGTTCTCTAAAATCACCGTGCCTCTTACTTCTCTCACGCATAAAGACAAGCCTTTTGTTTGGGGAACTGAACAAGAGTCTGCCTTTCGAACCCTCAAGCATATGCTTTGCAATGCTCCCGTCCTCACTTTACCCGACGGAAACGACAGCTTTATTGTCAATTGTGATGCCTCGAACCTTGGCCTTGGTTGTGTTCTCGTGCAACGAGACAAGGTTATCGCTTACGCATCTCGTCAGCTCAAGATCCACGAGAAGAACTATACAACCCACGACCTCGAGCTAGGCGCAGTTGTTTTTGCGTTAAAGATTTGGCGACACTACCTTTACGGTACCAAGTGTACGATCTTCACCGATCATAGGAGCCTACAACATATCTTTGACCAGAAAGAGCTAAATATGCGTCAATGCCGGTGGGTAGAACTTCTCAACGATTATGACTGTTAGATCCGTTACCATCCAGCCGACGAAGTTATTTGCATAGCGCTCGTAATGTTCCCACCCAGCATCATCTCGAAACCCTCATCCGCGAAGCCCAACATGCTTGTTTTTCCGAACGCACTTTGAAGAAGGAAATGATCTACCACGATGGAGCCCATCTAGTGAATAAGTCGAATGGGATATTCCATTATCTAGATCGAATTTGGATCCCTAACCGGACCGATTTACGATAGATTTTGATGGACGAAGCCCACAAATCCCAATATTCTATTCATCCCGGTGCCGATAAGATGTACCAGGACCTTTGCTACAAGTACTGGTGGCCGGGCATGAAGAGGGATATCGCTCTCTATGTTTCGAAGTGCCTGACTTGCTCGAAAGTCAAGGCCGAGCATCAAAGACCCTCTGGCTTACTTGAACAACCCCCGATCCCTGTGTGGAAGTGGGAAAGTATAGCCATGGACTTTATAACGAAACTTCCGTGCACGCCATCAAGTCACGACAACATCTGGGTTGTCGTTGACCGTTTGACCAAATCTGCTTTTTTCTGCCGATACGAGAAAACTACAAGGTAGAAAGATTAGCCCGAATCTACACTGATGAGATCATTTGTCGACATGGAAAGCCTCGCGACATCATCTCTGACCGTGATGCTCGGTTTACCTCACGTATGTGGGAAATGTTTCAAATAGCTCTCGGTACTACGCTTAATCTAAGTACCGCATTCCACCCTCAAACCGACGATCAGACTGAGAGAACGATCCGTACCCTTGAAGACATGCTCCGTTCATGTGTCATAGATTTCGGTGGTAATTGGGACGCTTACCTGCCTTTAGTCGAATTCTCGTATAATAATAGTTATCATTCCAGCAACCAAATGGCACCGTTTAAGGCTTTGTACGGAAGAAAATGTCGATCGCCTTTTGTATGGCACGAGATCGGGCACTCGCAACTAACTGATCATGAGCTATTTTAATAAAAGACTGACAAAATCCTCCAAATTCGAGATAATCTGCTGAAAGCTCGGAGTCGTCAGAAAAGTTACGCCGATAGACGACGCAAGCCCCTTGAATTTGATGTTGGCGACTACGTACTCCTAAAGGTATCACCTTGGAAGGGTGTGGTCAGATTCTGCAAGAAATGGAAACTATCGCCTCGATATGCTGGACCTTTTAAGATTCTGGAAAGGATCGGTAAAGTCGCCTACTGACTCGAACTACCGGAGGAACTTAGCAACGTTCACCCGACTTTTCATGTGTCGAACCTCAGAAAGTGCCTGGCTGAGCATGATTTACTCGTACCACTTGAGGATCTTCACGTAAACGAAACACTACACTTCGTGGAGAAGCGTGTCGAGATCATGGATCGCCAAACCAAGCAGCTCAGACGCTCGCGCATTCCCATTGTGAAGGTTCGCTGGGAAGGCAAACGAGGCGCAGAGTTCACTTGGGAACTCGAAAGTGACATGAAGGCGAAGTACCCGCAGTTGTTTGTTACGGATTCGGCCTAATTTCGGGACGAAATTCCTTTAAGTAGGGGAGGCTGTAACACCCCGTGTTTCGAAAGTCAAAGTCAAGATTGAAGTCAAAAGGGAGACAAGATTGCTAATTGCGATCTGTCACTCCTTGCTAAATTCCTGTTTTGACTTCTTTGACTTGTAGATAGTCTTTATGCTTTTACGTTAGTTGTATTATGTGGAGTAGTTGTTAATAATCGAGGCTTAATCGATGTTTATCGCATGTTTTATCGCTTTATCTCTTATCGCAATCGCCTTCGCAGCTCGAATTACGCGTTCTGGATATTGTTTTACGTGTGTGTGTGTGCCTTTATGTGTTACTTGTGCATGTTTATTATGTTTATGTTGTGGTGAATAATCGAAATGCAATCGCAACGCTATCGCAATCGAATCACAAATGCTAAACGCACGTTATTTATGATGATTGTATGTTAGATATAGTAGTTGGGATTAAAAGTAATTTAAAGGGGAACTCTATCTCCTTGCAACGCCCAACACGTGAATCGAAACAGCAAAATTCGTCGCGCCGAACACTTCAATCGAGTGGCCAACCGATCGAGGTGCCACCCGATCGGGCTGCCACCCGATCGAGCTGCCACCCGATCGACCAGCCACTTTCCCCCACTTTCCTTTTATGGAAACCCTATAAATACCCCCGTGACAGCTCTCACTCGACCAGCTCGCTCCAGCCCACTTTTCTTCCGATTTCTCGTGATTCTTGTAAGTTTTCAACCTAAATATTGTACTTTCTTAATCTACACGCACTCCTACACCTTTCTATCTTTTGAATCTTAAATTTTAACCGTGAAATCACTAGATTTGAGGTGTTCTAGGATGATGTCATCATGGTGTTCATAAGAACTTCATGTTTTGGCTTCAATCCACCAAGAACAACTTAGATCTGAACGATTTCCACATGAATAAACAAAGATCTGGCATAGATCTAAACATATTCAAGGTGAAAAGGATTGAAAGATGGTTTTCTAACTTTGTTTCAACTCTTTTACACTCAATGCACTCAAAACCGATAGAATCGGAGCTTATTCTAATCTTCTACTCCTTCTTGTTGATATGTTGGTTCAAGATCTGGATTCTATCCAAGAGATTACAGATTTCGGGTTAAACATGAAACACCATCTCGAACAGTTAACTGGTCGGACTAGGGTGGTTCCTATCCGATCGGGTCACTAAGTCTTGACGAGGTTTCTGTTGTTTGACACGTTATCGTACAGTCTCGAGAAAACGCAAACTATCAAAACAACCAAGTACAAAGACGATCAGGTTGACTGGGATGGATTGCCGTCTGATCGGATTGCCGTCCGATCGGATTGCCACCCGACCGGACAGCCACCCGATCGGCTTGCACCTTGGGTCCCACACTTAACTTTTATTTCAACTTTTGAGGTTTGAACATCGAACGGATTGCGTCCGATCGGATTGCCATCCGATCGGATTACCACCCGACCATGTGTTGTTTTGACTTCAACACTTAAACAATTTTCAACATGTTCAATGCATACGGATTGCCACCCGATCGGATAGCCATCCGATCGAGTGACCGTCCTGCGGTGAACTTGTTCTCACCCTGAGAAGCCTCGCCAATCGGATGGTCATCCGATCGAACCACCGTTTGATCGACCGACCTGAAGGGTAGAGATACTTCTCTATTTTCAAAATGCTACAACGAAAACTTCAAAAGACAAGCCATCATACACAAACACATCCATCCCAAGCGAGGTAACAATCCAATCGCATGGTCACCCGATCGGATTACCATCCGAACGGATTGTCACCCGATCGACTAGCCGTCTGATCGGATGACCATCCGATCCTTGGTTCACTTGTATCGTTTTACGCGCCGCTTATCGTTTATGCTATCATTCTGATCAGGCTAAACTCACTCTAGTGCTCCTTTCAATCCATCATCGCTGTGAGTATACTCGAACCCTTTTTGCTTTACGCACTTTTGGGTGTTACATACGTTACTTATTCTAAATCACATCGATCACACTACGCAATACTTTAACGCTAACCGTTACCGCATGTTATACGTGACTTAATGATTGCTTGTTTGTTATGTTTACAAATGGATTGCTGTCTACCTGCCTTAGCAACGATAGTACTATAGTTTGGACTCAGCACCTGTTCACTCAGGGGTTGTTAAGGACAATTAATTACATGGCTCACAGTGGTGAGTGTGTATTACGAACTGCCTTGCGCAGTCAACCCACAGTCATTGGTATTGATAGGATCATGTCGATAAGTTACGTGCTTCATTTCACACTGTGTACGTGCTGGTTATGCGTAAACGATTTCGAACTCTATTATATCTATTAAACTTGTATGCTCACCTTTACCCTATGTGTATTGACTTTTACTTTAACGTATGTGGTAGGTGCTTAAGATGTTTAAATGCTTGGCTTGTTGTGAAATCGAGGCTAGGAAAGGTCTAGAAACAAATAAACAAATTGTCTGTATTTGAAATCTGAGTTGTCGGAACAGAACAATTTGACTTGATTTTATCTGTAATAATTATGTTACTTATTATGTCATTGTATGGGACGTGATGTTTTAAATAATTAGTAATCGTAGTTGTTATGGAAACTTCTGGACAATCTGTTTCGCTCAGTGCCACGCCCCGATGTTTCCGCCATCGGTTGGGGTGTGACAAATGAGTGAAGATAATGCCCCACCCTTAAACATATCTGTTATGTGGCGGTCCAGTTAATATTGGGCATTAGACCATGTGTAGTGGTGAGTGAAATATATGCCCTACCCTCTGGCATGAAGCGACACGTGGCTCATAGTCAGCAAAGGGGCTTAAAGTTAATGGGTGTAGTGGTGAGTGAAACAAATGCCCATTGCAATGATTACACATTGAATTTGAATTTAAATAAAAAACCTATCAAAAAAATTCATTGGCCGACAACTCTCGACCCGGCGTATAATTTAGAACGCCCCAACCCTTTTTTCCAAGAAAAAACGCCCATGGGGGCGGTGGAATGGCATGGGGGGGGGGGGGCGTTTTTTGGGGGAAAACGCTAAAAAACCCCCCACTACGGGTGATCTTATGGGGCATTTATTTAAAATGGGTGTAGTGGTATAATGGCCAATAATGCCCCATCAAATGATTACCCAATTATTTTTTTTGTTTTTCTTTTAAATTTAAAACTAATAATATTTCATTAAATTAAAAAATTACATTACTAAAAAGTAAAAAAAAAAGCCTAAAAATGCTAAAAAAACATAAAATCTAAAGTACGTATTTGTCACAGATTTGTTGCCGTTGCATTTCCGCTAGGATCAATGCGTCTACTACGAGGTGATCGATCGGTTTAGACAAAAAATCTATGTCTTTCTCCATTTGCCTAGATTCTTGAAGAGCGACAATTTTTTTGTTTTCAGCGTTTCTGACCAACATAACTGTTTTGCATATTGATGAATGTTCATCCAGTTTTGCATTTTGATGAATGTAAATATTCATATATAATAATATATTATGGCTTGCCCTGATATATCATTTGCTGTTGTTATTGATGATTATTTGAATATTGATGTTGCAGATCTAAACATGGGTTTTAGTATTGTTAACTCTAAACATAATGTTGTTATATAAAATATTTGTGTATACGGAATATATTTGTTATATAATATATTTACTGAAGTTTAATAATGATTTTTTTAAATGTCAAATAAATTTATTAGTTTCTTTTATTGATATAAATTTGTCTAATATTTTAATTTTATAAACACATACTTATATATACATAAAAATACCTTTTAGTTTGAGTAGTTAAAAAACGTCTGTTATAATATATATAATTATAAAAATACTCTGGATATTACAATAATTTTATTTTAAAAGAATTTGTGTTTTAGTTATACGTTATATAAAAAATAATTTATCGTGTAATTATTATTTACTTTATAAAAATATTAAAATTAGAATTTTTATAAAATAAATTTAAAACTATTTTTTATATATGTTTATATATATAAATATATAATTATTAACAAATAATAATATTTTTGCAAAAAAAATATTTTACTATATATGTAATAACATTTTGTACAAATCAACCTTTATGTTATAAAAGAACATAGTACCCTCACATGCAAAGCATGTGAGGTAACTTAACTGAGGTTTTGGACGACGTTAGTTATAAAGGTTATAGAACGTTACAAAACATGAACATAAAGGTTAGGTTTTGCCGATTCATATTGAAAGGTATAAAGTGCAGTTTAGGTATAACATAAAGGTTGATTTATGCAATTTTGTCTTTCTTTTTTAACTTTTTTTCTTGTAACATTTTAATTTTGTTGAAATTCTTTTGGTTTTGGAAGTTGCAAATCTAATGTCAAGGACCTATTTAATGTCACTAAGACATTTTAGTTTTTAATCGATCCATCTTCGGGTTATTTGTAATACTCATATTTCATTTATTTATATGTAAACTTCTTATTTTCGCTGCAAATTGAATCTGTTATGCAATCGTCATGCAAATGCCTTTCACTAAGTCTCTCTGGGAAAGCGGGGTGTAATAGGAATGTTGATAAACTATTTTTTTATATAAATTATCAAATTTCGTTGGAAATCCGTCAATACTTGTTGAGGGATTTGTTCGGCTGTGATACTGATACCCATTGTTTAATCATGCTACAAAGTTGGTAAAGTTACTAATTATACTACTTTTTCTATATAACTAGTCTTAAGCACCCGCCGCGTTGTGGCGGGGGCCTATAACTGTGCTAAATAGCATCAATGTCACACCACCACATTCGACCACCAACACTGAATTTGCGGCGTGTTAATGCTAAGAAATTAAATCGTAACGTAAAACACAGAAGATAATAACTAAGTCGATCTATGACCTGCATATTTTGACGAACCCGTCAAATGAGAAAAAAATAGACAACGTAAAAACGTTGAATAACACACGCACGTTGCGTCATGTTAACTCACAAAACTTAGAAGGAAGCGTAAAACAAAACGTAAAAACGTTGAACCACACACGCACGTTATGCCGTGCTAACTCGCAAAATTTAGAACGAAGCGTAAAGCGAAAGAATAAATGTATATGAGACCAAAGTTAAAAGTAAAAAAGTTGTGAGGTTAAATTTATAAAGATAAAAAGTTTTGGGTTAAAAGTAGAAATTAAAATAGTTTTGGGTTATAAGTAATTTTTCAAATACTTTTGGACCAAAACTAAAAAATCCAATTTTTTTTGAAAGATTCCCAAGCATTAGTTACAACACTTAGATGCATATAGGAGTTGCTAATTTATGGTATTTAAATTAAATTTAAATGAAGGTAGAATTTATTATATTTTCTTATAATAATAAACCCATTAATGATTAGTAAGCTTAATAAGCACCTAAGTACCTAACACAAACGTGGCCAAACAAGAAGTGTGATATTTTAACTATTTTTTTTGTCAACTCTTAAACAAATGTCATTCAAAATTCCCAAGGATTTTCCCTATAAATTGAGAAGCAAAATTCTTAATATTATCACCACTAAAACGAAAAATGGCTCAAATCACTTTCTTATCGCTTTTCTTTTTAACATTCAATGTCATTGCAATGGCCAAGACTCCGTTGTCATCATCCTCTACCACGACCAACAACTACAACATCAACAAAACCTTCAACAATTATATCAAAACATCATGCAACACCGCCACTTACCCAGCAGTTTGCTTAAAATCCCTCCTCCCTTATGCCACTGCGGTCAAATCAAACCAGCTTAGACTCGTCAAACAAGCCCTCTCCGTCACCCTCAAGTCCGCTTCCACCACCCGCTCCACTATCTCCAGTCTAGCCAAGGCCAAGAACATCTCCAAAGGTAATGCTGCCGTCCTCAAAGACTGCATTGAAGATATTCAGGATTCCATTGGTGAAATCAAAGACTCACTCAACGCGCTCTCTAGCCTTGAGTCGTCTAAAAATAAGAAGTTCGTGATTTCTAACGCGCAGACTTGGACTAGTGCTGCCATCACCGACGAGTACTCCTGCACCGATGGGATTTCTGATGAAGATGTTAGTCCAGCGGTGAAGAAGAAGATCAGGAATAACATACTGAGGATTGCAAGGATGAGCAGCAATGCATTATATCTACTTAATGACCTCAAATATTGAAATATTATTGTAATGGAGTTTTATTGTAACAATAATCTTGTTTTTCTTTAGTTTAATATCCACTCAATAAACTATTGATTTTAACTTAAATGTTTTCACCAGATTTTCCATGCTTATAATCAATTTGTTATTTTGGTATTATTCTTTTATTAATAGATATACCTTATTATGAACATTATTGTAGGTCCCGATTCTCGAAGGATCGATTTCGAAACCAAACCCTTGTTTATCACAAACACGGTCACGAGTGCGGAATCCCCGTGACGATGCCAAACCAAACACAGATAATGAAAAACACAAGGTAACCAATGAAACACAGTCAATTGATTAAAGTGGATGAGAACAAGATCAAACAAATACACACAATGTTTGACACTAAACTTTCAGACAGGGTATGCTCTCATTGTTTCTGTGAGAAACTATGATGTGATATAGGCAGCCCAGCCCAACAGTGACGAAACATGAATTGGGCCTGACGAAACATCACTTGGGCCTGACGAAACTCTAGCTGTTCACGACGAAACTTGGGAGTTATGACCATAAGGGGTTTCGTCATGCATGTACTCGACGAAACTTGGGAGTTTCGTCGAGGGCTGCCAAACATGTTATGTTTGCTGCAAACAGACAGTTTGCAGCAAATCAAACAAACACACAAACATACATATAAACCAATTATGCAACATGCATTGTTCATTAGCCATTACATATCAAACGAGACAAACTTGTCGGACACAAGTTGGATAGGAGGATATCCGACTTGGTCGACGACGAATACAGACTCGATACAATAAAAGACCGTACAAAATACATCGATAATGAAGACAAGTTACAGACACCAAAATATGCATCAACAAACTCCCCCTTGTCTGTTACTGTCTTCGGTCTTCAATCTTCTGTCTTTAGTGTTTCAGCGTCCAGGTGCTTCCAGCATGAATTCCTCGGTAAAAGCAGTAACAAGCGATGCGCTGAAATTGCAACGCTTGATGCGCATCCTTGTCATCATAGAATATATCATGCCGGAACAGCTTGCTGATGTCGTTCTCTGACATATTCACGATCCACATCGGATCTAGCATCCGAAAGTTTTCATGATCACTATTAAACACAATCACCGCTTCATGCGTATCCGGATCGTAACACTATAACCTCATATCATCAAGAAAGTTCTGTTTCGTCGGCATCAAAGGAATCTTGTCCATGACTTTCGCGGGCTGATAAACGAGCTTGTATCACGCCGTATTGGTCGATGGATCCAAGGTGAGCTTAATTTGTTGATAGATAGGGAACCGAGGCTTGAACAACTCGTTTTTCCAGCCTGTCCTTTTGTTGAACTTTATTTTGCGAGCGAACAATGTAGCTCCTTCGAAGTTTGAACGATTAACAAGCTCAAGCTTCGTCAAAGCTGCAACGTCGTAAAATGGTAAGGACAAAATGCTCAGAAGTGAACGGAAATATTGAATACCAAATTCACGCTTGATGGCAACGCAGTGAATTTCCTTGACGAACATCCAACTTAGAATCCTTCCATGAGGCTTGACCTTTTCAAACTGTAGAAAATCAACTTGTGCTTCCGGCGGTGTAGGCTTTTCAACCTTTGACAAGAAATGTTTTCTCCATTCCTCGAATGAATCAGTAGGATTATCAGACGACTCCCGATTCTTTAATTGTTCATCAATGTCTTCCTGATTCTCTTTCATCCATTCTTCATCAAATGGATCAAACTGCATTCCGTCGGCACGAACATAAGTTGTTTTGTTAGTTTCCCCTTCAAACACAATCTCTTCAATGTTTTCAACATCTGCAGTTTCTGGTTCAACTGGCATTTTATCAATTTCAGCGTCATCGACTTCTTTCATCGCATTCAAAGCTAACAACTGCTCATGCGATATATCGGAAACAATCTCTCCCTCTTCTAGAATTTCTCCAGTGATAGGATGAACAGCCTGCAAAGCAAGATCAGCTGTACTAGGAACAGAAGATGTACCAGGCAACGAGCTTTCAATGACTGAACTGCTTTCAAGCTGTTGTACTTCTTCAATGGTTCCACTGGAGGTTCCTTGAGCAGATTCAAGTTGCGCAGGCTTGAAGATAACGAGTTTAGAAGAGGTAGTTGCTGGCGGTTGTTCTGAAGTGGCAGAAGTGTCGGGGTTCCCTTGATCTTCAGGATTATCATCCTTTTTCTTCAACACTTCTTGTTGCTCCCACAGAATATTGACCCGCTTTCTAACAAACTCAGCGCCTTCAATTATTTTCTTGACCCCATCAGCTATAGTGGTGTTTCGAGAGTCGTACCACTCTTTCATATAATCATGCCTTTCTTTGAGGGACTCAGCCAACTTCTGAAGTTCAGAGTTGCTTTCTTTCATGCGATTCATTTCTATCCAACGAGTATTATCCACCGCACGCATCTGTTGCAACTGTCTCTCTCTTTCTTCGTCAGCATCTTTCAAACGAGCATTTTTAGCTTTTAATTGCTCTATTTCTGCCTGTTGGCGAGTGATCTCTGCTGCTTGTCGCCTAATAGAGGAATTTAACGTGTTAATTTCCAACTGTTGCTTGATCGAGTCTGCTCTAGTGGCTTGTATCACTTCAGTATGCCTGTTAATATGACCTGCAGCAGCTTGAAGTTAAGAAAATTAGAAGTCTACCTTTTCGTCTTGATTCATCTGAGAAAAGATAGTCTGTCTGCGCTCTGCGGTCGGCTGCGATGTAGTTGCACGTATGGTAGATGCAATAGAGCGAGTAGGTGCCTGTAGAGTCACTGTAGGAGTTTCAGGAGTTGAACTCACTACAGGAGCTGGTTCTGTAGACCTTGGAGGAGATGGAACCATTTCAGAAGCTTCAGTGGCCGTGAATCCAAGGTTTGGATCCATTTCCGCTTCTTGTGAAGGCTCTTGAGGAACGGATTATTGTACAGACGAAGAACCAATGTTCTTTCTTGCTTTCTTCTTTCGTTTGACAACCGTTTGCTTCTTCTTTAAGCGTTCCGCTTCGGTATCCGAAGGAATGTATTCAGGGTCATTTTCTTGCCTAATCCTCCTGATCCGTTTTACACCACGTTCATCGAAGTAAACTTCGTATCCGGGCTCAGGTGGATTGTCATCAGATTTAGTATCCTCCTCGTCATTACCAGCTGAAGTGCCACCAGCTGCACCAGCAGACGATGCACCAGCAGTAGACGCACCAACGACGCCAGCACCTACATCACCACCATCACCAGCATCCTCATCATCACTATCACTGTCAGACGAACCTGAATCCTCTGGACCAAACTTTTCTAGCATCCTTTTCTTTAACTCCGGCTCTTCGTTATCAGATTGGCTGTCATCATGACGCCATTTGTCATCTGCAGGAGCAATGTAGTCTGGTTTTCCAAGAGCACCGATTAAGTTCCTAGGCGGCTTACTTTCTGTGTATCTCTTTGCTGCAAGGCTCTTGCATATCCTCAAAGATTGCAAGATCATAGATTCTATCTTCAGGATGTCGTCGTCGGCTTTTGGAAGATTAGGATGCTGGACGTTCATGATCATTTGAAGAAACCAAGGATACATCCAGAATTTGTTCCCAGATGTTCGAATACTAGTTCTCGTCATGTTTTCCTTCATGTTGGCAAAGACATACTTTGAGATGCTAAATGGTTTGTTAAGCACCAATGCCACCATGAGACCAACAAGATCATTGCTTGCCATGTCATATCCTGCACGTCTGTTGCTGATACAGTGAATAAGTACGTGCAAGAGGAACTTGTAACGCATCGGCAAATCTCCCTTGATGATTTGAGAACTGAAGATGTCACCAATACACTTCATCCATAATAAACAGCCACAAGTACACATGATTGGAATAGAGGACGGAGCATTCGGATCGTCTTGCAGCTCTAAGACAGTGTTCAATATTTCTAGTGAGACAATCACATTCAGATCATTCACTTGCCCTTGAATGACTTCAGTACCATCAATTTGCACAACGCTTGCAGTATTCCAGAAAGCTTTAACGAGCGACTTGTAAACAAGAGTTGAAAAGGTAACAACTTTATGTATCCGCGACTCCCTAATCCACCGCGTAATCTCTTTCAGTTCAGTGATCTTTTCTTCCGAATCAAGATAGGCAATCTGGTTGTGACGCTTTTCGGACATCACTTCTTCTTCTGATTTGTTTTCTTTCTTAGTCGGGGCCTTACGTTTTCTCTCTTTCGGTGCCATCTGTATTGCAAAAACATCCACAATAAGTCATAATGGTATAAGATGTGCATTAGACATATGGCTATGTAAGTTCAAGTGTCAAATGGACATTTAACATATGATTACACATCTTCTGTGAAAGGCACCAAACTTAGAAAATTTCTAAGTCCTGGACGACGAAACTTCAATATTTCGACGAAACTCCCTTCATTACGATGAAACTCCCTTGGTCAAACCAAGTCAGAGTTGACCATTGACCAGTGGGGTTTCGTCGACTGGCTTTCGACGGAAGTTGTTCCAATTTAAAGAGGTTTCGTCACAAGGGGTTTCGTCGTCAATCAGTTTGAAGAAACTTAGTTTCGTCGTCACAGAGGGTTTCGTCACAGGTTAGGGTTTCGTCAATTTGGGGGTTTTCAAACCAAAGGGGTTTCGCTGATAGGTGGTTAACAGATTGTTGATTCACAAACACACCAACATTTGACACTTTGATTTTGCCCAAACAAACCGAAAACAACCTCATATGCAAAACCGACATGATGTTGGACCGAAACCCACCCAAAATGGTTTAACATTCAAACAAATATCATCCCCTGTTTATGTTATCCAAAACCCAACCCAAATCAAAGATCAAATCAACATATAAACACTTATTAACAGATTTTATCAACAAACAAGCACAATAAGCAACGGTTCATATGCATAAATCGAAAAAGAATGGTCTCCGAGGGTTTGCCGAACAATCAGATAAAACACATGGTTTCCAAAGGTTCAAAACATGAAGATAAGCATTTTGTATACCTTAGATGTTTGAAAATTTTGATAAAAACAAAGGGTTTTGAGAGTTGGAGTCGGTGAAAGAAAGTATGAGTGGTATGGGGGTATGGAGTGTTAGGGAAGATAAATAGTCAAGTGGGTTTGAAAAAGATGACATCTCTGAACACTGGGTCCCTTTATATACCCACTCAATCAGCGAAACTCTATCCTTGATGAAACCTCATGTGGGCTCGACGAAACTCTTGTTTGGGCTTAGTTTGGGATTGAACAGTTAGCCCATGACGAAAGGTTAAAGGGCCCAGGGGAGTTTCGTCGTGACCTCGACGAAACAAGGAGTTTCCTCGTGAGCCAAATTAAATTTTGATCATTTTGACCAAGTTGAAAAACAGTTGACTTTGACCATGAACTTTCGTCGACATTTAGGAGTTTCGTCGACATAAAGGAGTTTCGTCGACCCTTTTTCTCAAAATTCACTAAGTCTTTGAAACCTTGCATACTTTTGAAAGATTTTGTTTATTTGAACAAATTTCCATTTTGATTGAGTTTACCAAATGCAAGGACATTTTATGAAGTAGGTTTCAGGCTTTCGGCAGAAAACACCAAGTTACAACTTCGGCTAATTCAAAAATGAACTTTACAACTACACTAAAATAGAATTTAACTAATCGAAAAAACTATAAAAAGCAATAAACAACTGTACAAAAGGAATCTTTTTGCGAATTTCAAGGAAAAGGAATCATACCAGCTTACGGTCTTAGTCAACATGATTTTTGTTCGGTTTAAAGCTCTGGATAAGTATACTACCACGATTATCGGTATTGTTGTCCACATAAGCTCAAGCTGATCAGATGTAATCATAATTAGGAGATACGATTTACGGTAAGGATTATACTTACAAGTCGATGTTCATCCACTCACGACACATTCCCGTATCAAGGTATGCACGAGAGTTCATCTTACCGGTGAGTATACCGTTTATCATCTGTTTGACTGTATAAAGGAATGTGAGATACTCACTTATTTTGATTGAAAACAAGCCCTATGTGATAGAATCACTTATTGATGAGGAACTTGATTTTCATATGCATGAGGGCACAAGAGCAAGTCCGTGAACAGGTCAGTACATCGTACAGCAAAGAGACGAACTTGACTCCCGGATAAATGTGATATATTGTCACTTATTTTGATTGGACATGTGATTGTTGATCACTTAATGAGGTCGAATGCAATATGTACACGTATGTATAGTATCATGGAAGATCTAGACTTCGTCTCCGTTATTTTTTGGTAAAAGATACAACCATGATACCCAGATGATAAGAAGCATAAAGACCGAATATCTCAGAACCTCGGCAATCTATCAAACGAAATTTCGGTACCAAGACCATATGCCAATGAATGGTTCCCACCTGACTTGAAGTCTGTTAGGTTTGTATCATCCTGCACATTTTAATCTGATTGTGAGCCTACCGATACATCGTTAGTAGAGATACTTATCATTTCTCAATTTTTGTTTTTCATTTTGAACATGTTGACCGACCACACCAATGAATATCATCATCTTCCTTAATCCAAGAAACTCATTTTTGGTTTTCTAATTTTTTTGATTTTTTTTTGCTTTTCTATTTTTTTTGAAATTTTCAAACGTAAAGACAGAAAGCAAAGACATATTTTTGGATTTTTGATTTTTCAAATGTTTTTGTATTTTCTTGAATTTACTCCCCCTAAAATGCTAAAAGGTTACGAAATTGAAAATCTTTTTGTATTTTTAGAGTTTTTAAGAAAATATTTACAAAAACGATTAGCCAAAGAAGTTTTACTCGGGTATCACCTTAATGCCATTGACCAAAAGTAGATAATCAAAACGTGATTTATCAAAAGCTTTTGTGAACAGGTCGGCACGTTGGCGATCGGTGTGAACTTTAACAACATCGATTAATCTTTTGTCAAAACAATCACGTATGAAGTGATATTTAATTTCGATGTGTTTGGTCTTGGAATGCTGCACAGGATTTCTAGTGATCTGTAAGGCAGCATTGTTATCAACAGAAATAGGAGTAGATAGGAATTCAAAACCGAAGTCGCGCATTTGTTGTTGTATCCAAAGAACTTGGGAGCAACAACTAGAGGCAGCAATGTATTCTGCTTCACAGGTTGAGGTAGCAACACAGGTTTGCTTCTTGCACTGCCACGTGACCAGTCGATTTCCTAAGAATTGACATCCCGCTGTTGTTGACTTGCCATCAATTTTGTAACCACCAAAATCAGAATCACTGAATGCGATCAAATCAAAGCTATCATCCCTAGGGTACCATAGACCGGTGTCTGGGCAACCCTTCAAATAGCGAAAAATCCTCTTAACAGCTGCTAGATGAGAGGCCTTCGGGTTGGCTTAATATCTTGCAAGCAGGCACGTCGGATACATGATGTCGGACCTTGAGGCTGTGAGATACATGAGAGATCCGATCATAGCGTGATAGTATGAAGAGTTAATGCTTTCACCCTTCAGATCCGGAGTAATCCCGTGATTCTGCGGAAGTGGGGTACCAATGGGCGTTGCTTCAGACATCTGGAACCGGCTCAAGATGTCACCAACATATTTAGTCTGATGGATGAATATCCCAGACTCGGTTTGTTGAACTTGTAGGCCTAAGAAGAAAGTCATTTCCCCCATTGCGCTCATCTCAAATTTTTCTTGCATCACACGCTTGAATGGCCTGCACAAAGAATCATTAGTTGAACCAAAAATTATATCATCAACGTATACCTGTGCCAACAGAAGATCTCCATCCTGTTCTTTGATGAAGAGAGTGCAGTCAATAACACCTCGCCGAAAACCATTCTCCAATAGATAGTTGGATAAGGTTGCATACCAAGCCCTAGGTTCTTGATGTAGACCATAAAGAGCTTTGTTGAGCAACCAAACCCGATCTAGATGAATAGGATCTTCAAAACCCGGAGGTTGTTTGACGTACACTCTTCTTCAACCACACCGTGTAAGAAAGCATTTTTGACGTCCATCTGGTAAGCTTTGAATCCTTTAAATGAAGCATAAGCTAGAAAGATCCGAATAGCTTCCAGACGTGCAACAGGTGCATAAACTTCATTGTAGTCAATGCCTTCAATCTGACGAAATCCTTGAACAACCAATCTCGCCTTGTTCCGAATGACTACTCCACGATCGTCCTTCTTGCATTTGAAAACCAAACGTGTGCCAATTTTCTTGTAGTTCTTCGACCTTTCAACAAGCTTCCAAACACCTAGCTTTTGAAATTGCTGCAGTTCATCCTGCATGGCTTCAACCCAAGAATTATCCTTTAAGGCTTCTTTCCAAGACTTCGGTTCTTCTTGTGAAATGTAACACGCGAAGGACCAATCATTTTGAAGGCCAGATTCTCTAATGGCTGAATAAAAACCAGCATTCTGGTTGTTTCTCAGCTGATTACACGTCTGCACCCCGCTATAGACATCTCCAATAATATTCTGTTGCGGATGGGTATCATGAATTCTTGATTCAGGAACATCAGGGACACGAGTATTGATACCCAAATTGTTAAGATTAAGATCAACAACCAACTCTACACCAGGTATCGACGTAGAAGTGGATGCATTCCCTTCCGTAGAGTCTACATTCTGCACATGAGTAGTTGCTTCAGAAGCACCTTGAACAGGAGCAACCGGAGCTGAAGTGCCTTCATTTGCATCATGGTATTCATCATCTTCCGATGACTCATTGTAATCAGCAACATCTTCAAATACCTCATTTTGTACCGTGTTGTTAACCGAATTAGAACCTTGGTGGTTAACAATAATTGGTCTAACCAATGGCGAGTCAGCAGCATTGTCACTTTCGAATAGCATTTGAGTAGCTGCAGATGCTTCGTCAAAGGTTAGCAGATTAAAGGAGTCGAATAGCCCATCGTAATCAAACATCCAAGGATCACCCGGAGCTCTAACAGGATTTGTATACCTTTGAACCCTTACTTCACTCCATAGCTCAATCTTTTTAATTGCCAGATTCCATACGCGAAAATTCGGAGTAGCATATCCAAGGAAGAAACCCTCAATAGCTTTCGCACCAAACTTTCCATCCAGCTCAATCATAGTGCATGGAGCGCCAAAAGGTTCTAGGTAAGAAAGATCCGGTTTCCTTTTCTGCAGAAGTTCGAAACAAGTCTTGCATGCCTTTTAACTGTGAGAACTCTGTTTAACGTGTAGCAAGCAGTCGACACAGCTTCCCCCCAGAACTGAACAGGAAGCTTCGACTCTACCAACATAGTTCTTGCAGTTTCAATTATCGTTTGATTCTTCCTCTCAGCGACACCATTTTGTTGTGGAGTGTAGCGAGAACTGTATTCATGAAGAATGCCCTTGGAAGTACAGAACTCATCCATCACATAGTTTTTTAACTCAGTTCCATTGTCGCTTCTAATCCTCTTCACTTTCAACGTGTACAAATTTTCAAGCATTGTAAGAAGATCCTTGAGGATTCCAGGAGTTTCACTCTTGTGTGCCATAAAAGCTACCCAAGAAAATCTAGAATAGGCATAAGTAACTACCAGACAATAAGCATCCCCAAAGGTTGTCTTGTGTTTCATAGGTCCAAAGAGGTCCATATGAAGACGTTCGAGAGGCATGCTAACAGTGTTGATTTTCTTAAGCGGGTGAGACTTCTTCGTTTGCTTCCCTTTTTGGCACGAAACACATATATCTTATAGATGAAAACTTCTCATAGGCACACCATTCACAAGGTTGTTTTTCACCAAATGATTCATTTTCCTTAAGTGAATGTGCCCCATTCGTCTGTGCCAAGATATAGACTCCTTCTCTGTTGCTTTCGAGACAAAACATGCGACTTGTGCAGATGTCGTAATCGCTTGGCTCATATCAAGAATATAAAGATTGTCACACCCCCAAAATCCACCTGCGGATTATCACCACTTGGAGGCATGACTGACCAGGATCAAGCCACCAATCATATTGAACAAGCATGTAAGTAATATATAAAATCCAACACAATACAATTGGTGTCTAAACGAAACGTAGTTTAAGTTGTAAGAATAAAGTTTAAAACCAAGTCATAAGTTTAAACGTTTCAAATGTTTAACATGGCACACAGCTGTGCATGTCCCACAACGACTCTTCCCACTACAATGCAAGCTCCATAGATACCTAATGACCTGCAAGGCATGTAACAACGAGTCAACAACAAAGTTGAGCGAGTTCACAGTTGGTTGTTTAGTTATAGCATTAGTTTCGTAAATCATATGTTCGTTTTGTAAACCATGTATCGTATTATTTCATATCGCGGTCTCCCAGACATGTTTGCGAAGATTAGTGGGGGCTTCCCATGTTGTATCGTATTAATCCATATCGCGGTTTCCCAAACATGTTTGCGAAGATTAGTGGGGGCTTCCCATGTTGTATGTTACTAGACTAGTCGTATCCGTACGTGCCCTTCTTGACCCAAGGACCGTAGCAAGTATGAGTGTACGTAGGTTTTACGTACGTGCCCTTCAATCCGAGGACAGTAGTAAGTACGAGTGTACGTAGGTTTTACGTACGTGCCCTTCAATCCGAGGACAGTGAAAAGTAATTTAATAGAAATGATAGTACGAGTAGTTATTCAATCCCATTCCCAACCCACCGGGAATCCCATGCCTTAGGAGTGTGAACTCACCTTGGTTTGCTCGGTATGACTAGTTACTTGTTTAACAGCTGATCAAACACGTCCTATCATGGTTACCGATAACAATCAGTTTCAAGTGCACATAATCCACATGTTTCACATACAACAAGTCATGTATTCCTTATTCACTTATCACATAGTCAAGATACATGTAGCACACCCGTGAAGTTCAAGTCATAACAGTAAATCAAATAGTCTCTAGTGTATACTTAGCTCATAAGCAAATTCGTCACATTAATTTATATATATAATTCATGCACAGCTCATTCGTTGACACCCGAAAATTTGCAATCGTACAAACCAGTGATCCAGCTTTTGACTCGTGCGACCCAATGTATTGCTTACATTGTGTGCGTGTCCCAATATTGTATTAACATTATGTGTGTGGCCCAATATTTTATTAACACCCACAATTTAACTAGATAACACAACCCACTAGACAGGCCCGATCAATTCAGCGTGCGTATGTGTATCTGGGCTCGGTGTGCAGGCCATATTCCGTTCGTATTACCCGGCCCATTTAACATACCAGCCCAAGTAGTAAGTGGTTCGTTATTGTTACCCAGCCCAAATTGTTAAGCATTTACAATTTCATGTAACATACTAATCATACCAGTTATCATTCCTTTTTGGATCAAGTTTCTTATTGTTATTACTTAACAAGACGTTGCACAGTTTCAAATACATGCCAACGATCTCAACAATCATTAATAACCAATCACGATTAACAACCATCTAAATAATACCCTAAATCAAAACATAATATAATCGATTTCATACAAACAGTTTCCTCATGTTACAAATCTAAATTAAACAATATCAATTGTCTCGATTATTACAGTAAGCACATGGCACATGGCAACCACCAATCACAAGTTCCAATCATCATTCTCAAACAGTTTCATTCACCCAAACTTTCATGCACATCCTAATATTTATAATCATAAATTCTGCTCATGGTAATCACCAATATTTTCTTTATAAACAACCCTATATTATCGACATTAGGGTCAAATCATAAAGTCAGTTTTTATTACTTATTGTTTCATCATGCTCGATCAACATTAACATGTATCCTAATCATCGATTAATATCTTATATAATTTCTGAATTCGTGGCGCCCTTTATCATCAAAGCCGATACATAACAATCCTTGCTACCACACCACACCAATCGTATATCATGTAATGGAATCATGTTACCACTACCAGTTTGTAATTTCACACATAGTCAAGTATCAATAACAAAATCAAAACAATCATAAATCATACTAACCTTGAAATCGTGTGAAATCATAAACGCTAGAACGAGGGAGGGGTAGTTCTTCGAGAGACCATAGCGGTTGCCGTTCAAGAATGAGAATTAGGGTTTGGATATCTTGGGCGTACATGTATGTTGTGAGCGTATGGGAGCCACACATGAACGTGGGTATGTAATGAAGCCAATGTGTGTTGGGCTCGGTTTGGGCTAGAGGAGAACTGGGCTTATAAAAACCCACAAAGTAAGAGAAGTGTGCGGCCGGTGCGAGAGTGTGCGACCCGATATAGCGTGCGGTTAATTGTCGTGAAACATAACTACTGGTAACTTTTATTTGCTTAATTACGTTATCAAATATGACCACATATTACGTAAGTACATATAATGAACGCACGATGAAACAAAAATGGAAGTGATACGCTCATGAAGAACATTGGAAATCCGAGTTGTCACATCATCCCCAACTTGAAAGAAATTTCGTCCCGAAATTTAGCATGCGGTTACTGAGGAAGCTAGTTAAGTTTGCATGGTTTACTGGTTTTCCTGGGGTGTCACATCATCCCCCCGTTGATTTGGAATTTCGTCCCGAAATTCCACAGTAGCTTCAGCCTCAGTTGTAGTTGCATTGTTCTCGAACAACTGGGGATACTTGAGTTTCATTTGGTCTTCTCGTTCCCAGGTGAACTCTGGGCCACGACGGGAGTTCCAACGAACTCGAACAAGAGGTATTCTGGTGTGCTTGAGGACCTTAACGTCTCGATCTGTGATTTCAACTGGTTCCTCGACGAATCGCAACTGATCGTCGATTGTGAGCTCCTTCAAAGGAACTATAAGGGTCTCATCTGACAGACACTTCTTCAGATTCGACACGTGAAAAACGTTGTGAACTGCACTTAGTTCTGCGGGTAGGTTTAGTTTGTAGGCCACTTTGCCTATCTTCTCAATGATTTCAAATGGTCCGATATAACGCGGGTTAAGTTTACCTCGTTTGCCAAAGCGAACTACACCTTTCCAAGGTGAGACTTTGAGTAGCACTCGATCCCCAACCTGGAACTCGAGTGGTTTCCTGCGCTTATCAGCGTAGCTTTTCTGACGGTCACGAGCTGCCGCCATTTGTTGTCGTATCTGAGCAATCCTTTCTATAGTATCAACTACGAGTTCTGGGCCAGTGATTTGGCTGTCGCCAACTTCTGCCCAGCAAAGAGGTGATCGGCACTTACGCCCGTACAGTGCCTCAAACGGAGTGGCTTGAATGCTAGTGTGGTAACTGTTATTGTACGAAAACTCCACTAGAGGGAGATGTTTTTCCCAGCCGTTGCCAAAATCGATTACACATGCACGAAGCATGTCTTATAGAGTTTGGATGGTGCGTTCAGACTGCCCATCCATTTGCGGGTGATAAGCTGTGCTCATGTCTAAACAAGAGCCAAAATATTTGTGCATTGCTTGCCACAGTTCTGAAGTAAAACGTGCATCACGATCAGAGATAATAGAGGTCGGCACTCCGTGCCTCGAAACCACTTCCTTAAGATAAACGTCTGCTAGAGTGGAGAACTTATCCGTTTCCTTGATAGCCAAAAAGTGTGCAGACTTTGTGAGTCGATCCACGATCACCCAAATAGTATCATTTCCACGTTGAGATCTAGGCAGGCCAGTAACGAAATCCATGGAAATTTGTTCCCATTTCCATTGTGGTATCTCTGGTTGTTGGAGTAGGCCCGATGGTTTCTGATATTCAGTCTTGACTCTCGCACAAGTCAAACATTTGCTAACGTAAGTTGCTATGTGAGCTTTCATGCTAGGCCACCAATACTTAGTTCTGAGACCGTGGTACCCAGATGCGTCCTGTTACGTAGTAGGCGCCGTCTCCCTTTTGTTCTAACCGTTGCCTTGAGCCGCGTAGGGCTTCAGCCCTGACGTTTTCTGGTTTCAATGCTTCTACCTGAGCATCTCGTATCTGTGCAGGAAGACTAGATTGGATAGTGAGTTGTAAAGCACGTACACGTCTAGGTGTAGTATCTTTTCGACTGAGGGCGTCGGCCACAACATTGGCTTTGCCCGGATGGTACTTGATTGCACATTCGTAATCATTCAATAGCTCGACCCATCGACGTTGTCGC
Source organism: Helianthus tuberosus (assembly GCA_030545235.1). Classification (NCBI taxonomy): domain Eukaryota; kingdom Viridiplantae; phylum Streptophyta; class Magnoliopsida; order Asterales; family Asteraceae; genus Helianthus; species Helianthus tuberosus. The sequence goes on along the minus strand of CM060380.1, from coordinate 93,740,280 downwards.
ATGTTCAACTCCTTTTGCTTGAAGATATGCTCGAGACTCCTGTGATCGGTGTAGATGGTGCACTTGGTACCGTACAGATAATGTCTCCATATCTTAAGTGTGAAAACAACAGCTCCCAGCTCCAAATCATGTGTGGCGTAATTCCTTTCGTGAATCTTATGTTGGCGCGAGGCATAAGCAATGACTTTATCCCGTTGCATCAATACACAACCAAGACCCTGAATTGACGCGTCACAATAAACCACGAAATCGTCTGTGCCCTCTGGCAATGAAAGAATAGGTGCGCTACAAAGTCTATTCTTTAAATGTTGGAACGCTGATTCTTGAGCATCACCCCAACGATAGGTGACACCCTTCTGAGTTAGTAGCGTAAGCGGCTGTGCAATCTTTGAGAAGTCTTTGATGAACCTTCTGTAATAACCTGCCAAACCCAAGAATTGGTGGGTTTCTTTTGGTGTATGAGGTGCAGGCCAGTTCTTAATCGAGTCGACCTTGGATGGATCAATGTGTATCCCATCCTTGTTTACCACGTGGCCTAGAAAGTGGACTTCACGAAGCCAAAAGTCGCATTTCGAAAACTTAGCGTACGACTGTTATGTTCGGAGGAGTTCCAAAATAAGCCGTAGATGGTGCTCGTGTTCCTCCTGACTCTTCGAATAGATCAGGATGTCGTCGATGAAAACAATGACGAACTTGTCCAGGTAAGGCTTGCACACTCTGTTCATAAGATCCATAAAGATTGCGGGTGCGTTTGTTAACCCGAATGGCATGACCAGAAACTCGTAGTGGCCGTAGCGAGTTCCGAATGCTGTTTTAGAGATGTCCTCGTCCCGGACTCTCAGTTGATGGTAACCTGAGCTCAGATCAATCTTTGAGTAGTAGCTCGACCCTTGCAACTGGTCGAATAAGTCATCAATGCGTGGAAGAGGATAGCGGTTCTTCACGGTCACTTTGTTTAATTCACGGTAATCTATGCACATGCGGAAGGTAGCGTCTTTCTTCTTCACAAATAATACTAGAGCTCCCCAGGGTGAAGAGCTAGGACGAATGAAACCCTTATCCAAGAGTTCTTGCAATTGCGTGAACAACTCATCAAGTTCTAATGGAGCTAAACGATATGGTGCTCGAGCTATGGGCGCTGCTCCAGGAGCCAGCTCAATTTGAAATTCAACCTGACGATGAGGCGGAAGGCCAGGTAAATCCTCAGGAAACACTTGAGGAAAGTCGCGTACAACTGGAATATCCTCTATCTTCTTCTCTTTCGTTGGTGCATTACTAACGAGTGCTAAAATAACAATGTGGCCCTTTCGCAACCACTTCTGGGCCTTAAGAAAGGAGATGATACCCACAACAGCACCACTCTTGTCGCCTTGAATCACGAGAGGTTCTTTACCAGAACAGGGAATACGAACAATCTTCTCTTTGCAAAGGATATCTGCTTGCTGTTGGGATAACCAATCCATCCCAATGACGATGTCGAAACTACCCAAAACTATAGGAATGAGATCGATAGAGAAAGTCTGACCAGCTAAGATGAGATTACAACCCTTAACTATGTGTGTGGCTTCTAGGCTTTTACCGTTTGCTAACTCTACGGCATGCTTGGTGTTCAAAAGTGTTGGTGTGTGTTTAAGCTTTTGACTAACTTTTAGAGACACATAACTGGTATCGGCACCCGAATCAAATAAAACAGTAACATAAAAGTCGTCGAGAAGAAACTTACCCATCACCACGTTAGGATCATTCCTTGCGTCACCCTGACCAATCATGAACGCTCGACCCCTGGCACCATTGCCGTCGTTATTACCCCCGTTGTTATTCCCGTTGCCCTGATTATTGTTGTTGTTCTGATTCTGGTTTAACTGGGGGCATTTCCGCTTGAAGTGCCCTTCAGCACCACACTGAAAACATCCCCTGTTGCCCCGCTGTTGCTGCTGCTGGTTCTGTGGAGCTGGTGGTTGTTGTTGATGGTTCCGATTTGCAGGTCGTGAGCTCCTGCAATCCTTAGCTTCATGACCCACCTTGAGACACCTCTGACAACGACCCTTGTTGCACTGACCATTGTGGTGTCTGTTGCATTTATTGCACTTCGGGAGGTTTCCTCGATATCCACCCTGCCCTTGACTACCAGAAGATTGCTGACCAGGACTCTGGTAGTCATCGATCTTTCGCTGCTGGGCCTGGGACTGAACTGTAGTCGAACCCTTGCTGGAGGCTTCATCCCATTTTCGTTTGTTGTCACTGGGAGTAGTAGAAGTAGTAGTAGCAGTAACACCTATTCGCGTAGGCAGCCTGTTCTGTTCCACTGCCTGGTCTGTGAGACGATGAGCAAGACGAGTAACATCCTGGATGGTAGTAAGGTTAGCAGTAGTTACATGGCTTTGAATATCTGGTACTAAACCTTTGAGGTACAGCTCGATGCGTTTGATGGGAGGATCCACCATAGTTGGACATAACACTGCCAGTTCATTGGATCGTTTCGTATACGCCTCTATCTCTGACCCCGTCATCTTCAGGTTAAAGAACTCTACTTCCAGCTTGTGGATGTCATCACGATTACAGTATTCACGTTTGATCAGTTCCTTGAAGTCGTTCCATGGGGTGGCGTTTACAGCTGCCAGCCCTAACATTTGAACTTGCGCGTTCCACCAAGTCAACGCAGCACCTTCGAGAGTACCAGTGGCATACTTCACCCTACGAGCCTCAGGGCATTTACACATTTCGAAGACCGATTTGAGTTTCTCGAACTAGTGGAGTCCAACGGCCCTTTAGTGCCACTAAAAATACTAGGACGACAGTCCATAAAAGTCTTGAACGTGCACACAGGTGGCTGAGCATTCTGACCTCCTGCCTGGGCAGCTGCGAGTGCTGTAGTAACTTGTTCAGTGATCAAAGCCACCAACTGGGCTTGAGTTAGGTTAACGCGTCCACTCATGATCTTCGTATCAAAGGAAAACATGAGTGAGAGAGGTTCGCGAAAGTGCGATGACAGAAGAGAGTAAGCACACATGTGTTTTCAATCAATAGTTGTTACGTTTATCTAAGCATACCACGAGCAAAGTTCTATGTAACTAGCAAGTAGGCAATATAAACATAAATCATATCACCTATAGTGTTGAGTCTTGCACGTGGAGCGAAGCGTCGTTGTGGATTGTTGAGCGCTGTTCAGGTTATAGTCTGGTTTTAACAAAAAAGAATTTTTCCCTTATTAAAACCAAGTTCACTATAACCAATGGCTCTGATACCAATCTGTCACACCCCCAAAATCCACCTGCGGATTATCACCGCTTGGAGGCGTGACTGACCAGGATCAAGCCACCAATCATATTGAACAAGCATGTAAGTAATATATAAAATCCAACACAATACAATTGGTGTCTAAACAAAACGTAGTTTAAGCTATAAGCGGAAGCATAATGTTTAAAACTAAGTCATAAGTTTAAACGTTTCAAATGTTTAACATGGCACACAGTTGTCCATGTCCCACAACGACTCTTCCCACTCCAATGCAAGCTCCATAGATATCTAACGACCTGCAAGGCATGTAACAATGAGTCAACAACAAAGTTGAGCGAGTTCACAGTTGTTGTTTAGTTATAGCATTAGTTTCGTAAATCATATGTTCGTTTTGTAAACCATGTATCATATTATTTCGTATCGCGGTCTCCCAGACATGTTTGCGAAGATTAGTGGGGGCTTCCCATGTTGTATCATATTAATCCGTATCGCGGTTTCCCAAACACGTTTGCGAAGATTAGTGGGGGCTTCCCAGGTTGTATGTTACTAGACTAGTCGTATCCGTACGTGCCCTTCTTGATCCAAGGACCGTAGCAAGTATGAGTGTACGTAGGTTTTACGTACGTGCCCTTCAATCCGAGGACAGTAGTAAGTACGAGTGTACGTAGGTTTTACGTACGTGCCCTTCAATCCGAGGATAGTGAAAAGTAATTTAATAGAAATGATAGTACGAGTAGTTATTCAATCCCATTCCCAACCCACCGGGAATCCCATGCCTTAGGAGTGTGAACTCACCTTGGTTTGCTCGGTATGACTAGTTACTTGTTTAACAGTTGATCAAACACGTCCTATCATGGTTACCGATAACAATCAGTTTCAAGTGCACATAATCCACATGTTTCACATACAACAAGTCATGTATTCCTTATTCACTTATCACATAGTCAAGATACATGTAGCACACCCGTGAAGTTCAAGTCATAACAGTAAATCAAATAGTCTCTAGTGTATACTTAGCTCATAAGCCAATTCATCACATTAATTTATATACATAATTCATGCACAGCTCATTCGTTGACACCCAAAAATTTGCAATCGTACAAACCAGTGATCCAGCTTTTGACTCGTGCGGCCCAATGTATTGCTTACATTGTATGCGTGTCCCAATATTGTATTAACATTATGTGTGTGGCCCAATATTTTATTAACACCCACAATTTAACTAGATAACACAGCCCACTAGACAGGCCCAATCAATTCAGCGCGCGTATGTGTATCTGGGCTCGGTGTGCAGCCCATATTGCGTTCGTATTACCCGGCCCATTTAACATACCAGCCCAAGTAGTAAGTGGTTCGATATTGTTACCCAGCCCAAATTGTTAAGCATTTACAATTTCATGTAACATACTAATCATACCAGTTGTCATTCCTTTTTGGATCAAGTTTCTTATTGTTATTACTTAACAAGACATTGCACAGTTTCAAATACATGCCAACGATCTCAACAATCATTAATAACCAATCACGATTAACAACCATCTAAATAATACCCTAAATCAAAACATAATATAATCGATTTCATACAAACAGTTTCCTCATGTTACAAATCTAAATTAAACAATATCAATTGTCTTGATTATTACATGGCACATGGCAACCACCAATCACAAGTTCCAATCATCATTCTCAAACAGTTTCATTCACCCTAACTTTCATGCACATCCTAATATTTATAATCATAAATTCTGCTCATGGTAATCACCAATATTTTCTTTATAAACAACCCTATATTATCGACATTAGGATCAAATCATAAAGTAAATTTTTATTACTTATTGTTTCATCATGCTCGATCAACATTAACATGTATCCTAATCATCGATTAATATCTTATATAATTTCTGAATTCGTGGCGCCCTTTATCATCAAAGCCGATACATAACAATCCTTGTTACCACACCATACCAATCGTATATCATGTAATGGAATCATGTTACCACTACCAGTTTGTAATTTCACACATAGTCAAGTATCAATAACAAAATCAAAACAATCATAAATCATACTAACCTTGAAATCGTGTGAAATCAGAAACGCTAGAACGAGGGAGGGGTAGTTCTTCGAGAGACCATAGGGGTTGCCGTTCAAGAATGAGAATTAGGGTTTGGATATCTTGGGCGTACATGTATGTTGTGAGCGTATGGGAGCCACACATGAATGTGGGTATGTAATGAAGCCAATGTGTGTTGGGCTCGGTTTGGGCTATAGGAGAACTGGGCTTATAAAAACTCACAAAGTAAGAGAAGTGTGCGGCCGGTGCGAGAGTGTGCGACCCGATATAGCGTGCGGTTAATTGTTGTGAAACATAACTACTGGTAACTTTTATTTGCTTAATTACGTTATCGAATATGACCACACCTTACGTAAGTACATATAATGAACGCACGATGAAACGAAAATGGAAGTGATACGCTCATGAAGAACATCGGAAATCCGAGTTGTCACAAAGATCATTAACTCTAGGCGCCGATAAGAGAATCCATTCTTTTGGAATTTTGAAATCAGGTTTCAGCACATAACAACCGGCATCATCAAAATGCATGGAGAATTTCTTATCGCAGATTTGCGAAACACTCAGAAGATTGTGATCAATTTGTCAAACATAATTGATCTTATCGAAACATACAATACCATTGGAGATCTTTCCTTCTCCAGTGATATATCCGCCTTTGTCTCCCACAAATGCGACATAGCCTCCTCTAATGTTTGTCACATCATAAAGAAGCCGTAAGTCGCCTGTCATGTGCCTAGATGCTCCACTGTCAACAATCCAATGACTATTAACAGTTCCTACTGGAACATCCTGCACATTTCATTCAACAATTAGTTGAGGATGGGGACCCAAGCCTTAGTGGTCTTGGGTCGTCCCTGAGCATCACGAAATGTGATCTCGATTTCCTGATGATATTCAAATACAGTACCTCCCCTGAACTCTCACCCGATTTAGGCTTCCAAGTTTGTTTTTGTTTACCAGTTTTATTCTTATGAAAAGATTTGGAAACTTGACGTGACCGTGTCGTCCCGATCAGTCGAAAACCCAATTAAACCTAGGTAGCTAGGGTAAGTCGGGTATCATATCCACGAAGAGCATGTGGTCAGTATCACACGACCCATTCGATTAGTTAGACTATTTACAAATAATGTACAAAGTGATTATGAAGATTGCTATTTTTATTTATTTGTTTGGTTTTTAAAATAAATCGAAATGAACCGACAAATTGATGTTATCGAAATCAATTGAATATTAACTAAAATTGTAAACTAAACTAAAAAGTTGAAACAAGAAATTAGAATACGGATCACACCCGGTTCGATAATTGCAAGACCTAGGGTTCCTACATGTTTTAATTCAACTCAATTGCATAACGATTAACGGATTTAGTGTACCGTGACTTAGGTGCCAATAACTATCAACGTCCCGAAGAACGGACAAGAATGCACTTTGTAATCAACACAAGTAAATCCTAACCACGACAACGCATAACTACACATAACCATTTCGCAAAGTCATAACTTTATCATCGTTCGACAATTCACGAATACGAAACAAATGCAAACAATTGTCTATGGTTTACAAAATCAACACAAATTGTCACAAAGTCGAATCAAACTATAAATACATAAACCCTAGAAAATCTTACAACAATCTATACCGGGGTGAATCCGACGAGACTAGTCGCTCATTGTTGAATGGACGCGATCACAAGCTTGAGATAGTGATGAAGACATGATCGGTACCGTGTTGTGCTTTATCGATGATGAATAATGATGATGTTCGTGTGAGATAAAAAAAAGATGTATATCCCCTGCCTATGATCAATCCCCTTTGTGAATGGTGGCTGCCAAATCGTGATAATGGGCTGCCCTTATTTGACGATTCCTCAAGCCCACTAAGTAAGGTTATTTTTTTTAAACCTTAAATCCACCGAACAAACAATCACGTGCCACTTCCTTTTCTTTTCCAGCCGTAAGTCCCATCAATCAACCGTAAACCTTAATTCCATCATTATGTTTCTCCTTTATTTTTTTTTCAATGATAATAACAATTGGCATCAGCCAATTCATCTCTTTCTATTATAATAACCTCCACTAATTTTATAATAATCCAATATTGGCAATTCTAGAACTCGGTAACAACAGGAAACAAATGAATGCACATTTGTTTTGTCTTTTATGGTGGAGAATTAATTAGAACTTCCAGCTCATGTACACTTATCGTCCCTCATCCTTTGTGACTTATTTTTAAAGCAACTTTCCATTAATTGCCAATTCGGCCCTCCAACTCTCATAATATGCATACGTTGGCTGCATCCAATCCTTTCTCTAACCCAGTTAACTTCCCCGAATTAAGCAACTTAACCTGCACAGCCACAATTTCTCGTAGTTATTTTATTCGACGCGTATAATTACTTAGAACCGAATAAAACACACAAGTTAAACACTTTAATGCTCGGTTTTCACTCTCTACATCACATCCCCACACTTGTCGTTTGCTTGCCCTCAAGCAAATCTGTTTTTCACTTTCACGTGGGTTGAACAAGAAACACACTTCCCATTCTTGAGACGTAAGTTAATGTCTAAAGTCATACCCGGTTCAAACTTTTTACAATTTACTAAATATCTAATGGTAAAGTGAATAATCACATATAAAATGGTTATCCAAAATTAACCCGCCCTTGAAACTAATAAATCATGCATATCCCTCACAATGTTCTCTCCACTCGGTTTTAGAATTGGCTAATAGTTGATGCATTAGCACTTTTGAAATAATCACTCAACCGATTAGAACACGTACCCGCATAGGCTTGCAACTCAATCGTTCTCCACCACCGAACACGAATACTAAGTACAAGTCATAAGGTCTTTGGAGGGTTGTAATGGGGCTAGGCGAAGGGTAGGAAATAAGATATTTGAAAGTGGCTAAGGTGATGAGAATTCGATTCTTATTACAAAACAATTATTCTAAACATAACTAACTATAAACATCAAACTACAAGGCAACAACTTTAGCCTTTTATTCCACAACTACTAACTCATATTTTTGTATTTTTCTCAACAACTTTTCTCTCTCTCTTTTTTTCGTAACTTTTTAAAAAAAATTTTTCAATAAATAAATAAATCATAACTATACGAACATATACTCCTACAATCGAATTTCCATCACACAGGTTTAAAAGAAAAGGTTTAAGGTTATGGGCTAAATGGGTTGTCAAACGAAAGGATTAGGCTCAAAGTAGGCGACTAGGGGATTCATTTGGGTAAGGATGGATAAATGGTGTAAAGGAAAAAGGTTTACCTAATGCCTTAATCATTCTCGTGCTTGTATTCGGTCTATGGTCTCGAACGTATCAAAAGTTGCAAGTTCTACAATACATGACTAATGGTCCACTCAAACAAAGGAATATAAATATGCAATTCTATGATGTAAAAGTCGCTCAAAACCTCACATATATAAAGGGTATGGTATGTGACATGCATGATGTGCTAATTTCTTAGGCGGATTATTCTCAAATAACCACCCGCTAAATAGCCGTTATGCTATTAGTTCGATCTTGACCATGACAAAAGACCAAATGGGTTGTGCCATCCCTCGTTAACTTAGTTACTTGTGCTTTTTAGATTACTTCAAACAAAGACATTTTGAAAAATTTTTGAAAATTTTCCCCATCCCCACACTTGAGGTAAACATTGTCCTCAATGTGTAGTGTTTAAATGAACGGGTCAACATTGAAAAACTTTTACTACTCCCCCATCCTCACACTTGAGGTAAACATTGTCCTCAATGTGTAAGAACTAGAGTTTTTAAAATGCACAAGGAATGTGACACGGCTAACCTCCCCAAAATTTTGCCCCAGAAAATAAAATACAATTTACAATCCACTTATTTGCTAACTAAAAATCAAAAGTAAAAAGAAACGTATGCACCTGATTTTTGAGCTCATTCCTCGTGTGCTCTTCTTCTCTTCAAGAAAGTGGTCGTCCCACGAACATATTGTACTTACAAATCTTAACCCTTGTGTAGAAGCATGCTTATCACAACCATTAAAATTTATTAGCTACCTAGTTCTACCACTTTTATGAAAATATTACCAAGTCATACATTAATTTACTTTGATTTATGTGGAAAAATAATTCACAATAACAACAACCCTAACTCACTTTCATAGGAATCACGGTTGCATTTAGCTTATGCAACAAGCCCTTTTAAACCACCCGATAGCTCGGGAGGACGAGTAGGTCTCATGAGGGTTATATAGGGAACACACCCACAACGTTCATTTAACTAGGAAAAAAATAAAACGAAAATAATACAAACTCTACAACAATCATACCTGATTTGCCTCTCATGGTGGTCGAAGTGCGCATTTGCCTACCGAGTTTCCAACATACGCTCAGTAGTTGGCATGCCGGATCCATTCTCTTTTTATTTTACGCGGCATGCGTATTAAACTACTTTGGGGTCGTTTCTTGACGAATTGTCCAATGTCTTGCAAGGCCACCCTTCGAATCCTTATACCCGCACCCACATCCCCAACTTTGTTGGTTGGAGTGATAAGTTTGCGAGAAGGAGAGATATGACTTTGAGCTTCTTTCGGATCCGATTCGTCTTGCGGTGTCATGTCTTCCGCTCGGTTCAAACATTCATTTTCTTGCTCCGGAAGATCTATAACCTCTTCCACCACATCACCATCAACCAGGGTACCATTAGCCAAAACCTCTTGGTCTCGCCTAAGTTGGGCCATCTCCTCGGTTAGTTGACCAACCTGAATAACCAAAGCCTCAAATGATTTGTCTCTCAGCTCGTCTTTCTTTTTCATTTCTATCATCATGTCCATAATCATATTGAGCTTAAAGTTTAACGAATCTTGAGGCTCCTCATATGTCGGCTGAGGGGAGTCATGATAATAGTCATCATACTCCTCCTGGTAAGTCGGGAAATGTGGCAAGTCGGGTTCATAGTTGTTGTAACCCTGCTCTTACTCATAATGGTAATCCATCTCCGAATAGTAATATTCTTGATAATCTGGTGGTGGTGGTGGTGGTCTATCGTTTGGATAGTGTGAGGATGGACCATTGAAATCTTCATACTCCAACCTCCCATATCCGTACAATCCGCTGAGGTAGTCTTCCCGATCCTTGTATGCTTGAACCTTCTCGTAGAAAACAGAGCAATCCTCTAAATAATGCTCTCCGCTTCCGCAACACTCACAGGGATCATCATCTACCCAATTCATATTGAAAAGTAATTCCTGCAAAACATGTACCTGCACACACAAGCTCGACCACCCAAAGTAAAATCACGAATATACAAGAAAGAAAAAAACTAAACTAAAATCGAACAAGCAATGAAATACTAAGCGCACTAGCTCCCCGGCAACGGCGCCATTTTGACGTGACCGTGTCGTCCCGATCAGTCGGAAACCCAATTAAACCTAGGTAGCTAGGGTAAGTCGGGTATAGTATCCACGAAGAGCATGTGGTCAGTATCGCACGACCCGTTCGATTAGTTAGACTATTTACAAATAATGTACAAAGTGATTATGAAGATTGCTATTTTTATTTATTTGTTTGGTTTTTAAAATAAATTGAAATGAACCGACAAATTGATGTTATTGAAATCAATTGAATATTAACTAAAATTGTAAACTAAACTAAAAAGTTGAAATAAGAAATTAGAATACGGATCACACCCGGTTCGATAATTGCAAGACCTAGGGTTCCTACATGTTTTAATTCAACTCAATTGCATAACGATTAACGGATTTAGTGTACCGTGACTTAGGTGCCAATAACTATCAAAGTCCCGAAGAACGGACAAGAATGCACTTTGTAATCAACACAAGTAAATCCTAACCACGACAACGCATAATTACACATAACCATTTCGCAAAGTCATAACTTTATCATCGTTCGACAATTCACGAATACGAAACAAATGCAAACAATTGTCTATGGTTTACAAAATCAACACAAATTGTCACAAAGTCGAATCAAACTACAAATACATAAACCCTAGAAAATCTTACAACAATCTACACCGGGGTGAATCCGACGAGACTAGTCGCTCATTGTTGAATGGACGCAATCACATGCTTGAGATAGTGATGAAGACATGATCGGTACCGTGTTGTGCTTTATCGATGATGAATAATGATGATGTTCGTGTGAGATAAAAAAAAGATGTATATCCCCTGCCTATGATCAATCCCCTTTGTGAATGGTGGCTGCCAAATCGTGATAATGGGCTGCCCTTATTTGACGATTCCTCAAGCCCACTAAGTAAGGTTATTTTTTTTAAACCTTAAATCCACCGAACAAACAATCACGTGCCACTTCCTTTTCTTTTCCAGCCGTAAGTCCTATCAATCAACCGTAAACCTTAATTCCATCATTATGTTTCTCCTTTATTTTTTTTTTCAATGATAATAACAATTGGCATCAGCCAATTCATCTCTTTCTATTATAATAACCTCCACTAATTTTATAATAATCCAATATTGGCAATTCTAGAACTCGGTAACAACAGGAAACAAATGAATGCACATTTGTTTTGTCTTTTATGGTGGAGAATTAATTAGAACTTCCAGCTCATGTACACTTATCGTCCCTCATCCTTTGTGACTTATTTTTAAAGCAACTTTCCATTAATTGCCAATTCGGCCCTCCAACTCTCATAATATGCATACGTTGGCTGCATCCAATCCTTTCTCTAACCCAGTTAACTTCCCCGAATTAAGCAACTTAACCTGCACAGCCACAATTTCTCGTAGTTATTTTATTCGACGCGTATAATTACTTAGAACCGAATAAAACACACAAGTTAAACACTTTAATGCTCGGTTTTCACCCTCTACATCAAAACTTATGGTTTTAAAAATTGTGATGAACTTGGTTCCCTTTTAACAGATTTGACTTTAGATTTTAAAGCCTTTTCAACTGCTTTGACGTTTTGACGTCGTTGTTTTGTTTCTTGTTCTTTAATGGTTCTTTTATCATGTTTTGGTGAAATAGGACGACGTTGTGGGTGAACCTTTTCAGGTGGTGCTTTCTCAACAAATTTCTCTTTGGGAGTGTTAGTACAATTTTTAATGATATGTCCAAACTCCCCACACTTAAAGCACGTTCTCCTTTCAACAAACTTAGGAGAATCCGATCGACGAACAGATGTCGAACCTGTAGAACCTAAGGTACTTGCTTTTTCATCACACCCGTTTGTATGTTGAGTTTAATTGTTTTGACTGTTACGTTTTAAAATTTTGACTTGTTGCACAAAATCGGTGTTTGATTTGTTTTCAAAAGTCTCAATTTTATCAGTACCCTTCGATGCTACGAATTTGACATTACTGCTCTTCTTCTGATAACAAGCTCCTTTTGTTTCAAATTTTGATTGAGAAACGTTTGGCCTTTGAGCTCGCCTTTTTGGTTGTTTACCCTTAGAAACAATAGGTTGTTGCTTTGTCGGTTGTCTTTGATTTCCAAACTATTTTCTAATTTCAGATTTTGGAATTGGATCACATTGAGTTACAACAACTCCTGGGATCGTCTTTCCCAATAACTTGCTTGTGTTATCTTCAAAAACTTTATCAATCGAAGATGGATTGACATTTTTAATTGGAAAATCATTTTCTTAATAAATTTTTGCATCTCCGACCAAAGTATACAACACGTGATTGCTCTTAACAGTAGACACACATTCCTTTTCATCCTTGACATCCTTGACAGGATTAATCACTTGTTTTGCAACAGGTTGCACAGCAGGAGTAGGAGGATCACAAAGAATGTAATTCTCAATTGGAATTTCTACTCCTTGCTTCTTATCAAGTGATTCATCCTGATCACTCACATCTGATTCATCATCAGACGAATCATAGTCCTCAATGATTGGAGCACTTTGATTCGTCAACATTGAAGTGTCTATTCCTTCAGATAAGGTACTTGAGGAACTGTCCGATTTGAACCCTAAACTAGTAGTGACTTCCTCATAATCGAGAGGCACACTAGGTTCAAAACGTGGCATTTCTTCTTCATCGGGCATTCGAGTATAATTGTGTCTCAAAGGGGGCAGACACTTCTTATACCCAAAGCCTTTCTTGTTCCCTTTCAGCTGTTAAGTGTCGATGATGTGATCAAGCACATATCGGGAGTTAGAATAACTCTCCAATTTGAGCTTGATTGCATCATGCTCGCATTTGGCAACGGCTAGCTCTTTCTTGGTTTCCTCAATGATATTAATGTAATTGTTAATACCAATTTATTTGTTAAAAACAATTTTTGTTAATTCGGAAACAGTTTTCTTTAAAGTTTCGATTACATCTTTGAAATCCTTTTCATTTCTAGCTAAAGCCATGTTTGCCTCCTTGCACTTAGGCAGCTCAATGACCAAACTTTGATTATGACTATGAACCTTTTCGGATTCCTCTTTCAAATCTGCACACATTTTACAAACACTAGGAGTAGGAGGATCAGAATTTACCTGACTCGTCGAGGCCGAGACATTTTCCATAAAGGCAGCCTGATAAGAAAAAGATCCGTCTTCAGAAAAGAACTTCTCCATTTCCTTTGATGCTACAACAGCCTTCTTGATCAGAATAGATTTCTGACATTTCAACTCCTCAGCTTCATTCAATAAGTCTTCAACATCAGAATTCACTTCTTCCTTCACGTCAGATTCATAATTATAACCAACCGAATTTGAGCTTTCTTCATCAGAACTCCCTCTATAACTAGAACTATCATCACTTTCAGCAAATTCTTCCCTGTGAACGTGCTTGATGTGATTGATGATCTTTGCATAACAAGCGGTTCCTCCTCCTTCTTGATCACCATCTCCAAATTGTACAGACCAATTACACCCTTCATCATCTTGAACGACTAATGCTCTAGTGGTGTTTGAAGGTCCAGCCTGGTTTTGATTGGTGGTGTTGTTCACAGCTACTATCCTTCTTTCACGGTTCTCTTGATTTGTTTTGGAAGTACTTGTCTGATTACGAAAGGGATTTTGATTTCCTCATCTGCTCGGTCGGGTGCACTCACGTTTGAAGTGACCCTTTTCGCCACAATTGAAACATGTAACCGCATCCTTATCAAAATCGTACTTCGTATCCTTCTTGCTTTCCAAAGAAGTTCTTCCTGTTCGAGTCATATAATCTTTCGCCCTTCTAACAGCACTCGCAAATGCCCACTTGATATCCATCATCACGGTCTATCTGTTGATAATCTTCATTGGTCAAATTAATGTTTCCAATTTGACCTGCGACCAATCCGTAGTAGGCACTGACCATTGTATTAATAGGTTCCATATGTTCCTTTGCCACTTCGATGCTTACTTTTGATAGGTTTGAAGTATCAACTCTAACTGTGTTGGGGTGGAGGGTTGTTACTGTAACATGCTTGCTGTTGCTGTTGTTGTGGTTGGGCTTGAGGTGGGGGTGGAATATAAGAACTTGGATCAAATTGAGGTTGAGTAGTGGAAACTTGAGGTGGAGGTAGGGGTTTAGGTAGCCACGCACTTGCATCGAATTGAGGTTTTGAGAAAGCATGAGCTTGAGCAATCATATGCGTTGGCGGATGATAAGCACTCGGATCGAAAACCGGTGGAGGAGCTGACTTTGGAAAGGGAAACGAGCTTGTGTTGGACACAGACGCCATTTGTAGCTTAGGTTGCTGAACGAAACTGGAACTAGCTGCAGGATTAAAACCACTAAGGTACATGCCAGTATTTTGAGGAACTGGAATCCGCTTCGCTTTCCGGATTTCTTCATCATTCTTGTGTTCCAACTTCTGAATGAACTCATAGATACTGACAATATCTAAAGTACCCGTATGCTTTAATAATTCAATGAAAGAACTCCACTTTGGAGGTAGAGCATCAGCAAACCTTGCAACCATTTCCTGTTGAGTTGCAGTAACACCATAAGAATACATTTCACTAATTAAATGATAAAAACGAGTTGTCATATCATTTAGTGTTTCATTATCCATGAATGAAATGATTCAAATTCCTTCTTCAGCAGATCATGCCGCGTCTTTCTTGTAGCCGCATTCCCTTCTCCTCTTGCTACCAAGGCATCCCATAAAGCTTTCGTACTACTACAATAACCAAATTGATGATAGATATCTTTGTGGAGTGCTTGTGTGAGAATAGAAAACGCCTTCTTCTCAAGATCATATGCCTTCTTGTCGGCTTCTTACATATTCGCAAAGGTTGTGGCATTTGATCCTGCTTCTTCAAGAGCTGTGTTATATGGCGAAATAAAGCACGTCCATAACTCGGTGTTTTGCCCTAGAACATACGTGTGGAAACGACCTTTCCATGTTGGATATTCGTTCATGTGATTCAACTTTGGCGGGCGGCTGTTGCTACCCGTTTCACTTTCACTCATCAATAAATTTTGAATGCTTTGATTCTGGTTCGTCACGAATGCCCAATGGCTTGCACTAATGGATTGTTGAGGCATGACATTCCTTAACCAAACGATCGCAGAGGTCTGATCTTCACCTGGTCTTGGTTCCGTACTCCAATCCCATGGACTAGTACAACTCATATTTGATATATGAATGATAATACTTGATCAAACACTTAAAAACACGCAGGTAAACCACTTTTACAAGTCTTCTGTTGAAAATTGACAAGTTTCTCGACGAAACTTGTCACACCCCGACCACGTAAAACAACAAAACGTGGCGGAATCGTCAGGGAGTGTTGTAACAGAATCATTGTTTCATAACACATGGAAAATTTGTTGCTGCATGCGTCTGTCGACTTCGTCTTGTATCGAGTCTTGTACTAAGAATGTTAGATCAGGGCGCGTAGTTCTAGATAATGTGTAATTCCGCTTGAATAGGGTAATTCCGCTTGAAAGTGTATGCTTGTAATTCCGCGCGGAATTAGATTCCGCTTGGAATCTAATTTCGTTTGGAACACTTTCAAACGGAATTAAACGCCTATATATACCTGTTCAAGCGAAATCAGTTGTAACAATTCCGGTTTGAGCCGCGAAGTGCTGCCGAAGTGTCGTCTCGCTGTAAATCATTGTTAAATTAATCAAATAGACAGTTTATAGTGTATATCTAGCTGAATTAAACTTGATACGTCTGTTTCCGCTTTTCGTATCGAGCAAAAACTCTTCTGATCAACTCGTTCGGGTCTGAAAACGATCCTACAAGTGGTATCAGAGCTCAGGAGGAAGAGTTCATACCAATTCAGCTGCAATTTCTGATTTCTACACCTTCTTTTTCAAAATTTAAAACTTTTCACGGTTAAAATCGGCTAATTTTCATACATTGTGCTCACAATTGTGGTTTAACAAATCCTTGAGATAATTGGACCTTAATTCGATCTAAAACTGATAAAATCAGTAATTCCGTTTGAAAATTAGCTTGAGATGATGATGTCAGCAGCATTTCATACGGAATTAGTTCTTAATTCCGTTTGAAACTGGTATTCCATTTGAGTAATCTCGTTTGAAAACAACATTTCCGCTTCAAGTCGTAATTCCGTTTGAATGATTCAAACGAAATTAGGTATTCCGTTTCAAGTTGTAATTCCGTTTGAGTGATTTCGTTTCAGAGGGTAATTCCGTTTGAAAGGGGTGTTAGTTCAAACGAAATCAGGTAATTTCGTTTGAAAGAGGTATTCCGTTTGAACAAGTAATTTCGTTTGAAACTGACTGTTTGAGAATTTTTGGAAACCGAGTCATGGAAGAGGAATTTTACAACGCATTTGCTACTCCGGTTACCCCAATTACTCTTGCACAGAATACAATGTTAGAAAATGAAACAGTCACTATGCAAAAACCACCAAAACTTATGAACATTGAGGAGTATAAGGGTTGGGAGGAATGATTTGAGAATTGGGTACAAGCAAACTACTTAGATGTTTGGGAATGTGTTGAGATGAAATATGTTAGACCGATGACTGATGATGAGAAGATTATTGCAATTAAAGATCTAAGTGCCGAAGAGAAAAAGAAATACAAAGATGAGAAAATGATGACGAGTTTATTGCATCAAGCTGTTAAGGAAGATATCTTAGTTTTATTGCAACATAATGGAACTTCATATTCAATATGGAAAGCATTAAGATCGAAGTTTGTTGGAAGCCAAGAGATGGTCAAGAACAAAAAATCACTTTTGAAGAAAGAGCTTGATCTATTTCGAGGTTTAAAAAATGAAAACACAAAACAGATAATAGAAAGATATTGCAATCTGTTAGCAAACATGAAGAGATTGAGCATCACTAAAGAAAATGAAGAGTTGATCGAAAAGTTGGCTGATGCGTTGCCACATGAAACTTGGGGCACATATCTCATGATGTTAAGGAACAAGAAAGGGTTTAGCAGTCTGACATTGAGCAAGTTCATTGAAAAAATTGAAGCTCAAGAGATGGAACAAAGGAAGATCATGAGAATGAAAGATTTTGATGGTGAACAAGACATTGGTCTTTATTACAAAGGTGGTGTCAGTGATAAAACCATCAACATGTCACCGAAGGTTGAAACGACTTTCAATGCAAAGAGTTCATCGGGAGGTTCTTCTAAAGGGTCAAATAGTAAAACAAGTTTTTCATCATATTCGTCATTTGATCCAAACTTTTCAACAACCAAGAATGGCAAGAAGCTACAATGAAATATTGTATTGAATCTTGAAAATGATCAGGATTATTCTGAAGAAGTTGCGAAAAGTCACATGTCTTTGTTAGGGACTGTGTTAGAGTCCTATGGAAGTTTAGTAGCAGGAAGGATCGGGAATCCAATGTTGACCAAAGAGGATTACGATCAAATAGATGCTGAAGAGATGGAATTAATGGATATAAAATGGTGTTTGGCTAGTGTGTTGAGACGAGCTGAGAAATTCAAACAGATCACAGGAAGAGATGATTTCTGTGATGCATGTGTTTCTAATTTGGATTTTGATAAATCTAAAGTAACTTGTTTTCGTTGCAGGGAAAAATGACACTTCAAGAGGGAGTGCACTAATCGCGAAGCAAGTGGAGCTCAAAATCCGTTCAACAACAATGATTACTACCGGAAAGTTATCTATCATCAAGTTGCTTAACAACAACAAGAACTACAAGTTGCACACGGTAGAAAACCAATAGAAGAGTCTTCAAAGAGAGCATGTTTGGTGAACCAAGAAGATAAAATATCATCAAAAGATTTCAATTGGAACAAATATGTTTCAGCTGATAGCAAAGCATGTTTGATTAATCAAGATGATGAAAAATTACCAGAAGGCTTTAGTTGGGAAAATTTCAATTGGGATAATTACTGTTCGGATAAAGAAATGCTAAATGCCAAAGCTTTTGTTGCTCGAGTTGTTGAAGATAGTGATAATGATGATGATTATTATGCAAAAAGAATGGCAGCTCATTTGAAAATGATGGCAGAAAGTGATAGTGAAGATGAAAAAGCTAAAAAGAAAAAGAAAAAGGTCAAAACACCAGTCAGCAGTGATGATGAGGAAGTTCCAGTGGTCAATAGAAAGGTAAAGGAAGTTCCAAAGTTCAAAGTTGATGAAGAAGCTGATGCAAGAAAGATTCTTGTAAATTTTGAAAATTGTGAGATTATAAAGAAGAAAAACAGTGAATTGATTAACAACATGAACATGCTGAAAGAATCGTATGATGTTCTGAATAAAGCCATGAATCAGTACAATCAATCCAGTGATGAACAAGCAACAACAATGAAGACACTTCAAGGAGCTTTCATGACGAAGCAGAAAGTTGTTAACAATTACATCGAGAAATGGTTGTTCTGGAACAAAAATTGGAAACTCAAAGAATTGAAACTGAGAGAGTTAATCGTTTGTTAAAAAGTTACTCATGTACTTCTTATGTCATTGACAGGATTTATCCAACTGTTGAAGGCATGAAGGCATTTGAAGAGGATGAAGTAACTGAAGAAAAGAATTTTGAAAAGGTTTCTGAAAAGAAGACGAAAAAGAAGAAGGATACTGAAGTGAAGACATCTGGTAAGAAACAAGGTGTCAGTTACAACAAGTGTCCACCCCCGCTTGAAAATGGATATTGTCCAAGAAATCCAAATTCTGAAAGAGTTGTAAAAGCAACAAATTTACAGTGGGAGTCGGAGTCTTCAGTTAACCTGCCAGAAAATATTGATGTCACTTTTACATCGTCTGACACTGATCAACAATCTCAATTGATGAAGAAAGTGGTGGATCATGTGTTAGATAACGATGAAACTGAGGAGTCAAAGTCGGAGTCTATGTCAGAGTCAAAGTCTGAGTCCAGAATTCCGAGGCAAACCGTCAAACAGGGCAAAAGAGTTTACAATAAAGAATTTCTTCTATCAAAATCTAATTTAAATGACGAAACATTCAAAGTTGCATATACATTGAATGATTCCGACAAATTATATTATGATGAGGAATTTCCAATAAGAGGTGTTAAACCTGACATGATCAAAAAGGTTTTCAAACTAACAGAAATTAATATTTCTGAAATAAAAGATGTAAATCTTTCTGAAAAACCTAAAAAGTACACCTCAAGAGTTCAACAAAGAGAAAACAAGAAAAAGGGTTACAGTTCTGGTTCTGGTTTTCAAAAGAAACCAAACCATAACGGTAATTTCAAAAGAAAAGGAATTTGGATTTATTCCACCGAAAAATTATAAAAATGAGAAAACTTATAAACCAAAAACTGTGTTTGTTTCAGGAACAAGTGCAGAGGAAGAACAAAAGAGTCCATTCTGGAAACAATCAAACAAAGAGTTTCTTGCTAATAAGCAAGAAGAAATGAAGAAGGAAGTTGCTCAGAGGAAGGAAACAAGAACCTGTTTTCAATGCAAAGTTGTTGGTCATATTGCCAGAAATTGTCCAAAGGCAATCCAAACAAAACAGGGAGTTTCTCTTAAACTGAAAGAAAAGATGGTTGAAATTGAACCACCAACTGAACAATTCAAAGTTTTCAAAAATTAAAAATTTGAAGTTGGTGAATGTTCAAAGAGGTTTTACAAGAGAAAAGAAAATCTTGACAATCACAAGTGGGTTGTTAAGAAATCTGATGATAGTTCTAGCAAAGATTCTGATTCGTCAAAATCAGAGGAGCTGTTTTCAGGCGATGAATCTGACTCCACAAAGTCAGAGGAGCCACATGTTGAGTTAAAATTGGAAACATCAGTACCTTCAATGGATGATGTCAATTTTCCACCATTGAGGGCTGAAAATTTTAAACAAAGAGTTGGTAAAATTGAGATTTCAAATCAATTTTTCTCAGAAAAGAAAGAATTTGATGTTGAAAAGGCCTTTAACTCCAAAGTGAAACACATTTTTGGTAAAATGGTTGATGGTAAGGTCAAAGGGGTGAAGGAGTTTTATGAGAAAAAATTGAAGAAACCAGGTAAGAGTGTTTCGTCTCAGGTTTGTGACTGGGATGGAACCTATCATGATGAATGAAAAGTATGACTTGCCGGAGCTCCCAGGTTGGTAAGCGAGGAGCAGGTATCGGAATCTTTCTTGAGAAATTCACGAAAGTGATTTCGACTTACAAGTGGTTATTGGTTGGCTACTTTCAAGTGGTAAATCAGGGACATTAAGTTTTACTTGATTTTCTACAAGTGATATGTGGTGTTTGAACTTAAAATTGTTAAATATTTCAAGTGGTTGAGTAAACAAGGTGATGAAGTGAACCCCTAATCTACAAGTGGTTGAGTAAACAAGGTGATGAAGTGAACCCCTAATCTACAAGTGGTTTTATTAATCAATAAAACTTATTTTCCGGAAAAACCATTTGATTAAAACAAACTTAAGTGTTTTGAAATCAATGGGAAAATGTTTTGTTGTGAGGGGGAGTTTTGATTGTTTATGCCAAATGGATGGAGAATTGAAGTGATTTGATATCAGTTGTCACTTTGTTTGTATAGTTTGTTTTCAAATTTTCTTTAAATGATTTTGCATTTTAGGGGGAGTAAGAATTTCTGAAAATCCAAAAACATTAGAAAATTTGAAAAAGTCAAAAACATGATAAAATAAAAAATGAGTTTTGTTGAAAAAAGAGGAAATGATAGTACATCAGTGGACAATCATAGCATGCTAAAGAATTGGAAAGTTAAAAATGTGATAAACGGTCTCACTGGTGATGTGACAGTAGGTTTTTGCACATTTAGTAGATTGTGACGAGATATAAACCTAAATTTCAAACTTACTTATATCGTGGGGAACATCTCTCGGATATATGGGTAACCCCCGAAATCTTGTTTGAAAGGTCCCTCTTTCTGAGATACTAGGTCTTTATGCTCAGTGATATCTGGGGTATTGTCTCGGGACTTCTGATTTTGCAGAAGCAATAGCCTAGTCCCCGTATAATACTTTCTGCTTTTGCTTGAAATATAGCGCCGCCCTCAGCATAAAAATGATGAAACGTTGCAAAATGCTAATCATGTGCTGTTGAAACAAAAGATCCTCTAAAGGGGACACACCAAAAGTCAAAGTCGTCATCTCTCTGCTGAACAGAAGTTCTGACCTGAGCTCTTACGGTCTTTGCAATTAACCTTTTACAGATATCATCTGTGGTATACTCACCTGTAAGACTGAATATTGGGATCTGGATACGGGAGTATATTCTGAGGTGGTACACGCGAATAAGTTTAAGTGCTTAAAACATTAATTTCGTATCTCAAAATAGTTGAACTTTGTGTGAAAATTTAAGTGGATCAGTATACTGACAACCTAAGTGAATCATTTAGAACTTAAAATGTTTAAAGTTTAACGGTGTTGGTGATTTGTCTCATAAACTGATATGATCCTTTTACACAAACTCACAAAAAAATATTGTCTGTAAATATTTCTTTACTGCATTCCTTTTATGTCAAAAATTCCAAAAAGATTTTCGGTGTGTTTTAGCATAAATGTTTTTTTTGATATTTTCAAAATGATTTTCGACAACTGATGTTGGATAGCTGATTTTCAAAATTTCAAGTGCTAAACATGATGAACAGGTTTGGGAGTGTGTGTTTAAAGAAACTTCTTCAAGTGATTCATCAAAGATTAACATTGTAAAATCATTTTTATTTGACTGAGTTCATACAAATGGTCATCAAAAACGTTTTAAATGTTAAATCATTCTATTTCTGCAAGTGGTTTATCAAATTTTAAATTTGTGAAATTTATTGTGAGGTAGAGTTTGTGCAGGTAAGCCAGATTTCGATCCTGAGCAAGAAGTGAGCCAGGTTTCGATTCTGGAACTACTGATACTGATGAACTTAAGGAATCAAAAGATCTGATCAAGAGAATTAGAAGATTCAAGAGCGAGATTGTGTTTCTGAAATTGAAGATTAGATCAACATCCGAGGGGGAGATAAGTTGATAAAGAGAAGAGAGAGATTTGAGAATGTTTTACATTGTAAGATACTTTGAAGAGAAGCCCGAAGACTGATAAAGACTGAAGATGTTGAAGACTCGACACTTAAGACTCGTCAACATTCGAGGGGGAGTCTGTTGGTGCATGCATCTGTCGACTTCGTCTTGTATCAAGTCTTGTACTAAGAATGTTAGATCAGGGCACGTAGTTCGAGATAATGTGTAATTCCGCTTGAACAGGGTACTTCCGCTTGATAGTGTATGCTTGTAATTCCGCGCGGAATTAGGTTCCGCTTGGAATCTAATTTCGTTTGGAACACTTTCAAACGGAATTAAACGCCTATATATACCTGTTCAAGCAAAATCAGTTGTAACAATTCCGGTTTGAGCCACGAAGTGCTGCCGAAGTGTCGTCTCGCTGTAAATCGTTGTCAAATTAATCAAATAGACAGTTTATAGTGTATATCTAGCTGAATTGAACTTGATACGTCTGTTTCCGCCTTTCGTATAGAGCAAAAACTCTTCTGATCGACTCGTTCGGGTCTGAAAACGATCCTACAAAATGGAAATTTTGTTTTATTGATTAAATGAGTTACAATGTCTTAACAAACAAAGAAGTATAACATAATTAACTAGTCTTACATCTTTTATTGTCACTAAGGCCCAAGTCCGCCTATGTGTATCTTGATCAATCCTATGCATCATTTCCTGAAACACATGTGAAAATAGGTACGTCAGCATTAAAATGCTTGTGAGATACATAGGTTTTATGAAAATAGGATTCATGACTTATAAGTTTAGAAAAGTTGTTTAACAAAAGTCAGTCATGATCCTTGTAAAATGTTTTGTTTTATAAATCATTTGAAAAACGATGATAAAGTAGATGATATGTAAAAGAGTAATGTAAGGTTAAATGAATAACCATGTAAAATGAGTTTGTATAAAATGAGTTGTTTTGTAAAACAATTGTTTAGTGAAAATATGTCATTTGTGTAAAATGTAATATGTCAAATATTGAATTGGTTTAAATAACGCTACGATATGTAATACTATAAAAGCACTTATATAGGAAGTACCAGCGGCATATCCACCATGCTTTTATCTTATTACACACGCCTCGTTATTTAAATCACTTAAACAAAACCAACCACCAATGTAAAAATGTTTATGTATAGTCAAATGTCAAATGTTTGTGTGAAAACCATCAAATGTAAATCATGTAATGTGTAATCAAAAGTTATGTATGGAAAGTAAAATGAGACTACTTAAACCACAAGCAAAAATGTACAAAACAAAGTATTTGAATAATTAAAAGTTATGCTTTGTAGAATAATGCATGCTTTACTGATACAACATTTATGCGGTAATGTTAAATGCCTACATTCAAGCCTTGAGACAGACGGATAACCCTAAGTAAAGGTTATCAAAAGAAATGTTTTCGGATTCGGTCATTCCATCCATCCAAACAAACATAGGATTTTAGGAACGGGATTTGTCAGGTCCTATGGTACCACTACCTACTACCGAGCGGCATGATCGGTGTTAATGAATGTAATAAAGTCCCGTTAAACAAACCAAATGATATACCAAATGTAAGCATGTTTTTGAAAATAATGTACCTAGTATGCTAAGTGAACATACAAGGTAGAAATGTAAAACAATGTGTCCATATGTTACGAGAACATATGCAACAGAGATGCAATGTAAAACAATGTGCTAAGTATGCTAAGTAAACATACATAGCCGAAATGTAAAGTAAAACAATGAACTAAGTATGCTAACTAAACATACATAGCAAAACATATGAAATAATGTACTAATAGTGTACTAATGAACATAGCAAGTATATGATATGAAAACATGGAAAACATGAAAATAACAAGTAGGCACATGTGTTTCACCCTAAAACGTTTGAAAAATAGTAAAAGAGGGGACTATGTACTCACTTGAGATTGCTCAGAAGTCCTAAGATAACCACCAAGCAAAGCTAGAAGATCACGGAATCAAACGACACCCTATATAGATAACTACATAAATAACCGGACCTAGATCGGGAGATTGGATAGTATGAGGTTTCGTAAACCAAATGAGTATTGGAACTTATATGATATGGTTAAACAAAGCCCACATACTAAAATGAAACCTAACCTAAGTGCTTACGACCCATTACGACCCGTTTAGGTAGCTTATGCTACTTTAACGCGTCGTTCGCGTAAAACGCGTTTGGACTGCTTAACTAGTCCTATGACAAGTAAAATATGCCTTAACATGTCTAATATAGTTACCTAATCAGTTTAGATGTCAAAATTTAGGTTACATATGCTTAAAATGAATTTATGCGTAAAAAGGGTATTTTGGTAATTTTCCTAAGGCATATAAACTACCTATCATACAACTACTTAAACGACGTGACCATAAGGTATAACCTCGGAAGGTTACTCCCTATACAACTATGGTCACCTAGAGTGTTTGGTCAGATCCTAATGATCGACCAAATGGGTCAGGTTCGAAAGTATAAGCGGTTGATTAGATCGCTTACCTTTACGACCCTAGACAAGCACAAATCTAAAAGTGACGAGTTAAACATGTAAAAACATGTTTAACGAGGTTAGAAAACAGGTTTGGTATCAAAACAAACGGTTTTGATACCTAAAATTAGTTTGGTTACAAAATACGCAAGAATACGCATTTTGGCTGAAACTACGACTCGTCACTATGCCTAGATAACGTGGTAATCAGTAGGTATAGTCACTAGGGACTATAACCATCGTGATTACACTCACGTTGTGAAGTTCAAATGAACTTCGTATTGACCATAAACTGGTCAATGCAGAAAGTCAAACGCATTTCGACTTTAACGCTAAAAACGAATGAAAAGAACAAAAGAATACTTACAAAGGGTCCCCGCAAGATTGATTTTCCAAGTATTCTCAGGTATGAAGTGATAAAACACCTCAACTTAGAGAAATCTCAGAAATCAAGTGGGTTGAGAATGAAAGGGGGTAGGGTATTTATAGATATGGCACAACTGTTAAGATCGTTCGTTGAATAACGTGCTTCGATCTAGGCCATACACATGGGCCCCTTGTTTTGCAAAACCATGGGCACCCCTAGTTTAAGCCCATGGTATGAGAAATACCATTTGCGAGTGGGAAATTCAGGTATAACAACTGCAAACAGCTGTTAAAACTGATTCTGCACATCTAGCAAATCCTCACGGCCCGCGTAAGGGACCTGAGGATGTTTACGCGGCCCGCCTGGGTGTCTTAGACCAGAAACAAGTTTCCAAAATGACAGTTTCAGTCCCTGTTGTGTTTTAAGCTCCATTCCGACATGTTTAAGGCCCGTTAAGCCAACTTTAAGGCCCTAAAATGATGCCTAAACATTGTGGACATGAAACATGCTAAAAAATATGCCGGATGTCGGTTCGTTTCGTCGTACGATCGCGATATTCGCTTAATTACGACGAAATGCGCACAAGCGCGAAAAACGATCCAAATTGCGCGAAGAATGGATTTTTCTTATGCCAAACACTAAAATAAATTATTTTAAAACAAATT
Organism: Helianthus tuberosus; assembly: GCA_030545235.1. Classification (NCBI taxonomy): domain Eukaryota; kingdom Viridiplantae; phylum Streptophyta; class Magnoliopsida; order Asterales; family Asteraceae; genus Helianthus; species Helianthus tuberosus. Next base: position 93,714,106 of record CM060380.1, on the reverse strand, counting down.
GCGCGACGAATGGATTTTTCTTATGCCAAACTTATGCACTTTTTGACGCTTTTAGTCCCTGAATGAGCATAAAGTTTATTTTAGCACACTGAACCCCTCAAAGCCTATTTCTAAGCTATGTAAAGGATATTTAGGGTGTGTTTAAATTATGATCATGTTCCGGAATGTCCGTTACAGTACAAATCGACATACTTTCGCAGTTTGTCGAATTTAGTCCCTGTAAGCGAATAAACTTGATTTCGGCATACCAAACCTTCCAAAACTTATTTCTAAGTTATGTATAGGTTATTTAAGGTATGTTAAGCCTATTTCACTGTTCTGGAGTGTTTGTTGCATTAAACTGGTTATATTTACGCATCAGTGCGCGTATAACCTTCCAGGAAGCGATTTAATGCACGAAATTGAACAAGAATTGATATGTGCAAATGATACACATATTTATACATATACCAAGTATGAAATACAATATTTCATTGGTTTGGTATTTGTTTGATGGTTGAAGTGACACAGGTGTCACAGTCTCCCCTACTTCAGGAAATTTCGTCCCGAAATTTATTTTAGAGGAAACTTGTGAGAGTTTGAAACATGAAGTTGAAAAGATTCAACAATACTGGTTAGAGTCTTGAACTTCTAGTAACTTTAAATAACATCATGCTTGCAATGTGAGAGGGACACTTATATACAAATATATAAAGCGTTATTGGTGCGTCCACCGTACCTCCATTACATTGTTTACATTTCGTTATTTTTGCCACTATGGGTTCTTACTGTGGTTTCCGTGCACTGAATTTTATAATTATGTATGCATCCATAATTACGTAATTCCTTGCATAGTCCACACAGTGTATTTTATAATGTGTAGGGGAAGAAAATAATGAACGAATTGGTGATGATTGTGACTAGACCACCATAGGGTCCTTTTTAATTAAATCAATAAATGATTCAAATAGACTACCAAGGAGTCTGTTCAGCTACATCACCACATGTCATTTTTAACTAGATTCTGAATCAATCTTTTGACTAGACCACTAAAAGGGTCTTTTATGAATCATGGAGTGGCACTATATAATCCTAGGGTCTTAACTATCATGTAGAAGCCCAATATGGATTTAAGGTAGTACCTTTTTTAATATCCTTCTACGAATCCCTCATATGAAGATATGAAAGATTCTACGAGGATTTGGATAACGAATATCCAGAGTATACAAAAACACAAAAATGCATAAAAGAAAACACAAAATGCATAAACACATAATCACATAATTGTTTAACTTGATTTTTGATTTGTTATCATTTTGTTAATTTGTTCTGCTAACTGTGCACATGTTTTCAAAGCACACCAGGTATCCAATCAGTGGATTTTGATTGGTGCTTTAAGAATCTAAATATAAAGATAGAAAGATTTTTAAAAAGAAAATTTGATTTCGATTAAAAGGAACCGAAATGTTCAAATTAAGGTACACAAGGAATCCAATTAAGGACTCTGATTTGAATGATAATCATCCATAAGGGTCTAATGTGAAGATAAAAAGATCCCATATGAATTTTAGAAGTTGAAAATGTTTTGAAACCTTGCACTGGATGTGCTTAAGTCAAAACATGAAGTAAAAAAAAATTGCTTATGAAGTTGAGATGCTGGATATGTCAAGGCGACATATGATGCGGAATTTGAAGGTTAAGTCAATGTATGAGAAAAATGCTTTTGAAAACTATGCACGGGGTTTCTTTTAGAAATGTGTTTAATGTTTTTTTTTTGAAACCTTATATATAATACTTTTGAAATCATAAAGTTGGTGTATTAGGTAAGTATATTTAAAAAAAATGTTTTAAAATCATGCGACATGAATTTTGAAATTATGTATAAGGTTTTTGAAAACATGAATGATGCTTTTGAAATCATGCACTCGATATAAGTAATTATACTGTATTAATAACATTTTGAAATCATGAAGGTTGTTTTTGAAAACATAGACAATGTTTTTGAAATCATGGAGGTTGTTTTTGAATACATATACAATGTTTTTGAAATCATGGAGGTTGTTTTTGAAAACATAGACAATGCTTTTGAAATCATGCATTTGATATGTTAAGTAAATACACTATATTAAAATTGTTTTCGAACTATATATAAAATGTTTTTTTTTTAAATCATGAAGGTTGTTTTGAAAACTTATGTTATGCATGTTGAAAAATCAGAACGTAATGGGTATGAGTTTGAAAATATCCTCAGTTATTTAACCAGGGATTCAAAGGCACAGATGTGCAAAAAGCACGATTACTCATAATTTCGCTTTATTTCTTGTACTTCATCTCCTAAAATGAAACGGGTACTTAAAATTTTTCGAGGAAATCAGGAGCGATCATTTGAAAGGGAGAATCACAAGAGTAGTTTGTAAGGGACATAGTTCCTTAATGTAGGTATTATAGGGAAATGCCATACACATATGTAGCTACACTTGTACATCAGAATTTGCGAATAACAATTTATTCATAAACTGAACACATTGTTTTCGAGTTCAACAAAAGAAACAAAAGCAACAGATACAAATTATTTAAAGCAGCAGCTTCTTCTAATCAGCCAAATGCCCATCCAAGAGTTGGATTTGCATTGACAATCTTTGATTACTTGTTCCTGAAATAGCTCGTCTCACCGTAGTTGTACCAAGTACCAGACAGTAAACGAGCTTGAGCAAGGTTGACTTGGGGTTGGTTTGGACCACCTTGGATTGGGTTGAAAAGACAAGCATTTGCCAGGTGAGCGAGTCATCCACATGAAGCACACAGACGACACTGCAGGTAAGCTTGGTGAGGACATTACACTTGTTGCACATCAGTGCAGTACCGGCATAAGGTTTCCTGGCAGGAGATTGAGCAGCAGCAAGGCTTATAGCAGCTTTGTTTTGGATAGCAAAGCGGCATATGTTAACCAAATGTCCCCACCGTCCACAGTAGGTACATTTGAAGTAGGGTATGAGGTTTGAATGATGACGGTTGCATCGTTTGCACCATGGGGCAGTTCCAAAGTACGGCTTCCTAGCTGGTAGCCTTGCCACTTGGCTAGGTCCCGCTTGATTAGGTGTAACTGCTGTGGGTCTCCTTGAAGCCTTGCGCTTCCTTGATTTTGGTGCAGGCTTGACTTCTGTTTCCTTTGGTGACTCTTGAGTGGCTCCATTGTTGAGACGAGACATGGCAATGCCTAAATCCACAGTCTTTAGAATCACTTCGTCTATTTGCTGGGCAAATTTGGCTGTTTGGTCGGACATTTGACCGTTGCTGAGAGGAAGAGACATTCTAGAAGAAAATGAAAGACACAGGAAGAAACAAGTGAAATGTTATCGGAAAATCAAAACAAAATGACAACGCATAGAAATTACGATCATTTGTTTGTTACCTAAGGCAAACAAATGAGACGGTGACTAATCAAAGCAAGCGGGTCATAATAATGTATTGCTGAAGACATGCTTGCCTATAAGTGAACACTCACCCCAAGAGTTCCCAGGTAAGAGTGACTGGTCCGATACTGCGGATTTGTTCGAACACTCTAGCCTTAGACAGAAAACTCAGAGTATAGGCATTCACCCTTCCAGTTTGCACGTGTTCACATCAAAAGACCCGAACTTTGACGAGATTTGAAAACTTAGAGGGTTTAAAACCTAGTAATTAATCATCCTAGAACAAATGATTGGTTTTCAAGTCGGTTTTGAAATTTATGTTCTTGTTGTGGTTGTCGCCTAAGGATAGGTGACGGTATTGTTTTATGACTAAACGCAAGTAAACTCGCGTTAGGGTCCTAGGAAGGTTATAGACTAGGTCAAAGCATTACTAATAACCTAATTCCCTATAACCATGAGCTCTGATACCAACTTTTCTGTCACACCCCGACCACGTAAAACAACAAAACGTGGCGGAATCGTCGGGGAGTGTTGTAACAGAATCATTGTTTCATAACACATGGAAATTTGAAATTTTGTTTTATTGATTAAATGAGTTACAATGTCTTAACAAACAAAGAAGTATAACATAATTAACTAGTCTTGCATCTTTTATTGTCACTAAGGCCCAAGTCCGCCTATGTGTATCTTGATCAATCCTATGCATCATTTCCTGAAACACATGTGAAAATAGGTACGTCAGCATAAAAATGCCTGTGAGATACATAGGTTTTATGAAAATAGGATTCATGACTTATAAGTTTAGAAAAGTTGTTTAACAAAAGTCAGTCATGATCCTTGTAAAATGTTTTGTTTTATAAATCATTTGAAAAGCGATGATAAAGTAGATGATATGTAAAAGAGTAATGTAAGGTTAAATGAATAACCAAGTAAAATGAGTTTGTATAAAATGAGCTGTTTTGTAAAACAATTGTTTAGTGAAAATATGTCATTTGTGTAAAATGTAATATGTCAAATATTGAATTAGTTTAAATAACACTACGATATGTAATACTATAAAAGCACTTATATATAGGAAGTACCAGCGGCGTATCCACCATGCTTTTATCTTATTACACACGCCTCGTTATTTAAATCACTTAAACAAAACCAACCACCAATGTAAAAATGTTTATGTATAGTCAAATGTCAAATGTTTGTGTGAAAACCATCAAATGTAAATCATGTAATGTGTAATCAAAAATTATTTATGGTAAGTAAAATGAGACTACTTAAACCACAAGTAAAAATGTACAAAACAAAGTATTTGAATAATCAAAAGTTATGCTTTGTAGAATAATGCATGCTATTATATACAACATTTATGCGGTAATGTTAAACGCCTACATTCAAGCCTTGAGACAGACGGATAACCCTAAGTAAAGGTTATCAAAAGAAGTGTTTTCGGATTCGGTCATTCCATCCATCCAAACAAACCTAGGATTTTAGGAACGGGATTTGTCAGGTCCTATGGTACCACTACCTACTACCGAGCGGCATGATCGGTGTTAATGAATGTAATAAAGTCCCGTTAAACAAACCAAATGATATACCAAATGTAAGCATGTTTTTGAAAATAATGTACCTAGTATGCTAAGTGAACATACAAGGTAGAAATGTAAAACAATGTGTCCATATGTTACGAGAACATATGCAACAGAGATGCAATGTAAAACAATGTGCTAAGTATGCTAAGTAAACATACATAGTAGAAATGTAAAGTAAAACAATGAACTAAGTATGATAAGTAAACATACATAGCAAAACATAATGAAATCTTGTACTAATAGTGTACTAATGAACATAGCAAGTATATGATATGAAAACATGGAAAACATTAAAATAACAATTAGGCACATGTGTTTCACCCCAAAACGTTTGAAAAAAAGTAAAAGAGGGGACTATGTACTCACTTGAGATTGCTCAGAAGTCCTAAGATAACCACCAAGCAAAGCTAGAAGATCACGGAATCAAACGACACCCTATATAGATAACTACATAAATAACCGGACCTAGATCGGGAGATTGGATAGTATGAGGTTTCGTAAACCAAATGAATAATGGAACTCATATGATATGGTTAAACAAAGCCCACATACTAAAATGAAACCTAACCTAAGTGCTTACGACCCGTTTAGGTAGCTTATGCTACTTTAACGCGTCGTTCGCGTAAAACGCTTTCGGACAGCTTAACTAGTCCTATGATAAGTAAAATATGCCTTAACATTTCTAATATAGTTACCTAATCAGCTTAGATGTCAAAATTTAGGTTACATATGCTTAAAATGAATTTATGCGTAAAAAGGGTATTTTGGTAAATTTCCTAAGGCATATAAACTACCTATCATACAACTACTTAAACGACGTGACCATAAGGTATAACCTCGGAAGGTTATTCCCTATACAACTATGGTCACCTAGAGTGTTTGGTTGGATCCTAATGATCGACCAAATGGGTCGGGTTCGAAAGTATAAGCGATTGATTAGATCGCTTACCTTTATGACCCTAGACAAGCACAAATCTAAAAGTGATGAGTTAAACATGTAAAAACATGTTTAACGAGGTTAGAAAACAGGTTTGGTATCAAAACAAACGGTTTTGATACTTAAAAGTAGTTTGGTTACAAAATACGCAAGAATACGCATTTTGGCCGAAACTACGACTCGTCACTATGCCTAGATAACGTGGTAATCAGTAGGTATAGTCACTAGGGACTATAACCATGGTGATTACACTCACGTTGTGAAGTTCAAATGAACTTCGTATTGACCATAAACTGGTCAATGCAAAAAGTCAAACGCAGTTCGACTTTAACGCTAAAAATGAATGAAAAGAACGAAAGAGTACTTACAAAGGGTCCCCGCAAGATTGATTTTCCAAGTATTCTCAGGTATGAGGTGATAAAAACACCTCAACTTAGAGAAATCTCAGAAATCAAGTGGGTTGAGAATGAAAGGGGGTGGGGTATTTATAGATATGGCATAACTGTTAAGATTGTTCATTGAATAACGTGCTTCGATCTAGGCCGTACACATGGGCCGCCTGTTTTGCAAAACCATGGGCACCCCTAGTTTAAGCCCATGGTATGAGAAATACCATTTGCAAGTGGGAAATTCAGGTATAACAGCTGCAAACAGTTGTTAAAACTGATTCTGCACATCTGGCAGATCCTCATGGCCCGCGTAAGGGACCTGAGGATGTTTACGCGGCCCGCCTGGGTGTCTCAGACTAGCAACAAGTTTCCAAAATGACAGTTTCAGTCCCTGTTGTGTTTTAAGCTCCATTCTGACATGTTTAAGGCCCGTTAAGCCAACTTTAAGGCCCTAAAATGATGCCTAAACATTGTGTACATGAAACATGCTCAAAAATATGCCGGATGTTGGTTCTTTTGGTCGTACGATCGCGATATTCGCTTAATTACGACGAAATGCGCACAAGCGCGAAAAACGATCCAAATTACGCGACGAATGGATTTTTCTTATGCCAAATACTAAAATAAATTATTTTAATGCTTACATAAATTTTTGGATGTCCGGATGTATTCAGAACGTAAGTTATGCGCGAAAATGCAAACTTATGCACTTTTTGACGCTTTTAGTCCCTGAATGAGCATAAAGTTTATTTTAGCACACTAAACCCCTCAAAGCCTATTTCTAAGCTATTTAAAGGATATTTAGGGTGTGTTTAACTTATGATCATGTTCCGGAATGTCCATTACAGTACAAATCGACATACTTTCGCAGTTTGTCGAATTTAGTCCCTGTAAGCGAATAAACTTGATTTCGGCATACCAAACCTTCCCAAACTTATTTCTAAGTTATGTATAGGTTGTTTAAGGTATGTTAAGCCTTTTTCACTATTCCGGAGTGTTTGTTGCATTAAACTGGTTATATTTACGCATCAGTGCGCGTATAACCTTCCAGGAAGCGATTTAAAGCCCGAAATTGAACAAGAATTTATATGTACAAATAATACACATATTTATACATATCCCAAGTATGAAAAACAATATTTCATTGGTTTGGTATTTGTTTGATGGTTGAAGTGACACAGGTGTCACAAAACTCTTCCCACGAAACTCAAGAGGTTTCGTCGTAGAGCCTTTGACAAAACTCTAGGGATATCGTCGAAGTACCTTTGACGAAATTCTAGGGGTTTGGTCGAAGTTCCTTATGGCGAAACTCAGGTAGTTTCGTCGCTTATATGTTTCATCGGGATAAGGTCTCAGTGAGTTGGTGAAAGTTGGTGAGATTTTCAAAAGCAAATCTTATCTTTTTGTCTGACAGGAACACACAATTTCAACTTTACAACATGCTCATCCTACCAACCAGCATGGTCATCAATATTTTAATCCATTTATCAATTTATCTTTAAATTTTAAATTCAAGAAATATTCAAGAACACTTTGAAGATTCTTTGAAGATATGGCGAACAACCCAGAATATATGAACACAACCCCAGAATATATGAACTTTCCGGCAAGATTTTTCACCGGAGAAACTTCCGTAACACGAATTTGCTTAAAACTTTCACTAAAAACCCGGTTTTATCACGTGAACAAGCAAACTAACAAGGTTTTTGATAAAACTTTTTAGCAAACAAACAGATCCAAACAGATTTTAAGAAAGTTTTTCAGAAAAGTATGAACTCCAAGGATGACAGTTTTCAGAAAATCACAAACAAATACTTGATAAAATCCCAACTATGTTTGGTTTTAAACAAGGATAAGAGCCAATGCTCTGATACCACTTGTAGGTCCCGATTCTCGAAGGATCGATTTCAAAACCAAACCCTTGTTTATCACAAACACGGTCACGAGTGCGGAATCCCCGTGATGATGCCAAACCAAACACAGATAATGAAAAACACAAGGTAACCAATGAAACACAGTCAATTGATTAAAGGGGATGAGAACAAGATCAAACAAATACACACAATGTTTGACACTAAACTTTCAGACAGGGTATGCTCTCATTGTTTCTGTGAGAAACTATGATGTGTTTATATAGGCAGCCCAGCCCAACAGTGACGAAACATGAATTGGGCCTGACGAAACATCACTTGGGCCTGATGAAACCTCACAGTTGACGAAACTCTAGGAGTTTCGTCACTGTTCACGATGAAACTTGGGAGTTATGACCATAAGGGGTTTCATCATGCATGTACTCGACGAAACTTGGGAGTTTCGTCGAGGGCTGCCAAACATGTTATGTTTGCTGCATACAGACAGTTTGCAGCAAAACAAACAAACACACAAACATACATATAAACCAATTATGCAACATGCATTGTTCATTAACCATTACATATCAAACGAGACAAACTTGTCGGACACAAGTTGGATAGGAGGATATCCGACTTGGTCGACGGCGGATACAGACTCGATACAATAAAAGACCGTACAAAATACATCAATAATGAAGATAAGTTACAGACACCAAAATATGCATCAACAATTATAATTATAATTACATTATTTTATAACAATTATTATGTCGTTATTTTTACTTTATTAATAGTATAGTTATTGTCTTCTTATTATTATAACAATTGTTTATAATGTGGTTTTTATTTTTATTATATAAATATATATAAAATAAGAGATCGATGTTGGATATTAGTCTTTTTGTCGCCATCCCTCCCAATGTCTGGCATAGGATTATCGGGACACGTTTCTAGATATATGGTGTTGGGGGGTTTTTCTTACCACGTGATGCTTTCACTTCAAGCCAGGCAGCTATCCGCCCCACATCTTTCTTCCACCTCCTTCTCCCGCTCCCTTCCAGCGATGCTTAATCGATCGACTAATTTTTTTGCAATCACACACCGTCGTCATTGGTACATATCAACTCAATTTCTTTCTTTTCATGTGTGATTTACGACATCTTCCTGAGGTTTTCACCTTCGATCATAAGGATCTAAACTCCATCTATCATCGTCGCTTTTACAGGTTAGCTATTCTTTATCTAGGGTTTACTTTCACCCATTTTGTCTAATTATAGTTTGCATTTGTTTGAATTTTATGATTTCCTGCCATGATTCAACTTTGGTTGTGTGTTTCCTTCAAATTGAGAGTTAGTGTTATTGAAGACCCATATTTGATCTTTGAACAATGATGATTTCTTGTTCTTGAATGCAATAACAAGTGCGGAATCTAAGTTATAGCACAAACCAAGCAATACACAATAAGTAACACAAGAATATACTCAATAAACTTCCATATGCTGATTTCGGCATAGTTTTGTTATAGAATACAATGATGATTTCATGTTCTTGAATGCAATAACAAGTGCGGAATCCAAGTTATAGCACAAACCAAGCAATACACAATCAATAACACAAGAATATACTCAATAAACTTCCATATATTGAATTCGGTGAAGTTTTATTACAAAATACAATGATGAACACCCAAAGCTCCAAACCTCTCAGAAAACCCTTTTGAAGACCTGGTGTTCTAAAAGAAAACTTATGCTTATATAGACACAACAACTACTCCAAACATCATGGTCAAGGTCCAAACGACAGGTGGATGTCGTTTGACTTTGTCAACATACACAAAATCAAACTAAAAAACATAATTTTAATGTTTATACAACGATTGAAAGATATACATTAAGACTAATTACAAGCTACAGAAAAATAGTGCATCAACAAACTCCCCTTAGATGTAACATGTGATTCTTTGGTCTTCAAATCTTCGGGTCTGCAAGTATTGTTGATGAGTAGTCGTCCATTTGCTCCCAGAGTTGATCTCGTAGAAGTAGCATATTCGAAAAACCTTTCGAAACTTCAATGCTTGAGCTACATCATTGTCTTCATAAAAGATCTGGTTGTTGAACAACGTCTGGATATCTTTCTTCGACATGTTCACGATCCATGTACAATCAATGATCCAAACATTCAGTGTATCATCACGAAATACAATCACAGCTTCACCCGTCTAAGAATCATAACACCACAACTTCATGTTCCCGCCAAAATCTTGAGGCATCTTCATTAACATAATTTTCTTCATCACTATTGGAGCCTTATATATCAGCTTGTAATGGCCCGTATTTGTTTAAGAATCAAGAGAAAAACGAATCTCAACCCGTTCTGAGAACTGAGGCTTGTAGAGCTCATCTTTCCGTCCATTCCATTTCTCAAATCTTATCTTCTTCTCAAACAAGTTCACCCTAAAGTCATTGGAACAACTGAATACACGGATTTGGGCGAGAGCAGATACATCATAATGTGGCAATGAAAGAATGCTCATTAAAGAGTTGAAATATTGTATTCCTTGTTCTCGTTTGATTGCCACACATTTCAACTCTTTCACATACCTCCAACTGAGAGTGTTTCCTCTTCGATCTATCCATTTCTAACTCTATATACTTAGCCTGTTTAGGAGGTGGTGGTGGTTTAGGATGGCTTTTGACAAACACCGCCATCCATTCTTTATGCTTCTTTTCTCGTTCAGCTTGAGATAGAGGATCATTCACAGACGTATCTTGTTCTTTAAGTTTTTCATGTAAATCCGATTCGACTACGTTTGACACTCCTTCATCATCTTTGAGTTTTTCATGTAAATCCGATTCGACTACGTTTGACACTCCTTCATCAAAAGGATCTATGTCTTCACTATCATCTCTAAAATACTCTCTAGACTATAGCCAACCTCTTCTTCAAACTTAATTTCATCGACTCATTTAACTCCGAGACTTCACTTTCCACAGGAGCGGACTCAACATCTACATTATCAACATCAACCATTTTGTACAGATCAGCTAACTATTATGCTGAAAACCTGTGAACAAACTCTCCTTCTTCAAGCGGTTATCCCGTCTGTAGATGTGTGTCATGCACTAAAGGCATAGACATAGTAGCTTGAACCTCTAACTCATCCAACACCATTTGACCATCATCACGTGACTCCTTTGATTCACCAGATTTAAATGATTCAGTGGACTCCCCCTCGGGATCAGATCCTATAGGTTGTCACTTCTAGCTTTCGTCCTCAACTCAGCACCAACCACAACTTGTGTCTCAACCTCCAAACCACCTGTATTTTCAAATCAAAATTTAATCCTTCTTTAATTCCTTCTAGTGCACCGATCTTTGCCTCGTCATCAGTAGGTGGCACTGAACTAACTGGAACAACTTCACCGACCATCGAACCAGAATCTTCTTTAGAATTCATAGCTGCATCTGGATTGGATGAGCCTGGTTATCATTCAGGATTAGAAGAATCTTCTTTATCATTGTTCTTCTTTTGCATAACCTCATCGGGTTTGCATCTTTCTTTCCATAAAACGCCAAGCTTACCATGCACCTTCTTTAAGGAATCCTTTGGGTTTTCAAACATTGACTTCAGCTTATTATCTCTAACTGCATACTCAGAGGAAAGTTTAAGATTCTGCTCTTGAAGCCGTGCATTTTTCTCTTCATGCACTGCATTCTTCTTCAATTCATTCACCTTAGCAGTTCTAGCCATATCTATAGCTTTTAACCTGCCGATGTCTAGCCTTTGATCAATAATCAACTTCTGGTTCTCATTCATGTAGGTTGACTATCTAACAAACTGACTGACTACTTCTGTAATGCCTGAATCGTTAAAAAACAATATTAAAATACTTTGCAGAAAATAGGCCTAGTTTTTTTTAATCTTACTTAATAAAGGTTATTATTCCATAAATATATTAATCCACATATTAGGATTAATAAAACATTTATAAATGCTCATTTAGAAAATTTTGCCATGACCCGTTTGCAAAAAGACCATTCCTTACGAAAACAAAACCTGCTTAATAACCACAGTTTTTATAAAACAAACATAACCAACTACTACATTGACATACTAGCGCTTAACTAAAACAAACGTTGAAGTTAAACACCAAAATGTAAATAACTAGGTCAATTTGACCCGATAAGAAAACCCATATACTTCTTGAACAAAACATCACTAAATCTTTCCATAGTTGACCCGCTTCCAAGACTTGATCACTTTCGCCTTTCTACCACCAGAATTTGTGAGTTCTTTTCTTCTCTCATGCTATCGGTTCAAGCCACCATGTTGATTCTCATGACTTATCTACCCCGTTCATTGTTCTCAAACATATCACCTACATAGAAAAACACACCAAAATTAGCATTTGCTAAGTGAGGACTCATAATACTATTTTGCATTAAACATAAAGGAGTTTTTTTATTGCTCAAGGACGGTAGTGGTGGACGGTGGTGGTGGGTGGTGGACATGGATGGTGGGTGGTGGTGGTGGTGGATGGTGGTTGTGGTAGATGGTGGGGTGCTGGACGGTGGTGGTTGTGATGGACGGTGGTGGGTGGTGGTGATGGATAGTGGTGGGTGGTGGATGGTGGTGGTGGAGGTGTTGAACGGTGATGGTGGTGGACGGTGGTACTTAACCCTCTGCAGACCTTAGAAGTCCTTAGAAGTGGCTAGGCCAAGTCTGCACCAAGAAGAGCTCGCGCAGACGTTTTTTAATGAAACATCTTTGGAAAAACAAACAATCTACAGATGGCAGTGTATGCGCCTGGTCTGTGCGGCGCAGACAGAAGAGGCTGCGCAGATCTTTAAAAAAAACAAACACCACCTTGGTTTTCAACAAGAAATCGAGCATAATGCTCTAATACCATTTAAAGGCCCAAATTTGATTTTTGAACAATGACGATTTCTTGTTCTTGAATTCAATAACAAGTGCAAAATCCAAGTTATAGCATAAACCAAGCAATACACAATCAATAACACAAGAATATACTCAATAAACTTCCATACATTGATTTCGACTGAGTTTTGTTACAGAATACAATAATAAACACTCAAAGCTCCAAACATCTTACAAAACTCTTTTCAAGACTTGTTTTCTAAAAGACAATTGATGCTTATATAGACATACTAGCTACTCCAAACAACATGGTAAAGGTCCAAACAACAAGCAGTGTCATTTGGACACATGACTAAACGACATCAAGTGTCGTTTGGAGATTCCAACACACTAACCCAATATGTTAACATATACCATGTATAAATGGCTATACGGAAAGCAAAGAAACATATTGCACAAACAACTTTGCTGTGTTTTAATCCAGAGTACACATAAAATTTTAGCCACCACCAATAAAAACATCTAGTATATAAAATAAAAGGTTTGGGTGGGAAGAAAACGAAATGAAACAAGATAGCATTACTACTTCTGATTTCATAGATGTTAGGGATGTCAATTATGAGATGTCTTTTGTGCTATTTATATACATAGTTATTGATGTATTACTGATAGACACCCCATCGGTAATCGTCCCTACAACAACAAACGTTTTTAAAAGCCTGAATGGTGATCTTATTGAAAATCATAGAGTTTTTTTTCCATAACAGTGTTGGTGGAAAAACTATTTACCAAAAGGTAAATTAGCCTGTAATAATCTCATCTAGACCTTATTGGCCATTAATAATCTCACCTCAGAATATTCCCCCCACCAGTCCCACCTTTCACCTATTTTTCCTACAATGGTCTCCCGTTAAAAAAACTTAACGGAGTTAAGCTTTTTTCCAAATTACAAACGGATTTTTTAGGGCTTTTGATTAGAACGACGATACGAGTCTATTGATGTAAAACTTGCCTCGAAACGGTGCTCCAAACGATGAAAACGACGCTTCAATTCGGGTGTTTAAATTTCAAATTAACCAAAATCCAGTCACTTGGAGCACCTTTTCGAAGTAAGTTTTAAATCAATGGACTCGTATCATCGTTCTGATCAAAAGCCCTAAAAAATCTGTTTGTAATTTGGAAAAAAAAGCTTAACTCCATTAAGTTTTTTTAACGGGGAACCATTGTAGGAAAATAGGTGAAAGGTGAGACTGGTGGGGGAAATATTCTGAGGTGGGATTATTAATGGCCAATAAGGTCTAGCTGAGATTATTATAGACCAATTCCCCCTACCAAAATGGTGTTATTAGAAAAGTTTTTACCAAAATAGTGTTTTTAAAGATTTTTTTTTGTTTCTCACTCGTAATCTAATTGGATAAATCCTATTCATTAAATAACATCTAATCATGTTTTTTTAGAATATAAGAAGAAAATTACCTTTTTGTTAAACTTACTTTGAAACAAAAACATATTTTATAATCTAAAAATCTGTATTTCATTAAAAAAGCTCCACTGTGATTCTTATAACTTTAGTTGCCCCTCATATTCTTTTTTTTTTTGAATGACTAACGTTACTCTCCCAAACTCCTATATTTACAAATAACTCACCATTACTTGGGATTGAACCCAAGACCTTCCACTAAGAGGCAAGAGCCTCTACCAAGTGAGCTAGCCCCACTTGGCAGTTGCCCCTCATATTCACCTTTAAGTTATTCAATCAAAAAAGTGAAAATTCACTCAAATCTGTCATTGTTATATTTCCGTTGACAAATATTTTATTTTCAATAAATAAAACGTTATGGTATCTACTACTTCTAATAAAACAAAATAATCTTTAGCCACTTGTCATAATCTTAACCCATTAGTTGACACTTGGCATTAGACTAATACCTATTTTCTTCTTTTGACCGCCAAAACCACATCCCTCACGCGTCTTTTCTTTTCCTTCTTCTTTCTTTAACCTAATTAAGGCTTCACCGTTTTACACAATTATCTCTTCAACTTCACTCCAATCATCTTCCAAGAATACCTTCGGTTTCCATATATAACAATGAAATTCGTTGGATCTACATATATAGATTGTTTTAGATTCTTCTGATTCTTCATCTACTTCTACTTTTTCTTAATTCGATTCAGAAATTCTCATATCGATATACAAATCTGTAAGTTGTTTATGTTAAATTTCTTCTTTAATCATTATTCATGTGTTCTTTCATTTCTTTAATGTCTTAAAATTATGTTTATGTTGAATTAACCCTAAATCGGATTGTCATTGAAAAATCTGTTGATTTTGGGGTTTTAAGTTATGGTTTTGTATAAGAATATGTTGTTTATGCAAAACCATAAACCCGATTTGGATGCTGAATAATTTTAATTTCTAATGTTTTTTCATTCTATCAACTTTATAGGAAACCCTATATCCGATTGTTATGGAATATCTGTTTTAAGTTTTATTTGAATTGATGTAAATTAATATTTATTTGATTGTCATTGTTAATAAGTTTGTGATTGTGATTCAACAGTCTAAATCCGATTTGCATCGAAAAATCAGTTGATTTTGTGGTTTTAAGAATTTGTTTTTGATGCCGAATATTTTTTATTTATCATGTTTTTTTTGTATTATATTAACTTTATACGAAAACCTAGATCCGATTGTTATGTAATATATATTTTTATGAATTAATCAATTTTTTTATTTGATTATTTGATATCATTCTGTTTTTAGGATTTTTTCAATCTGATTTTTTGGTTATTTTTATGTTATACAAACCCTGATTCAACTGATTGTAATGGAAAATCAGTTTATTTTTTTTTGTATTTCACATGTTTATGTAATCTATCAATTTTTTATGTCAATTTTGTTGTATTTCCTGATAGGATAATATGATTTTATAATTTAAGGAGTTTTAAATTTTGTTAATTGTGAGTGTAAATCATTTGGTTTCACGATTTTGTTATTTGTTGCTCTAAAATGTGTATACACATATTTATTTTCATGTATTATCATAAGTACATACATCATTATCAGTTGACATAACTTGCTTTGCACATTATGTTTATGATAGATAGCTGCTTTCATATTATTTTTTTCATGAATTTTGTGTGTGATTGCATAATTGGATTCCTTTGTTTGTTAATTATGTTGATTGCACAATAATTTATCTGATGCCGTTTGTTTATGTAACCTGTTTTTGTAGGTATTAACTATGGGTGAAAGTTCATCAAGGTATTTTGTGTTCATTTTTTTTGTTTATGTAACATGTCATTTTTGTATAATCTGTGTTTTTTTCATGGTTTTGATTTTTTGTAACAATAACCTTAACATATTAAAGTTTATTAACATTGTATTTTTTAAATCAGTTACAGAGGACCCTGGTTCTGTAGGGTAATGAATCGAGCATACCAACTTATTCTGGTAAATGAAAAATTATTACTTGAGTTATTTGTGTTCTTTTGTTTTTCTTCTTATTAAATATAGTTTATGATTATTGTATTGTTTAAATCTTTTGATTATAATTATAATTCATTTTCCATTTCATTGTTTTATTAGTCCATTCCAGATGACGCTGCGTCCAAACTATGGGGTGTTGATAAAGGCCCTACTAATGTTATGATACACATTGAAGATGTCCCTGTCTTTAATATTTTTTTAAGCGCTTATAAAGGGAAGTTATTTTTTTTTCATGGTTGGTCCAATGTTGTAGAACACTTGGGACTAACCAAAGGATGTTTGGTAGTATTTAATCCTGTAGATCCTACTACGTTTAAATTAACATATTTCGTTGATGGGGTTAGTCGTGGCTCTTTCTGGACATATATGCTCCCTCCATCATCTAATTTTTATGTAAGATAAACTATGATATTATTTTTCCTAATGTATTGAATTATTACTTTAGTTATATTAATAGTAATCTTTTTTTCTTTTTCTTTTTTTCATCCTACAGGTCATTCCTCAATGTATTTTGCCAAAAAGTTACGATTATCCCTCAAATGATGTAACCTCTACTGTAATGATAGACAACAAAACGTTTAACGTTTCCATTGAAACGTCTGACGGTAAAGTCGCTTTTACCGTTGGCATGGACGTAATTGTTAGTCTGTTTCAGTTGGAGGTTGGTTGTTTTTTGTTATTTACAAAAGGTTTTGGTAATTTTTTCTATTTAAAAGTTTTTGGAAAAAACGGTGTTGAAATCAATTATCCTGACGTAGATGTTGATGAGGTAAATTACATATTGGTACTTATTTATATATTTTATATATGCTAATTTAATACATGTTATATATTTAATTTGCAGGCTGAAGTTGCACCTGTTGATGCTGAAAATGAAATTGATGAACAAATACATGGTGGCGTTCGTCGGTTTGTTCGTATGGCTGGTGAAGATTATTTTGTAAGTTTGAATATCATTTTACAAACTGTTAAAAAACAAATGTTCTCATTTTTTTTACTTAATAAACATTCTTCTTTTATTTTTACAACAATACAGAGGATTCCTGATCCTGTTTCACGCATGGCTAAACTTCATGAAGGTTTAAAAGATTTGACCGTAAGATTTTTGCATCTGGATCCGCCACTGCAGATTACCAACGGTACCAGACGTGAAAGAAGAAGCAAGGGTGGTTTTCGATACGCTTTAACCTCTTGGAAGAAGTTCATGAAAGCCACTCGAATTAAGGTCCGTGACCAGGTTCACTATTCTTTTGATGAAAATGAGCAGGTTTTGAGTGTTGAGAGGGTTGTACCTTACGTTAGGCGTAGTAATTAGTTATATGACAATTACGGCATGTTTTTTGCCTTTCAAGTTTTTTGGTTTTAACATTGGTTTTGGTTTTGAATTTCAAGTTTTTATATAATTTTCATATCTTAACTGTTATTTTAACCACTATATGCCATGTCTTTAAAGTTTAATCTATGTTTTTAGTAGTTTTTATTCCCACTACATGTATGATAGATCAAAAACGATATAGAAACTACTTTTAAGGATAAAATTACATTGATATATTCGCATATTAAGATTGCTGATTATTGTTTACAAATAATATAGTGTTTATATAACTCACTGTTCAATGTGTTATATATATAGAATAAATTTACACATATGATATATAAAAAACGATATATAAACTACTTTTACATATATAAAGAAATTAATATTAAGGTATTCAGATAATAATATTGTTGTTTATTTTTTTATAATATATTATTATGGCTTTAAAAAATATACACAAAATTTAAATTTTAATCATGAAAGTCAATCATATTTATATTTGATTGATATCATAACTTTAAATTTTAACCATTTAACATGATTTAAAATAATCAGGATCCTATTCGTTCTTTTATCTTTTTCTTTTCTGCACATAGATTATAGTGTTGTTATTTGTAGAAGATAGTATTATGAACTTAGTACTACATATAGAATATAACACTATGTTGTTATTATTAGAAGATATTAGTATGAAGTTAGCACTACATATAGAATATAACACTATGATTGTCATTTTTAAACCTTGCATTATAGTTTTGACCTGTTACATTATAAGCTTTTTATATAAGATTTAACATTTAACATAAATAAGCTATTTATATTCTTTTTAATTACAGAAAGTCAACTTTCACTTAATAGGTTGCAAATTCAAAATTTCTTCCTTACTTTGAAACTTATTAATCATAAAAATTCCGTCCTTACTTTGCAATTTCAAACTCATAATTATGGAAACTGATTAATCATAATAATTTAGATTAATCTATTTTTTATATTTTAGTAAAGGTTGTCAATTATAATTAAAATAAAAAATATCGCTACCATAATTATGTGCTCACTTTATTTTATAAATAAGTCTCATTTGTTATGATTCATACACATCACAACTACTGACTTTGTATATTTCGATATACATATCTTCTGGTATGAGTTTTGTGAGTTTCATTGTATTTCATATAGTTATTTTATTCCTCAGTTAACATACGATGTTTTTTATGTACATTTCTTCAAAGATTGTGGTATATCATCATCAAGTAACCTATTTTAATTCTTTTTATTAATTTCAGAGATGGAACAGGCTGCTATCGCACTTCTTAATAATGTTGATCTTAATGTTGATGATTACACTATCAAAATCCGCATAGTCCGGCTATGGACAAGACCTACCTTCAACAATCCTAGGAAGATTTATTGCTACGACATGATATTCATGGACCAGGAGGTTTTTTTAGGCCAATGCATACGTTTTTTTGAATATAAAATTAATTTGTTTCTGTTTATAATTAGTTATAAAACTTTTTTTTTTCAGGGCACGAAAATGCAGGCATTTGTTTTACAAAAAAACACTACTGGTTATGAGGATTTGTTGAAAGAAAATCAATGTTTAACTATTCGTAACCCTTCCATGGGTGAAAATCGTAAAAAAGTTAAATATGTTCATACTTCGTTCAAGATCAATCTAAATGAAAACACTACTGTCCAAGAATGCAACGAGCCTGTTGGTGCTGAATGGGGATTTGACTTTTCTCCATTTGATTCTGTTGTGGATGATCCTCATGATGATAGCAAGTCTTTCAAAAGCCCGATTGGTACTTTATTTTTAATTTTTTCTTCATTTTTATCAATTTAATATTATATATTTTATGTAATATTAATTTCATTATTCTGTAATCTTTAGATGTTATTGGTTTTGTGGTTAAGTGTCTTCCGTCAGATGATAAAAGTGATCATAATAACGGCAAAGACGAGAAGAAGACTACCTTTATTTTGAAAGATTTGCAGTACATTCTTATATATGTATATATATATATATATATATACCTTCTCTTACTTATATATTTCTCCCATTTTATATATTTTTTACAACTACCAACTTAATTATTTAAGTCTTATTTTGTAGACACCATCAGATTTACATCACGTTATGGGGTTGTTATGCTGATCAGATTTTAGGTTTTGAGAAGAACAATAAGGATGAAAAGAATGTTGTGGTTGTTGTTCAGTTTGGGAAGTACTGATTTTGGGGAGGTATATTCTATACCGACACTCTCAATTTTCATTCAACTACATATTGCTTTTTATACAAGTTGTCGTTTTATTTACATGTTGCTATAATTAAACAGGTAATTTGTTTGTCTCCAATTTGTATAATGTAACTCGAGTCTTCATAAACTCTGAGGTAAAAGAGATTTTGGATTTCAAGAAAAGGTTTGTAATCTTATTACCTTTTTTTATAATATCTTTTGAATATATATTACTTTTGTAACATTCCTTATTTTTTCTGTACAGTTTCCTTGCTCAGCTTAATGTTTCAACGTCTTCCGGTTATTCTGGATTGAGTTCTTCTGCTATCAAGTCAACGACTGAGGAATATCTATCTGATGGTTCCTTTAGTACAATTGGAGCATTAAGCGAAATCTCCGAAGTATGGTTACAATACTTTATTGTTTTATTTTTTATACCTATTATTTTTATCTTTAAGAATGTTCTAAATTATCATATATGTATACAGCAAAAGTTTGTTATTATCCTCAGAACTATTAAGATCTTTGCTTCAGAAGAGTCATGGTTTTACAATGCATGTAAGAGTTGCAACAGAAAGGTTATGTACAACACAATTTGCAAGGCAAAGCAAGATGGAAGTGAAGGCTATGATGAAGTAACTGTCTTGGAATGTCAGACTGATCGTTGCAATAAAAGGACCGTTTTGTCTGTTCCCAGGTCAATTTTCTTGATTCATTTATTGTCCTAAACAACTTACATGGTTATTAACAAAATCTTATTTAATATTTTGACAGGATAAAAGTTCAAATTCGTGTTCAGGATTGTACCGGGATTGTCACTTTGACGTTGTTTGAACGTGAAGTTCTTAAACTGTTAAAGGTTAACGCAAACCAGCTTTTGGATAAAAACATTGAGGTAAGTTATATCGTGTGAATAACATTTCGTTACTTCGTTTATACATTTTAATGTTTATATTTTAAACTGCTATGTTTATAAATTATCTATCGAAGTTATGCAATATGACAATGTTAATGTTTATCAAACAGTTGGCCAGCGATGGTAACTTTCCCAAGGAGCTGAAGGCATTGTTAAATCGGCGTTTTGCGTTTAAGATAACCATAGCTTCCTTTAACATAAAAAACAAATCAGATGGTTACTCGGTCTCGAAGTTGACTGAAAATCCTGCAATCATCTCCGAGCTTGATAGGCATTTTGATGACTTCCAGGTTCGACATACCTTCAATACGTTAGTTGTACTTTGTTGTTATAAAAACTTATACCATGTTACAATGTTTTTTTGAAATATATGAGAAAAATACAGCCTGCTAATGATGAACATTTAGATGCTGTTCTGTCTGATTCAAATGCAAATGTTAACTTTGATGTTAAGGTATGTCTTACAAACTAATTAATTCACTAATGGTTCAATATTATGTCATTCACCTTATTTTATAATTTTTTTTATAACTTTTTAGTTTTTGTTTACAGGATTCTGTATCCCGTACTGGTGATGAAGACACTCCGGTGTCTAATGTGATCAAAAGCATCTTTAGCACACCCTCTGGAGCTGAGATGAACTGTTCTGCGGAGATGGTTGAGAATCAACTTAAGCGTAATTTGGATGCTGTCTATGATGTCGATTTATCTTCTTTGCAGTCGTCAACTAAACCCCGTAAGAGTGTCGGTGATAAAGATGAAGATTTGAATGTGAATGCTGGGATTTTGAAGCCAAAGATTGAAAAGTAATGTGCCGAATCTAATAGTCATCTCCGTATTTTTGAAAACTTTTCTATGTTTATTTCTTTTTAATCATATTTAGAACATTTTATGCGCAGACTTTATGCTGGTTTTTGAATAAATATGTTGTGTGGTTTAACTTCGTGAACTTTATATTATTAAGAGATGACATTATAAATCAGTTTTTCGTATGTACGTCTATTTGTATTTAATTTATGTTTTTTTTTCTATGATATGACATGATGTTACTTTTTTAACAACTATGTATTATGTTTTGTGTTTATTGTGGTATTCCATTGTTATATCAATTCAAGATGATATTATTAAACACTATATTGTGTTATGTCTTAATAACATTCTTATTATATTAAAGTTTTATTTAAAATCTTAACCCGTTTCCATTATTAAAAAAAATAAGCATAATATTTATATTAAAGTTGTAATGTTGGAATGTTGCCATATAAACCAAATTTATATTTGGTAAATACTAAGCATAATATTTATATTAAATTTTTAATGTTGGAAAGTCATTTATATATAGCAACTTTTATCGGTTTTTTTAAATTTGATTTCAAAAATATTATTTAAACTGTTGACTTTCCAAAATTAAGATATTAATCATTAAATATCATAATGAATATACTTAAATGTTCACATTAATAATGTTTCCTTAAAAACAAATTTTACAACATATAAATCTCTTCATCTCATTTCAACTGATTTGTAGTTTTGTGTTCAACTACTACATCCCTTTCACTACAAGGGTATTGTAAGCCAGTTTGAACAAACGTTTAATTTCTTATTCCAAAAACTTATTCCGTAATGTATAAACGGTCAAAGCATGATTCCAATACTTCGGGAAATCAATCAAACCAGGGAAACACTTCAGGTTGTGTTTTTTGATTTATCTTTCACATTGTTTTGTTTGTTTATATATAATAATAATTTTAATTAGAATGTAATTCATTTTTCTTTATTACAATGATAGCCATTTCAAGAAAATGCAAGCGTAGATCTTCAGTTAACTCAAATAATGAAGTTAATATAAACAACTCAACAGGTAACACTTTTTTGGATTAATGTGATGTTAGTCTATTTTGTATATCTAGAATAACCACCTCGATATGCGATATTTATGTTATGTCTCTTTTATTTAGATGTTGCGGCTGTTATCTCAAGAAGTCCTTTTTCAGACATTACCAATGGTATTGAACTACTCTCATTTACTAACTTATGTTCCTAATATTCAAATTTTATTTAAAAATGTATATCGATTTTATAGTTTTCAATTGATTTGAAGGACCAAAATATGTATTAAATATTAAATATAAGCTATAAACTAAAAGTAGAATATGTAGATATTTATAAACACGGTTATATAGTAGCCGTCCAAACTACATAAAGATCGTAACTATGAAACATGTTAACCACATACAAAACAACTTTTAACACTACATAACTTACGCTACCTTACTTCATTAGCCAAAACAACAATATGTTATGCTTCTACAGTGATTCCAAGTTTCAAACATTACCACTAGCGAAAAACATTGGCAAGGAACAAAACACCAATATCTGGAAAGTACTGGAACTTGCAATGATCACCTTC
Organism: Helianthus tuberosus; assembly: GCA_030545235.1. Taxonomy (NCBI): domain Eukaryota; kingdom Viridiplantae; phylum Streptophyta; class Magnoliopsida; order Asterales; family Asteraceae; genus Helianthus; species Helianthus tuberosus. The sequence goes on along the minus strand of CM060380.1, from coordinate 93,690,696 downwards.
TTTTATGTTGTTATCTTTAAGCCATTTCGCCCAGCCTTTTACAACGTACTTGATATTGTTTTATATTTGGCTCCGCCCTAACATCATGTTTTGTCTCGACATTCTGCCTGTTGGCGATCTTAACTTTCAATGTTTCGTCAATTCCTGTGATCCGTGCTACCCCAACTGGTATGCGCTATAAGTTTCAAAACATATTAATAATTTCCATTAATGATGTCAAATATTTAAAAAAATACCAAACTTCTTCAAATTATGTAAACATACTAGACGCCTATTAACATATAATTTTGTCTGAACTTACAAAGCGTTTGGTGTATGGCACAATGAATATCAGCGGACCAGTTTCATCATCATCAAACTCCTCTGATTCAGCCAAAGAGACTTCAGAATCCGATATCACAACATCGTTTTCAGCTCCGGCCATTCTAAGAAACAGTTCAAAGGTTGACCCATTTTAAATAAAACATAGACTCATAACATATAATGCAATCTTTTTGATGTAGTTTAAAGTAATGTTAGTTGACTAACTTTCATTAACTTCACACAGTTTAAAGACATTAGAAGTAATCCTAACAAACTTTGTTGTTCCATTTCATCTTACCCAATAAATGTATTGACCAAAACCATAACAAATAACATTCATTAAGTAAAATGGATATTCGAAAACAACTTAACTTTACAACCTAATCGTATAAAACACCTCATTATTATTTGTTTTTTTACTTTAAGAAAATTATTCTTTCGTTAAGTACAACATTTTCATACAATCATTTCATCGAACACCTGGTGTGCATCGTATTCTTAATGTCTTCATGCATGTGAGTGTATTCAAATCACTACCTAAATATGTTTTTTTCATACCCGAAAACATGTATGCAGTAAATACACTAAGAACATCATGTATGTTAACTAACTGAATGAAGGTAAATCTGTCAATGAAACAAGTTACATTTAGTTTACTGTATTCAGATTTGTATTTTCATTAAATAAATCCAACCAAGAAATCACAGATGAACATCAACATTGAAAAAAATGATTTAGTTTACCTGATTTTCGTAGAGTTGTGAACCGTATGATTCACAAATTCAGAATGCAGATGAGAGCAATGTTTGAAACCCTTATTGAAACTAAATGAAATATAATCTGATTGAATGATAGATATAAAGATCATGAAGTATGATGGACAAGCAATTAGTGAATCTTGACTATTTGATATACCTATCACTATGACAATTTTGAGCACAAGATTCCATGCAATCAGATTCATTTTTAGCCGCATATGTGTCTTTGTTTGGTTATTTTTATATTTTATATATTCATATATGACGTGTGCATATATATACATACTTTTGCAATGAAATTACACACGATTTGGTTTTAAATTTATAAAAGTGATTAATACTTTAACATTAAAACACACACGAAAGAGGCAAGTGTACCCCGTCATATATGTAGTAAAGTATCGGTAAGAACCAAGTATCGATCCACAGAAATGGGCGGAGAAATAATACTAGACCTTTGTCACTAAACTACCGGTAAAAACATAAGTTTTGTGATTTTTAAATAAACTAAAGTAAGCATAACCAAATACATAATAAAAACATAATAGAAAGTAGATAAAAAGCCTTGCTAAATACACAACCACAGCATGTCAACTAAGTCAGTTTTGGCACTAGAAGCATTCGGTCAATTTTCCAATTTAAGACAATTAGTATCCCTTTCGGGAATCCTAACATGACAATCATTCGGAAAGCTAAAACGATAAACACACTTTAACCACCTAAAATTGTTCTTTAACGTGCAATTGATAAATGTCTATGAAAATCTCTTAAAAATAAGCTAGTCATCCGTTAGGAGTTTTCTAACCGCACTTAATCAAGGAAAGAGACACCGATAAACACAATGCAACCACCGAGACAAGCATAAACTAGATTAAATCACAACCGAGTTCATTTTACAAATCTTGCATAAAAATTCACTAAGATAGCAATTTTGGCCTAAACTACTAACTAAGCTAACAAATCATGGCAAGAATTTATAACGACACCATCTAACCCGTTAAGGTCCTTACGTGACGGCAAGCTCTCTTGATTAACAATAATTACATTTTATTAAATCACTAACCATTTCTAGTATCATGATGCATACATTTAAACCAAGTTAAACTAGTTAACCAAATTCAAAGTTTACTAATACAAGATTAATTAAGCTTCATTTTCCAACTATCTTAACTAACCAAGCATCAATCATCCAACATAATTACTTATAATCAAGAATTCAATATCAATAACAAGGTTGCAAACTAATCATCAAAGATTAACATAGAAAATACTTCAAGTGTCATTACAAACAAAGCTTAACACACTAATGGCAATAATCTAGCAAGGGATTGTTTGTGTTTTTGCCCAAAGGCTACAATAATACATAAACATTAATCTAAGTACTTGAAAGATTAACAAAATCATGGAAAGATTAGAAAATCAAACCATAAACAAGTACTAGACTAAGGATCCGGGTAGTAATCGAGCTAAACGGGACAATGTGGCTTGAATCCGGGTGAAAGCTAACGCCTCCGGAGCCTGAAAATCGCCTGTGAAGCTCTCCAAAAATCCAGAATTTCGAACAGAATGTTTCTGTTCTGTTTTTTATAATTTTCGCTGTCGCACGGTCGTTCTCCATATGGCACGACCGTGCACTTTAAGCAATTATTGGGGATGGGTCACCATACTGCATACGTCATCAGATCGTTGACCAGATTTGAAATGGAACGACCGTTCTTTCTTTGGCATGCTCGTTCCTCACCGGGTTGTTGTTGCACGCCGAGTCGCACTGGTCGTTCATCACCGAGACTCTGTTGGTTCATCGGATACGCACGGTCGTTCCTCAGATGGAACGCCCGTTCTTCACCGAGCCGCCTTGTTTTCCTAGAACGCCCAGTCGCACCTCTCGTTCATCACCGAGCTGATCAATACTTGTCGGAGATGCACGATCGTGCATCAGGTAGCACGACCGTTCCACAGGCCCAGGTCAGTTTCCTTAACAGAATGTCCGCAGCTTCGTCGTTTTGTCCGGAAAGTCCTCGTTTTTGCTATCATCTTGTCTGGTATGCTGTTTTAGGCCTGTAAACATAAATGTAGATAAATAAGTATCCGAATGACGGTTTTACGGCCAAAAACGCACAAAATAGGGGTAAAACGGGGGACTAAAATATGTGTAAATTAACGAATATCAAATCTCCCCACACTTGAACCTTGCTTGTCCTCAAGCAAGCTAAACTACAATACAATAAAAGATAGAAATAAACAAGAACGATAATTTACACAATATTTTATTTGAAAACTACTATAAACGGTTAGCCGGTTTGTCGAAAGACAACATCAAAAGACTCAAACCCAACAAGCATATGCAATTATAAAGCGACAACCAAAAAAAGCCGTGACTTCACATTTAATTGACTCACATGTTAATCTTCACACGACTCACAATGTTCACACACTCGGTTTTATTTATGAAACATACATAAAATGTGTATGTGTAAACACTCAACGCCTAGTCAATGAAATGTGCAATATCATAAGCTTGTCATAAGATCTCGTCTCCACCAACTAACATGCAAACTCGTGTAAATCAAGAGGTCTTTACGGGTTGTAACATTAGGCTTGGGCGAAGGGTATGGAAGTGGACATTTAAAGTGGCGAAAATGGTTAAAACTCGGTAGTAGCGTTTAACTAGCAAGAAAATAATACAACTATACATACAAACGCCTTAAAAAGGCGACTAAAGCGCAATCGAGCTTATCAACGAAATTTTTAACATTTAAGCATTCAAAATTGCTCGATTTCTATCAACTTCACCCTATTTTAGGGTGTTTTATTTTCTTTTTCTTTTTTTTTTTTTTGCATAGAAAATAAACAATGAAATACAAACAATAACAAGCTAGTTAAACTATTATTTTAACCGAGTTTCAACACTAAAAAGGGTTTAAAACATAAAAAGGCTAAATTTGGTTAAGTGGGCGATAATGTGGGTAGACAAAGGTGAACGGAAAGGCTCGACATGGTTAATCCTAAAGGGTAATATAAGGTGAACGGGAAGCACAACACAAAGAACAAGTACACAACAAAGGGGTAATCTAAGTGCCTCTATCACTTTTACACAAATTCAGAAGTTCATGGTCTTAACAAGCATACTAGTGACAAGTTCTAAATTGCACATAACATCCGGCTCACTCCTATATCCGAAATGAACAAATATATAACAATCTAGGCTCAAAATTGCTCACGTAACGGAAGGAATGGGTAAAAGTGTGAAAACTATCATGTAATTCTTTCTTTGTTTGTCACGCTTTCCGGTTTCCTTTTTCAAAAATATTTTGCTTGTCGAGTTTTTATCAAGTCCGAAGTTTTCTAAAACACAACCAACCGGTTTATTTACAAAAATATATACAAAATACAAGTATTTTTGAATGATTTTTCTGATTTTTTTTCTTTTTTTTTTATATATAAGAGGACAAACAAAGCTAAGTTAACAAAGTTAACCCCCTCCCCACACTTGAACTTCGCATTGTCCCCAATGCGAGACCCGAAATATAGAGAAAGGGATAAAAAATACTCCCCTCAAGATGATGTTGGTGCCACGAGACTTCCGAAGCTGTATCTGGTACGTGCTCCGGTCCAAGATCCGATAGATAAAACCTGCGAGTATGTCACATGTGCACCCAAAACATAACAGAAATAGAAAAATCACAAAACAACCATAAAATACATAAATACTAAAATCCAAACAGAACACAAAGGAAATTGTCTGAAATACATAACCGGGGTGTTTTAAATAATTGTCAAAATAAACACCCAAAAGTAAATAAAGTACTGAAAGATAAAACACCACCAACTGCTATCACCACCGCCAACTACTCATCTCCATCATCATCATCATCATCATCATCATCATCATCATCATCATGTCTCGTATAGGACGGGCCGGCATCGCCAAAACCAGGGGGGTTCCACGGTGGGAACTCCGGAGGGTGCTGAAAGTAGTCGGGGTATGCGTGATGCATCTCCCCGAAAAGATATGAGAATCCCGCACTGACCCCCTGATATAAAGTATCCTGGCTCTGCCGAAGCTGGTCATGTGTGTCCCGAATCTGAGCCTGACTGGCTCGAATCTCGTCCTGGTTAGCCCGGATCTGGTCCTGGCTAGATCTAATCTCGTCGAAGTAGGTACCATGCTGCTCCTGCGTCACACGCATATCCTGGAGCTGCTGGTAGAACGTGGGCCAGTCCTCATGCTGATGAAATGCATGGTGCTGCGGCGAGTGTGGTGGTGTCGGTGGCTGTGGCTCGTGCTGCTCATGCTGCTCCCCCATTTCTTCATCCTCATATTCCTCCTCATCTAGAGGCAACGGGTCCCAGACCTCGTTATTCAATCCCCTCAACCTATCTCCCCTATCAAGCTCTGCAATCACCCCCATGAACTTTAGTGACCGAATATCGACATGAACCCCCTCGGTAATCAAAGTGAGACCCTGAAGCACCCCCGACGTCATATAGCGCTCATTGTACGCTATTTCGGTCACATACTGACCGCCATGTATCTCACTGTTCGGAGTCCGCCCCGAACACTTGACAAAGTACTCAGCCATTCGTGCGGCTAGGTTGATTGGTGCTTTGTCAACCAACGCATATAGAAAAAGCAAATCAGGAGTTGGACAGTTACCGAGACTGTCCATGCGACCGCATATCGAATGGCTGAATACATGGTGCATCACTCGCACCAGAGGGTCTCGGAGTCGCGAGGCCTTTGACATCCTCGGGTTGTAGGGCTCCCCAATAGCGTTTTCTGCCCAGAATGCATCATGCGCTACATCATTAGGGAAGTTGAACTGATCGTTGAAGACGTCGGGATCATCCATGTCGTCCCTAGTATAAATCCCAAGCCTTCTTCCCAAACGACCAACCGACCACGTATGCCATCGTCTACATAACCTGAAGGTTACCCGCTCCCTGTAGGGGAAATCAGGCTGTGTATGTGCAACCGGCCTTTCATAAGCATACGATGCGAAGAATTCAATTGTCAACTCCCGGTAAACGGGTCGGTTGCAAGCGACCAGATTTGCTAGCGGGCGACTCATCATGTCGTCCAGTCGATCATACTGATTGAGTTCACGCATGACTTCCCAATCTAACCATCGGGGGACTCCAAACTGCCCCCGTCTCGCCCACAATGCGTCGCGCTTCGGTATGCACAAAGCTTCTTTCTCAATGTTGGGGTCAAACTGAAGGAAGGGATGGTTCATCTGTAATGGGGAACATTGTTAGAAAGACAGAAATAGGAGAGAAATGAATTGAAAACAGCCGAGCAGCAAATTATGAAGAAACTGTCAAACTGATCTGGGCATATGGCACGGTCGTGCGACGAGACGCACGGTTGTGCGTCACCGACGACAATGGAACATCTGCCCAGAAATGTCGGAACTATCGTGAAACACCGGCGAGGCACGACCGTTCCATATGAGGAACGACCGTGCAACTTGGTTTTCTGCAGATTTTTGACCCAGGCTCTAAGTAGCCCAATTTTTTCACAAATCTTCAAGTTTTTACACAAACGGGGGTCAGAAAAATGCACCAGATGTTCACGATACTACGATTCAACAAGGGTTAGGGTTTCGATTTGTTTATGAAGAGAACCCTAAAAATTCCTTGAAAAATCGGAAGAAATCTAACCTAGAAAGCAAGAAAACAAGAAATCTACAACTAAGAACGTACCGTGCGAAGAAGGGTGTGAGATCGTGCGAAAAACCGTGCGATATGATGAAGAATCGCCCTGGAACGGCCTGCAGCGACTAGGGTTCGCGAATGAGGGATTTTGCAGCAGATGAGGGTATATATAATGTGCAAAATGACAAAATTGCCCTCAGCCTGACGCACGGTCGTTCGACCTATGGCACGGTCGTGCGTCACCGACGTCGCTCAAACCCAGACCACTTTTCTCGGAAATGCACCGGGGGTGCGATCTACCGTGCCCGCCCTCGGTGACGCACGGTCGTGCGACCTGAGGAACGGTCGTGCATCAGGTGCAGATCAGAATTTTTCCGCAGAAGCCATTTCCAGCAACTGTTTCGGCCGTTTTTCGCCGTTTTTTCGACACACCAACTGTTCTAACAATATTGCAATACAGAACCTTCGCTCGGCACGTACAAAAACTAAACAAACTAACGTAAACAACCTAACTAACTTAAATTATGCTAAAACTACAAAAATACAAAAAAGGACTATTTTACCCTTATAGCGCCAAAGACGCTCCTGCTGCATTTTTGTCGGCGAGTCAGTAGCGTAGACTCATGGTAAATTTTTGTCGACGAGTCGATAGCAAGACTCAAAGCTAAAACTAGAAAAATTACTAAAAAGACGACACTACCCCTAAAGCGCAAAATACGCTCTTGCTACATTTTTGATCCGCGAGTCAGTAGCGTAGACTCTCTCCTCCCCACACTTATGATGTGTGCGGGATTTGGAGTTCAATCACCTCCACCGCCGACTCTATCGGCCCGGCAACGTACAACTTCAACCGGTGACCATTTACCTTGAATGTAACGCCATCCGCGTTCTCTACTGCAACAGTACCATACGGAAATACTTCCTTAACCGTGTATGGTCCTGTCCAGCGTGAATGAAGCTTCCCAGGAAATAAGCGCAGCCTTGAATTGTACAGAAGAACAAGATCACCCGCTTGGAATTCTTTATGGTCCTTCAAGCGTTTGTCGTGAAGTTTCTTCGTGCGCTCTTTGTAGAGTACGGAGCTCTCATAGGCTTGGTGCCGCAATTCTTCCAATTCATGAATTTGGAGAAACCGGGCTTCACCTCCGGTTTTTAGGTCCAAATTCGTGGTTTTCAAAGCCCACATAGCCTTGTGCTCCAACTCCACCGGTAAATGGCATGCCTTTCCGTATACCAACCTAAAGGGGGTGGTTCCTATAGGGGTCTTATAAGCTGTACGGAATGCCCACAATGCATCCTCGAGTTTGTCCGACCACTCCTTGCGGTTCGCTCCAACAGACCGCTCTAGGATGCGCTTAAGCCCACGGTTCGTGACCTCCACCTGCCCGCTTGTCTGCGGATGATAGGGCGTGGACAAACGGTGATGTACACCGTATCGGGACAAAGCCTTTTCAAGCTGTGTATTACAAAAATGAGTCCCTCGGTCACTAATGAGCGCTTTCGGAGCGCCAAATCGGGCGAACAAACTCTTAAGAAACCTCACAACTACTCTGGCGTCGTTAGTGGGTAAGGCTTGCGCCTCCGCCCACTTTGATACATAGTCAACAGCCACGAGTATGTACTTGTTTCCACGTGAGGGGGGGAATGGTCCCATGAAGTCTATCCCCCAAACATCAAAGACTTCACATACCTGTATCCAGTTCTGGGGCATTTCGTCGCGTGCCGATATGTTCGTCGCCCTCTGACAAGCATCGTACGCTTTCACCCAACTCTGCGCGTCACGGAAAATGGTCGGCCAGTAAAACCCGGAATCCAACACCTTCTTCGCTATGAAGTTGGCTCCGTGGTGGCCTTCGGTAGGTCCCTCATGACACTGGCGCAGAATATCGGTCGCCTCAGACCCTGATACACATCGTCTGATCACCTGATCAGCATCCACTTTCAACAAGAAAGGGTCGTCCCATATGTAGTGCTTTAGATCTGAAAAGAATTTCCTCTTTTGCTGGTGAGTCAACCCTTTTATCAGAATTCTACAAGCAAGATAGTTCGCAAAGTCAGCGAACCATGGCGACTCATCACATATCTCAACACCCATCAAAGATTCGTGTGGGAACTTGTCATTGATTGAATCCCAACGCGAATCCTGGATGTCTCCGTGCTCTAACCGAGACAGATGGTCGGCCGCTACATTCAAAGCACCCTTTTTATCTTGTATCTCAATATCAAACTCTTGCAGCAATAGGATCCATCTGATTAGACGCGGTTTAGCGTCCTGTTTGCTGAAGAGGTATCTAATGGCTGCGTGATCAGTGTATGCAACGGTTTTCGAAAGCACCAGATACGATCTAAATTTATCGAATGCGAAAACGACCGCCAAGAGCTCTTTTTCAGTCGTGGTGTAATGCTCTTGAGCGTCGTGAAGAGTTTTGCTCGCATAATAGATCGGATGGAAGTGCTTTTCCTTCTTTTGACCCAGAACGGCCCCTATAGCGTAATCACTCGCGTCGCACATGATTTCAAATGGCAGACTCCAGTCCGGTGCGACTAAAATAGGGGCCTCAATCAACTTCTGCTTGAGGAGGTCAAAAACCCTCAAGCAATCATCTCCAAACACGAACGGAGCATCTTTCTCCAACAAACGGGTCATGGGTCTGGCGATTTTTGAAAAATCTTGATGAATCGCCGATAGAACCCGGCATGACCGAGAAAGCTCCGTATAGCTCTAATAGAGGTGGGGGCGGAAGTCGTGATATAACGTCGACTTTAGCTGGGTCGACTTCCATGCCCGCGTGAGAAATTTTGTGTCCCAAAACTATGCCCCCCTTCACCATGAAGTGGCATTTCTCCCAGTTCAGGACCAGATTAGTCTTCTCACACCTCTTCAACATTCTTTTCAAATTTTCCAGACATTGATCAAAGGAATCCCCAAATACCGAGAAGTCGTCCATGAACACCTCCATGGAATCCTCAATCATGTCGTGGAAAATGGCGACCATACATCGCTGGAAAGTAGCCGGTGCATTACACAGCCTAAAGGGCATACGCCGGTAGGCGAATGTACCGAAGGGACAGGTAAATGTGGTCTTCTCCTGGTCCTCAGGAGCGATAGGAATCTGAAAGTAACCTGAGAACCCATCCAGAAAACAATAATACAACTTCCCTGACAGACGCTCCAACATTTGATCAATGTGTCACACCCAGAAAACGTGGAACATACAAAACGTGGCGGAAACGTCGGGGAGTGTTGTAACAGAATTAATTGTTTCAAATCCATGGCAATTGAAGTTTCGTTTTATTGATTAAAAGTGTTACAATGTATTAATAAACAAAGAAATACAACATAATTAACTAGTCTTGCATCTTTTATTGTCACAAAAGCCCAAATCTGCCTATATGTATCTTGATCATCTTATGCAACATCTCCTGAAAAACACATGTGAAAATAGGTATGTCAGCATAAAAATGCCGGTGAGATACATAGGTTTTGTGAAAATAGGTTTCATGACTTATGTTTGAGAAAATGTTTAGTCATGAACCTTGTTATTTGCTTTGTTTTGTAAATCATTTGAAAATCGATAAGATCAGATGATATGTATAAATAATGTACGGTTAAATGAATAACCATGTAAAATGAGTTTGTATTAGATAAATTGTTTGTAAATCAATGTTTTGTGAAAAATATGTTATTTGTATAAAATGTTCTATGTCTCAACCTAAATGATTCAGATAACGCTACAATATGTAATACCATACAAACACTTATATATAGGAAGTACCAGCGGCGTATCCACCATGCTTGTATCATATTACACACGCATCGTTACTTAATCACTTAATCAAACCAAACCAAACAATGTAAGATGTCTATGTTTAAACCAATTGCCAAATGTATTGAATAATATGTCAAAATGTTTATGTCAAGATGTAAACCATGTAATGTGTAACCAAAATGATATGTATGGCTAGTGAAATGCATCAACTAAACCATATGCACAAGAACATAGTATTGAAGTAAAACTTGGTTTAAATCAAAGTTATGTTTTGTGTAGTAAATGCATGATCAATGTAAATCATGTAATATGCGTCCAAAATGTAAGTATGTGATGAATAACAAATGTACTAAGTATGAAGAACAATGCAACGATTGAACATACATAGCATGTGAACTGTACTAAGTATGCAACAACAGACATACGTAGCATGCGACCTATACTAAGTATGCAACAATAGACATACGTAGCATGTGATGTAATGTAAAACAATGTACTAAGTAATGCACACAATGGCACACCTAGTATGAAATGTAATGAAATCATGTACTATAATGTACTAATGAACATAACAAGTATATGATGTGAAAACAGGAAAGCTTGAAAGTAACAAGTAGGCACAGGTGTTCCACCCCAAAACGTTTGGAAAACAGTAAAAGAGGGGTCTATGTACTCACTTGAGATTGCTCAGAAGTCCTAGGATAACCACCAAGCAATGCTAGAGATCACGGAATCAAACGGCACCTAATATAGGTATCTATGTTAATAAACCGGACCTAAATCGGAAGACTGGGTAGCATGAGGGTTTGTAAACCAAATGAGTGTAGGAACTCATGTGATATGGTTAATCAAAGCCTACATACTAAATGAAACTTAACCTAAGTGTCTACGACCCATTACGACCCGTTTAGGTAGCTTATGCTACTTTAACGCGTCGTTCGCGTGAAACGCGTTCGGACCGCCTAACTAGCCCTATGACAAGTGTTATATGCCTAAACATATTACATAATCAGTTATGTGACAAAGGTTTAGGTTACATATGCTTAATTACCAATTATACATGATAAGGGTATTCTGGTAATTTACCTAAGGCATATAAACTACCTATCATACAACTACTTAAACGATGTGACCATAGGGTATAACCTCGGAAGGTTATTCCCTACCTACTATGGTCACCTAATGTGTTTGGTCGGATCCTAATGATCGACCAAACTGGGTCGGGTTCGAAGGTATAGGCGATTTATTAGATCGCCTACCCTACGACCCTAGACAACGTGGTAATCAGTGGGCATAGTCCCAAGGGACTATGACCAACGTGATTACACTCACGTTGCGAAGTTCAAACGAACTTCGCATTGACCATTACTGGTCAACGCTGAAAGTCAAACAAAGTTTGACTTTCTGACTCGAAAAGCAATAAAATAAGGAAAAGAACGAAAGAATACTTACGAAGGGTCCCCGAATGCTAATCCCGATCCAAGAACTCAGGTATGAAACAATGGTTTCAACTTAGAGCTCTCAAATCAGAATTCTTGTGCAAAATGAGGTTGTGTGGGTTGGGTATTTATAGGAATACCCGAACCGTTAGGATCGTTTCATGGAAAACGTGCCATGATCCAACCCGTACACTTGTCAGAACCTTATGGAAGCTACATATGAGTCTTATCTTAGTGACTAAGCAACTTAAAACATGTGGTTAAGGATCAATCAGCTGCAACTTGTATTTAGAACATGGAATCTGGTCCAGAATAGGCAGTCGCGTAGCGCGACTGCATAGGCCCTTAGGGCTCGCGCTACGTCACTGCCTCCCAGTTCCAGAAATGTTTCAAAAGTGACAGGTTTAGTCCCTGCAGCCCGTTTAAGCGATTTTCGATGCGTTTGAACCCCGTTAACCTCATTTCAAGGCTCTAAAATGAAGTTAAAGTATAGGGAACTCAAAAAATGCTCAAAAATATGCCGGAGGTTGGTTCGTTTGGCCGTACGAACGCGATGTTCGCTTAATTACGACGGAATGCGCATAAGCGCGAAAAACGATCCAAATGACGCGACGAATGGATTTTTCTTATGGCGAACACTAAAATATAATGTAGTCATGCTTACATAAATTTTTGGATGTCCGGATGTATTCAGAACGTAAGTTATGCGCGAAAATGCAAACTTGTGCACTTTTTGACACTTTTAGTCCCTGAATGACACAAAAGTTTATTTTAGCATACCGAACACCTCGAAGCCTATTTCTAAGCTATGTGAAGGATATTTATGGTATGTTTAACTTATGGTCATGCTCCGGAATGTCTGTTACAGTTTAAATTGGCATACTTTCGCAGTTTGTCAACTTTAGTCCCTGTAAGTGAATAAACTTTGATTTCACCACACCAAACCTTCAAAAACTTATATCTAAGTTATGTAAAGGTTATTTAAGGTATGTTAAGCCTATTTCACTATTCCGGAGTGTTTGTTGCATTAAACTGGTTATATTTACGCATCAGTGCGTGTATAACCTTCCAGAAAGCGATTCAGAGCTTGAAATCGAACAAGAGTTGATATGTGCAATCGATACACATATTTTTTTTTACAAATCCCAAGTATGAAACACAATGTTTCATTGGTTTGGCATTTGTTTGATGGCTGGAGTGACACGGGTGTTACAGTCTCCCCTACTTTAGGAAATTTCGTCCCGAAATTAATTCGTAGGAGTCTATCTGTGACTTTGTGTTAAATAACCATCAAAGATGAACAAGACGTAATCCTGTAATTTCTCTTTAATGAACATTTTTCAGAAATGAAAAATGAACGGAGTTATTTTCAACAGGCATTCTTTAGAAACAAAAATGAACGGAATAGTCATTTTACATCTTCAGAAACAAAAATGAACCGAATGAGTCATTTTACATCTTCAGAAACAAAAAAGAACCGAATGAGTCATTTTACATCTTCAGAAACAAAAATGAACCGAATAGTCATTTTACATCTTCAGAAACAAAAATGAACCGAATGAGTCATTTTTACATCTTCAGAAACAAAAATGAACGGAATAGTCATTTTACATCTTCAGAAACAAAAATGAACCGAATGAGTCATTTTACATCTTCAGAAACAAAAATGAACGGAATAGTCATTTTACATCTTCAGAAACAAAAATGAACCGAATGAGTCATTTTACATCTTCAGAAACAAAAATGAACGGAATAGTCATTTTACATCTTCAGAAACAAAAATGAACCGAATGAGTCATTTTACATCTTTAGAAACAAAAATGAACCGAATGAGTCATTTTACATCTTCAGAAACAAAAATGAACGGAATAGTCATTTTACATCTTCAGAAACAAAAATGAACCGAATGAGTCATTTTACATCTTCAGAAACAAAAATGAACGGAATAGTCATTTTACATCTTCAGAAAAGAAACAAAAATGAACGGAATAGTCATTTTACATCTTCAGAAACAAAAATGAACCGAATGAGTCATTTTACATCTTCAGAAACAAAAATGAACGGAATAGTCATTTTATATCTTCAGAAACAAAAATGAACCGAATGAGTCATTTTACATCTTCAGAAACAAAAATGAACGGAATAGTCATTTTACATCTTCAGAAACAAAAATGAACCGAATGAGTCATTTTACATCTTCAGAAACAAAAATGAACGGAATACATGACAAAATTTGCTGTGGTCTCTGTGCACTGAATTTCCATAATTATGTACGCGTCCATAATTACGTAATTCCTTGCACAGTCCGCACAGTGCATTTCATGATGTGTAGGGGAAGAAAATATCAAACCTGTGATGAGTGTGACTGGACTACCATAGGGTCCTTTTAATCAGATCAACACATGATCTTTTTAATTAGACCTCCAAGGAGTCCTTTCAGCTATACCATCACATGATATTCCTAACCAGATTTTTGGATCAATCTGTTTAACTAGACCACTCAGGGGTCTAATTATGGAATGGTACAATATAATCCAAGGGTCTTTACTACAACGTAGAAGCCCATTGAGGATTTAATATAGTACACAAAGATATCCTACTATGAATCCCTTATACGAAGATATGGAAGATTCTACGAGGATTAGGATGACACAACTTGGATCACACAAAAACATAAAAGGAAACACATAAGCACATAATCACATAGTTGTTTAACTTGTTATTAATTTGTTATCTTTGGACGCGGATACTTAAAGCACACCAGGAATCCAATTCGTGGATTTCATTTGGCACTTTAATCAATTCAAGAATCTATCTATGAAGATAGGATAATCTTAAAAGGAATTCGGCTTTATCCTTATTGAATTGTGATGTACGTATTGAATCATACAAAGAATTCAATTAAGGGCTCCGATTTGAGTGATATTTATCCACAAGGATCTGATTATGAGGATAGAAAGATCCTTCATGGATTCTGGAATTTGTGTAACGAGAGGTGCTTCGACACCTTGCACTAGGTGTGCTTAAGTCGATACACAAGGTAGAAAGTTTATGAGGTTGAGGCGCCAGATATGTCAAGCGACATATGAAGCAGAGTTTGAAGGTTGAGCAGCAGCAGGATTTGTAACAGCTTTGCTTTGGATTGCAAAGCGGCACATGTTAACCAAATGTCTCCATCGTCCACCGTGGGTACATTTGAAACAGGGTATTTGGTTTGGATGATGACAGTTGTATTGATTGCACCAAGGAGCAGTTCCCTTACGGCTTCATCCCTGAGGCGAGTCATGGTGATAGCTAAGTCAACGGTCCTCTGGAGTATGACGCCTATTCGCTGGGTAATTGCAGCACCTGGTTCGGACATTGTTGTTGCGATGAAGAGGCACCATGAAGAAAATAGAAGACATGGGAGGAAACAAGGGAAAGATAGTCGAAAGAAAATGACAAGGCATGTAGATTGTGACCATTTGTTTGTTACCAAAGGCAAACAAATGAGACTGTGACTAATCAAAGTAAGCGGGTCAATATAATGTATCGCGAAGACATGCTCGCCTATAAGTGAACACTCATCCCAAGAATTCCCAGGTAAGCACAATTGGTCTCGCGTCTGATGAGATGTATACGAAGTGCTTGCCTAGACAGAAAACCCAGAATACAGGCATTCACCCTTCCAGTTTGCACGTGTTCACATTATTTAAAACCCAAAACCTTGACGAGATTTTGAAAATTCAAAGGGGTTCAAAACCATATAATAGAGAGTTCAAAACCTTACAATAAAGGGTTCAAAACCTAGTAATCAATCATCCTAGAACAGATGATTAGTTTTCAAAGCGGTTTTGAAATTTATGTTCTTGTTGTGGTCGTCGCCTAAGGATAGGTGACGGTATTGTTTTATGACTAAACGCAAGTAAACTCGCGTTAGGGTCCTAAGAAAGTTATAGACTAGGTTAAAGCATTACTAATAACCTAATTCCCTATAACCATTGGCTCTGATACCATCTTTTCTGTCACACCCCGACCACGTGGAACATACAAAACGTGGCGGAAACGTCGGGGAGTGTTGTAACAGAATTAATTGTTTCAAATCCATGGCAATTGAAGTTTCGTTTTATTGATTAAAAGTGTTACAATGTATTAATAAACAAAGAAATACAACATAATTAACTAGTCTTGCATCTTTTATTGTCACTAAAGCCCAAATCTGCCTATATGTATCTTGATCATCTTATGCAACATCTCCTGAAAAACACATGTGAAAATAGGTACGTCAGCATAAAAATGCCGGTGAGATACATAGGTTTTGTGAAAATAGGTTTCATGACTTATGTTTGAGAAAATGTTTAGTCATGAACCTTGTTATTTGCTTTGTTTTGTAAATCATTTGAAAATCGATAAGATCAGATGATATGTATAAATAATGTACGGTTAAATGAATAACCATGTAAAATGAGTTTGTATTAGATAAATTGTTTGTAAATCAATGTTTTGTGAAAAATATGTTATTTGTATAAAATGTTCTATGTCTCAACCTAAATGATTCAGATAACGCTACAATATGTAATACCATACAAACACTTATATATAGGAAGTACCAGCGGCGTATCCACCATGCTTGTATCATATTACACACGCATCGTTACTTAATCACTTAATCAAACCAAACCAAACAATGTAAGATGTCTATGTTTAAACCAATTGCCAAATGTATTGAATAATATGTCAAAATGTTTATGTCAAGATGTAAACCATGTAATGTGTAACCAAAATGATATGTATGGCTAGTGAAATGCATCAACTAAACCATATGCACAAGAACATAGTATTGAAGTAAAACTTGGTTTAAATCAAAGTTATGTTTTGTGTAGTAAATGCATGATCAATGTAAATCATGTAATATGCGTCCAAAATGTAAGTATGTGATGAATAACAAATGTACTAAGTATGAAGAACAATGCAACGATTGAACATACATAGCATGTGAACTGTACTAAGTATGCAACAACAGACATACGTAGCATGCGACCTGTACTAAGTATGCAACAATAGACATACGTAGCATGTGATGTAATGTAAAACAATGTACTAAGTAATGCACACAATGGCACACCTAGTATGAAATGTAATGAAATCATGTACTATAATGTACTAATGAACATAACAAGTATATGATGTGAAAACAGGAAAGCTTGAAAGTAACAAGTAGGCACATGTGTTCCACCCCAAAACGTTTGGAAAACAGTAAAAGAGGGGTCTATGTACTCACTTGAGATTGCTCAGAAGTCCTAGGATAACCACCAAGCAATGCTAGAGATCACGGAATCAAACGTCACCTAATATAGGTATCTATGTTAATAAACCGGACCTAAATCGGAAGACTGGGTAGCATGAGGGTTTGTAAACCAAATGAGTGTAGGAACTCATGTGATATGGTTAATCAAAGCCTACATACTAAATGAAACTTAACCTAAGTGTCTACGACCCATTACGACCCGTTTAGGTAGCTTATGCTACTTTAACGCGTCGTTCGCGTGAAACGCGTTCGGACCGCCTAACTAGCCCTATGACAAGTGTTATATGCCTAAACATATTACATAATCAGTTATGTGACAAAGGTTTAGGTTACATATGCTTAATTACCAATTATACATGATAAGGGTATTCTGGTAATTTACCTAAGGCATATAAACTACCTATCATACAACTACTTAAACGATGTGACCATAGGGTATAACCTCGGAAGGTTATTCCCTACCTACTATGGTCACCTAATGTGTTTGGTCGGATCCTAATGATCGACCAAACTGGGTCGGGTTCGAAGGTATAGGCGATTTATTAGATCGCCTACCCTACGACCCTAGACAACGTGGTAATCAGTGGGCATAGTCCCAAGGGACTATGACCAACGTGATTACACTCACGTTGCGAAGTTCAAACGAACTTCGCATTGACCATTACTGGTCAACGCTGAAAGTCAAACAAAGTTTGACTTTCTGACTCGAAAAGCAATAAAATAAGGAAAAGAACGAAAGAATACTTACGAAGGGTCCCCGAATGCTAATCCCGATCCAAGAACTCAGGTATGAAACAATGGTTTCAACTTAGAGCTCTCAAATCAGAATTCTTGTGCAAAATGAGGTTGTGTGGGTTGGGCATTTATAGGAATACCCGAACCGTTAGGATCGTTTCATGGAAAACGTGCCATGATCCAACCCGTACACTTGTCAGAACCTTATGGAAGCTACATATGAGTCTTATCTTAGTGACTAAGCAACTTAAAACATGTGGTTAAGGATCAATCAGCTGCAACTTGTATTTAGAACATGGAATCTGGTCCAGAATAGGCAGTCGCGTAGCGCGACTGCATAGGCCCTTAGGGCTCGCGCTACGTCACTGCCTCCCAGTTCCAGAAATGTTTCAAAAGTGACAGGTTTAGTCCCTGCAGCCCGTTTAAGCGATTTTCGATGCGTTTGAACCCCGTTAACCTCATTTCAAGGCTCTAAAATGAAGTTAAAGTATAGGGAACTCAAAACATGCTCAAAAATATGCCGGAGGTTGGTTCGTTTGGCCGTACGAACGCGATGTTCGCTTAATTACGACGGAATGCGCATAAGCGCGAAAAACGATCCAAATGACGCGACGAATGGATTTTTCTTATGGAGAACACTAAAATATAATGTAGTCATGCTTACATAAATTTTTGGATGTCCGGATGTATTCAGAACGTAAGTTATGCGCGAAAATGCAAACTTGTGCACTTTTTGACACTTTTAGTCCCTGAATGACACAAAAGTTTATTTTAGCATACCGAACACCTCGAAGCCTATTTCTAAGCTATGTGAAGGATATTTATGGTATGTTTAACTTATGGTCATGCTCCGGAATGTCTGTTACAGTTTAAATTGGCATACTTTCGCAGTTTGTCAACTTTAGTCCCTGTAAGTGAATAAACTTTGATTTCACCACACCAAACCTTCCAAAACTTATATCTAAGTTATGTAAAGGTTATTTAAGGTATGTTAAGCCTATTTCACTATTCCGGAGTGTTTGTTGCATTAAACTGGTTATATTTACGCATCAGTGCGTGTATAACCTTCCAGAAAGCGATTCAGAGCTTGAAATCGAACAAGAGTTGATATGTGCAATCGATACACATATTTTTTTTACAAATCCCAAGTATGAAACACAATGTTTCATTGGTTTGGCATTTGTTTGATGGCTGGAGTGACACGGGTGTTACACAATGAATGGAAGCGGGAAGTGGTCCTTGCGAGTGGCGTCGTTGAGTTTGCGATAATCAATGCAAACCCGCCATCCAGTGACCGTCCTGGTTGGAATGAGCTCATTCCTATCGTTTGTGACCACAGTCATGCCCCCCTTTTTGGGCACTACCTGCACAGGACTGACCCAAACAGAGTCGGAAATGGGATAGATCATACCAGCATCTAACAACTTAATCACTTCCTTTTTAACGACCTCTTGCATGTTTGGGTTCAGCCGCCTCTGGTGCTGCGCACACGGCTTGAACTGATCCTCCATAAGAATTTTATGTGTACAGAAGGAGGGATTTATTCCTTTTATATCCATGATTTTCCAGGCGATTGCTTTCTTATGAAGTTTCAACACATTAAGCAGTCTGCTCTTCTCTTCTCCCGCCAATCCAGATGAAATAATGACAGGCAAATGACGCTCCTCATCCAGAAATGCGTACTCCAGGTGCGGTGGGAGCTCTTTAAGCTCCAAGGTAGGAGGATCTTCCACTGAAGGCTTCGACTTCACTTCACTTTCGCGATCAATTTCTGTGAAACGGTTCGGACTCTGGGGACCATCATCACCAATCTGATAGACCGGCTGCTCTAAATAGTGGCCCTCCTGCGTAATGCCATCTAAGTCCCCACACAACAGATGTGTGCCCGAATCTATCTCCTCGATCGTACCCTGGAAATGCGTGCTCACATAAGTGTCGATGATGTCAACATAATAGAGCGCGTCGTCCTGACTCTGAGGATGCTGCATAGAACGTTTAATGTCAAACGTCACATGCTCATCATCTACTCGGAGTGTGATCTGGCCCGCTGCCACGTCCACAATCGTCCGGGCGGTATTCAAAAATGGGCGTCCGAGTATCAGAGGCACTCTCGAGTCCTCATCCATGTCCAGGATAACAAAATCCACGGGAAATACAAACTTGTCAATCTTAACAAGCATATTCTCTACAAACCCGCGTGGATACTTGACAGAACGATCCGCAAGTCGAATACTCATCCTCGTAGGTGACGGCTCACCTAGATCCAACTTTGTAAAAACCTTATAGGGCATAAGGTTTATACTCGCTCCTAGATCTGCTAACGCATTACTGACAGACAGATTGCCAATGAGGCAAGGAAGCGTGAAACTGCCTGGATCTCCCATTTTTGTAGGCAGGCGATTCTGGAGAATAGCAGAGCAGCTTTCATTCATAACCACACAAGACATGTCCTCGAGCTTTTGTTTGTTTGAGAGGATGTCTTTCAGAAACTTCGCATACTTTGGCATCTGTGCCAAAGCTTCAACAAACGGTATGTTTATATGCAATTGCTTAAACATTTCGAGAAACTTACCGTTTTGTTCATCCATCTTCTGCTTCTTCAACCTTCCTGGATAAGGCACTGGAGGCGTGTAACCTCTGACCGACTCCTGGACTTGTGCTGTACTTGCTGGGCATAGCCTGGCATGCACCTCATCCGGTGTGTCGGTCGGGACCGCTTCAGTGATCGGTGGTGAGTCCGATATGACGGGTCCGGTAGGTTTTCCATTCCTGGTCATCACGGCATTCACATCTCTGTGCGGGCCCGGGTTAGTCTTAGTATTGCCCGGGAGACCACCCTGGGGTCTCTTCGACATCATCTGTGCCAGCTGACCAACCTGATTCTCTATATTCTGAATCGAGGCCTTGTGGCTCCTCATTTCTCCCTCATGAGAGAGAAAACGATCCTCGCTCTGCTAGTAGCGTTTTTCAGCTAACTGATTCGCGCTCAAGGAGCTAGTAAGAAGCTGGGCCATCATATCCTTAAGCTTAGAACTAGACTGAGGGTGCTGCTGGGAACTACTCCCAGAGCCCTGATTCTGATACGGGTATGAACGCTGCTGGTAGGATTGGTTGTACTGCTGGAACTGCTGACCCTGACCCTGACCCTGTTGCGCTGGAGCGTGCGGAGTGAATCCCAAAGGATTTTGATTGCCTGTGTTTGCTGGCCACCCAAAATTTGGGTGATTTCTCCAACCGGGATTATAGGTGTTACTGTAAGGGTTGTTCTGCGGCCTCACTTGGTTACTCACGAAATCTACCTCTTCGTGGCCCTCATATCCGACTCCCTGAAAACATGCCCCAGGCTCGTGTGACACTCCACACTGGTCACAACCCGAGCCCGCATGCGCAATCATCTGGGACCTGTCGAATCTCGATGCGAGAGCCGAGATTTGTGCAGTAATGGCCGTATAGTCGTCTACAGCATGGACTCCTGCGCGAGATCCTGCTGATGATGATGTAGCCCGACTTCTATCTCCTTCGCGGCAAGAGCTAGACTTCAACGCAGCCTTTTCAATGATATCGTAAGCCTCATTGGGCGTCTTTGTCCCCAAATCGCCTCCTGAATTCATATCTAATCGCTCCTGCGTATTGTAGCTAAGCCCCTGATAGAATGTCAAGACTAGCTGTCTCTTGGTGAAGCCATGATGTGGAACATCAAGTAACAGATCCTTGAATCTCTCCCAAGCTGCATGCAATGACTCTCCCTCATCCTGACGAAAGGTCACCACTCGGTTCCTTAACTTGGTTGTCTTCTCGGGTGGAAAGTACTTTTTCATAAATAGCTCCGCCAACCCATTCCAGGTCCTGATGGACCCAGCTGGCAGTGACATAAGCCACGCTCTGGCTTCGTCACGCAGTGAGAAAGGAAACAACCTCAACCGAACGGCATCCTCCGAAACATCCCTCATCTTAAACGTGGAACAAACTTCGAGAAAAGCCGCAATATGTCGTCCGGGATCCTCATGTTCGCGTCCGTCGAACTGCACCGAATTCTACACCATATTAATTATACTAGATTTAATTTCAAAAACAGGTGCATCTATAGTAGGTCTAAGGATACTCGGCTCCAGGCCTGTCGCTCCAGGCTGATTAGACTCATTCAACGGTCGCTCATCGTCTGCCATGATTATGTTTCCTCCTGAGCCCTCGGCTTCAGCAGGTACCACCGAATCCGGCCCACCACTGGCGAGCAGTAGCCCAACCGCCCGACCTTTCGCGCGTAGACGTCTCCTAAGATCACGTTCGGGCTCGTCTGACGGTTCAACAAGTTCTGGAGCGGGGGTCGAGAACATTAACCTGCAAACGAAAATTTGACACGGTGAATATTTTATTAATTAAATAATGCTGTTTTTTTTTCAGCTGAATAGAAGCAGAAAATTATTAAAAATGGGCTGAAAATTTTATAAAAATCCGAAAATGGGCCCGAAATTTTATAAAAATTCAACACAATAAATAAATGAATCGACTAATACAAAAATGGCTTTAGGGTTCCGAAAACCCAAAGAATAAGTGAATAAATAAATCTGGATCAAATAAATAAATGGAACAAAAATAAACGCGGAAACGAATAAATGAAATAAAACAAGAAATATTCATAAATAAATAAACAAATAAATAATCATGAAAGTATTCACAAATATAAACAAGTATATACACCGATAACCAAATGACTCGGGTCGTTCCTAAAACTCGCCATTTCCCCGGCAACGGCGCCAAAAACTTGACGTGTGCGTATATATACATACTTTTGCAATGAAATTACAACGATTTGGTTTTAAATTTATAAAAGTGATTATTACTTTAACATTAAAACACACACGAAAGAGGCAAGTGTACCCCGTCATATATGTAGTAAAGTATCGGTAAGTACCAAGTATCGATCCACAGAAATGGGCGGAGAAATAATACTAGACCTTTGTCACTAAACTACCGGTAAAAACATAAGTTTTGTGATTTTTAAATAAACTAAAGTAAGCATAACCAAATACATAATAAAAACATAATAGAAAGTAGATAAAAAGCCTTGCTAAATACACAACCACAGCATGTCAACTAAGTCAGTTTTGGCACTAGAAGCATTCGGTCAATTTTCCAATTTAAGACAATTAGTATCCCTTTCGGGAATCCTAACATGACAATCATTCGGAAAGCTAAAACGATAAACACACTTTAACCACCTAAAATTGTTCTTTAACGTGCAATTGATAAATGTCTATGAAAATCTCTTAAAAATAAGCTAGTCATCCGTTAGGAGTTTTCTAACCGCACTTAATCAAGGAAAGAGACACCGATAAACACAATGCAACCACCGAGACAAGCATAAACTAGATTAAATCACAACCGAGTTCATTTTACAAATCTTGCATAAAAATTCACTAAGATAGCAATTTTGGCCTAAACTACTAACTAAGCTAACAAATCATGGCAAGAATTTATAACGACACCATCTAACCCGTTAAGGTCCTTACGTGACGGCAAGCTCTCTTGATTAACAATAATTACATTTTATTAAATCACTAACCATTTCTAGTATCATGATGCATACATTTAAACCAAGTTAAACTAGTTAACCAAATTCAAAGTTTACTAATACAAGATTAATTAAGCTTCATTTTTCAACTATCTTAACTAACCAAGCATCAATCATCCAACATAATTACTTATAATCAAGAATTCAATATCAATAACAAGGTTGCAAACTAATCATCAAAGATTAACATAGAAAATACTTCAAGTGTCATTACAAACAAAGCTTAACACACTAATGGCAATAATCTAGCAAGGGATTGTTTGTGTTTTTGCCCAAAGGCTACAATAATACATAAACATTAATCTAAGTACTTGAAAGATTAACAAAATCATGGAAAGATTAGAAAATCAAACCATAAACAAGTACTAGACTAAGGATCCGGGTAGTAATCGAGCTAAACAGGACAATGTGGCTTGAATCCGGGTGAAAGCTAACGCCTCCGGAGCCTGAAAATCGCCTGTGAAGCTCTCCAAAAATCCAGAATTTCGAACAGAATGTTTCTGTTCTGTTTTTTATAATTTTCGCTGTCGCACGGTCGTTCTCCATATGGCACGACCGTGCACTTTAAGCAATTATTGGGGATGGGTCACCATACTGCATACGTCATCAGATCGTTGACCAGATTTGAAATGGAACGACCGTTCTTTCTTTGGCACGCTCGTTCCTCACCGGGTTGTTGTTGCACGCCGAGTCGCACTGGTCGTTCATCACCGAGACTCTGTTGGTTCATCGGATACGCACGGTCGTTCCTCAGATGGAACGCCCGTTCTTCACCGAGCCGCCTTGTTTTCCTAGAACGCCCAGTCGTACCTCTCGTTCATCACCGAGCTGATCAATACTTGTCGGAGATGCACGGTCGTGCATCAGGTAGCACGACCGTTCCACAGGCCCAGGTCAGTTTCCTTAACAGAATGTCCGCAGCTTCGTCGTTTTGTCCGGAAAGTCCTCGTTTTTGCTATCATCTTGTTTGGTATGCTGTTTTAGGCCTGTAAACATAAATGTAGATAAATAAGTATCCGAATGACGGTTTTACGGCCAAAAACGCATAAAATAGGGGTAAAACGGGGGACTAAAATATGTGTAAATTAACGAATATCAATATATTTGTTTATATAGTTATTGTGGGATCAATTATTAAAAGTAAGTTATTATTTTTTACCATAATAACATATATCAAATATGATAACATATTTATATAATCTTACAATATTACCAAAGTTTTATTTCTACTAATTGATTTATATATAGTAATTTTTTTAGACAACTAATGCTATTATATCGTTTCTTTGGTTTTACATGTTAATACAGTTTTAACTCCGGCAGTTACACAAGACGAGTGCAGAGAGAGGCGTAAGCTATGGAAATTGTATTTGGATAGTAAAAGATCTAACGTATCACACGTGTTACCGGTTTCTAAGAAAAAAGTATCGTCGACTTCTAATTTGTCTTCCATTTTGTTGCACACTTCCACTACTTCACAAGATGCATCTACTATTTCACCAGGTTTATTTATTTATTTTCTTTAAACTTTTCATAGTTTTTAAAATTGCATACTTAACTATTTTGATACATATATATGTCTAAAATAATTAGATATATCAAATATCATAACATATTTATATAATCTTACAATATTATCAAAGTTTCCTTTCTGCTAATTCATTTATATATAGTTATTTTTTTAGACAACTAATGCTATTATATCGTTTCTTTGGTTTTACATGGTAATACAAGTTTAACTCCGGCAGTTACACAAGACGAGTGCAGAGAGAGGCGTAAGCTACGGAAATTGTATTTGGATAGTAAAAGATCTAACGTATCACACATGTTACCGGTTTCTAATACCAAAAAATCGTCGACTTCTAATTCGTCTTCCATTTTATTTCACACTCCCACTACTTCACAACATGCATCTACTATTTCGCCAGGTTTATTTATTTATTTTGTTTAAACTTTTCATATTTTTTAAAATTGCATACTTAACTATTTTGATACATATATATGTCTAAAACTATATATATATCGTTTTTCTTTTATAAGTTGTTTTCACGCAAAGTTATCAAAGTTACACTAAAGAGAGACGGAGATTAAGGAGACTTTATTTAGATATTTAAAAAATCTCCTATCTTACGAGGCAAATCCAGGGCTATGAACAGTTTACAATCTTCTTCTAATTCAACATCCTTTCACTGCAACACACAAAATGGTAATTCTATACTTTTGTTAATATTTACAAGTAATATTATACCCGACTTTCTAAAGTCATATTTTTTTAGGTGATGACACATTTGCTTCAAACAACCAAACACTTTCAACAAGTATCCGTCGCTTTTCTATTTCTCCAAACATAACAACAGCGACTACAACTCCTATTTTACGCAAAACGTCTCCAAAGCTATCTCCTGGAAAATCTAAGTTATTAGGCTGACCACGAATTACATCACCTATTCTAATGGTTGATTTGACTACAGATGCAGCGTTAGATGAAGATCCTTACAAAGGTGTTTCACCAGGTAGTCGCTTAATTAATATATTTTCGACATTATTTTGTATACCATTGTTTTATCTTGAAATAGATCGATTAATTTCATTTATTTTTATTTCCATGCTAATCTACAGATTACTTAGATCAAGGTGACCATTGTATTACATGTCAAGTATGCATGGCAAAGTTATGGGATGTAGAAACGGCGAGAGGCAGAACCAATAATGGGAAAACAAGTTATTTTTTATGTTGTGGTTATGCCAAAGTAGAGCTACCCGATTATAAAGATGCACAACCAAATTATCAGAAATTGTTTACATCTTTGGATAATGAAAGCAAGCATTTTTTGAAAACGTTCGCCGTTATAATTCTATGTTCGCATTCACTTCAATGGGTGGTAAGGTCGATCCGACTGTTAATAGAGGTAATGGCCCATTTTGCTACAGGATTAGCGGTGAAAACTATCATAGTATTGGAAGTCTTTTGCCGGAGAATGCCAATAAACCAAAGTTTTGCTAGCTGTACATATACGATACAGAGAACGAAGTTTCAAACCGAGAATCGATTTTTAGGTAAGTATCGTACATTAGAATTTTTTTCAATTGTTTCTCAATTAATAATTAATAATTCGTTGATAAAAAATGTGTCAAAACAGTCGATCTAAGGACTCACCTGCATCCTCTTATGCTTTTGTTGATCGTCAGTTGATCCAACATATCAAGTCTGTGTTAGACTCCGATAATGTATTGGTTAAAGTTTACAGGATGGTTAGAGATTGTTTTCATGATGATCCGCAGCTTAGTCTTAAGGTACGTCTTATTGGAAAAAAGGACAAGTATGGTCGAATGTATAACTTACCAACATGTGGCGAGGTTGCTGCTCTAATTGTTGGAGATGTTGAAAAGCAATTGAGAACAGAGATATTGTTGTTGAAACTAAATCGGGGACTTTTCAACGAATAAGTGAATTACATCCTTCTTACCTTGCTCTTCAATACCCAATTCTCTTCCCATATGGAGATGATGGTTACAGAGTTGACATCCCTCATAGAGGTGTCATAGATGTAACCAACAAGAAGCGTCCAAATTGTACGATGAGAGAGTTCTTTTCGTATCGTATTTAAGATAGACTAAACCAATTTTCGCTGATTCTAAATTCAAGGAGACTCTTCCAACAATTTTTGGTTGATGCTTATACGATGATTGAGAGCGAGAGACTTAACTACATACGTTTTCAACAAAAAAATCTAAGATCGGATACCTATGAAAGTCTCTGGAAATTGAGAAATAATGGTCAGCAAGATATATCTAATGTTGGTACACCTCTTATATTGCCTTCTTCATTTACCGGTTGAGCTAGATATATGATGCAAAACTATTTAGATGCGATGGCTTTATGTAAATGGTTCGGTTATCCTGATTTTTTTATAACCATTACATGCAATCCCAAGTGGCCAGAGGTAAAACGGTTTCTTAAAGACACCACTCTGAATCCAGAAGATAGGCCTGATATCCTATCAAGGTTATTTAAAGTGAAGCTGGATGCAATTTGTAAAGATTTAAAGGAATGTCATATGTTGGGAAAAGCAACAGCAAGTACGTAATGCAATATTTTTTTTAAATATATTTGTTACATTTTCATTTATTGTTTTTAAATAATTTTTATGCAGTTATTTATACAATTGAGTTTCAAAAACGTGGCTTGCCTCATGCGCATTTGTGCTTATTCATGGAACCAGAAGCTAAACTTCCCACTGTTGACCAAGTTGATCCATTCATATGTGCCGAAATTCCAAACAGAGATGATGACCCAGAGTTGTATACGCTTGTGAAGGATTTTATGATTCATGGACCGTGTGGTAATGCTAATATGAACTGCCCATGTATGATTGATAAACAGTGTTCAAAAGGTTTTCCAAAAAGATTTCAAGATACTACGACAATTGACGCCAATGGTTTCCCATTATACAGAAGGAGAGATGATGGAGCAACAGTTGTCAAAAACCGGATTGAGTTAGATAATAGAAGTGTTGTACCATACGACAAAAAGTTATTGAAAAAGTATCAGGCACATATAAACGTTGAGTGGTGCAACCAAGCTGGGTCAATTAAGTATTTGTTTAAGTATATCAACAAAGGTCCTGATAGAGCAACAGTTGTTGTTTTGCATAGCGATAATCAGAATGAACAACATGAAAAAGATGAGATTAAAGAGTATTATGGCTGTCGATATATCTCAGCATGTGAGGCATCATGGAGGATATTTAGTTACGTTGTAAATTACAGATATCCTTCTGTTATCAGGCTTCCATTCCATCTTCCAGGTCTACAACCGGTTGTCTTTGGACCAGACGAAGACATCAATTCTGTTCTTAACAGGCCATCTGTCAAGTGTACCATGTTTCTGTCTTGGATGGAATGGAACAAAGACCCTGATGACCATTTGGCGCGTACACTAACTTATGTTCAGTTTCCAACTTGGTATGTATGGAAGATTGAAAACCGTTGTTGGTAACCTCGGAAGAAAGGTAACTCAATTGGCAGAATTCATAATGTTGCTCCCTCTCTTGGAGAAGCTTATTTTTTAAGAATCTTGCTCAATAAAGTAAAAGGACCTAAGTCATATGACGATATCAAAACTGTTAATGGTCATGTACATGATACATTTAGAGATGCGTGTTTTGCACTTGGTCTTTTAGATGATGACAAAGAGTACATCGAAGCAATTAAAGAAGCAAACGAAACAGCAACAGCTTCTTATGTACGAAATTTATTTGGCATGATGCTATTGTCCAATACTATGTCAAGACCGGAGATCGTATGGGAAAGCACGTGGAAATACATGACAGATGATTTCATCTACATATATAGTAAATTACATCGTGTTCAAGGTACATTATGAAACTTTAGAAATGCCATTTTGCTTTTTCAGTTTTTTCATACATGGTTTAAATAAATTTCATACTCATTGTATATGTATTTGAACATGTAACAGGTTTATCAATTCCAGACGACGAACTTAAAAATTACGCTTTGTTGGAAATTGAAAAGTTTTTAAGTATGAATAGCTCATCGCTACGCAACTTCTCAATAATGCCTTTTCCAAATTCTTCTTCGTTATCTGATCTCGACAATCGTCTGATTAACGAGGAGCGTACTTACGACGTATTAAGTCTCGCAGAGGAATATGTTAATCTCTTTAATATGTTAACTGATGAACAAAGGTCGGTGTTTGAAGAGATAATGAAATCTGTTGATGGAAACACTGGAGGGATGTTTTTTGTTTACGGATATGGTGGCACCGGGAAAACCTTTTTATGGAAGACGTTCTCTGCGGCACTTCGATCAAAAAGAGAAATTGTATTAAATGTTTCTTCGAGTGGAATTGCATCGCTGTTATTGACAGGCGGCAGGACTGCACACTCCAGATTTCGTATTCCTTTGAATCTTAATGAGGATTCGGTATGTCATATAAAAGCAGATAGTGATGTCGCTAAATTGTTGCATCATACCAAACTTATTATATGGGATGAAGCACCTATGGTCCATAAACATGCGTTTGAAGCATTGGACCGGACAATGAATGACATTTTCAATTTCGACACCTCAAGAAATTCTGAAATCTCATTTGGTGGTAAGGTTATTGTTTTTGGTGGAGATTTTAGACAAGTACTTCCCGTTGTTCGAAATGGTGGAAGACAAGAGACAGTGAACGCATCATTAAGTTCGTCTTATTTGTGGAGTAAATGTAAGGTGCTAATGTTGTCAAGGAATATGAGGTTAACCATTGAAAGATCTCCATCCGAGATTGAGGAAATAAATAGTTTTGCTAAGTGGCTTTTGGATATAGGAGAGGGAAATGTTGGTGGTCCTAATGACGGAGAAGCTACAATTGAAGTGCCATCTAATCTTATAATTAATGATACTTCTGATCCCATTTCCAGCCTGATCGAATTTGTTTATCCTTCGATTCTCGAGAACTTTGGCAGTCCTAATTATTTTAGTGATAGGGCTATACTTGCGCCGAAGAATGAGGTTGTTAATGAGATTAACGATAGGCTGTTAGCGTTGTTTCTCGGTGAAGAAAGAGAGTATCTAAGCTCTGACCATCTTTGTGCAAGTGAAAATGTTAGTTCAATACAAGAAAGATTATGCACACCGGATGTTCTCAATGGTCTTAAAGTTTCAGGCTTACCAAATCACAGGTTAGTGCTAAAAGTTGGTGTGCCAGTCATGTTGTTACGTAACATTGACCAAAAAAATGGTTTGTGCAATGGTACAAGGTTGAAGGTTACAAAGTTGTATAACCGTGTAATAGAGGCTGAAATAATATCTGGAGCTAATATTGGTACTCGAACCTATATTCCCAGAATTAGTTTAGTACCTTCAGACAAGAAGATTCCCTTTTCATTTCAAAGAAGGCAATTTCCGGTTGTTATTTGCTTTGCCATGACTATCAATAAAAGCCAAGGCCAATCACTTTCTAGAGTTGGTCTGTACCTGAGACAACCGGTTTTCACGCATGGTCAGTTGTATGTCGCGTTATCGAGAGTTAAAACAAGAGACGGTGTTAAACTGCTAATACTGGACAAAGATGGGAAGCCTACAAATAAAATAACTAATGTTGTGTATAAAGAAGTCTTCAATGACTTATGATTTTTCATTAATACATAATATGTATATTTTAAACATGATTATTTACTTAGTGTTAACTTTTATAATAAAGAATTTGAAAATAATAACATTTTTTGCCATTTGTTGTCTTATTACTCTTGTTATTTCCAATACTTATAACAATTTATATATATATATATATAGGGAGAAGATCATGCGAGAACCACCTCTTATTGTGAGAACCGCGAGAACTAATGTGAACACACCAAAAATGCCTAAAAATAGCTAAAAATCACACAAAATTTTTTTTTTTGATTTTTTTAATATTTTTTAGGTTAAAATCGCTACTTTTCAAACCCAAAAAAAAAAAAAAAAAATTTTTTAAAATTTTTTTTTTTTGCTTCGAAAAGTAGCGATTTTAACCTAAAAAATATTAAAAAAATAAAAAAAAAAATTTTAGATTTTTTTTAGATTTTTTTAGGTTTTTTTGGGGTTTAGTTTTTAGCATTTTAGCTTGGGGGGGGGTTTAGGTTTTTGGGGGGTGGGGGAGGGGGGTTTAGGTTTTTTTGGGGGGGGGGGGGGGGGTGGGGTTAGGTTTTTTTAGGTTTTTTAGGTTTTTTTTAGCTTGGGGGGGGGGGTTAGGTTTTTTTTGGGGGGGGGGGGGTGGGGGGTTTAGGTTTTTGGGGGGGGGGGGTGGGGGTTAGGTTTTTTTAGGTTTTTTTAGCTATTTTAGGTCGTGTTCACATTGGTTCTCAAGGTTCTCACAATAAGGGTGGTTCTCGCATGAGCCCCTCCCTATATATATATATATATATATCGTGAAAACCTTACTTCCGGTTTAGTTTTTCATAACTTCATCTTCATACTCACATGACTTTATTCTTTTGAAATCCATTTAAAAAAACCACGCTTACAGTTCCCCTGTTTCCTATTTTTTCTTCCAAAAATTATCATTGCATCTCTCCAATCTATACATAATCACATCATTCATTCCAAAATTACGAAGATCGGTGTTTTAAAAATATTTAAAATGATGAAATTTTGGGATTTTCATACCGTCATTCATCCTTACTCTCTAAATCGGTTATCTTTCTACCATCGCCTTCATCATCTTCGCAATTTTCTCTGTCATTTTTGGCTCAGGTAACTTTCTTAAAGCTTTGATTTGTAATTTTTTGAAGCTATGATTTTTGATTTAGTAACTGATTTTAAGTTATTTCCGGTTAATTTTATGAACCCTAAGCTCTTGCTACTTGATTTTTTAGGTGATAATGTTTATTGTAACTTTGTATTCATTTATTGTAGTTGTTTTAGTCAATATTTGGAATCGATTGCTATCATTATGTTTTTGCATGTCCATTATTAAAACCGAAATCTTCGCCGTTAATTTTTGTTGATATGCTCATCTATACTGTTATTTTTGTTTAAATTGTTGTATTCTTATGATAATATTTTTTTCAGTGTGATTTTTTGAAAGTGTTTTTTATATTGAAAGACTTAATTGTTGTGTTCTTGAACAATAATTGAACCATAACATGTATGTTTCTATTTTTCTATACCTGGTGTTATAAAAGTTTTGTTCATGATGTTTTTTTATCCCAAATAGGATAATATATTTGTATACTCTGCATTTGGTTGTATTGATTGAATTTTATTACCTGTTTTTGCAACCACTTAAGTCTTTTAACATTTGTGAGTGGATCTGTTAAAAGTATACTTTACGATTACTTTACGTTTTTAACATTCTATTAGATCAGTTAATGTTATGTCTATTAGAATAAAGGAACTTTTACTATACAAAAGAGGCTGCAATGCTTTAATAAATTTGCAATTTTACGAATACTGTCAAAGATCCTACCTTTATATCATTTGTTGGGCTTTTTATTTTAGTTGGTGGTGGATTTATGACCTTATTCTATTTATATTAATGTTCTTTATAAATATCTTTACAGATATGGATCGTGGTTTTTTTGTTTACATCGAGGACAGGAAATTAGAAGAACAGGTTATACGTTTGTTCATAACGTGTTATATATTATTATATTGTTAAGTAACAACCTAACTTTTAAGAAATGTGTAATTAGCATTTTATCGTGTTTTTATTATTTAATCACTTAAATGATGTTTGCAGCCTTTACCAGCTTGGTATAACAAGCTAAATGACTTAGATGGATATCCCGTTGGAACTGTTTTGTTAATCACTGATGATAAAGCAATATTTGATGTTAAAATCAAGAAGTCTACGGACGGTTATTGTGTGTCAAACGGTTGGTCAACTGTTATAAATGTTCTTGAAGTAGACAATGGAGACTATGTTGTATTTGAACTTATGGATGCATTGACGTTTAGAATAACTCATTTTAAGAGTTATCCACACCCGGTTCAAGGTTCAAAGTTCCACATTGTTATATCAAACCCCGAGAGCCAGAATCTGGTATGTTTTAAACAGTTTTTTTATGTTCAGTAAAGATTTACATTTTGTACTTATTCAATGTTTTTTTAATCAACTGCAGTGGTTACCGAGAGACTTCATGCAAGAGCATTTCAACGGTGATAATCTGTTTGACAATTTTGTTATTGTTTTTGAAAAAAACCACACGTGGACTGTTAGTATGAGAAAACTTTGGGATATCAACCATTTCTTTGTTGATTTTACTCAAGTTTCCAATGATCTATGTTTAATAACTGGCGATGTTATTGTTTTTGAGTTGGTTGATGATTATGTCTTTACGATTAAACTGTTCCGTACTAATGGTATTCAGTCGCTTAGTCCCGACCTTGCCGTACCAGTGGTGGAATCCATTAAGAAGGAGGTGCAAAATTTTTTTTTAGACCAAGGATTTTATATTGTTATTGCGGACTCCTAAAAAACCGAACAGGTAATGGTTTTTTAATGAACTGGTATTTTGTTAATCTGTCCAATGTATTAGCATCAACTAATGTAATCCATGTTTGTAATTTACAGTCTCTTCCTTTATGGTATAATAAGTTTGACAACTTGAAGGGGTATCCGATTGGTCCTGTAGTTATCACAAATGAAGAGGGCAATGAGTGGACTGTTTCGGTGAAATCTACTGCCAATGGGTATTGTTTCTCGAATGGTTGGTCTGCTATGGTTCGTGATGTTGGTCTGGAGGATAAAGATGTTATTGTTTTCCATGTTGTTGATGCTCAGATGCTAAAGTTCACTGATTTTAAGGCTGATTGTCTTTCCTCTGTTAAGAACAAGTTTTTTGTAGAGATGTTATTTCCCGAGAACGCTAACTTGGTAATTTATACTTTTACTACTTAGGATGAAGAACCAACTGACCTTTTTATTTAGTTTATGAACAGGTATTTCACAACGGACACCTTGGACGATAACTTTTCAATTCGTTTTGGAAGTACATACATGTGGAGTGTCAAAGTGAATAGGCTCTGGGGATCCAACTACTTCATTCAAGATTTCTCACAAATCACCAAAGATCTTCATCTCATATCAGGTGATGTAATCTTTTTTGAGTTGGTTGCGAGACGTATTTTCAACATTCTGCTTTTCCGTCCTAATGGTATACAGTCTGTTTTTCCTGAGTTTGCGAATAGTGTTGGTGTTGAAGAAGAGGAAGACACAGAACAAATGGATGTTAGTGAAGATTACATATTAGACGGGGGAAATCAAGACATGGAAGATGACATTGTAGACGTTGTACATGATATGCCAGTCATTGAAGTTGATCCTGTCTTGGAACCAGGCTTTGTTGACGTTCCACAGATTCCGGCCGTTGTTCATGAAGCCAACGTATACGAACTAAGATGGTGTCTATCTTTTCGTTTTGTAAGTTTTTCATACTTTAAATGATTTATTTTAATATTATGTAACGCTTTCAAGGTTGTTATTTTTTTTTAAATTTTTTTATTTTTCCGGACTTTAATGCAGCGGATCCCAAAGGACTTTGCAGCAAATGTAGATTTCTCTGTCCTTGATGACATGGTCATTCAAACTGAAGACGGTTTTTCAATGACACTCGAGATCCGGCAGGAAACGGCACGTGGGATACCTCGGTATGCTTTCAGAGGATGGCGGAACTTCATGCTGCAGGCTGGGTTGGAAAATGGAGCTGAGTTTTTGCTGCGATATTATAGGGATCAAAACACGTTGCGAATTCGTAATCCGGACCACTAAGCGATGTATGTATTGAAAGATGTCGTCAGAAGTAAACATATAATATCGTTACCAACGCTATCATATGTGTGGTAACAGTTTTGGAACAATTATTACTATATATGTTTTGTTTACCAAAGTTTAATGTGTAATGAACATTTTGTTGATGTACTTTTGGGACGCGCTAAAGTGTCTCAAAATATTAGGTTTAACAATCAAAGTTTAACGGTTCTACGTTTAAATTATTTTATGTGTTTAGTTGGTGTTAAGCCACCCGCGAAGCTCGCGGGGTCTTAGGCTAGTAATTTTTAAAACTAAATAACATTATTGAAAGATATTTGTAACAGAATGGACCTTATAATTATTTATATATTGTTATAGTGATTTAAAACATAATATATTAAATAAACTTGTAAAACTGTTTAAGTTTAACCGGTAAATAAAAAGGCTTTTCTTTATTATTATTCTCTAAGAAATACTCACATAGGAATTATGTATTTCGTGTTCGAACACACGAAAGAGTTCGAACCTACTAACTCTTTATAACAAATATTAACGAATAAAGTAAGGACTGGATTTGAACCTACTAACTCTTTTAGGTGTTCGAACACGGAATGCATAAATTTTATGTAGGTTATTCTTACATAATGTTATACTCAAAATACGATATAGACTTTTATATTTTATCCATTTTAATTAAATCCGGAAAATTTGTTTTACTAAAACTAAAACTAAAACTGAAACTGAAACTAAAAATAAAAATAAAGATAAAGAAAAGCCATTTTATTTACTAGTTAAACTAGAAAGTTTATTAGCACTATTAATAAATAATGGATGGAATAAAAATTGCCTATCTCAAACCTTGAAAACCTGATCTAAATAAATAAATAAGGTATCAACGGAATAGGTGACTAAAAGAATCATTTTTTTTATCGAATACAGATTATTAGATTTTTAAAATATGTTTTTTTTGAAAGTAGGTTTTATAAAAAAAAAGTTGTTTTTTTATTCTTAAAAAATATGATTAGATCAATAATTATTTAATGAATTGGATTTATCCAATTAGATTCTGTTGGTGTATATTTTGTATGTTCGCCGCTGAGCGAATAGGCTAAATAGAGCGTGTGTTGAATATTGTATAGATTAGTATGAAAACGGACCAAGGTTTTGTAATGTAAATGTCATATTCGTGCGGATGGCCGATTCGCACGAATGGACATCACAGGCAGGTCCGCACGAATGAGCAGATCTGTCCCAGGTGCATCCGTGATAAAGTCCATTCGCACATGTTGATCCTTGCGAATGGGCTATGCATATAAATAGGGATGAGGTCTCCTCATTTGGACAAGTTTTGGTTCCCAGAGGGGAAACTCTATTCAATTGGTTTCGCGGGTATGTAACTTCAAATCATTGAATAGAAACCAGTTTAAATTAACATGTTCGGTGTGTATTCTGCATCTACTCCTTTCTTCTCTATAATATTCTAACGAATCGGTTATCTCGGGGCCAAAACTCCATCAAACCTGCCGGATCCTGGAATCTCAATTGGTATCAGAGCTACGGTACCGATTCAATCGATCTGACAGTTGATTGTATCACCTACGCTCATGAATTTTGTATTTTTAGGAGGTTTTGTCGTTAAACATCAAATAAACATCAAATTGAAGGTTAATTCGTGGATGGAATTTGAAATTGAAGACATCATTAGGTTCGTGATTGATTTTCGCACAATCCTGTGAAGTTTCATCATGAAATTCGCAGAAATAAAGATTCTGGATCGAAAAATGTGATTGGGAATGTTCTTGAGAAGATCAGACTTTTTCAAACGGATGTGCAGGTTCGTACGAATCGGTCGATTCGCGATTAAGTGGACTGTTTATTCCAATCCGTTCCAAAATGTCATTTTGTTCCTAAATCAGCCCATTCGCACGAATGGACCCACTCCATTCGCACAAATGAGAAAATGCCTAAAAAGGGCATTTTTTATCGCAATGACGAGATGAGTCTCCAGAAAATTTGGTGATTTAAACGTTTTTCGAGTTTTTAACGACCAAGCTGGGTTGTTCAGGGACACCATTTGGAGCTTCAGAGAATAAATATGATGATGCGATCACAGATTGTGAAAATTAGTGGGGTAGTCATGATACTAGTGCAGAATGTTTATCATCTGGGTTATCTGACTACTAATGGGCCTTAACTGTAACACCCCGAAAACGGGTTTGGTAATCAAACCACATTAATACTACAGGATGGGTAAAATACAACTAGTGGTAAAACTTACCCGGTAAATTTTAGGATTTAAATAAATAAATCTAATATTTATTAAAAGGATGAGAAATACTTTGAGAAAGCAAAGTATATAAAAGGCCCGAGATTTAACGGGACTTAAAATAAAACGGGTCGTGAACAAGATAAAGTAACTAGGAAATAAATAACCTAGTACAAGTCTTGTAATTAAATGAAAGAACAAAATATCAAGTTATAAACTAAATAAAAGTGGAGGGGCCTATGTTGTTAAAATTGAAACTTATATTATTAAGTTTAACAAAATAAAAACCAAACACCCCATTTGAGGGTCTGGTTTGATCACAGGCAGGATTAATGATCCCCATTGCAAGGAGATCATAGATTAATGATCCCCATTGCAAGGAGATCATAAGGTATGTAAAATTTGACAAAAAATGAAGGATCAAACCAAGTCCAAAACGAAAATCGAGCATAGATTAATGATCCCCATTGCAAGGAGATCATAAGGTATGTAAAATTTGACAAAAATTCTCTACTTGAAATTCTCATGAATTTAGAGAACTTGAAATATGATGATGCATGTATGAATTGTAGATGAATTAGGAACATTAAAATGTCTAGGAGTAAACCCTAGACAAGTACATGTTGAAATTATGCTAAATTCTAGTGAAATCCATGGTCACCATTGTAGGTGACTAGTAGGTTATGTAGATCTTGATAAACACTAGGAAATTTGGGGTTGCTCTAGTGTAATTTGACATATGTGAAGTTATTTCAGAATTGTAAAGGCAAACATTTGTGTTAAATAGTTTGATTGATGAAACTTCGGGTTATATGACAAGTTATGAGCTTGTTAATGAATTATTTAAAATTCTGCCCTTAAGGTGTTTGTAAAAGTGCCCCAAGGAAGGCTCGAAATTGAAATTTAAAGTTAAAACGCATGATTTTGATGATTTAGCAAATTATGCGAGACATGATTGAAAAGGGGTTCTAAACGGATTGCGAATTGAACTCTTTAGGCGAGGAAACCGGATCGTCAAATGGACAAGCCGGTGGAAATACGCGTTTAAAAAGGATGCTTAAAAGGTACGTAACCACAATTCCGTTACGTTATGATTGATTTCGTATTTTCGCTAGTAGACTTTAAATTAGCATAATACATGATATTTGCATTTAGTTGAAGTGACGAAGATCACTAGGTAAATAAACGGGTCAAAAGGTGAAATTATCACCCTTTGACAATATCGACTAATGGTTTGTCGAGTTACATGTTTATAGGAATAAATATCAAATGGATACGCACATCGCTATTGCTTAGCGGCTACTAAGTCAAGGTATTGAAACGGGTCAATATATTGATCCTAGCCAGGTATGTATAATGATTCAACTCATCATGTAGAACTTGAGATTCTATAAGGGTTAGACAAGGTTAAAATATAGTTATTCGGTTATCTTTTAGGTAAACTGAATAAATTGAGTTATGATTTTGGTGTTTTAGAGCACATGGGTTTATAAACAAGATTATAGTTAAAAGGTCGGATTTTGGGTCAAACAAGTATTTAAAAGTCCCTTTTGTAGTAAAGAAAGGATGAAAATTGACCAAATTGCCCTTGTAAGCTAATTCGAACGAACGACCCTTGCAAGAAGTTCAGAAACGAGTTTCATGATTAAATTAATGCTTAGAATAAGAAAAGATAGTGAAAGATATAAATTCTTGGGTCGAATGACTTTATATGAGTCTTTGTCGTAAAAAGATAATCCGAGGGGTAAAATTTGGAACATATAGATAACCACATTAAATCCAACACACATATAGTTGTGGTGGAAGATTACTTGATAAGAAATGTAGGAATAAGATGCTAGAAATGTATGAAAGCGAGTTCAAGTTCTAAAGTGCTTAAATACCCTTAACGGGTCAAAATAAGCATACGAGCGAAAACGTATTTAAATTGTGTGAGAAACCTGTGATTAGAACCTAACATGATAGATAACATTAATTTGAAGAGGTGCATGTGAAATAAGGACTAAACAAATATGTTTGTTTGATAAAATGCATAAACGGGTTAAAATTCGGTAAAACGGCAAGGAGTCGAAGGCTTAGAAGTCTCAAAATTTATTATGTAGGATGTTGGATTTTAACTCCATATGATGGAGGATCAAATTACAATCATGTAGGAAGAAACGGTAGGTCAAACGGACAAGAGAATTGAAAGATACGAAAGTTTTCGTGTCAAAAACGGCAAAATCGGAAGGTCTGATACAGGGGCCACCGTAACTTACTGTGGACACCGTAAGTTACGGTGGGGGCTGAAAGCATTACGGCAGTTACCTCCTGCCTTACGATGGGGTATTTTATACCAGGGGCCACCGTAACTTACGGTGCCCACCGTAAGTTACGGTGGAGGTCAGTTCCAAGTCTTTGTTTCTGGATCAAGATATCAATGTGGAATTTCCGGATTTCCTTGTTTAATTCGATTATTCGACCCAATATTCCTTGTTGTACTAGTTATTTAATTATCAAAACTGACTTTTAAGTTGGTTTTGATCACGGGTGAATGTCGGGAGTCCCGGATGAAGATCAAGCATCGAGCAAGAACCGAACACACATTAAACGAAGCTTTCGCAATGTTGTTTCGTCGTTATTCTAAAACGGCAAATTAAACCACATTATGTTGTATCACTTTAAATATTAAAAGTTTATAATAAACCAGTATCTTAGCGTGAATGTTTATATATAAATGCTCAGTAATTGTGATTATTTATGGAAATCGCTAAATAAATTTACGGTTGTTACATTAACGTAAAATCCGCAATGATGAAAACTGACTTCTTGAGACCAAAATTTCACATTTTCGGCATATTAAAGTTTTTCGGAGAACAAAAAGAACCGGATTGCCTAATTTAAGGGGGAATTCAGTGATAAGATGTCAAAATTTGAAAAATTGAGGGGGAATAAAAATTTCATATTGAAATTCCAGCATTTTTGAAATTCGTGACAATGCAACAACATTCAGGTGGTTCCCACTTCAGATTGTCTGGGGATACATAGGATCTGGATTCGTAAATTCGTGATTATTGGAAGTTCAGACTCTAGAAATAAGGGTCAGATTGACGTCTTAGGGTTTGAGTCCCGGGTCTTCGTCAAGCCGGTCAGCAGGATTAGCATCAGGAGATGCATCTATATTGTGGATTCTTATAAGATATCACAACCTTGTGATAGTATAAAGTGTCAGAATGGTTAATCTTCGAGCAGATGAATTGTTTTTCGGACTAACCGCTGGGGAATGAAGATGTTTGTTGATTAAGTTGTTGCCGGAACTAGCAGAGAAGACTATACATCTGTTATAGTGACTGAAGAGGAAGAATCTGAATCTGATTGTGGATGAATGTTTCTGAGATCTGAAGGTGTTACCAGATGATTTGTTATCCGATGAAGATTTGCTGATTGTGGAGATTACCGTTTATACTGATCAATCATTCAGAAAGGTGCTTAAAGTTGATCACGGAAAACGGGATTTCAAATTTTCATGGATATTCATAAACTTGAAGTTTATTAGTGTAGTGTTCGAAATTTCTATCAATTGCCGGTTGGGTTTTTGAAGAAAAGATGACCGAGCAGGCAGAATGCACAATGAAGCTAAAATCTTAAATAAAAAACCGAACGTAGATGTGGTTAAAGTCAAAACAGAGATGTTACATTGATTAATTTCAAGATGGTGATTATTCATGAAGATTCCAGTTCAGCCAATCAGAGGAGGGGTCGTGAACTGTACAAACAAAATACCTGAAGATTCATTTCAGTGGTGGGGGGGGGGGGGAATTTGAGCATAATATAGATAATGCAGCCCGGATCATCAATCAAGGGGTAATCTATTAAAGATTTCAAGATGCCTGATTGAAGTTGCAGATTATTCAAACCACATTTTTCAAAATTCAAGATTCGACAGCGATGGCCGAGGGGGAATCTGTTGGTGCATATTTTATGTGTCCGCCACTATGCGAATAGGCTAGATAGAGTGTGTGTTGAATATTGTATAGATTAGTGTGAAAATGGACCAAGGTTTTGTAATGTAAATGTCACATTCGTGTGGATGGCCGATTCGCACGAATGGACATCACAGGCAGATCTGCACGAATGAGCAGATCCGTCCCAGGTGCATCCGTGATAAAGTCCATTCGCACATGTTGATCCTTGCGAATGGGATATGCCTATAAATAGTGATGAGGTCTCCTCATTTCGACAAGTTTTGGTTCCCAGAGGGGAAACTCTGTCCAATTGATTTCGCGGGTATGTAACTTCAAATCATTGAATAGAAACCAGTTTAAATTAACTTGTTCGGTGTGTATTCTGCTTCTACTCCTTTCTTCTCTATAATATTCTACCGAATCGGTTATCTCGGGGTCAAAACTCCGTCAAACCTGTCGGATCTTGGAATTTCAAATTGGTAGTGAGAAACAAAAAAATCTTCAAAAACACTATTTTGGTAAATACTTTTCTAATAACACTATTTTAGTAAATAGTTTTTCTACCAACACTATAACGAGAAAAAACTTAAAATCATATACTTAGTGAAGGATTCTCCATCGGCAATGGACTGCCACTAAAGAAATGCGCCGTCAATCATATTCGTTTGTTTACTGAAAAAAATTATTATAATAGTAAATTTCATGTTTTTTGAAACTTTTTATTGTTATACTTTATTAAGTTATTTTGGTTTTTATATTTTAATAGATTTTAAAATAATTATTATATAATGTTATCTGCTCATTAATCCGGTCCGACCCGTTAAACGGTCCGACAAGTGAACCAGTAATGCCACCGGTTCAATGTCTGGTCTGATTATAAAAACATTGCTAATTAGTACGTAATATTGAAAGAATCATACATTTTATTATATAAAACAGTTTCTAAAATGATTAGATAATTAATAAACATCTATTATCTCTCTATATAATAAAGCAAAGTTTCAAAATCCTATGTGTCAAAATTCTAAGGCTCCCATGTTAAAATAATCCTATGTGTAATTTTAATAGATTTTTCATTTTATGTTTAATAAAAGCCCAAAGTGAATCCCAAGTCAAAATTTTGAGAACCCACCTCTTCTAACATCCCTTTCTCCCTCTGCATACACACAAAATGCCAAAAAAAAACCTACACGCCCCATACCCATATTTCCATTTCCTCTTCATCTTTTTCTTCATTCCCTCTGATGCTTCTCTTTTCAATTCCATATCAAGATATAGTTAAAGAAACTCAAAGCAACCCTTCTGTATGTTACTTTCTCTCTGAAATACATATCATACAGATTCGTATTTGCATAAAACTCCAAATCGTGTTCAAGAAACACAAATCCTACGGTAGTGCTCGATTTCTAGACCTAATCCGACGGTATACAGAAGCATTCACATGGATCGCTCTTTTGAAATTGGCTTCTCTTCTGCAAATTGAGTCTTGGGTGAAGAGGCATACCAATGAGACCTGAATTTGTGAAGTATATGAAATTAGCTTCCTCTTCATGGTTAGTACATAGATATATATTTTAATTTTAATTTTATGCAGGGTGTTGGTTATTAAAGCAAGCTTTGCTATTGTTTGGAGAAATCAGGTTCATGAATTTCACGTTTCACTTAAATGTTATGCTTGAATTGAACTGTTTGTTGAAGCTGTTAGGGCTAATTGACTTGTTTTATAAACTATCAGTGTTAAATTGATTGTGAAATTTGTTGTTTCTAATAACATGTTAGTCTATTATATGTGTTTTAGGGCAGGATTGTCAAAGATTACTCTTCCAGTCTTCCATTATTCTATTTATTAGAAAGTTTTGCGTATTTTGTTGTTCCTGATAACATGTTAGTCTATTATAGGCTGGTTCAAAATTGAACCAAAATAAAAAAAAAATTGGTTTTGGTCATAGTTATGAGTCACAACTTAATCGAACCGTATGCACACACTCAAAATCACCAAACTAAGTGTTATGTTCTCATCGCATCGCACAACTACCACTCTACCCAATAAGAAAAAAGGTTCAACAATTGATTTAGTAATAAAAACATTTTTATTATTAAAGGTTCAATGATTGATTCAGTAATAAAAACATTTTTATTATTTATAAAACAGGCTCACAGGTGCATATTCTGGCTAGATTCTGCGAAAAAATAACTCGGTCTGAAGGGGTCTAAAAACCAATCTACCCATAAGAAAACAGGTTCAACAATTGATTTAGTAATAAAAACATTTTTGTTATTTATAAAACTCTTAAGTAGAACTTAAACTGAATCATGAACGAGTTCTTACCAAGCTAATTATTAACGCCGGCCTAATATGAGCTTAAACCCCTTTTTTTCTAAGTTGAATTCGCATAGATGTAAGATGGTATGAATACGTAAGATGGTTCAGATACGTAATTTGATCCTGAAGTGATCTGTCATTATTTTAGATCTGCAAACATTCTAATGATTAATTACTTTTTAAATCACACCATGTATGACGTTTCCGTTGTAGCCTACTAAATGCTTCCAAAAACTAAAATTTAAGTCTTTTTTAATTATATTTAGCACACTAAATGTTTATAACAAACTCAGAAAATGGACGAGAGTTTTGGATCAAGAACAATACAAACTTTTAAGCTTTTTACTTTTTTTTGCCAGCTAAAGAGGAACTCTTATTAAAAAACCACAACAAAACAATTCCTTAGCAAGTTGCTAAAGGAAGCCAGGAACAAACAGAGAAAACAGAATAAACCAAAACACATGAAAATACATTATCCAAAATCTAAGTCCTCGAATTTGCTCCAGTTCTCTTCATTCAGCCCAGCCATATTTGATCTTTTCTTCGCCCACCAGAAGCTGTTGTCTTTTATATCTTCCACGACATTCCTCAAGATGGCACAAGTATTGTTAAATGTTTTTTCATTTCGGCACATCCAAATGATTAATTTTTGTCATTGCGATTTTATTCCGGTAAAAAATAGTGTGCCGACCCGTATTCGTAACATTCGTCCACTGTAGCAGAGTAGAGAAGTTTGGTGTATGGGAGACTCAAACAATGAGATCGAATGGCAGAGTATAGAAGTCTATGTTGGATGGATTATCAAGACAAGGGTCATTGTATAACCTAACATTGGATGAAGCTCAACAGTAGTTGGGGGATTTAGGGAAGCCTTTTAGTAGTATGAATCTAGATGAGCTTTTGAAGAGTGCTTATAGTGCTGAAACTAATCAAGGGGCGAGTAGTAACACGGTTGATTATATGGAGCTCACACAGCTTGATTCGAGTGTACGAAGAAGGGAATCTTGAACAGCAAGAAACGCAGTGGATAAACTATCAAAGTCCTGCAATTCAGCAATA
This sequence comes from Helianthus tuberosus, assembly GCA_030545235.1. Classification (NCBI taxonomy): domain Eukaryota; kingdom Viridiplantae; phylum Streptophyta; class Magnoliopsida; order Asterales; family Asteraceae; genus Helianthus; species Helianthus tuberosus. The sequence goes on along the minus strand of CM060380.1, from coordinate 93,646,340 downwards.
GAATGTGATTATGGCGGGTTACTATCAAGTTTAGCAATCGGTTCCAGGTAACTCTTTAGGGGGTGTGGGCTATTTTAAAGATATTGTTAGAGGGTTGCGTGCTCAAACTGATAAAAGATAATATGCATTTGAGATGAAAAACATTATAGAAAGGCAAGCTTGCTTAACTTTTCTCTTAGAATTTTGATCATTTATTAATTCTGATATATATTGATTTTAACTATTCTTTTGTATTTCAGCACTACCAACTTATCTACTAGGGAGGCAATGGTAACAAATCTTCTAGACTTCTACTGGTAACAAAGAGTTCTGCAGCCATTAAAAATCTTGAAATTTTAATTGTTTAGCATGTTTTATTATTTTAAATTTGTAAGTGAGAATAGTTATTCATGCCAGATGAATGTTGTATGAGCAAAGGTATTTGAGACTTTGGTTAGGTTTATATCTAGACCAGTGCATTCGATTATATATTTAAATATTTTTATAAGTTGTTGCAGTGTTTGTGTTTTGTCTATTACTTTTTATGTTTTTTCAAAGAAATAATTTTTAGTGTTGATACTCAATTTCCTAGCCTATTGTATAAATCTATTTTGAGTTCTTTTATTTTTGTTTATATACATGTATATACAAAGACTTTCCTCCCTTAATCTTGATTTTTCGCTATATTTTCTAACCCTAATTAAGCCCATCATTTCTTGCAGGTCGGAACGCATCGAACTATAATCGAGTTCACCCGTCCATATAATAATACACAATGAAGTGCCACATACCTACCCGAAGGTTAGCTTTTGGTGTTGATGGTTTTGGTTGACTTTTTTATTTTCCTTTAGAATATTATAACGAAATATTCTCATTACCGATCACGTTTGATTAGGGACCACAAATTATTATATCAATCTAAAGGTGGAGATCTCGACCCATTTACTTGACATATACAAAAAATGACATGTTTTAACCAAAAATGTTTTCGACCCATTGCCCCTACCTTTTGACCCATTAGCTGCTAAAATTGACAATTAACATCCCACTATATATATATATATAGGACAGAGATCCGTTAGGAACCACCCTTTATTGCGAGAACCAATGTGAACACAACCAAAAATGCCTAAAAATAGCTAAAAAAACACACAAATTTTTTTTTTAATATTTTTTATAAAAAAGTCGCTACTTTTAGTAGCCAGAAAAAAAAATTTTAAAATTAAAAAAAAAAATTGGCTACTAAAAGTAGCGATTTTAACATAAAAAATATTAAAAAATAAATTTAGATTTGTTTTTTATTTTTTTAGGTTTTTTGAGGGTTTAGTTTTTAGCCTTTTAGCTTGGGGGAGGGGGTTAGGTTTTTTTTAGGTTTTTTGGGGGTTTTAGTTTTTAGCATTTAGCTTGGGGGGGGGGGTTAGGTTTTGTCACACCCCGATATTTCCACGTATCACCGGTGGGACCGGTGGGGAGTATCGTGACGTAGTTGATATCATCATAGTCAAACAACACAATGTATAAATGCACAGCGGAAGCAAAAGATAATTATATTACAATCCGAATATAAAGTAATATCAAGTATTACAACGGAAAGTAAAGGATCCACAGACGGATCTTAAAACATAAACATTGTTCAACAGACTTTAGGCACCTAGAACTTGCAAGATTCCTTATAAACGCCCTGAGCTTCCAGCCAATTACGTTCAGTACCTGTCACTTAACCATTTTGGAAAATACGTCAGTTTTCACTGGTAAATACACTCAACCGACTCATTTTGAAAAGGTTTAATAAAATTGATTTGAATGCACGTGGCACAAACTCTTTATAACTTGGGACAATTATATTTATAATCTTGTATACAGATTTACATGTTCGTTGTACGTTCAGGGCCCGATGTAGAAACCGAGTCAGATTACCGTTTTCCCTTAAGCAACTGTCAGGTGTATGCCTACACCCCGTGCTTAAGACGTGGCCATTTTATAATACAATGATGTCAAGGATATCCGGGACATGGTCATTAACCCCTAAAGGCCTTTATTTCAAACAAGACAGATTAAAGCGGGTTACCTCAATAATTTAATCACAATATGATTAAACATTCAATACCCGACCAAGCGGTATTATTATAATACCGTATCCCAAGCCCGTATAGGGAAAATAAGTTAAGAGTATTTACCTGAGCTAGCTCCTGTCTTAAATAGCAAGAATTTTAATAACTCAGCCGTATTCACTTAAGCGTAGGTACAATTTACCAGAAGGCTCTAGTCTGGAATGATGGTATAAATAACCAATTAGAATACTAACGGGTCTTTAATTAAGCCTAAACTTAGACCGGTTAGTTTTTAAAGAAAGATACGGTTCAAACGCATGATAAGGCGAAGACCGGTTTAGAATGTGGTTTTGACCCAGCAAGCTTGTATGCTTGTTTAATATGGGTAACTTAAACACATTCTGGATTTTGAGACGAAAACGATATGGTTTGACCCGTTTCGGCTAAATTATGCAAACTAGTTACATAAGCCGATCCGAACGCGAAAAGTGCGTAACGGGTAACCCTATGAATCATGTATAGGTTTCCTAAGTTAATATGCCTTAAATATGTTGTGATATCAGTAGGATACCTTCCATTATGCCCAAAACGAGTTTAATCTCAATTTAAGCCCCGAAGGGGTATTTTAGTCATTTTAAAGATTATAAAAGAGATTATTTAAGTTTCTGAGATTCGGGTCTGAATACATCAGTAAAATAACTTATTTTAATAGGTCATATCAGTTGGTAATAAGTCTTATGTGATAAAATGGTTTTAACCCCATACTATGCGTTTAATACGCTTAGAAAACCGTTTTAAGCGATTTCCGGGTTATACCGGAAATCTGAGTTTTCTGATCAGGTTATAAAGTTCAAAATACTTTATTTATTATATAAAATCAGTAGCAATTGGATTGGTGTCAAAATACTTTGTAAAACTCATTTTATACACAAAAAGGGTATAATCGGTATTTACCGAATCAACGCCATAACCTTAGGTTATGAGCAGGTTAAAAATAATTAAAAATCTTTAAAAATCCCAAAATATTATATTACATCAGTGGGTAAAAGGTATGGTGTCAAAAATTGGGTTTAGATAGGCTTTATGCTAATTGCGCCGTTTAATTACTAAAAGGCGTTATAATTACGCTAATGAGCATAACTCCTGATCTAGACCTCCAACTGATGCCAAAATTTAGGGATAACTTTATAAATCAGTAATAAGGATTATTGTCCTTTCACACTTCCAAAATTCTCGTTTTATGGTCAAAAGGGCATATTGGTCAACATTAGGCAATTAACGGAAATGTGTAAACGAAAGGGACAAACAATGAATCAACCACAGAGGGTTATGCTAACAAGTAGGCTGGTCCTAAGGAAGCTCTAAGGCATTTCCAAATCATACTAAATCGGGTCAGAACTGAAGTCAAAGCAAAAGTCAAAGTTTTGCGACTTTCGGTTCCGAACCGGGTCTAAACAGAAAATTGTCGGATCAAACAAGCTTAGACTAGTTCTTATACTTATTAACAAGTTATATGAGTGATAAAATAGGTTACATGCCTTCTACATTGTTAATTAGGCGTTAATTCACAAATTAAGGTTCTGTTGACTTTTTCTAATTAACTTTGACCCGACATTTGATTTAGTTAGAGTGGGAATCAGAGGGAGCCCTTTTAAGAGTTTAATGCTCACATAATTACCAACTTATAACTACCTTTAATTCAACTAATCACTGGACCATTAATGATTAATCGCGAAGTCAACCATTAATTACGACGGTTTGACTTTTAAGCTAAAACTAAGTAAAAACTCAACTAAGAAAGGTTAAGCATACTTACCAAAGTCTAATGCACTATTAGAGATGGCTTGGGTCTGCTCTTATGCTCCAGGAAGCTCCAAGAAAGCAGATGGAATGAATGATCACAAAGTGCAAATATTGGGGCTTTTTATAGTGTTCTTGATCCATTAATATCATGACAAATCATGCTATACATCATCCCTGATGATTAACAAGTGTCCCTAAGGCCTAAGAAATAGTTTAGGCGGCTCTTGGAAGTGTTTAAGGGCAATATATGTCGTTTAGATGGCTGAACAGCCATTCTATCCGAGTTGCTACATCTGGCCCCTGCTTACGGACCGTAAGGTCCTGAGCTTACGGTCCGTAAGGACCTGGTCAGCCAAACAAAGTTTACAAAGTTGTCATGTTTAGCCCCTGCACTTCCAAATGCCATTTCCGACACATCTAAGGCCCGTTAAACCATTTTTAGGGCTCTACCATGATGCCAAAGCATAGGGAACATGAAATATGCTCAAAAATATGTCGGATGTCGGTTCGTTTGGTCGTACGGTCTCGTTGTTCGGCTAATTACGACGAAACACGGACGGACGCGAAAAACAACCCAAACGACGCGACGAATGGAATTTTATCAAGCCAAACACTAAAATAAAATATTTTAGTGCTTAAATAAATTTTTGGATGTCTGGGGATATTCATAATGTAAGATATGCGCGTAAACGCAAACTTCTGCGCTTTTTGACACTTTTAGTCCCTGCATGACTTAAAAGCTTATTTTTGCGCACCAAACACCTCTAAGCCTATATCTAAGCTATATTAGGGATAATTATGGTATGTTTATCTCATGGTCATATTTCGGAAGGTCTGATAACATACGAATCGGTATACTTTAGCAGTTTGACGCTTTAGGTCCCTCAAATGCGTAAACTTGCGTAAATCATCATTTAATAGCATTGAAGCCTCATCTAATCCATATTAGGCATTCTTGAAGGTATTATTAAACATCATAATGCTTCGGGCTTGATAAAAGGTCATTCAGAGGTATAATTAAACATATTGACACTTTTAGTCCCTTATACTTGCAAAGTTGCGCGTAACTTTACTTTTGGGCATAAAAGCCTTGGGTGGCCAATGATTGGTAATCCCGAGAGTATAATAAAATATCATGAGGCTCTCGGTTTGTTAAAAGGTCACTCAGAGGTAAGAATTAACATGTTGACGCTTTTAACCCTTTTCTGCGCAAACTTTCAATTAATTACATAAACGGCTACACTTGATTAACAAGTGGCTCATTTGTGAATATAAAACCGTAAAAGGTTATTTAGAAACTTATTTTAGGTATGATAATACTTCCAGTTCTTTCATAATCAAAGTTTTTGATTTTTCGAAAAATTAGTCCCTTAAATTCAACGTTTGATTTCATTAGGGTTTATTACACGTGTCAATACTTCATTGGACGTGATTTTTCGAGGTGTTACATCCTCACCCCCTTAAAAGAAATCTCAACCTCGAGATTTGCTAAGATGTTGGAAGTACTTTTTGTCGCATAATGAACTTAACCTTTATAGCATATCTGGAGCTTTTCCAAGCTCCCAAGTTGACCTTTATAAAGGGGTACTTGTATCCTTTTGGAGCTTCTTCACCCATCGATCCTTAATCGACATAGGTTGCTCATTATATCATAAATCTTCATATCATTATGTGATAGTGCTTCTTGACTTATTGGCGAAACACATCCTTCAGTCACTAGTGTGCAATGTATTGCGAGCTCCGCCAAGCTCCTTAAATAGGTTTTAGCTTATAAGCTACTTGATCTTGATACATTCGATTTCCTTCGAATGATTCTATATATTCAGAGCTTAACTAGCCTGATAATTTAACAAATTTGGCACACCCTTCCTGGGTGATATCTCTTGTTTGAACTTTATTCCTTAACAAGAATTTTTTTTTGGAGGGTTGCTACTTTCATTAATTCTTGATTTTCTGCCGAATACTGGCATCTTACAGATGACTAGGGATTTGTATGATCTTATTCGTTGTTTCCAATGCAACTTTCAGATCCTGATAAGTGGACTTCCCAAAGTCTCGTCCATCCAACGGATGTTTTGATATTTCATCTATACAAGGTCTCCAAAAGAGCCACCTTGATACTTATATAACAACTATTATAGAACAGCTTATCTTAAGGTGAGATGGTTATTCCAACCAAAACTAATCTTTAGGAGTAGCTAATCCTTACAATTAGTCGAACAAATCAACGATCCTGGGCAGCTGATGGCGATTCTTAATCGTTGCCTAATTAGGGTTGCGGTAAACAATGCATAAGCAAAATGAACCGTCTTTCATAATTAACTATATCGAATTCTCAGGATATTGAGTTAGGCTATATGAACCCTCTATTTTAAAACTTAGTTAGTCAGGGTTTCGACTCTCCCAATGATGGTACTAGCTGTCTTGGAGATTTCATAATAATACAGCCTTAAATGGGATATCAACCTTAACTCTACCTGCCTCTCAGGGGTAAACAGGGTATTCTTAGGAGAAGATAATCAAGGTACAAGGAGGTTACAGAGATTTTTACAAATCTCAGGCTCCAATTCATCCACCATTGTTTGTGTCAAATAAGTGACACATTTATGTTACAAATCTACGAATTCCTTAATCGGGAACAATTACTTGAAAATTCCATTTTGGATATCTCCTCTGAATACCATTAGTTGACTTTAGCACCATATGACCTGTCGGAGTATCTTTGTGGTCCCATGCATTAAACCTCCATACTGATCAGGCATGGAAGCAATCTATGGAACTTATTAAGATACACCAATCCTCATGTGACGCTTTTATCGTACCATCGGTATTCGGAATCGATAGAGATCAAAGAGATATCAACTACGTATGCTGACGCAGTTTTTTTTAGAGAGAGGATACTTCTAAAATTCTACGACTGAAGGTTTCTGACGGGAACAGAAGAAATGGTTCTTATGATTTTGCCTGTAAGTTTTTCCTTACACTTAATGTATGGGGTTCTTATGGAAATATTTCTAAAAGGGTTGCTAAGCTTATGGTCTTATGAGAGACTTAGCAGCACCTGAACCCAATCATAACTTTTAGCAATAAATCACAATAAGGGATTTATCCGGTGTCATTATCAATGTGAACTGCCTCTAATCATTTATCAGGAGGGTTAAACACCTCCATTCTTAATCCTTTCAAACTTAGCTGCAAAAATTGTAACACCTTTAATATTATTTAACGATTTTCGTATAATTTACGATAATAAACATGTTATTAAGAGCACATATACATTACAAAGTACGGGTTTATTAAAACTTTTACAATTTAAAGTTTAGAACAACATAATGTAGTTTAGTTTGTCGTTTAAAAATTTCGACGAAACAACGTGCGGAAGCTTCTTCTTCATGTGTTCGGTTCTTTCTCGTCGCTTGATCTTCGTCCGGGTACTTTCGATATTCACCTGTGATCAAAACCAACCTAAAAGTTAGTTTTGATAACTTAAATATAAGTTTAAACAAGTTCTACGCATCAAACAATTAACCAAAATAATTTTTTTTCAGCCTTTATGTCTCTCGCGTGTCGCGGGAGACTCAACTAGATGTGTCGCGTGCCGCGACGCCTGTCGCGTGTCGCGCCCGGACCTTGTTTCCCCTTCGCGTGCCGCGGGGAGACCAGTTTCCAGCAGGTTTATATCTGAACCTGCATTTTCTGCCCAGCTCCAATTTTAACAAATTTCAAACTTTAAATTGGCATAACTTTCATTCTACAAGTCCGTCTTTAGCGATTCTTTTTTTTTTCTACGCGTTCGTAATTTAATTCTCCATCTTACGGAGTGAAAACCCGACATCTAAATTCACAAAATTTTAACTTTCAAGCTCTCGGCTTGAAATTCAATTATGACACTTTTTTTGACTCGTTCGTGATTTATCAAACAAACTTGTTTATTACCTTTTCAAAATATCATGCATATCACGTTATATCAATTTACTAATATGCAAGGTTCAAATTACGGGTTTCTTATGAATTCTTAACCCGTTTTACCTATCTACTCATTCATTTCTAACTTCATATTCCCATATTTTAATATCTACTTATATTCCGCCACCACTATTTTTGTGGTGGATTTAACATGTTGAACCCATTATCGTAAGTTTTACCATTCGGTTAGTCATTTTACGCTAATGACCCATTTTTTTTAACTATGAACTTATTTATGCGTACCTGGCTCTGATCAACATATTGACCTGTTTTAATACCTTGTCTCAATAGTCGCTAATTCATAGCATCTCTAATTCATAAGCCGATTTATCCTGTGTGCACAAAACTCCACAAACACTTATCAGTCGTTAATTGTCAATTGGTATCAACATTACCATTTGACCCGTTTGGTCTAAACGACCAAACATCTTATATTTGACTAGATCACCATTTTACCTTTTTTTTATTCGTTTAGGCTTACTTAGAAAGTAGCCATTCAACAACTCATTTTTATTTATGTCATCCCATGACCAAATTACCATTTCACCCATTTTACCATTAAACATGGTTTTTCGTCTTTTGATACGTTCCGACCCGTATCTTTTCGTGTCAAAATCATATTTTGAATATAACCTTGTCGTATTTGTAATCTATAATTAAATACGTATCTTACGATAAAGGTGTAAGCTTTACTTACCTCGCGTCCGCGCAAACATCCTTCGCATCCATCATTCGTTTGACCCGTTCCTTTCCAAGCTCCCACCTAGCTTGTTTAGAGTCAAACTATATCATAACGTCCATAAGATGGTTAGATTGGTCATTCTATACAATGGCCATCACCCTATGGTCTTTTTTTACACACTTATCAATCAAAACATGTTATATATTCAACAACTAGTTTTATACCATAATTCTTTTCATTCACTAACCGTTTGACCCGTTAGTGAAGTTACTTATACAAACTAGTTAGTAAGTGATTTTAAACACTTTAAGCACGTCACATAAAGTGTTATTTGTTCCCAACAATCAATACTTCATGCCTAAAGCAAGTATGTACAATCTTATGCCTTTTTCTTGGTTAATAAGAACATTACTAAAGTGCAGCGATTTTGTATTCAGCTGCTGTAATTGACCATTTTGACCCATTTAAAAGCTGAATTAGATCAACATGTTCAAAGATGGACCGTAGAAATCTCAAATAGCTTTCTAGGCATATATGGTACGTCTTCTAACGATGTTCCTATGATTTTATATGATTTTTACAAAATCAGCTCCGAAGTCAAAAATGCTTCCAATCAGCTTGCTGTCAAAACAGTTCAGCCGACTTCGGACACTGTTTTGACCCGTTTAACATCAGAATTTAACAAACATGTTCAAACATAAAACGTAGTATGTTTCAATAGCTTTCTGAGCATATAAGGCTCAACCTCACAGGTCATTCCAGTGATTTTATATGATTTTTTTAAAAACTGCAGCCCAATAATTTTTAATCCCAATCAGCTTTGTTATATTTTCTTGTTCAAGCATTTCATCAAGCACCTTGTGTGCAACACGAAACATCAAATTTCTCCAGCCCATTTAAGTGTTCTAAACCCTTAAATTCTAGCATAATTAACAAGTACTAACATCTAACATCAAACTTCAAATCTAACTTCAAGGAGTTCTATTAACACAATTTAACCATTATGATTCTAGAGTTCATCATGTTTCTACAAAACCCATTTAGCACATAATCGGGTGATCATGAATTCACAATTATGAACATCAATTCAACAAGTAAATGACTAGGGTTTACTCCTAGACATAAAATCATTCCTAATTTCATCCAAACTTCGATCATGCAAGCTAAAATTTCGATTTCATGCTTTCACCTAGAACTCAAGGTGAAACTAAATAGCAAAATTAGGCATACCTTATGATCCTTTCACGAAGGTGATCACTAATCTTTGCTTGGATTTCGTTTTGGAACTGATTTAGGCCTTCAATTTGATCAAATTGCATGAACAAGGGTTTGAGACAAGCTTGGTCGCCCCCCCCCCCCTGTGTGTTCTGTACGATCCACACACACACATAAGTGTGTGTTTGGAAATTAAATTTTGTTTTAATTAAAAACTAGTTTGATTTTAACACCTTTGTCCCCTCATCTATTATTAGGTCCTTATTTTAGGTGTTTTTTTTAACCCACTAACATGTTACTACAAGACTTTCTTCTAACTAGGTTATTTTTTTTTATTCCTAGTTAGCTCGTTTTATTTATTACCAATATCGAATTTATAATATAAGGTTTATATTATAGGGTACGACTCAGTTTATTTTAAGTCCCGTTATCTCGGGCTGTTTATAAACTTTTATTTCCTCAAAAGTTTTCGTTCAACTTTTATTTAATATTAGGTTTATTTGTTTAAATCCTAATATTTACCGGGTTAATTTCACCACTAACGGTATTTTTACCGGTTCATAAATATTAACGTGGTTTGATTACCAAACCTGTTTTTGGGGTGTTACAAGTCTACCCCCCTTAAAGAGGTTTCGTCCCCGAAACCTTCCTCACTTAGTTCTTTAATTTAGACTGAACGAACTTAGTTTCGATTCTATGATATTCATTCTTTCGGACAATATTATCATTCATATTGACATGAGCGTTGTAACACCCCGAAAATATGAAACTTTATATTGGAACTATAAAGTATAAATAGACAAGAATTTACTAACTAGGAATGTTAACCTAGTTAATTAGTTTACTAAAAATAACCTATAAAAGGGTTTAGAGCTACTAAAGGATATGTTAAACTTAGTAGAGGGGCCTAAAGTGTTAAACTTAAAACTAAATTAAGTGGAACTAATAAAGAATAAACCAAACACCCCAAATTGAGGTGTTGGTCGACCAGAACATCTCAGGGGCGACACCCACTTCTCCCAAAACCTAAAATCTCATAATCTTGCAAATTGAAGGGTTAAATCCAAGTAGAAATCAAGAATTGAGCCTAGAATCGTAATCCTCATTGCAAGAGGATTCTAAGGTATGTGAAATTTGATGAAAACTATCAACTTGAAATTCTCATGATTCTGAAATTCTGAAATTAGATGCTTGCATGTGTGTTATTTGGTCGGATTAAAGTTGATTAGGTGTTTAGAAGTAAAACCTAACTAACTATTGGAGAAATCATGCCCAAATTCAGAGAATTCTATGAATCCATGGAAGCTAGGTTATGGGTTTTATAAGATGATGATGAACACTAGGATTTGAATGATAATCCTAGTATAAATTTCATCATAGGAGGTAATTCCTGTGATATTGATGTTAAAATGTGTGCAAGGTTACTAATTAAAGTGAAATTGAGGTTTAAATTGCAAGTCATGAACTTGGAAATAATGGTAGGAAAATCTGACCCGTTAGGTGTTTGTAGAAATGCCTAAGTGAGGATTTTTGATGTTAAATTTGATGAGAACGCAGATTTGATCATGTTTCACAATGATATGAATATGGTCATGGAAAGAGTTCTAAACAAGTTGTAAAACTGAATTTTCTAGGCAAAGAGTCCGGATCATCAAGCGGACAAGCCGAAGGGAATTCACGGGGGAAAGGCGTGCTCTAAAGGTACGAATTTACCATTTCGTTACATTATGAATTAATTAATAGTTTTATGTTGTAGTTTCGAAAACATGGTAAACAATATAGTTCAATATATCACGGAAGTGGCCTTCGTCTTTGTCAAGTGAGACGGGTCAAAACAATTGTTAGAAAATTTGACGTATGTAACTTGCTCCGTTACATTTAGTAGATTGGAATATTTATATAATGAGTACTTGATTTTAGAATAAAGGATGCTATGAAATTAAGCATTTATGTCGCTATATAGAATAATTGGTTAAAAGTTGGTTATAATCCGTCGGTAGTTGTCATAAGGAAGGAAATTCCGTAGACAAGCTAAACGGGTCAAATAACCAAACTAGAGCATGATTAATACTACGGAACATGTGGATTTTACCTTGATGTTGGTTAACATATAACAGGTTAGAAATAATAGGATTTGATGTAGTGAATTCTTAGATAAACGAAATCCGAAAGTTGGGTTTGAGAGCCTTGAACAAAACAAGCAAAAACAATGATTTCCAGGAACTACCGTAAATTACGGTAGTACCGTAATTTACGGTAGGGTTCAAGTCTGTTACGGCGGTTTACTACTGGTTTACGGTGGAACCAGATATGTTCAGATGTCACCGTAAATTACGGTAACACCGTAATTTACGGTGAAGCCAGGAAATTTTATATTTTTTTTTATTTTATTCAAGTTAATGTTGTATTATATGTTTAAATCTTTATGCTCAAAGTCAAAACTAATGTTTAATTGTTTTGACCCTTAGGTAAATTGATGGAACTTACGGGCGGTGATCAAGTGACCGAATGAAGAACCGAACACTCTATTTTGAAGCTTCCGCAATGTGTTAAAACGTTTGTGTGTGGATGTAAACATGTTTTGAACATCTTTTTAAATGTTTCAACTTAGTTATTAGTTGACTTATTTTGAATTTAGTTATAAACTTTGACAACGAAAGTCAGCTTTTGTAAATTATCTTTTCCTAGAAATGATACAAACTATTATATAATTCAAGGGTATAATTTAGGGTGTTACAAGTTGGTAATCAGAGCTCATGGTTGTCAATAAGTGTTCGGTTCAAGCTTGATCGATCGTCCGGTAAGAATTAACTTGTTTTGTTAATAAATTATGTACTATGTATAGAATGAGAAATGAACAATATGTATGAAAAGAGTGTGTAAGCTCACTCAGAAACAAGAAATGCATGAAACAAGAATGATCGAATCAAGTTACGGACTTGATTGAATCGAAACAAGAATGATCGAATCAAGTTACGGACTTGATTGAATCGAAACAAGAATGATCGAATCAAGTTACGGACTTGATTGAATCGAAACAAGAATGATCAAATCAAGTTACGGACTTGATTGAATAGAAACAAGAATTATTAAATCAAGTTACGGACTTGATTGAATCGAAACAAGAATGATCGAATCAAGTTACGGACTTGATTGAATCGAAACAAGAATGATCGAATCAAGTTACGGACTTGATTGAATCGAAACAAGAATGATCGAATCAAGTTACGGACTTGATTGAATCGAAACAAGAATGATCGAATCAAGTTACGGACTTGATTGAATCGAAACAAGAATGATCAAATCAAGTTACGGACTTGATTGAATAGAAACAAGAATTATTAAATCAAGTTACGAACTTGATTGAATCGAAACAAGAATGATTAAATCAAGTTATGAACTTGATTAAATCAAAACAAGTAAAGCAGGTATTATAAATGGAATGTTTAACAATCTATGTAAACATTTCAGAAATCGAGATGGCTGATGGAGACAATGATAATGCGGTGCCAAGAGTCACCGAACAAGTGAGGGAAGTGATTGCCGAAGAGGTTGGAAGGGCGATCGAAAACAGTTTGTTGGGTTTTATTGATAAAATCCAAAACACGGTTTTATCAATAGTAGAAGATAGAATCAAGAAACTGGAAGATGATTCAAATGTAACAAAGGAAAAGCATGGAGGACGAAAGCCTTGTTCATACAAGGAATTCATGGCTTGTAAGCCACCAACATATAATGGGGAGGTTGACCCAATAGTGTGCCAACGATGGCTAAGTGACATCGAAGGGGTATTCGAGAGAACCCATTGTGACGAAGAAGACTACGTAGCCTTTGGTACGGGCCAACTAAGGAATCAAGCGAAAGATTGGTGGGACAACAAAAAGAAGGAGATTGGAAGTGAAGCGGCTAAGGCCATGACTTGGGAGGAGTTTAAGACGCCGTTTCTTAAACACCATAGTCCCAAAGCGGTCATAAACAAGATCAAGGAAGAGTTCATGCAACTCAGACACAAAGGTGAATCCATAGACAAGATCACGGGGATGTTTATGGACAAGATGAAGTTCTGTGATGATTTGATAACGAATGAAGAGCAAAAGGTCTATTATTATCATAACATGCTAAGCGCGGAGTATAGAGAATTCATAACCCCTTCAAAGTATGAGACCCTTACCGAGATTGTCAATGCTGCTCGGGAAAGGGAGATTGAATTGAAGAAGAGTATAGAACGGGGTGAACGAAGGGCACAAGATGTGAATCCAAGCCCTGCCAAGAAAGCAAGAACGAATGAATCCGCAAAGAAATCAGATGCTAAAGGTAGTACATCAGGTTGCAAAATTTGTGGGAAGAATCATAAGGGCGAATGTCGTTACAAGGATAAGCCTTGTCCCATATGCAAGAAAAAGGGACATATGGCTATGTCATGCCCGGAGAAGGTGAAGGTTTGTTACAATTGTTATCGAACGGGTCACAAAAAGTCGGAATGCCCGGAACTGGTTGGAAAGAAAGATGGGCAAGAATCGAAAGGTGAAGCCCCGAAAGCAAAGGCAAGATCTTTCCAACTAACTGCCGCAGAAGCGAAGATTGAACCTGATGTGGTCTCAGGTATATTTGCTGTAAATTCAATTCCCGCACACGTGTTATTTGATACGGGTGCGAATAAATCCTTTGTTTCATACGGGTTTATTCGACATCCTTCATTTATTTTAACAAAATTACCTGTGCCTTTAGAAGTAGAGATAGGTAATAACAAAAGCTTTATTGTTTGTGATGTATGTGAAAATTGCAAACTGAGCATCGACGATGAAGAATATTTGATAAATCTAATCCCGATGTCGATGGGAGAATTCCAAGTAGTCGTGGGGATGGATTGGCTATCTCAATACCATGCAAAGGTCGTGTGTTTTCGCAAAGAGATAAAACTAACATCTCCGAGCGGAAAACACGTCACCATTTATGGCGAAAAACGAGGCAACCCCATAGTATGTTCGATGTTGAAAGCTCACAAGCTCATGAAGCGAGGATGCAAGGCATTCATAATTTATGCAAATGAGACCGAGAAAGAATCACGGAAGATTGGAGATGTACCGATAGTACGGGATTATGAAGATGTTTTTCCGGAAGATTTACCGGGGATACCGCCTGAACGGGAAGTAGAGTTCGGGATCGAATTGATTCCGGGCGCGAAACCTGTGGCAAAGGCCCCGTACCGACTTGCACCGTCGGAATTACAAGAGCTGATGTCCCAAATTCAAGATTTGCTTGATAAAGGATTCATAAGGCCGAGTGTGTCTCCTTGGGGCGCACCGGTGTTGTTTGTGAAAAAGAAGGACGGGAGTATGCGCATGTGTATCGATTATCGGGAGTTAAACAAACTCACGGTAAAGAACCGATACCCGCTCCCGAGGATAGACGACTTATTTGACCAACTACAAGGCGCAAGTTGGTTCTCAAAAATTGACCTTAGGTCGGGGTATCACCAATAAAGGTCAAAGAAGAAGATGTGCCGAAGACGGCTTTTCGCACAAGATACGGACATTACGAATTTCTTGTGATGTCATTTGGGCTAACAAATGCGCCCGCGGCATTCATGGACCTCATGAACCGGGTTTGCAAGCCAATGTTGGATAAGTCGGTCATCGTGTTTATCGATGATATCTTGGTGTATTCGAAAAGTGAAGCTGAACACGCACGCCACTTGCAAGAAGTGTTAGAGACACTTAGACGAGAGAAGCTTTATGCAAAATTTTCTAAATGTGCCTTTTGGTTACGAGAGGTACAATTTCTCGGTCATGTCATAAGTGCCGATGGAGTTTTGGTGGATCCGTCAAAGATAGAGGCGGTGTCAAAATGGAATCCCTCGAAGAACCCTTCTGAAATTAGAAGCTTTTTGGGGCTTGCTGGATATTATAGGAGATTCATTCAAGATTTCTCCAAAATTGCATCGCCGCTAACAAAGCTAACCCAAAAGAAAGCAAAGTTTGTTTGGGGAGTCGATCAAGAAAAAGCGTTTCGGACGCTAAAAGAAAGGCTAACTCAAGCTCCGGTACTGACATTGCCGGACGGAGTCGAAGACATGGTGGTCTATTCGGATGCTTCGTTATCGGGGCTCGGTTGCGTGTTGATGCAACGGGGCAAGGTAATAGCCTATGCCTCGAGACAATTGAAGATGCACGAGAAGAAATACCCCACGCACGATCTCGAATTGGCAGCGGTAGTGTTTGCATTAAAAATATGGAGACATTACTTGTATGGGGTAAAGTGCACCATATTCACCGATCACAAAAGTTTGAAATACTTCTTCGATCAGAAGGAGTTGAATATGCGGCAAAGGCGATGGCTAGAGACGGTGAAGGACTACGACTGTGAGATACATTATCACCCCGGAAAAGCAAACGTAGTAGCGGACGCTCTAAGTCGAAAAGCGGACTATGTCCCAATACGAGTGAGGTCAATGCAACTCGTGGTGACCTCGGGTATACTTGAACGTATTCGAGAGGCGCAGTTAGAAGCAGTGAAAGAAGAGAATTGGAAGAAAGAAAGAATAATTGGTCAATTGAAAGATTTGACGGATGGGAATCATGGGTTGAAGACTCGATCCGGAAGGATATGGGTCCCACATACCTGTGGAGTAAAGGCGCTTCTACTTGATGAAGCTCATAAATCCCGTTATTCAATTCATCCGGGTGCGACCAAGATGTACAATGATTTGAAACAAAATTATTGGTGGCCCGGAATGAAGAGGGACATGGCAAAATATGTGGAAAAATGCTTGACATGTTTACAAGTCAAGGCGGAGCACCAGAAACCATACGGTAAACTCCAACCGTTAGAAATTCCGGTTTGGAAATGGGAACATATTACAATGGACCTGTTAACCAAGTTGCCTAAGACGAATCGGGGTTTTGATGCCATATGGGTAGTGGTGGATAGATTGACGAAAAGTGCTCACTTTATTCCGATTCGTGAGACTTACACGTCAGAAAAGATGTCAGAAGTCTATACCAATGAAATCATAGCACGTCATGGAGTGCCGGTGTCCATCGTGTCCGATAGGGATACCCGGTTTACTTCGAATTTCTGGCGTGATTTCGAAGAACAAATGGGGACCAAATTGTTCATAAGCACTGCGTACCATCCTCAAACGGATGGACAAAGTGAAAGAATGATACAAATATTGGGAGACATGCTACGGGCATGTATAATCGACTTTGGAGGCAGTTGGGATGTTCACCTACCGTTAGTCGAGTTTTCGTATAACAACAGTTACCAATCTAGTATTAAAATGGCACCATACGAACTGCTTTACGGTAGGAAGTGTCGAACCCCGGTTTGTTGGGGTGAAGTGGGTCCACGCGAACTCGCCCATCAAGACATAGTAAGAGCAATGAACGAAAAGATCGATAAAGTTCGGGCACACTTGAAAGCGGCTCAAGACAGGCAAAAGGCGTATGTAGATAAAAGGAAAAGGCCAATTGAATTTCAAGTGGGTGACATGGTCATGCTAAAAGTGTCCCCATGGAAAGGCGTTATTAGATTTAGAAGGAAGGGGAAATTAAGCCCAAGGTTTATCGGGCCATTTAAGATTATCGGGAGAGTTGGCAAGGTAGCTTACCGTCTTGAACTACCGGAGGAGCTAAGTGGGATCCATGGCACGTTTCACGTATCCCAATTAAGAAAGTGTCTGGCTGACGAAACGACCTATATTCATTACGATGATATCGAAGTGGATAATAGTCTAAATTATGTGGTGAGACCGGTTGAAATTTTAGACAAAAAGGTCAAACGTTTAGGAAATAAACAAATCGAACAAGTCAAAGTCAAATGGGAGCATAGGAAGGGTTCGGACACTACTTGGGAGTCCGAAGAGGAAATGCGACGCCTTCACCCTATCTTATTTGGTACGTAAATCGGTTTCGGGGACGAAACCCTTTTAAGGGGGGTGGACTTGTAACACCCCGAAAATATGAAACTTTATATTGGAACTATAAAGTATAAATAGACAAGAATTTACTAACTAGGAATGTTAACCTAGTTAATTAGTTTACTAAAAATAACCTATAAAAGGGTTTAGAGCTACTAAAGGATATGTTAAACTTAGTAGAGGGGCCTAAAGTGTTAAACTTAAAACTAAATTAAGTGGAACTAATAAAGAATAAACCAAACACCCCAAATTGAGGTGTTGGTCGACCAGAACATCTCAGGGGCGACACCCACTTCTCCCAAAACCTAAAATCTCATAATCTTGCAAATTGAAGGGTTAAATCCAAGTAGAAATCAAGAATTGAGCCTAGAATCGTAATCCTCATTGCAAGAGGATTCTAAGGTATGTGAAATTTGATGAAAACTATCAACTTGAAATTCTCATGATTCTGAAATTCTGAAATTAGATGCTTGCATGTGTGTTATTTGGTCGGATTAAAGTTGATTAGGTGTTTAGAAGTAAAACCTAACTAACTATTGGAGAAATCATGCCCAAATTCAGAGAATTCTATGAATCCATGGAAGCTAGGTTATGGGTTTTATAAGATGATGATGAACACTAGGATTTGAATGATAATCCTAGTATAAATTTCATCATAGGAGGTAATTCCTGTGATATTGATGTTAAAATGTGTGCAAGGTTACTAATTAAAGTGAAATTGAGGTTTAAATTGCAAGTCATGAACTTGGAAATAATGGTAGGAAAATCTGACCCGTTAGGTGTTTGTAGAAATGCCTAAGTGAGGATTTTTGATGTTAAATTTGATGAGAACGCAGATTTGATCATGTTTCACAATGATATGAATATGGTCATGGAAAGAGTTCTAAACAAGTTGTAAAACTGAATTTTCTAGGCAAAGAGTCCGGATCATCAAGCGGACAAGCCGAAGGGAATTCACGGGGGAAAGGCGTGCTCTAAAGGTACGAATTTACCATTTCGTTACATTATGAATTAATTAATAGTTTTATGTTGTAGTTTCGAAAACATGGTAAACAATATAGTTCAATATATCACGGAAGTGGCCTTCGTCTTTGTCAAGTGAGACGGGTCAAAACAATTGTTAGAAAATTTGACGTATGTAACTTGCTCCGTTACATTTAGTAGATTGGAATATTTATATAATGAGTACTTGATTTTAGAATAAAGGATGCTATGAAATTAAGCATTTATGTCGCTATATAGAATAATTGGTTAAAAGTTGGTTATAATCCGTCGGTAGTTGTCATAAGGAAGGAAATTCCGTAGACAAGCTAAACGGGTCAAATAACCAAACTAGAGCATGATTAATACTACGGAACATGTGGATTTTACCTTGATGTTGGTTAACATATAACAGGTTAGAAATAATAGGATTTGATGTAGTGAATTCTTAGATAAACGAAATCCGAAAGTTGGGTTTGAGAGCCTTGAACAAAACAAGCAAAAACAATGATTTCCAGGAACTACCGTAAATTACGGTAGTACCGTAATTTACGGTAGGGTTCAAGTCTGTTACAGCGGTTTACTACTGGTTTACGGTGGAACCAGATATGTTCAGATGTCACCGTAAATTACGGTAACACCGTAATTTACGGTGAAGCCAGGAAATTTTATATATTTTTTTATTTTATTCAAGTTAATGTTGTATTATATGTTTAAATCTTTATGCTCAAAGTCAAAACTAATGTTTAATTGTTTTGACCCTTAGGTAAATTGATGGAACTTACGGGCGGTGATCAAGTGACCGAATGAAGAACCGAACACTCTATTTTGAAGCTTCCGCAATGTGTTAAAACGTTTGTGTGTGGATGTAAACATGTTTTGAACATCTTTTTAAATGTTTCAACTTAGTTATTAGTTGACTTATTTTGAATTTAGTTATAAACTTTGACAACGAAAGTCAGCTTTTGTAAATTATCTTTTCCTAGAAATGATACAAACTATTATATAATTCAAGGGTATAATTTAGGGTGTTACAAGCGTCCTTTATGTGTAAGTCCTTATGAACCGAAATTTTCATTTTATATTTCATATCTTTTTCGCCTACTTGACCGAGTTGTTACCTGACCACTCAGTTGCGTTAGTCCGTCAACACGTTTACTTCACGCTAATCTTATGTTGACGAGCGTTTTACCTAGTTAATAATCTTCTTTTGACTTCAATGGTTTTACCGGCTTGACTGATTAGCCACCGCCATTTTGTGCCCCGGCACCCGGGCATACTATACTGCCATCTCCGGCTTTATGTGTGTTTACTATTTCTTAAACCACCTCATACTACTTACGTTTGTTAAAACATTGCTTTTAACTAAAAACTAAATTTTTAGTTTACGTTTTTTTTTCTTTATCTTACATCTTTTTCTCATGTCTAGGAATTTTCGTTCTAAGTTTATTCCTGACCGTTATTATTCTTACGCAAAGAATTGTAACCAATTTTCCACGCTTTATCCAAGTGACCTGTAGCTTCTTTTACTTAGCCTCGTAGGCTATCTCTTTAGATTTCTACTTTTTTAAGGTGAGATTCCAACGGTTTGTTTCTTTCTATTTGTGACCCAAGGGTCTTTTTGGTCCCGTAGATCCTCTTTTACACATGTCGTTCTATATAACTTGAGTAGCTGAGGTAGATCCATAATTGTTGGTGCACTACATCTGTTGATTACGTCTAGGTGTCTAAGATCAGGTCTTACGTCGTATTGTATAGTATAGGGCACGAAATACGAGAAAACAGGAGTCTGTATAGGTATTAAAGGTCTGGTCCGCTCATAGAGACATAGGGAGTCTGGTTCGCTTTTTTGGCAGTCTGGTCCGCTTATGTGTACATGTCTGGCTCGCTTATATGGACATGTGACACATAAGCGAACCAGAAACAATATATATAGGTGCCTCATGAACGGATCTCATAACATGTATGTGAAATTCCAAGCCGAAGTTCTGCCGGTGTGAAGAACGAACTGTAAATCGTTTAATATCAATAATACAAGCAGTTAAGAGGAAGAATAAGCTACTTTTACCTACGTTTCTTGTTATTCCGCACCTGAAACATAGGAGAACGCCTCTGAACGACTCGTTTGGGTCAGATTGCGATCCTACAAGTGGTATCAGAGCTTGGGAGGAGGTTTTCTGCAGATTGTAGCTGTTTTTCTTCATTTTCTTCTCATTTCTACACTTCTTTTACTGATTCGGAAAGATTTCACAGTCGGAATTCACTCAGATTTTCACAGATTGTGCTTAATAGTATAAAGATAAATCCTGGAAAGTTTGAAGCCAAAATTCGAAGTTTTTATGAGTCAAAATATGTTCGATATCTGGTCCGCTCGTAGTGACGTCATCCTGAACCGCTCTTAGATCACGTTCTGGATCGCTTATTCGTACATTTTTGGTTCTGGTTCGCTCCAAATCAGTATCTGGTCCGCTCGAACGTCCAAAACAGTATCTGGTTCGCTCGAAAGGACATTGTTGCTGGACCGCTCCAAAGGATAATTCTGGATCGCTCGTTTAAACAGTATCTGGTTCGCTTGAAAGGATATTGTTGCTGGACCGCTCAAAAGGATCATTCTGGTTCGCTCCAAAGACAGTTATTCTTTCTGGTTCGCTCCAACATTATTCTGTTTCGCTCCAAAGAAAGTTATTCTTTCTGGTTCGCTCCAACATCATTTTGGTTCGCTCCAAAGACAATTATTTTTTCTGGTTCGCTCCAACATCATCCTGGTTCGCTCTTAGTGCAACATTCAAGTTCGCTTCAAAACAACATTCTGGTCCGCTTATTTGTACATTAAGTGGTCCGCTCCAAAGAACTAACAGATCCGCTCCATAGTCACTTTATCAGGAGATTCGCTCATCTGGTCATCTGGTCTGCTTCAGTGAACAACATCTGATTCGCTTATTTGTTCAAAGTTTGGTTCACTCTTCTGTCATTTGCCTTGAAATACGTGTTAAGTCAGTATGGATTCCGAGTTCTACAACGCATTTGCCTCATCGACTACTCCAGCCGCAATTGCTCAAGCAATGAATTCAGAAAACGAGACGGGAACGACTCAAAAGCCCCCTAAATTGATGAACATTGAGGAATATTATGGATGGAAGGATCGGTTTGAAAACTGGGTTCAGCCAAATCATCTCAGATCGTGGGAATGTATATTGAAAAAGTACACATTGCCTCGAACAGATTTGCAAGTCATCAAAGAAATATCCGAGTTCACTGATCAAGAACGAGCAATGTATAGAGCTGAGAAAATGATGATTAGTTTGTTGCAGCAGGCGATAAAAGAAGATATATTCATCCTGTTACAGCACGACAAAACTGCTAAGTCAATTTGGGATGCACTAAAAGTCAAGTTCGAGGGAAGCGAAAATATGATCAAAAGCAAGAAAGCGTTACTAAAGAAAGAATTTGATTTGTTTTGTAGTTTGCCGGGAGAGGATACTAAAAAGCTAATCGAGAGATACTGTCATTTGGTGCGATCTTTATCTATGTTGGGTGTTGAAAAAGGTCGTGAGGAGTGGGTGGATAAATTGGCGGACGCGTTACCTCAAAAGGAGTGGGGAACGTATTTGATGATCTTGAAGAATACTGGTGTTTATGATGGGTTGACTATATCTCAGTTTATTGAAAAAATCGAAAGTCAGGATCTGGAGCAACAGAAGATTGCTAGGATGAACAGTCCGAGTGGTCAACAGGATATTAAAATGTACTACAAAGGTAGCATTCCGGTTTCAGAATCTGAGAGAAGTCCGAAAATTCAGACTGCATTCAGTGCTGGGGATTCATCAGAAAAAGCTGATCAGAGTTTAAACAAAAGCAGTAGTGGATTTTCATCGTTTCCAAGTGTCAATCCTAAAGAGTCAAATACAAGCTTTCAGTCTCAGAGCACAAAGACAGGAAATGGATATGTGATTCAGTGCAACATAGCTCTAAATCTTCCAGAAGGTCAAAGTTTCTCTGAAGACACTGCTAAAAACCATATGGCACTTCTGGGTTCAGTATTGTTATCCTATGAAGGTTTTGTTGCTGGTCGGATCGGCAATCCTATGCTTACCAAAGAGGATTACGATCAAATAGACGCAGAGAACTGATGGATATCAAATGGTGTCTTGCAAGTGTTCTTAGACGTGCTGAAAAGTTCAAAGCAATTACCGGGAGAAATGACTTTCTTGATGCTTGTGTATCTACTTTAGGTTTTGATAAATCTAAAGTTACTTGTTTCAGATGCAGGGAAAAAGGCCATTTCAAGCGGGAGTGCAAGAACAGGGAAGCTAGCGGAGCACAGAATCCTTTTGGAAAAGATGATTACTACCGGAAAGCCATTTATCAGCAAGTTGGTCAATCACAAGATTCACAGACAGCTCATGGTAGAAAGATTGAGGATTCCAAGAGAGCGTGTGCGGTAGATTTCAACTGGAGCAACTATATATCTTCTGATAGCAAAGCATGCATAGTCGATCAAGATGATGAAAAACTACCAGAAGGTTTCAGTTGGGATATGTTTGTGGATGAAAAGGGAGAGTTCAAAGCGTTCATTGCCAAGATCATCCGAGAGCCAGATTTGTTTGCTACTTGGATGAGATCTATCGGGGAGAATGTGAAAAGTGAAAATGAAAAGTCTGTGTCAACCGATGAGGGGTCAGATAGTACTGATAAATTTTCAGAGATATCTGGAGAAATTTCAGAAGATTTAGATGAAAGTTTACAAAGTTCAGATGAGAGTGTTCAAAATGTTGTTACTTCAGAAAAGGAAGTGGTTTTTGATCAAACACCAGTTGATTCTGGTTTATCAGATGCTAGTTCTGAAAAATCTGTAGAGTTTGATCAAACACCAGTTGATAGCAGGAGTGATGATGAGGAGGAAAAATATGTTAATGTTGCCAAATCACATCTTTCTTCTGAAAGTTTTCATTTCTATTTTGCAGATTGAGTAGAGAAACTAAAGGAGAAAAGAGCTGCTAAAGAACAACAAACTGAATCTGATGGTGATGTTCAGAATGCTGAAAGTGTTGTTGAGAAGATTACCGAGGTTGAAAAAGAAGAAGAAAAGGTGATTGAAGTAGAAAAAGTGATTGAGATAGTTAAAACAATCGAAGTTGAGAAGATTGTTGAAGTCGTCAAGCCTTGCGAGAAGTGTTTAGAAGCATGCAATGATTGTGTTGCGAAAGACGACATAATCGCTGAGTATGAGAAGAAGAAAGAGCAGTTACTGTTCAATCTCAATTATGTGAAAGAATCTTATGATTTCTTGAACAAAACAGTAACTGGTCTTCAAAAGACAAATTCAGAACGAGAACAAGCACTGACAATGATGAATGCTGTGATGATGACAAAGCAAAAAGCTATCAACTTTTACATCGAAGAGAGTGCTAAATGGAAGCAAGAGTTGGAAACAGAGAAGATTGAAAATGAGAGAATTAGACATTTATTACAAAGTTATTCTAGTTCTGATTATCTCATTGATCGTATTTACCCAACTGTTGCAGGTATGGAAGCTTTCCAAGATGAGAAGCCAAAGATGGAAAAGAAAGATAGTGGTAAGAAACCGACTGTTAGATATAACAAGTGTCCGCCTCCAATTTGGGAAGGGTACTCTCCTAGAAAACCAAATGAGGAGCAACTTGAAAAAGCAGTCAATATAAAGCTAAAAACCGACACAACTGACGTTTTACCAGATAACATTGATGTCACGTTTACTTCGTCCGATACTGATCATGAGTCTGAGTTAATCAAAAAGGTGGTCGATCAGGTGTTGGATACTGAGGAGGAGTCCGAGTCGAAATCTGAGTCTGGAGGGTCAAATTCGTCAGTCAACAGTCCAAATTCGTCGGTCAAACGGTCTTATAGTTTAGAATTTTTGTTATCAAAGTCAAATTTGAATGATGAAACATTCGAAGTTGTGTATACTTTGAATGGTTCGGACAAATTATACTCTGACAAAGAGTTTCCAATAAGAAGTGTTCGTTTTGACATGATCAAAAAGGTTTTCAAAATGACAGAAATTAATATTTCTAAAATAAAAGATTTAAATCTTACTAAAAAACCTAAAAAGTACACTTCAAGAGTTCAACAACGTCTAAACAAGAAAAAGGGTTACAATTCTGGTTCTGGTTTTCAAAAGAAACAAAACCAAAATCGTAGTTACAAAAAGAAAGGTCTTGGATTTATTCCACCAGAAAATCATAAAAATTTGAAAAATTCTAAAACAAAAACAGAATTTGTGTCAGGTGGAAGTGCAGAAGAGGAACAGAAGAAACCATTCTGGAGACAGTCAAATCAAGAGTTTCTTGCTGAAAAGAAGAAGAATGGAACTGAATTGTTTTATCAAAAAGAGACTCGTACCTGTTACAAGTGCAATGAAACCGGTCACATTGCATGGAACTGCCAGAAAAATGCCAAAACAAAACAGGGAGTTTCTCAGAAATTGAAAGAAAAGGTTGTTGATGTTGAATCACCAACCGACAGACTTAAAATTTTTGAAAATTCAACTTATGAGATTGGTGAGTGTTCCAAAAGGATTTTTTATAAAAAGAAAGAGAATGACAACCAAGTGTGGGTTGTTAAGAAAGTTGATAAGAACGTCGGCAATGAATCTGGTTCCACAAAGCCAGAAGAGCCACAAGGTGAGGTGAAAATTTCAGTGAATGATGATGAGTTTCCATCACTGAAATTTGAAGAAGTTAAACAGAAAGTTGGTAAGGTTGATATCTCGAATCAGTTTTACAAAGATAATACTAAGTTTGATGTCGAGAAAACATTCAATGGGAGTGTTAAGAAAATTTTTGGGAAAATGTTGAATGGGAAAGTTAAGGGGGTTAAAGATTTTTATGCAACTAAAAAGGCAACTTACAACCCTACTGCTCAAGAGTTGAAAGCCATCAAGTCTGAAAAGACTTGGATGGAAGTTTGTTTCCCATGATAGTCTTAGGACTATGCCGGAGATCCCAAGTTTATATCGTGGATCAGGAATCGGCATCTTTCTAATGTTTGAAGATTTTGGTTGAAAAATTTTGATAGTATTTAAATGTTTACAGGTTAAGTGTGACTTGCCGGAGCTTCCAGGTTGGTAAGTGTGAAGCAGGAATCGGCATCTTGATTGGTAAAATGGTGATGTAGACGTAACATTCCTACAGTTGGTATAGGTTTATACTTACAAGTGATATTGTTTGTGATTCTACAAGTGGTAAAATCAAGGACATTAAGTTGTACTTGCATTTTCCTACAAGTGGTTGACGACAAAATGATGAACCACATCTCCGTTCTTAAAATGATAAGACCTACAAATGGTTTTTATCAACACAAATTCATTTTCCGGAAAAATCATTTTGATTAAACAAACTTTAGTGTTTTGAGATCTAAATGAGAAAATGGTTTGTGATAGGGGGAGTTCTGATTGTTTATGCCGAATGAATGGCGATTTGATGTGATTCAGTGTCAGTTGTCAAGTTTCTGTACAGTTTGTATGTTTCAATTGTGTCAAGAGTCTTCATTTTCAAATTTCCTTTGAAATGTGTTTGCATTTTAGGGGGAGTAGATATTTCTGAAAATCCAAAAACATTAGAAAATTTGAAAAAGCCAAAAACATGATAAAATTCAAAATGAGTTGTGTTGCATAAAAGAGGAAATGATAGTACATCAGTGGACTATCACGGCACGCTAAAGAAATGTAAAGTTTAAAAGTGATAAACGGTCTCACTGATGATGTGCCAGTAGGTTTTTGCACATTTAGTAGATTGAGACGAGATATAAACCTAAATTCAAACTTGCTTGTTCTGTGGGTTAACACAAACTTGGATATATAGGTAACCCCTGAAATCTTGTTTGAAAGATCCCTTATTCTGAGATACTAGGTCTTTATGCTCAGTGATATCTGGGGTATTATCCCGGGACTTCTGCTGAAAGAAATTTCTGACCTAGTCCCCGGATAATGCTTTCTGCAAATGCTTGAAACATAGCATCGCCCTCAGCAAGCTGATGAAACAATAAAATTGATAGTCGCTGCTGTTGTAATGCAAAAAGATCCTCTAAAGGGGACACACCAAAAGTCGAAGCCATCATCTCTCTGCGTATCGAAAGATCGACCTGAGCTCTCACGGCCCTCGCACTATAATTTATTCCCTTACAGATATCATCTGTGGTATACTCACCTGTAAGACTGAATATTGGGATCTGGATACGGGAGTATATTCAAGTAGTGGGACACACGGATAAGTTCAAGTGCTTAAAACATTAATATCGTATCTCGGATCAGTTGAACTTTGTGTGAAAATTTAAGTGGACAAGTATACTGACAATCTAAGTGAATTGTTTAGAACTTAAAATGAAATGAAGCTTAACGGTGTTGGTGATTTGTCTCAGAAACTGATATGATCCTCTTGCACAAACTCACAAAAATATTGTCTGTAAATATTTTATTTCTGCATTTTAGTCTCTCAGAAAATCCAAAAAGATTTTGTGTGTGTTTTAGCATAATTTAAAAAAAAAAAATTTCAAAAAGATTTTCGACAACTGATGTTGGAAAACTGATTTTCAAAATTCCAAGTGCTAAACATGATGAGCAGCTTTTGAGGGGGAGTGTTTGTGTAAATCTAACTGTTTTCGTTAAATCTAACCTTCTTCAAGTGGTTCATCATAGATATTTGAGAGAGAGCCTGAGATGTTACAATTGTATGTTTGTTTTAGTGATTATGAGTTATGTGTTGGTGCACAGGTATTTGATATGTGATAAAGTTAGAAAATTTATTTCTGGGTTAAGATTGTGCAGGTAGCCAGGTTTCGATATTTTGAAAATCTCTGTTGGAAGAGAACCAAGTTTCGATCCTGGAAATTAATTCTAAAAGCCTGTGTAGATCAGACAACGATCCTGAAGATGTTACTGAAGAACAAAAGAATGCCAGTAAATCGAGAAGGGGAGTCTGAAGATTGAGAGAAGAGAAAGCCCAGAGACTGATCTAGATTGAAGATGTGAAGACACAGTTTTGAAGTCAGAGTGTATAGGCGACTCCATCAACATCTGAGGGGGAGTCTGTTGGTGCACTACATCTGTTGATTACGTCTAGGTGTCTAAGATCAGGTCTTACGTCGTATTGTATAGTATAGGGCACGAAATACGAGAAAACAGGAGTCTGTATAGGTATTAAAGGTCTGGTCCGCTCATAGAGACATAGGGAGTCTGGTTCGCTTTTTTGGCAGTCTGGTCCGCTTATGTGTACATGTCTGGTTCGCTTATATGGACATGTGACACATAAGCGAACCAGAAACAATATATATATAGGTGCCTCATGAACGGATCTCATAACATGTATGTGAAATTCCACGCCGAAGTTCTGCCGGTGTGAAGAACGAACTGTAAATCGTTTAATATCAATAATACAAGCAGTTAAGAGGAAGAATAAGCTACTTTTACCTACGTTTCTTGTTATTCCGCACCTGAAACATAGGAGAACGCCTCTGAACGACTCGTTTGGGTCAGATTGCGATCCTACAATAATGGGTTTACAATAAGCAGGCTTTGAAACCTTAATGTGCCCTCTTGAGTATTCATTTGAGAGCTTCCAGCTTTG
Source organism: Helianthus tuberosus (assembly GCA_030545235.1). Classification (NCBI taxonomy): domain Eukaryota; kingdom Viridiplantae; phylum Streptophyta; class Magnoliopsida; order Asterales; family Asteraceae; genus Helianthus; species Helianthus tuberosus. The sequence continues at coordinate 93,618,140 of CM060380.1, read as the reverse complement.
GCCTTCTTAGCCCTTCCAGGCTTCTTGGTTTATCTGGCCGAGCAGTAATAATTTATTTAATTTTAGTGAATTGTCGAACTTGATGATTAAATAGCCATGGTACAAATAAACCATATAGGCCAATAGATAGTATTTAATTTATTCGATTATGTTTTGCCTAGGTTTTTAAATAACCATCTTTGGCGTTTAAACGGAATATAATTCTTCATATTTATTAGACAGGGGACATAAGTCACAACTGTCAATGTCGTACCGACATTTTATATAGCACAAGGGCTTTTCCAAGGACTTTTTGATGGCACAAATGCCTTGTCACTAGGGAAATTTTAAAACATAATCAATGTTTTCCTTTGGATCGGAAAAATCTCATAGTTCATTGTCTTGACAAGAAGTTATGAAATAAACTATCTTTTAATGTATACATCTTTGCCCGTAGGTATACATCCCAATGGATGTTTTGATGTGTTCATCCTATTCAACGTTTATTAGCCATGATTCCTCTTGATCATTTACGCTAATATAAGATGACAAGTGTGATTTTATCGCATCACTGTTGCCAGGAGTGTTAACATATTTACAATGTTACAAGGATTTGAATCCTTTGAATAGGTTCTACCATCTTGGCCTCGTCTGGAATGACATATAGGCTAGGTCGTACCTTTAAGATTCATTTTAATATGTATACTGGCAGGGAAGGAAGGATATTTATTTTATTCAGGATTTTTATCATAAATCCTAATTTACAAGTTAATAATAGCACAAATGGCCTAGTCGTGTAGACAAGTTTAATTTATAAGCCATGATTTCAGAGAATCGTGGCATTAAGGTCTGAATCAAAGTTCATTACCTTTTCTTGACAGGGAGTTGTAGGCTACCACTGTCTTTAGTCTCAGAGGACATTAACTATAGCCCGTAGGCACTTCCCTTCTAAGGGATGTTTATAATATGATCATCTCATAGGATGATATAAGCCATGATTTCAGAGAATCGAGGCATTAAGGTCTGAATCAAAGTTCATTACCTTTTCTTGACAGGGAGTTGTAGGCTACCACTGTCTTTAGTCTCAGAGGACGTTAATTATAGCCCGTAGGCATTTCCCTTCTAAGGGATGTTTATTTTAATAAGGAAAAGTGGAGTAATCCAATTTAAGGATGACTCATGCGGTTTTATCGAACCACGTCTGCTAGGAATGTTAACATGTTACAGGTGTTAACAAGGATTTGAATCTCTTGAATAGGTTCTACCATCTTGGCCTTGTAATATAGGCTAGGTTTACCTTTAAGATTCTTTTTAATAATTAACGCAGAACAAATTTTAAATCGAGATGTTAAATATGGATCTGAATCTAATCATGGAAGTACCATCTTGGCCCGGTCTTAAAATGACACGTGGCTAGGTCTTGTCATTTTTAGATTTTTGCCATTTTATCATAATGGTAGATCTTATGTTGTTTTCCATTTATTTCATATTTCATGTTTAGAATGAAAATTTAATCTAGTCATTCCACTATAAAATAAAAAGTTCAGGTTTACCCTATATGGGACTTGAAATGAATAATGTTGTCCTCGAAGGGACTGAAAGATAAATATGTCCTTATAAGGACTATTAAAGAAACGATCTTCAGCAAAAGGAGTTTCTTCTTCATATTATTTCTGAATGTTTTCTCCTTGGTTGCACGTTTATCATAGTCGCAGCACGAAGCTCGGCCTTCCCTAGGCTCCAATTAGGGAGAATTTCCACTATGGCTTCTTCGCTTGGCGACGTATCCAAAAATTTGGAAGCAAAATTTCCCGATTAGGATTGAGAATATTCCTATGTTAAGTCTAGACTCAGAAGGTCAAGGAATGTGCTAATGTGTCATTGAGATTAAACACAAAAAGGCTAGTGTTTAATTCACTCAATGTTGGCTCTGATACCAACCTGTCACACCCCGATATTTCCACATATCACCGGTGGGCCCGGTGGGGAGTATCGTGACGTAGTTGATATCATCATAGTCAAACAACACAATGTATAAATGCACAGCGGAAGCAAAAGATAATTATATTACAATCCGAATATAAAGTAATATCAAGTATTACAACGGAAAGTAAAGGATCCACAGGCGGATCTTAAAACATAAACATTGTTCAACAGACTTTAGGCACCTAGAACTTGCAAGATTCCTTATAAACGCCCTGAGCTTCCAGCCAATTACGTTCAGTACCTGTCACTTAACCTTTTTGGAAAATACGTCAGTTTTCACTGGTAAATACACTCAACCGACTCATTTTGAAAAGGTTTAATAAAACTGATTTGAATGCACGTGGCACAAACTCTTTATAACTTGGGACAATTATATTTATAATCTTGTATACAGATTTACATGTTCGTTGTACGTTCAGGGCCCGATGTAGAAACCGAGTCAGATTAACAGACACGCCACAAGTATAGGCCCACAAGAGAGTGAGATACCGTTTTCCTTTAAGCAACTGTCAGGTGTATGCCTACACCCCGTGCTTAAGACGTGGCCATTTTATAATACAATGATGTCAAGGATATCCGGGACATGGTCATTAACCCTTAAAGGCCTTTATTTCAAACAAGACAGATTAAAGCGGGTTACCTCAATAATTTAATCACAATACGATTAAACATTCAATACCCGACCAAGCGGTATTATTATAATACCGTATCCCAAGCCCGTATAGGGAAAATAAGTTAAGAGTATTTACCTGAGCTAGCTCCTGTCTTAAATAGCAAGAATTTTAATAACTCAGCCGTATTCACTTAAGTAAGTGTAGGTACAATTTACGGGAAGGCTCTAGTCTGGAATGATGGTATAAATAACCAATTAGAATACTAACGGGTCTTTAATTAAGCCTAAACTTAGACCGGTTAGTTTTTAAAGAAAGATACGGTTCAAACGCATGATAAGGCGAAGACCGGTTTAGAATGTGGTTTTGACCCGGCAAGCTTGTATGCTTGTTTAATAAGGGTAACTTAAACACATTCTGGACTTTGAGACGAAAACGATATGGTTTGACCCGTTTCGGCTAAATTATGCAAACTAGTTACATAAGCCGATCCGAACGCGAAAAGTGCGTAACGGGTAACCCTATGAATCATGTACAGGTTTCCTAAGTTAATATGCCTTAAATATGTTGTGATATCAGTAGGATACCTTCCATTATGCCCAAAACGAGTTTAATCTCAATTTAAGCCCCGAAGGGGTATTTTAGTCATTTTAAAGATTATAAAAGAGATTATTTAAGTTTCTGAGATTCGGGTCTGAATACATCAGTAAAATAACTTATTTTAGTAGGTCATATAAGTTGGTATAAGTCTTATGTGATAAAATGGTTTTAAACCCAAACTATGCGTTTAATACCCTTAAAAAACCGTTTTAAGCGATTTCCGGGTTATACCGGAAATTTGAGTTTTCTGATCAGGTTATAAAGTTCAAATACTTTATTTATTATATAAAATCTGTAGCAATTGGATTGGTGTCAAAATACTTTGTAAAACTCATTTTATACACAAAAAGGGTATAATCGGTATTTACCGAATCAACGCCATAACCTTAGGTTATGAGCAGGTTAAAAATAATTAAAAATCTTTAAAAATCCCAAAATATTATATTACATCAGTGGGTAAAAGTTTTGGTGTCAAAAATTGGGTTTAGATAAGCTTTATGCTAATTGCGCCGTTTAATTACTAAAAGGCGTTATAATTACGCTAATGAGCATAACTCCTAATCTAGACCTCCAACTGTTGCGAAAATTTAGGGACAACTTTATAAATCAGTAATAAGGATTATTGTCCTTTCACACTTCCAAAATTCTCGTTTTATGGTCAAAAGGGTATATTGGTCAACATTAGGCAATTAACGGAAATGTGTAAACGAAAGGGACAAACAATGAACCAACCACAGAGGGTTATGCTAACAAGTAGCCTGGTCCTAAGGAAGCTCTAAGGCATTTCCAAATCATACTAAATCGGGTCAGAACTGAAGTCAAAGCAAAAGTCAAAGTTTTGCGACTTTCGGTTCCGAACCGGGTCTAAACAGAAAATTGTCGGATCAAACAAGCTTAGACTAGTTCTTATACTTATTAACAAGTTATATGAGTGATAAAATAGGTTACATGCCTTCTACATTGTTAATTAGGCGTTAACTCGCAAATTAAGGTTCTGTTGACTTTTTCTAATTAACTTTGACCCGACATTTGATCTAGTTATAGTGGGAATCAGAGGGAGCCCTTTTAAGGGTTTAATGCCCACATAATTACCAACTTATAACTACCTTTAATTCGACTAATCACTGGACCATTAATGATTAATCGCGAAGTCAACCGTTAATTATGACGGTTTGACTTTTAAGCTAAAACTAAGTAAAAACTCAACTAAGAAATGTTAAGCATACTTACCAAAGTCTAATGCACTATTAGAGATTACTTGGGTCTGCTCTTATGCTCCAGGAAGCTCCAAGAAAGCAGATGGAATGAATGATCACAAAGTGCAAACATTGGGGCTTTTTATAGTGTTCTTGATCCATTTAGATCATGACAAATCATGCTATACATGATCCCTGATGATTAACAAGTGTCCCTAAGGCCTAAGAAATAGTTTAGGCGGCTCTTGGAAGTGTTTAAGGGCAATATATGTCGTTTAGATGGCTGAACAGGCATTCTGTCCGAGTTGCTGCATCTGGACCCTGCTTACGGACCGTAAGGTCCTGAGTTTACGGTCCGTAAGGACCTGGTCAGCCAAACAAAGTTTCCAAAGTTGTCATGTTTAGCCCCTGCACTTCCAAATGCCATTTCCGACACATCTAAGGCCCGTTAAACCATTTTAGGGCTCTACCATGATGCCTAAGCATAGGGAACATGAAATATGCTCAAAAATATGTCGGATGTTGGTTCGTTTGGTCGTACGGTCTCGTTGTTCGGCTAATTACGACGAAACACGGACGGACGCGAAAAACAACCCAAACGACGCGACGAATGGAATTTTATCAAGCCAAACACTAAAATAAAATATTTTAGTGCTTACATAAATTTTTGGATGTCCGGGGATATTCAGAATGTAAGATATGCGCGTAAATGCAAACTTGTGCGCTTTTTGACACTTTTAGTCCCTGCATGACTTAAAAGCTTATTTTTGCGCACCAAACACCTCTAAGCCTATATCTAAGCTATATTAGGGATAATTATGGTATGTTTATCTCATGGTCATATTCCGGAAGGTCTGATAACATACGAATCGGTATACTTTAGCAGTTTGACGCTTTAGGTCCCTCAAATGCGTAAACTTGCGTAAATCATCATTTAATAGCATTGAAGCCTCATCTAATCCATATTAGGCATTCTTGAAGGTATTATTAAACATCATAATGCTTCGGGCTCGATAAAAGGTCATTCAGAGGTATAATTAAACATATTGACACTTTTAGTCCCTTATACTTGCAAAGTTGCGCGTAACTTTACTTTTGGGCATAAAAGCCTTGGATGGCCAATGATTGGCAATCCCGAGAGTATAATAAAATATCATGAGGCTCTCGGTTTGTTAAAAGGTCACTCAGAGGTAAGAATTAACATGTTGACGCTTTTAACCCTTTTCTGCGCAAACTTTCAATTAATTACATAAACGGCTACACTTGATTAACAAGTGGCTCATTTGTGAATATAAAACCGTAAAAGGTTATTTAGAAACTTATTTTAGGTATGATAATACTTCAAGTTCTTTCATAATCAAAGTTTTCGATTTTTCGAAAAATTAGTCCCTTAAATTCAACGTTTGACTTCATTAGGGTTTATTACACGTGTCAATACTTCATTGGACGTGATTTTTCGAGGTGTTACAAGTTTTTTTAGCTATTTTAGGTTGTGTTCACATTGGTTCTCACGGTTCTCGCATGAACCTTACCCTATATATATATATATTGGGTTGTTAGGTTGGACAAGACAAAAATAGAAGCTATTGACTCCCTGATGAGGAAAACTGGTTACAGTGGCACCATAATTGAATCCGTTAGGAAGCGTATCCAACTAACCCGTTACCAGAGCACATTGTTTGCAACGCACTATGGTGATTATGTGAGCAATGTGAAGAAAACTCGAAGTGTCGCGCTCCCTGTTGTTTGTAATAATTCTATTTAATAAAATGTATTTTGGTATCAAGGAATTTAAGGAAAAAAATGTGACCTGATAAGGATGGATTGAGTCTGACCCACCTATATTGTGGTCGCCTTATATCTAAGTAATTTTATAAAATTTGGTCAACTTGTATCTCAAGTACACTGATGCTACCAAGTTGGCTTTCGATGTTTGCGGAGACAAAAATATTACAGGTGTTTTATTTATATATATGATGGGTGGCGTTGTGATTGACTTTTTGACTTTTGATGTCAAAGCTTGGCATTATAAACCACTAAAACTAAAGATGTTAAGGGTGTAAGGAGTGGTTAAACACTTGAGAGTGGCAAACTAAAAAATCAACCAATCAGAGTGTGTTACGTCAATCAGTGAAAAGTGTTTAAACTTTGCTGAAAAGTGTTGGCATTGGTTAGACACTTGGTGAGTGGTAAACTTTTTTTTAATAAAAAAAGAAAAAGGTGTGATTGGTTGAGAGATGGCATGGACCCCACCCCACACTAACCCCTCTCTCTCATACCCTCCCTCTCTCTCTCTCTCTTTCGATCATCTCCCCGCATCGGCAACCTATCCCTGCATCGGCAACCTTCACCGAGCGGCAAACCCACCGGCAACGGTGTTACCGCGCGGCAAAGGCGGTTTGCCGAGTGGGTTTGCCGCCCACTCCGTATACCCTAATGTTGATTTTATAAATGCTGAAACTGGGATCTTAAAATGTGTTTGTACCTTGAGGATAGATTCACTTAGAGGTAAGGCCATACATATGGTCAATGACGCATTGTATGCGGTCAGCTAACTTCGTCGTTTTTTTTTTGTGTTTTTTCTCATATATATATATATATATATATATATATATATATATATATATATATATATATATATATATATAAAAGGTTATCTTTATTCGTCACCCATATCCGGAGAGTATGTCAATAAAAAAATCGCAAGATTGTTGTATTTGTGTTATGTTATATCTAATAAAAATAAAGTTTTATTATTTATATATTCCTTTTCAAAATTAAATTGTTCCACCAGTGTGATACACGGGTAGATAACCTAGTATATAATAAATGAAAAAAATTTGGGCTGATGTGGCAGCTTCTTAGAGCTTCTCACAATGGGTTTTGGCGGGAAACTGCTCGGGTCAAGAAATGACACGCGGATCCTGATCGTTTTAGTAACCTACCCATCTATTCGGATCTAATATAAAAACCCATTTAAAACACAATTTTCTCTTCTTTCAACATTATCAACCGCCTCTTTCTCTCTCTATTCTTTTCCTTCACTGCTTCACACCGAAACCCTAGCCTCCGTGTTCCTTTGGCTTGAAGCTTCTACATCTCATTTTCTATGAAAACATTCGCTTGTGCTTGAATCGACTGATAAAGGAAACAAGCTTTGCCCTTTCCAAATTCCTGCTCTCAAACCCTACTGTCCGAATACACATCTTCCCCTTCATGTTTCCTGCCGATCAATCGATTTATCAATCCTATAATATACTAATCTCATCAATGTAAGTTTCTCTCTATTACTTGCTCTCTACACCCTCTTCGATCGCTGCTTTGGTTTTCCCTGGTATGTAACACTTTGACAATTGTTTTATGGTTTGATTTGGGGTTTTTAGGGTTTTGTTACTTTAGGTTTATGTTTTGATTGGTGCTTTAATTTGCGTTGTTTTAAAAAAAAAATTGGCTGTTTAGGGTTATGTTCTTGCTTTTTTTGTTATCGAGTGTTTTATTATGGGGAAAAGAACATCAGATTCATATCTGAATAACTAAAATAAATTCATGTTGTGCCGGGTTCATGACATTTTGATTATGGGGTATGCATCTTATTGGTATTTTATTTATTGGCGTATGTATATGATCAGATAGTTAAAATGTTGGTTCAAACAATACTACATTTGTATTCATACTTGAGGTAGTGTTGCAATGTTGTTGTAGTTTTAGATGTCAAGAAAATGAGTAATTTGTTGTATTAACAGGTTGAAAGCCATCATCAATTTGGCGTAGATGGGTATTCAAGAAAATAAAGGCATAAGTGGGAGTTTGGGTTCGTTTCTTACTCGCAGGTGCTTCACCTTTATCTTGGACTTTTTAAAAGTGCAAGATAATCATCCATTGAAAACAATAATAATACAACGGTGCCATAGATATTTGTCACTAAATTATATTTTACTTCACCAACCATCAACATTTGTTATTGTTTAATATGTGCATTAATCATTTTTGCAGATGCTTTGGTTGTCTTATGAGGGGCTACTTAGAAGGTGAGTAATTAATGGTTATTTTGGAAACTTTGCACTAATTTTCTTGCTAAATGGTCATGACGATGTTGATTTGTGAGGTTTTGGTGTGTGCTGCCTGCTTTAGAAGAAGAGGATGTTCCTCAACTATACCCAAAAGGGCCAAATCTTGGTATGTAATCTTTTAAAATTTAGTTACTTTTTTCATATCAAATTTTAAACAATTTTATTATTTACCAAATTGCTAAATTTTTTTAAAAGAGTTGTTGGACATGTTACGTGAAAAACAAGAAGCAAGAATCAATGTTGGACATGAATAGAAAACTTTTCCAAGAATATGGATTCTTTGCTTTACTTGATCAGACATGAGAACTAAATGAAGTTAAACACTAAAAATCAAGGGCCCTTAAATATGGGCCTCAATCTTCGGCTTATTTTTTTATAGAGTCCAGCCGCAATAAATCTTGATTTAGGTTTTATGATTCTTGAAAATACAGGTGAGTGAGCTTGAGAAACAGTTGAAAATGGAGATAAAATCAAGAAACAGAGCCAGAGCCGAAAAGATCTGGTAAAAGACATAATTTCTCTTTAGATGATGGTAATTTAGGGTCTTTTGATAAGGATATTTTTGAGTAGTCTAATGAGAATAAGAGTCAGAAAGAAAGATGGAGCTGAAGATCTTTTAAAAAAGAAGATGACAGTGGGTATGTTTCTTGAATTTAGAACTTGATTTATAAACATTTAGCTTTAGATAAGGTGTTAACATAAATGTTTGACTATTTGTAGCTAGATTTTATGTATTTTGGTTCCAGCGGAATGAAATGGTCAAGACCGGGTTCTCCGGGTTCGGAGGAACCCGACTTTGTAGTGGGGCTACTTCAACTTAAAAGATGAGACAATGGTTACTAAATAAAGTTCAAAAAGCAATCCCAAACACCCCTCTAAAAGTAACTTATTTAGTTAATGCTTAAAAGTCAAATGTGGTCATGATTTGTTCTTTTGATGTTTTCTTTTCTTATATGCTCAGGCATGATTTTACTTTCAACAACTTATATTATGAGTTAGTTATTGTCATTCAATGGTATACAATCTTTTCGTTCAGTTTACCATTCTACCATTTCTTTGTTCATAACAATATCACCTCTAGCTCTATTCTGCACCGATTATTGTGTTGCAGGAAATTTGTCACGGATATCTTAAGCTTGAAAATACAATGTTGGAAGCGCAGCTCCTCGTGTTAAAAATACTTAAAATATGTGATTTTGGGTATTCAAAGGTAATTAATTTACTAAGTTTTCATATTTTTTTTACGGGATAATTCAAATATTGGATAATAAGTGGCTGTTAATATTCATATTATTTTTTTTTTTTTTTGCATTCAGTCATCAGTTAGGCGTTCCCAATCAAAGTCAGCTGCAACTTACATTGCACTTGAAGTTCTTTCAAGAAAAGAATATGATGGAAATGTGGCTCCTTTGAGCTTTTAGTTATTTACTAGACTAGACATGCAATTTAATGTTATTTCTTATTTGAATTACCATACTTGACTCATCCTAACACACACCATTGTTCTTGTGAAAAACGATAAATTAAATCGTTAAAAAATTAAAAGTTAAATTTTTGACATATTTTGATACTGCATTTGTTGGAAAACCTTATGGACTTTAGTTGACCTCATGGTTTAGTCTTTTTATTTATACATTTAAGCAGCATTAGTCATAAATAGTTTCTAATATAAATAATTTTCTCAACCCGGGAAGCAATCCCGGGTGATAACCTAGTCATACATAAACGTGGACAAACAAGAAGTGTGATATTTTTAACTGTTTTTTTGGTCAACTATGAAACAAACATTATTCAAATTCCGAAGAAAGTTCCCTATAAATTGAGAATCGAAACTCTCAACACCATCACCATTCACCACCCAAACAAACAAACAACAATGGCTCAAATCAACTTCTTATCACTTTCCATTCTCACATTCATTGCCACCACAATGGCCGTGACTCCTTCGTGGAACACCACCACTAAAACCTACAACAATTATATCAAAACATCATGCAACACCACCACTTACCCATCGGTTTGCTTAAAATCCCTCCTCCCTTACGCTACGGCCGTCAAATCAAACCCGCTTAGACTCGTCAAACAAGCCCTCTCCGTCACCCTCAAGTCCGCTTCCAACACTCGTTCCGCCATCTCCAAACTAGCCAAGGCCAAGAACATAACCAAAGGTGATGCTGCCGTCCTCAAAGACTGCATTGAAGATATTCAGGATTCCATTGGTGAAATCAAAGACTCACTCAACGCGCTTTCGAGCCTTAAATCTTCTGAAAATAAGAAGTTTGTGATTTCTAACGCGCAGACTTGGACTAGTGCGGCCATCACCGACGAGTACTCCTGCACCGATGGGATTTCCGATGAAGATGTTAGTCCGGAGGTCAAGAAGAAGATCAGGAGTGGCATAATGAGTATTGCAAGGATGAGTAGCAATGCTTTATATCTCATTAATCACCTCAACATTTGATGTGTTATAATTGTAATGCTTTTTATTGTAATAATCTTGTTTTTGTTTAGTGTAACATTATAATTATTATTCACTTAATTAATGAAAAATTTGATTTTAATCTTTTTTTTGGTTATGCTAAGGATCTAAAATGTAAGAATCTATAATAAACAAGTAATTGTTTGTATCACATTACAATTCTTTGAGCACAAGATTTTTTTCCTACCTCTCTTATCTAGAAATATCGTTTTATAATTCCTAAACATTAATTACTGAATATATAATATTTCATTTATGTGCCCAGTTAAATGATGGTTGCTTGCTTCGTAGTTTTGCTTAACTTTTTTTCTTAGGTGAGTTGCGTATTTGTTGAGCTTACATATTTATACATCAAATTTGATGAGTTTAAGCATCCAATTAAGTTATACATATAACCATACAACATTGACGACTTGTATAAAAATTATAATGTAAAGATGCATAGATTTAGGTTAAGTAAGGTTTGTTATGATTGTAGATGCATAACTAAACATTGATGCAAACTTAAATCAATAGCAACAAACCTTATTGGTTCATTCACTTTAGATTAGGCTTATAGATGTACGGAAATGGTCCCTCCATCAAGTGTATGTAAGCAATTTCACATAAAGTTCAAATATATACATACCAACCCAATTTAAAGTTGAACAAAATACAATTTAAGTAGAAACTAGGAAATTTGCCCGCGGGCGTTGCGCCGCGGGTTCGTCGCATGATCACATGCATTGTGTGGCATACGCACACTTACATCTCACGTTCATAATTATCTACATATTAAAAATAGAAGTCAATAAATAGTCTTTTTTTAATACTTATATTATCTTCTTTACTTTTTAAGTTGGATAAGCTTGTGTAAACCGGTACTGACATTGAAAATACCGGTACGGTTATCGGTACATGAAGGTAAAAACCGACACCAACATGGTTGAGAAAACGCCAAAAGTCGGTATCGAATTAGTGTTTTAAATATTATAATAATATATATCTTTTTTTAATACTTGTATTATCTTCTTTACTTTTTAAGTTGGATAAGCTTGTTTATTTAATACACAACTAAGCAATTCATATTGTTGTAATTTTTAAAATCATTTGTGGTTATTTATTTAAGTATAATATATCAAATATTATGATCAATACACGTATTAGATGAAGCAATGATAACAACACTTCATCTTATTTAGCCAAAAAAATTCATCGACCAAGCTTTTAAAACTTTCCAATATTTTTAATTCTTCAAAACCATAGACAAATCTTGCTTGGTTTTACGCAACACTACTGTCATTTTTCTTTGCAAAAACAAACTTAAAATCCTGGAAATTCATCAAAACACATATCACAGATCAAACCAAATAACACTGTATTCTCCTAAATCACAGACCAAAGGAACCACAACCTCTTTACATTTGACTTGATTAAGAAATCGTTTTTTTTTTACTTTTAAGGCTCAGAGTCGGCTAACATTGCAAACCGTAAATGTTTAACATCCCGGTTGCCACACCATAACAACGAATTAGATACATTTTTATGACTTCATCACAGCCTTTTTGATCGGATTAATAACGAATCTGGCTAAAGTGGCGTGGATGATATAGGGAAGAAGTTGTATAGGTAAAATAGGAAACGACAGCAAGGGGTAAAACCAAGCGTGAGATCACTGATCCAAACAACCTTTGATAACTCATGGTAAACGTCATCGACTTTGCATTCATTTTTATTCACCATTAACAGATGACATAGCGATACAACTCTCAGATGGACCTAAAGTCATCATCATTGAGTTTGTAATCAACTTTCTTCCCCATCATAAAGAAATGTTCGTTTGTTTAGAGCACGGAACCACCGTCATCAAGAAAACAAATAGCATAAACATCGGACTTAGATCTCAGATGAATCATCATCGACCTACCGAGAAAAACAAAGGACATCAAAATCAAATCTCAGATGACCAAACACCAAATGGTAAATAAAAAAAAACCAAACAAATAGATGAACACCGGAAACGACATGGATCTATGTCACACCCCGATTTCCACGTGTCACCGGTGGGCCCGGTGGGGAGTATCGTGACGTGGTTGGTAACATAATAGTCAAACAACACAATATTTAATATGCACAACGGAAGCAATTTAAAGATACATTTCAACCGAATAAAATATTGTAATATCGTGTATCACAAACAGTTGAAAGTTTATCCACAGATGGATCGAAAATAAGAAACAGTAGTTCAACAGACTTTAGGCATCTTAAGCTTGCGAGACTTCTATTGATGCTAAGGAGAAATCCCAGCCAATTACGCTTAGTACCTGCATTTAATCTTTTTGGGAAAATACGTCAGTTTACACTGGTAAATACATTCAACGGACTCATTTTAAAAATGATTAAAAATTGATTTGGATGCACATGGCATAAACCTTTTATAACTTGGGAGAATTGTTTAAATATATAATCTTGCGAACGGATTACATGTTCCTTATGCGTTCAGTAGCCCGGATCGTGTCCGGGTTAAAGATCAATAGACACACCACATTATTCTTTTGTGCACTGACGGGTGTACGCCTACACCCCGCGCTTAAGTCGTGGCCATTTCGTAAAATGATGCCAAGGATATCCGGGACATGGTCATTAACCCCCCAAAGGCTTTAAGTAAACAAAACTGTTTAAACGAGCCGTTCAAATTATTCAATTAACCACCCAACGATGGAAGATTTGATGCCCGATCAAGCGGTATTCTATATACCGTAACCCAAGCCCGTATAGGGAAAATAAGTTAAAAGTATTTACCTGAGCAAAGTATAATTCACAATAAGCAATTGCAAGTAGCTTTTACTGGTTCTCCTAATCTAGAACGAAGGTTTATAATAACCTATTAGAATCCTAACGGGTCTTTAGTTAAGCTTAAGCTTAGACCGGTTAGTTTCAAAGATACGGTTCGTACGCACGATTAAGCGAAGACCGGATAGAATGTGATTTAGACCCGACAAGTTCAGAGACTTGCTTAATATGGGTATTTCATACACATTCTGGATTTTGAGATAAAACCGATAAGGTTTGACCCATTTCGGCTAATTTATGTAAACTAGTTACATAAACCGTACCGAACGCGTAATAAGCGTAACGGGTATTCATGAGAGCCATATACAGGTTTCCTAAGTTAATATGCTTCAAATATGTTGTGACATCAGTAAGATGTCTTTTATTATGCCCGAAACGTATTTAAACACAAACTATGCCTTGTAAGGGTAGTTTGGTCATTTACAATGTTATAAAAGAGTTTAAGTATTAACCTGAGTTACAGGTATGATATAATCAGCAAAAATACTCATTTTACTAAGTTATAACAGTAGGGTAAAGTATATATGTGAAATTTATCAATTATAGCCAAACTATGCACCGTAGGGGCATTTTGGTAATTTCACATAAGCCGTAAAGCTCAAAACCGAAGTCTGAGTTAAACAACTTTTGCTTACTGTTAAAATATTATAATTTGCCTCAAATATCAGTAGGTATCAACCCTTGTATGTTTAAAATAGTTTTAGTACATACTATGCGTTAAAAACGCTTAATAAGGCGATTAGAAGCCATTTCCGGGTTCGATACATAAAGCTGATATTTTTACTATTCCAGAAGGCTTAAAATAATTTATTTATCATATGTGATCAGTAGCAAAAGGTTTGGAGTCAATTAGATATGTAAAACTCATTTTATAGCCCGTAAGGGCAAAAACCGACAATTACCGGATTAAGCCTACGACTATAAGTTATGCTCAGCCTAAAATTAATTAAAAATATTTAAAAATCCCAAAATAATATATTACATCAGTGGGTAAAGAGTTTGATATCAAAAAGTAGGTTTAATTAGGCTATACGCTAATTACGCCGTTTTATTAACAAAAAGCTTCTTAATTACGCTAATGAGCATAACTCTCAATCTATACCTCAAACTGATGTCAAACTTTGCATACAAGTTTATATATCAGTAACTAAGGTTTCTACACTTTTACATTTTCACAAATCACGTTTTAAGGTGAAAAGGGCATAATGGTCAACATATGAGCAATTAACGGAATCATGCGTATTAATTGGTTAACTAATGAACCATGGTGTATAATCACAGAGGGTTATACTAGCATGTAACCTGGTCCAAATGAAGCTTTTAGGTATTTTTATATCATACCAAAACGGGTCAGAACTGAAGTCAAAGCAAAAGTCAAAGCTTTGCGACTTTCGGTTCCGAACCGGGTCTAAACAGTAAATTGTCGGGTTGAACATGTTTAGACATGTTCTTACACTAATTACCAAGTTATATTAATGATCAAACAGGTTGTATGTGTTCTACATTGCTAATCATGCATAAATTAGAAAATAAGTATCATGTTGACTTTTTAATAATAAGTTTGACCTGACATTTGACCTAGTTAGAGTGGGAATCAGGGGGAACCCTTTTAAGGGTTTATTACCCACATAATTACCAACTTATAACTACTTTTGATTCGACTAATCACTGGACCATTAGTGATTAATCTTAAATTCAACCGTTAATTACGACGGTTTGACTTTTAAGCTAAACTAAGCAAAAACTTAACTAAGGAAGGACAAGCAAACTTACAAGAGTCCTATGAACGACCAGAGATCACTTGAGAGAAGTCTTGAGCTCCAGAGATGATCAGGAATGCAAGAGAAAGGTGTGAAGAATGAGTTGCAACTTCATGGCCTTTTATAGTGTTTAATCCACCATAGAATGTTGACACACAAGTCTACCACTGACCACAATTCATCCACAAGTGTCCCTAAGTGTCTAGGACTGTTTAGGGGTCGCCCACAATGTGAAAATATCTGTTAAGGGTCGGTTGAGCGCGTTTACAGGCTGCTGTTTGAAGATTCTGCATCTGGGCAGTCCATGCGGCCCGCGTAAAGGTGTTGATGGGCCTTACGCTGCCCGCTTGGGCTCTCTGATCAGACAAAAACGTTTTCAAGTTGTTGCATCTCGTCTCTTGGCCTTTCGAAAGGTGAATTAAGCTAATTTCTTGCAATTTGAACCCTCTAAATTGACATATAAGGGCTTCAAGATATTTACCCACTTTGTTAAGTTCCCGGTTAACTTTATTGTTACCCGAAAGGTCCTAACTTTCAACGTTGACGCTTTAACCCCTTGTATACGAATTTGATCATAACTTTCTCATACGATAACGAAACTTTATGAAAATTATATCGTGCATTCTAGTGAGCATAATTAACCGTTACAAAGCTTCGGGTTTGTCAAAAGGTCACTCAGAGGTATAACTTAAACATGTTGACACCTTTAACCCCTGTAGTTTGAAATCTCTCACTTTTAGCTTCGTATGATCCATGATTTTTTCGTTTGAAGGTATGAGCATCATGTAGGGTTAATGTACAATATATTTATTCACTGTTGACATTTAGAACTCGTATTTTCATATACTTTTCATGTCTGTCAACTTTAGTCCTTTCAGAACATTCTTTCACACGTTCAAACATATGACACGTGTCAACACAATATAGGACGTGAATTTTCGAGGTGTTACATCCTCACCCCCTTAAAATAAATCTCGACCCAAGATTTACTGAAATAGATAAGGGTACTTTTCTTTCATTTTGGATTCAACCTCCCACGTATATTCGGGACCTCTACGGGCATCCCATTTGACCTTAACAATAGGTACATGCTTCCTTCGAAGCTTCTTAACCTGTCGATCTTCAATCGACAATGGTTTTTCCACAAATTTTAAGCTCTCATCTATATGCACATCTGTATGTGGTATAACCAGTGATTCATCAGCGAAGCACTTCTTCAGATTGCAGATGTGGAACACATTGTGAATTCCACTGAGCTTTTCAGGTAAGTTTAACTTATAGGCAACTGACCCGACACGTTCGATAACCTCGAAAGGTCCTATGTATCTCGGGCTTAGCTTGCCTTTCTTACCAAATCGCATCACCCCCTTCCAGGGTGATACTTTAAGCAATACCTTGTCACCTACTTCGAAGTGAAAGGATTTACGCTTTGGATCTGCGTAACTCTTCTACCTATCATGGGCAGCTTTGAGACGGTCACGAATCTGGACAATCTTGTCCGTTGTTTCAAAGACTATCTCTGGTCCTGATAATTGGACATCTCCAACTTCCGCCCAACAAACATGCGTTCTACACTTTCTACCATATAAGGCCTCGAAAGGCACAGCCTTTATGCTGGTGTGGTAGCTATTGTTGTAGGAGAACTCAATCAAGGGTAGGTGGTTATCCCAACTACCACCCAAATCGATCACACATGCACATAGCATGTCTTCCAAAGTTTGAATAGTACGCTCACTTTGACCGTCGGTCTGAGGATGGTAAGCCGTACTAAAATTCAAACGCGTGCCCAAAGATTGTTGGAAACTTTTCCAAAAATGTGACGTGTATCTAGTATCTCTGTCAGAGATAATAGACACAGGTATGACATGTAAGGCTACAATCTTATCCACGTATAACTGGGCTAACATGTCGGAGCTGTAAGTCTCCTTAATGGGTAGGAAATGTGCTGACTTAGTCAGTCTGTCAACTATAACCCATATTGTATCATTTCTTTTCCTTGTCTTAGGTAACTTGGTGATAACCTGACGGTTTCTGATGCTCGGCTTTGACTTGCGCACATGTCAAGCATTTAGCTACATAGGTGGCTACAGACTTTTTCAAGCCTATCCACCAATAATTTGCCCTTAGATCCTGGTACATCTTATCAGCTCCAGGATGAACAGAATATTTGGAACTATGGGCTTCCTGAAGAATAACATCTCGAAGTCCTCCATAAATTGGAACCCATATTCGTCCATTCAATCTCAGAATTCCGTCTTTGCCAAGAGATAACTGTTCCTCAGTTACTCCTAGCTTTTCATTTAGATAGTTAGCTTCCAACACAGCTTCCTTCTATGCAGCAAACAACTTTTCAGTCAAGCTGTTCTTTATCTCCATGCGCTTGGCATTGATTCGGATGGGTTTCACCCTTTCCTTTCGGCTCAAGGCATCAGCGACTACATTCGCCTTGCCGGGATGATATCTGATTTCACAATCATAATCATTTAAAGTCTCCATCCAACGGCGTTGCCTCATGTTTAAATCCTTCTGATTAAACAGGTGCTGGAGGCTCTTGTGATCAGAATAGATCACACATTTGATACCATATAAATAATGCCTCCACAGTTTTAGTGCGAATACAACGGCACCCAACTCCAAGTCGTGGGTGGTGTAATTCTTTTCATGCACCTTTAACTGTCGTGATGCATAGGCAATAACTTTGCCTTTCTGCATAAGCACACACCCCATGCCAGTGTGCGATGCATCACAGTAAACCACAAAATCTTCAATTCCATCTGGAAATGTCAGTACTGGGGCGTTGCTCAACTTTTGTTTGAGGATATCAAAGGACTCTTGCTGCTTGGGGACCCAAACGAACTTTACTTTCTTCTTAGTCAAGGAAGTTAGGGGTGCAGCAATCCTTGAAAATTTTTTGATGAAACGCCTGTAATATCCTGCCAATCCCAGGAAGCTACGAATCTCTGTAGGCGTCTTTGGCTCTTGCCAGTTCATAACTGCTTCAACCTTAGCGGGATCCACTTGGATACCACGCTCGCTAACCACATGTCCAAGAAATTGGACTTCACGAAGCCAGAATTCACATTTAGAGAATTTGGCATAAAGCTTCTCCTAATGTAGACGTTTAAGAATACAGCGAAGGTGTTTCTCATGGTCAGCTTGGTTCTTCGAATAGATAAGAATGTCGTCGATGAAAACGATGACGAATTTATCTAAGTACGGCTTGCAAACGCGATTCATGAGGTCCATGAACGCGGCAGGTGCATTAGTGAGCCCAAAAGGCATCACTAGGAACTCGTAATGACCATAACGAGTCCTAAATGCAGTTTTATGTACGTCTTCATCTCTAACCTTCAGTTGGTGGTAGCCTGACCTTAAGTCAATCTTCGAGAAATAACTTGCCCCTTGCAATTGATCGAATAAATCGTCGATCCTGGGCAAAGGATGCCTATTCTTTATTGTGACCTTATTAAGCTCACGATAATCGATGCACAGACACATCGATCCATCCTTCTTCTTAACAAACAAGACTGGTGCTCCCCAAGGAGACGAACTAGGTTTAATGAAACCTTTAGCTAGTAATTCATCCAGTTGTATTCTCAATTCCCTCATTTCGGTTGGTGCTAACCT
This sequence comes from Helianthus tuberosus, assembly GCA_030545235.1. Classification (NCBI taxonomy): domain Eukaryota; kingdom Viridiplantae; phylum Streptophyta; class Magnoliopsida; order Asterales; family Asteraceae; genus Helianthus; species Helianthus tuberosus. Next base: position 93,599,000 of record CM060380.1, on the reverse strand, counting down.
GTAAGGTGCTCTAGCAACAGGTGCTGCTCCAGGGATGATATCAATTCTGAATTCCACTTGCTTATCTGGTGGTAAGCCAGGTAGTTCTTCCGGAAAAACTTCAGGGTATTCAGAAATGACGGGGATGTCTTCAATCTTCAGTTTAGGCTCATCAACAATCACTTGTGCCATGTAGATGACACAACCCTTCTTTAAACACTTTGAAGCCTTGAGCATAGTCACTTGCTCAGGCAGTCCATACTGGGTATCTCCCCGAATGGTAAGTGATTCACCAGATGGAGTCTTTATCACCACTTGCTTTTTGTCGCAGGCAATTTGGGCCTGGTTATGAGATAACCAGTCCATACCCAAAACTATGTCAAAACCGGCCAACTTAAAGGGAAGTAGAGACAGAGGAAAAGAGTGGTTCTTAATGGATATAACACATCCATCTAACACAGTTGAGACGGTTTCTATGGTGCCATCTGCTAACTCTACCTCATAATTTATACTCAAGGTTTTGACAGGTAAATTCAGCAATTTGCAAAATTTATGATCTACGAAAGACTTATCAGCGCCTAAATTAAAAAGTACTCTTGCATAGACATCATTTACAAGGAAAGTACCTGTAATCACATTGTCGTCTAGAACCGATTCCTTCGCATCCATTCTAAAGACTCTAGCATTTGTCTTCTTGGCCTCTTCAGGCTTCTTGGCGTATTTAGGGCAGTTGGTTTTAATGTGCCCCTTTTCATTGCAATTGTAGCAAGTTGCATCCTTCAGCTTTTTGCAATCCAAGGTCTTGTGGTCCTTGGACTTGCATATACCACAAGCATAGGTTTTTGACTGAGTCTGCGAGTTCGACTCGAGTCTGCACTTTCCAAAGTGCTGTTTCTTGCAAATCTTACATTTGGGCTTCTCACCAGACTGGTGCCCATCTTTCCTTGACTCAGACCCCCTCTTGTTGTCACCGTTTCCACGGTGCTTCTTGCTCGACCTCCGTGAATTATCATCTTCACGTTTTCTCTTCTCAGCATCCTTATTCCTCAGCGATCTTTGCCTGACCGCATCCAAAGTGAGGGACAAAGATATGTCATCTACTGATCTAAAAGTAGCTAGCTGAGAAGCCTTCACGCTTGCCTTAATTTCCGGGGCTAAACCACCGATAAAACGAGCTATTCTTTTTGGTTCCGGGGTTACCAGATATGGAACCAACCGGGACATCGTGTTGAAGCTCGTGAGGTAAGCTTGACAGTCAAGGTTTGTCATAACCAATGATAGAAAATCAGACTCTATCTTCTCAACCTCATGCTGGGGGCAGTAATTTTCCCTGATGAGGGCAAGAAATTGATCCCATGACATGTTGTATAATGGGATTTTCCCGGTGGCTTGAATCAGTGATCTCCACCAGGCTAAAGCTTCACCCTTAAAAGATTGCGACACAAACTTGACTACATCCCTCTCAGCGTATCCGCTGATATCCACAACCGTGTCCATCTCATCCAGCCACGTCATACAGTCAATGGCTCCTTTCTCCCCAGTGAAATCCCGGGGTTTGTAGGAAACAAAATATTTATACGAGCAACCCTTGTCACGGGGTCCTTGATTTAGTACAACCTGCTGAGATGGAGCACTGTGGTGGTTCGAGGAGAGTCGATCATCATCTTTCTTCAGTTCTTCCTTCTTGGAAGGTGTCTTTGAATGCGGAGTAGATAGGGTCCTACTCTGAGTCCCACTATACTCTTCGTTTTGCCGCTCCAATGCCTTTGTAACTGCGTCGTCTACCAACGCTTTCAATTCAACACCCGTTAAATGAACTCGGGTGTTATCAATATTCTCCACTGGATGGCTATTAATTTCGTCTGAGTTAGCCATTTTAATTGAACTGTTACAGAAAATAAGGACAATAGTTTATTTGGGAGTTTATTATGGAATTGCCCCTTAGGGTAATTCATTAACCATGGTAACAGAGACCATATTTGGTTAATTTATTAATCATATTTATTTAGGATTTCTATTATAATTTATCCTAATTATAAAATAATAACAGTTTTATTTGTGGCAAAAAAGGCCTAGTCACAAGGACATTTTAAATTATAAGCCATGATTTCAGAGAATCAAATCATGAAGGTATAATGGCACAATAGGCCTAGTCACAAGGACATTTATAAATTATAAGCTATGATTTCAGAGAATCAAAGCATGAAGGTTTGAACCTAGTTCATTACCTTTATCTGACAGGGAGTCATCGCTACCACTGTCTTTTGGCTCATATGGAAATGAGTAGGGCCCGTAGGCGCTATATTACCACGTATGGTCAAAATATGATCATCTCAATTGAGGATCTAAACCCATGATTCAGAGATCATTAAATTGGGTTAGGAATCTTTTGAAGAATCCAATAATAAAAATGACGTGTGTGATTTTAATGAATCACGTCTGCCAGGAGCGTTAACATGTTTACAGATGTTAACAGGGATTTGAATCTTTTACACAGGTCTTACCATCATGGCCAGGTCTTTATAATGACACTCAGGCTAGGTTTCACTCTTAAGATTCTTATTCAATATTTAAATAGGCAGATTATTATTAAAAAGGAATGATTTTGATTGATTTATTTCATATAATATATTTATGCAGATAATAGCAAAAATGAAATTTATAAACTTACATTCCATTAATTTATTAAAAGGTTACACGTCGCCCTAAACGGGACTTTTTAATAAACAAACTTACCCACGCAGGGGTTTAAACAAGGACTTACCCACGCAGGGGCTTAACAACAAACATCATAATAGTCCACGCAGGGACTTACACAAATAACATAATAGTCCACGCAGGGACTTAAACAATAACATACCCTCGTAGGGGTTAACAGAAAGATAGACCCACGCAGGGGTCAAAATAAACAAGCATACCCACGCAGGGGTTTATATAGCAAGACTGGCCAACGCAGGGGCTCAACAACAATTGGAAGGATTCAGTGGTCCTTCTTGCTCTTCCCTTTGATCAAGCTTGTCAATCCTTGGAAGAAGCTTTGTCTCTCCCTGCGGTCGCGGTGAAAGTCTCGCTCAACCTGATCCAGTCTCTGAAGAATTTCCTCCCGTTCTGGGGGAGAAAACCGTGGCGGCTGCGATTGCGTCCGAATGATTGGTCTGGCAGGTATCTGGTACCCATGAGTTAGGTACCCTACTCCCCAAGGGGCTCCATAAGGTCCTTCTGGGTTAAAGGCGTTGTAATTTGCCGTTACCATGTAGGGGTTGGCTTCAGCGTAACCGTAGTTGGTGTGAGCTGGTTGTTCAAACGGATTAAACGCCATAGAACCCGTGTATGCTGGAATTGGGTTATCAAAACCCATCGGTGGTGGTTGCTGAGCAACTGGTTGCGAAGGCCCACCCATCTGTGGGTCTTCCTGAAGTGGCGGGTAGTGACTGCCACTTGATTGGCGTGGGGAGCTAAAATGGAAATCCCCCGCTCGCACAGACATACGTGCACCTGTCCTCCTACGCCTCGGCGGTTGAGGAGGTGCCGGTTGAACTGGTGGCGGTGGAGGCGGTGGCGTGACTGCCACAAACCGTGAATCCACAGAGGGATCCTGCTGCTGGTGCTGCTGATGAGGCGACGAATGATACGAGGGTGTGAAGTACCACTCGTGCTGGTTAAATCGCGCCATGTAACTGTCCGGACCCTGGTAGGGTGATCCGTGAAAAGATGAACCATCCGAGATCTCTATGGGATGGTTCGGTGTGCCACTAGCAGGTTCGACGGGATCCGTGTCCTCGTCCATATCCATAGCGTTGTCCCCCGAGAAGTGGTCCTCCGGTCCCAATGGGTTAAAACCCACTGGTTCTTGTATATAATTGACCGGGTTAAACCGGCCCCTGAAGACAGGTGTAGGGTCACCAAAGGAGTGGTGCGATAAAGATCGCTGTAAATGTATGTAGGAGGGTTGAGGGTTGTTGGGCTCATACTCCGGCTGTGGCCCGTAAGGGTTATGAACAGGAGGTGTTGAACTGTGCGAAACCGACCGTCTAGCTGGCTCGAAGAGGTTCCTCCGGTTTTGTCGGGGATCATTACTCTCGGTGGTAGAAGGAGCTCGCACATGCGAAGGTCCTGCTTCGTTGTCCTTGGGGGCGGTGATTGGCCCCTTTCCTCGTCCTCTTCTTCGGAAGAATCTTGGCGGCATTTTTTTAATCCTGTCAATACAACATGAGATAACGACAAGACAAGAATATATATAAAATAAAGGACAAAACAAAAACCAAACAAAGTAGAATTTGTCCTATGTTATTGGTCTAGACTCGAAAGTTTTTGAAATGTGCAATTGTGTAACTGAGATTAAACACAAAAGACTAGTGTTTAATTCACTCAGTGTTGGCTCTGATACCAACCTGTCACACCCCGATTTCCACGTGTCAACGGTGGGCCCGGTGGGGAGATCGTGACGTGGTTGGCAACATAATAGTCAAACAACACAATATTTAATATGCACAGCGGAAGCAATTTAAAGATACATTTCAACCGAATAAAATATTGTAATATCGTGTATCACAAACAGTTGAAAGTTTATCCACAGATGGATTGAAAATAAGAAACAGTAGTTCAACAGACTTTAGGCATCTTAAGCTTGCGAGACTTCTATTGATGCTAAGGAGAAATCCCAGCCAATTACGCTTAGTACCTGCATTTAATCTTTTTGGGAAAATACGTCAGTTTACACTGGTAAATACATTCAACTGACTCATTTTAAAAATGATTAAAAATTGATTTGGATGCACATGGCATAAACCTTTTATAACTTGGGAGAATTGTTTAAATATATAATCTTGCGAACGGATTACATGTTCCTTATGCGTTCAGTAGCCCGGATCGTGTCCGGGTTAAAGATCAATAGACACACCACATTATTCTTTTGTGCACTGACGGGTGTACGCCTACACCCCGCGCTTAAGTCGTGGCCATTTCGTAAAATGATGCCAAGGATATCCGGGACATGGTCATTAACCCCCCAAAGGCTTTAAGTAAACAAAACTGTTTAAATGAGCCGATCAAATTATTCAATTAACCACCCAACGATGGAAGATTTGATGCCCGATCAAGCGGTATTCTATATACCGTAACCCAAGCCCGTATAGAGAAAATAAGTTAAAAGTATTTACCTGAGCAAAGTATAATTCACAATAAGCAATTGCAAGTAGCTTTTACTGGTTCTCCTAATCTGGAACGAAGGTTTATAATAACCTATTAGAATCCTAACGGATCTTTAGTTAAGCTTAAGCTTAGACCGGTTAGTTTCAAAGATACGGTTCGTACGCACGATTAAGCGAAGACCGGATAGAATGTGATTTAGACCCGACAAGTTCAGAGACTTGCTTAATATGGGTATTTCATACACATTCTGGATTTTGAGATAAAACCGATAAGGTTTGACCCGTTTCGTCAAATTTATGTAAACTAGTTACATAAACCGAACCGAACGCGTAATAAGCGTAACGGGTATTCATGAGAGCCATATACAGGTTTCCTAAGTTAATATGCTTCAAATATGTTGTGACATCAGTAAGATGTCTTTTATTATGCCCGAAACGTATTTAAACACAAACTATGCCTTGTAAGGGTAGTTTGGTCATTTACAATGTTATAAAAGAGTTTAAGTATTAACCTGAGTTACAGGTCTGATATAATCAGAAAAAATACTCATTTTACTAAGTTATAACAGTAGGGTAAAGTATATATGTGAAATTTATCAATTATAGCCAAACTATGCACCGTAGGGGCATTTTGGTAATTTCACATAAGCCGTAAAGCTCAAAACTGAAGTCTGAGTTAAACAACTTTTGCTTACTGTTAAAATATTATAATTTGCCTCAAATATTAGTAGGTATCAACCCTTGTATGTTTAAAATAGTTTTAGTACATACTATGCGTTAAAAACGCTTAATAAGGCGATTAGAAGCCATTTCCGGGTTCGATACATAAAGCTGATATTTTTACTATTCCAGAAGGCTTAAAATAATTTATTTATCATATGTGATCAGTAGCAAAAGGTTTGGAGTCAATTAGATATGTAAAACTCATTTTATAGCCCGTAAGGGCAAAAACCGACAATTACCGGATTAAGCCTACGACTTTAAGTTATGCTCAGCCTAAAATTAATTAAAAATCTTTAAGAATCCCAAAATAATATATTACATCAGTGGGTAAAGAGTTTGATATCAAAAAGTAGGTTTAATTAGGCTATACGCTAATTACGCCGTTTTATTAACATAAAGCTTCTTAATTACGCTAATGAGCATAACTCTCAATCTATACCTCAAACTGATGTCAAACTTTGCATACAAGTTTATATATCAGTAACTAAGGTTTCTACACTTTTACATTTTCACAAATCACGTTTTAAGGTGAAAAGGGCATAATGGTCAACATATGAGCAATTAACGGAATCATGCGTATTAATTGGTTAACTAATGAACCATGGTGTATAATCACAGAGGGTTATACTAGCATGTAACCTGGTCCAAATGAAGCTCTTAGGTATTTTTAAATCATACCAAAACGGGTCAGAACTGAAGTCAAAGCAAAAGTCAAAGCTTTGCGACTTTCGGTTCCGAACCGGGTCTAAACAGTAAATTGTCGGGTTGAACATGTTTTGACATGTTCTTACACTAATTACCAAGTTATATTAATGATCAAACAGGTTGTATGTGTTCTACATTGCTAATCATGCATAAATTAGAAAAGAAGTATCCTGTTGACTTTTTAATAATAAGTTTAACCTGACATTTGACCTAGTTAGAGTGGGAATCAGGGGGAACCCTTTTAAGGGTTTATTACCCACATAATTACCAACTTATAACTACTTTTGATTCGACTAATCACTGGACCATTAGTGATTAATCTTAAAGTCAACCGTTAATTACGACGGTTTGACTTTTAAGCTAAACTAAGCAAAAACTTAACTAAGGAAGGACAAGCAAACTTACAAGAGTCCAATGAACGACCAGAGATCACTTGAGAGAAGTCTTGAGCTCCAGAGATGATCAGGAATGCAAGAGAAAGGTGTGAAGAATGAGTTGCAACTTCATGGCTTTTATAGTGTTTAATCCACCATAGAATGTTGACACACAAGTCTACCACTGACCACAATTCATCCACAAGTGTCCCTAAGTGTCTAGGACTGTTTAGGGGTCGCCCACAATGTGAAAATATCTGTTAAGGGTCGGTTGAGCGCGTTTACAGGCTGCTGTTTGAAGATTCTGCATCTGGGCGGTCCATGCGGCCCGCGTAAAGGTGTTGATGGGCCTTACGCGGCCCGCTTGGGCTCTCTGATCAGACAAAAACGTTTTCAAGTTGTTGCATCTCCTCTCTTGGCCTTTCGAAAGGTCAATTAAGCTAATTTCTTGCAATTTGAACCCTCTAAATTGACATATAAGGGCTTCAAGATATTTACCCACTTTGTTAAGTCCCCGGTTAACTTTATTGTTGCCCGAAAGGTCCTAACTTTCAACGTTGACGCTTTAACCCCTTGTATACGAATTTGATCATAACTTTCTCATACGATAACGAAACTTTATGAAATTTATATCGTGCATTCTAGTGAGCATAATTAACCGTTACAAAGCTTCGGGTTTGTCAAAAGGTCACTCAGAGGTATAACTTAAACATGTTGACACCTTTAACCCCTGTAGTTTGAAATCTCTCACTTTTAGCTTCGTATGATCCATGATTTATTCGTTTGAAGGTATGAGCATCATGTAGGGTTAATGTACAATATATTTATTCACTGTTGACATTTAGAACTCGTATTTTCATATACTTTTCATGTCTGTCAACTTTAGTCCTTTCAGAACATTCTTTCACACGTTCAAACATATGACACGTGTCAACACAATATAGGACGTGAATTTTCGAGGTGTTTCAATCTACGACCCGAAAGCGTTGAGGAAGACGAAAACAACATCGCCGGCGTTGAAACCGAAGGAACATCGCCGAGGCCAAGAAACGCCAGAAACTCGCTATAAAGTGCGAGTATGTTCTCTTTGATGGTATCAGCAGTCCCAGTAGCAAAAACCCAACCAAAATTCCCAAGAAAAGAAAAGGAAATAACTATAGTAATTGTAAAAACACTAACCCATAAGTGCCTTAACCTGGTGCTTTGCGTATACGCTTACAAAGAATCATTAAAACAAAGAACAATGCTGATTACAAATTATAAAAAAGATATCGCGAAAAAAAGACAAATACCTGTGTCTAAACGAACTGTGCTACGCGCCTGGGAAGGTATTTCTTTACCTTAAATTTGGCGGTCAGATTACACTATTACAAATTCAAATATTATTAAGACTTACATGTTTAGCTGTAGTAAGCAAAAGAGAGAATACTCATAAGTCTGTATTTTGACATCGTCTATGTATTCTGGCCAAAACAATTGCATCAAAGACTACTGAACAACCCTTCTTGTGAGATTGGCGTGGGGCTTTGATCTTGGTTTTCTTACTTGGGCCTTCTTCTGTGTCAGATAGAAACAAAAACAAAGGTTTTGCAGAGTTTTTTATATAGTATACATGGGTTCAAATCAAAGAAAGTGTAAAGTGGTAGTCTACAAAAAAAGAAAGAAATAGGTAGATAGAAACATACTCCCTAGTGATTTTTTGGGACAACTTCTTAAAATCTTCATATTTTTTTTGAATCACCAAAACGCAGAATAAATCAAAACTTACTACATGCGAAATTGCGACGCTAAACAGGCGTTCGAAACAAAAGAGAAACATATAGGCGTTCAAATAAATCATAATAATCCATAAACATGAGGATTTCCAATCGCGTGTGAAACTATGTTGACCAAGTATCCAATATCATGGATATTATTTATTAATGTTTTAGCTCGATAATTATATGAATGCCATGTTAGTCCTTGGACTGTTAAGATTGCATCAGATGTACACCAGATTCTCATCCTGGAACATACCATATAGATGTGTAACTAAGCAAATTGTAAATTGAAGTTTTAGGATATGTTTAACACTCGATGAGGCTATCAAGAAGCCAATCAATCCTATGTATCTTGACTAAATCAAATACAATAAACTACAAAATACAATTAAATAATAATATTTAATAGAACCATGTTAACAATTGCATATGGATGAATCTTTTCAAAAGTTTTGGATATGTTTAACAATCCAGGAACACACTGATTAAATCAAACGACACAAAAGACAGAAACAAATCAAGAAACTGAGTGTAATCAAGAAGAACTATACTCATGCTTTATCCAATTATGTTCATGTATACAAATCAAATACAATAATCTACACATGGCTCCAACAAAGTAACATTTCGAAGCTCACACAACCAGCCATATTATCTTTTCATGTAAGGTTAATTCCTAAAATACCAAAGTACTCTAATGTCTGTTCCGTATTAGTTGTACACTTAGTTCTGATTCACTTGTTAGTTACACCACAAAACAGAGCGCAAGAGAACACAACACTATAAAGCTAGACATAATAGCACGATCGCAACAAATTAGAAACATGCAAATGCAAAACTGAAGCAATCAAAAGCCTGAAGAAACGAACCTTGATCACAATTGATGAGAAATATATGTGAAGATAATGCAACGCCAAAAGCCCTAGAAAAAATTCGTTCGAACGATTATCAAATAAAAGAACGAAAACTCAACCAGATTGTCTGTTGTAGCCGGTGACACCGTTAACAACCAACAGCTGATCATGCCATAGACCACCTCCTCCCGCCGCGATCTGCCGCCCTCCACCACCGTTTGAAATCGTCATCAGCCTAAAAATATACGAAAATGTTACATTCGACACTTTGGCAGCGAAAATGGTTCCATTTGAGCCTCGAGACCGAGTCTCTCTCTCCCTCCCCACCACCACCGCAATAGCTCTCTCGACGCTTGCTTCGTCTCGTCGGAATCGAAGGCCACAGTCAACGCAACAACCTTATTTATGGTCTTTAAGAAGCACCGTCATGTGTGGAATTGATCAATGGTTTAACAGGCGATCGTGTAGTGGTGTGGCTGAAGCTGTTTGCAATGGTGAAAGCGGACCACTGAATGTAAGAAAGACCAGACAACCAAACAAAGAAAATGATAAGTGAAGAACATTGATACTGGAGCCCTAATTTATTGAAGCGTACCTGTTGAAGCTTCAAAATACGGGTGAAGAACACTGAAATTGGATCCCTAATCTGAAGCATAGCTGTAATCTCAGACCAATTGCGATAGGAGTGAAGAACAGGAACGAACTGCGACCTAACTGCTGAAGTAGCGATGCCGATAGTTTCCTCCAACTCATGTCTACCATTGGGTTAAGTGTGTGTGAGAAATTAAAAAAAAGAGGATGTACCGAGGCTAATAATCAAAGCAAAGTATAAGGGTTAAAGTGTAAATTGTCGGTGGCAAAGGCCACCGACTTTGTACTTTAAGATAGATAGTAATAGTAATAGTAATAGTAATACGTATGACTATCGGTTAAACAATTGTGCCACACACCAAAATGTCACTTTTTTTTTCTCATACAAGCAGCAAGAAACCCTTAGTTTCCCGAAAACCATACACAATGTCGTACTATGGGGATAACTAACATCCCAATTTCAATGGAGCCGAGGCACAAGCTCCGACTCGATAGGCTACGGGCCTGGATCATTACATAAATATTTTGAGTCATGGAACTGACCCTGGCTCCTTAATTAGGATTTATGGAGGCTAAAACTTTAGACCATTACCTTTATTTATTAGAGCATGTGTAATGGGGTGGTATATTACGGCTAACTGGGCTATGGCGCCTCATAGCGCCGCCCAACACCAATACAGGGGATGCTATGGGGGAGAAATATGGAGGCCAGCTCGTGATGAGCATAGTAGCACGAGGATGAAGCAAATTCAAATTTTTTGACCGGATAATTACGTATGCAACAAATAACGTGATAGTTTCGATGGTATCAAGTATGCATTAGATGGAGATAAGCATTAACGCAGAGAAACGGACCAAAAAGATCGAATTTTAATGTGTTCGGCAATCGCTAGAGAATCCGCCGGAAAAATATTTGGCCCCTGCATTTTTTTAGTATTACAAAACAGATTTTTGAATCTTCAAAATCCTTTTTATTTTCACATTTTTAATAAAAGTATTTTTTATATAATTTAGAGATTAAATGAAAAAAAATAGAAAAGTGTTTTTTAAATAATTAATAAAAATGAAAATTAATGATTAGATAATGATGGGTAGTGGCTTTATGACTATATACGCTCTAGTGATATAACGCCACATAAAAACCCTCTATAACGTGACGTGTCACTTGTCGCATAACGCCCCCAAAAGAGCTTTATAACTATACATGAAATTATAGTTGTCATGATAATAACGAAGCTACCTTTGCATTATATATTATTATATTAAACTATAACTTTGGCATTAATTCACTTCGATCTTTTTAAGTATTGAATTAATGTCGAAGCAGTTAAAGATGCGACATAAAACATGTATTTTTATAACATTTCAAATTTAATCGGTGAAGTTATCCCATCGAACATGTCCCGTTAAACTAAATTAAATGTGTTCCCAAATTCCACCTGCAACTAAAACAAATCTCTGCTTTAAATTAAACACAAACTCACAAGTTTCGTGTAAATCTTACCTTGCATTTGATTCGTATCCTACAAATCTTATTACATAAATATTTAATTTAAATTTATATATTATTAACTTGTAACACAACTTGGCTTAAGAGGGTTGTACACTTTACATAAGTTCTTTATTGTGCTATTGTTATCTATACTTTATGTTTATTTGGCAGTACACTTCATATATTTATATATATTTCAATACTATAAATTAATAACTTATATGTGCAAATAGGGTTGTATGCTTGGGGAGTTTATCAAAAATATTTTGATTTTTTTACTTTTAGTCCTAAGGTATTTGATAAATATCTTTTAACCCAAACTATTTGAATTTTTTATTTTTAACTCAAAACTTTTCAACTTTTAGAGTTTTACCTTACAACTTTTTTTAGTTTCAACTTTGGTCCCCTATAGTTTTCATCTTTTGCAAATTTTTCATTTTACGCTTCGTTCTAAATTTTGCCCGTTAACAAGGCGCAAATTGTGTGTGGTTCAACATTTTTACGTTTCGTTCTAAATTTTTCGAGTTAACACGACCAACTTGCGTGTGTGGTTCAACGTTTTTACGTCGTCTATTTCTGTTTGACAAGTTCGTCATAACATGCGGGTTTTAGATCGACTTAATTATTATTTTCTATGTTTTATGTTTCGGTCTAATTGCTCCATATTAACACACCGTAAATTCAGTGTTGGTGGTCGCTCGCGATGGTGTAACATTGATGCTATTTGACACGGTTTACGCCCCCGCCGCAACGCGGGGGTTCTTAATACTACTTGAAACTTAATTTACAACAAAAGTGATAGAATTCGCATTTATCATTTTCAATACTGACATTGTTGAATATTACCCTAAACTTGTTTTTAGGGGTAGGGGTGGTCATCACTCACTCATCACTCACAATATCCAATCAATTTCCATCATGTCATCAAGCTTTATTTAATCACTAGTGGTGGATTTTAGTGGAAATGACCATCACTCACCACACCCAACAATTTTCCTCACAACCCAACAATTTCCCTCATTCTCTCCAACTTTTCAGGCGTGATAATCTTGACGCGTTATGAAATTCACACGTTTTAAGTTTTGGTGGCGGCGGTGTTTTGTGGACAATCACGTGTGGTAGAGGTCGTCCGGCGTTAGAGCATTCACACCCATGGCATCAAATTCTGTGTGTGGTGTTTTTAAAATATAAATAGTATAAAAAGTGGTAGTGAGTAGAGTAGAGAGAAAAAGTTACTTTTCATCTGTATATTTGGGGGGACACTGTTCACCCCCTATAATTTTTTAACATATTTTGAAAGTGGTAGTGAGTGAAGGAGAGAGAAATGGTAATGATAAAGGTATAAAAATTATTATTTAATTGAAAATGAGAGAAAATATAGTGTTTTTTAGTGTAATTTAGGGTAAAAAGATGGCAGGATAGATGTGAATGGTGGGTCCTTTCTTTTTTTTTTTTAGTTTAAATTTAATAAAATAATGCCAAACTAACAATTTACAAACAAGTGGCAGGTAAACGGGCAACAAGCTGCACCGCAACCCCCTTTTGAATTGTAAAACCAATCCTGCTAAAGACGAAACGACCCTTAAAGGTTGAGAGATTACTATTCACAACCCGTTGAACCCGGTTTAGGAATTCCACAGATGTGAATGCTCTTATATCTTATCTAAAATCTTTCAAAATCCAAAATTTAAGAGGTAGCATCATGGATCTGTTATTATTAAAATTATCTTCTCGACTAATATATCATTTTCACTACATTATAACTTTCAGTTTGTCAAATTTTTAATTACTTAATTAATTAAACCAAATTAAGGAATGTGGACGACATGCACGTCAAAGAATCCCCTTCCTGATTTTCCGGTTCTAATAACTGTACAAACCAAGCATGCACGTGAAAGAAAGCATAGTTTGAATATTGTGATACACATTTGACAGTTGCTATGAGCTGCCCTATGATATTGGATTTTTTAAACCCACAACTAGAGAACTAATTCATGGTTTATAACTTAATTATATTTAAACTAGTGTTTTTTTTTCTAATTCCTTTTTGTCTTGTATTAGAATTAAATGATCAAGTTCATGGCTAGCAATCAGGAATTTAAAAAGGCTGTTAAATTCTCATTTATCACTTGCGAATTCAATTTTGTAAGTTCTTTTTTTGTTTTATATATATATTCTATAGTTTTCTTTAATAACTTATACGTTTTTATATCTTAAATAAATCTAAACTAGTATTTGACACCGCGCGCGTTGCGGCGCGGGATTCGATTGTTATTGGCTTGTATTCTACCTCACGCGTTTGTGGCACAGGATTCGATCCTTTTAGGCTTGTATTTTACCTCATATGTTGCAGCATGGGTTTCAATCATTATATCGTTAATGTTATGGGCTTGTATTTTACCTCACGGGTTGCGGCGCAGGATTCAATCCCTATGGGCTTGTACTTTACCTCACGTGTTGCAGCACGAGATTCAATCTTAATGGGATCGAATCGTTATGGGCTTGTATTTTACCTCACGCGTTGTGGCGCAGGATTCAATTGTTATGTGATCCGGGATTTGATCGTTATGGACTTATATTTACCTCACACGCTGCGGCGCGGGATTCAATTGTTATGGGCTCGTATTTTACCACAAACGTTAGGATTCGATCGTTATCGGCTCATATTTTACGGTTTACCCCGTGGGACAAGATCCGATCCTTATCAGCTCAGCGAAACACAAACGATGTAAAACTTTTATGTAAACTCAATTATACATTATACAACAATCAATTACTGATGATATTCGCTGGCGATGTAGCTTACACAGACGCACAACATTCAGCATTATCTAGTGATTTGGTCGGTCACATGCAATCCAATCCGCTAACAGAGACCATTCACCTTTTTGGCACTGCCATTTGAACACCATAAAACCGTTTAGTGCTTGTAAGCCTTGTTTTATCATGTGTCATCATCCACCGCCTAAATCATCCAATAAAAAGCATAAAACCTACATAGATGGTAAATAAGATACCATGCACAATGTACAACCTCTATATAGCCTGAAAATGTTATACATTTCATATTACATATATCCTATTATCTATTATTTACAAGAACCTAAACTAAGTGTACAACATACTTTAAGATAGAACACCTTCTAAACACATTGTACAAGAAATTGATGCCTAAGTGTGTTACAAATTAATATCCTATTATCTATTATTTACAAGAACCTAAACTAAGTGTACAATACTTTAACATAGAACACCTTTTAAACACAATGTACAAGAACATGATGCCAACTAAGTGTACAACATACTTTAACATAGAACACCTTCTAAACACAATGTACAAGAAATTGATGCCTAAGTGTGTTACAAATTAATATCCTATTATCTATTATTTACAAGAACCTAAACTAAGTGTACAACATAATTTAACATAGAACACCTTTTAAACACAATGTACAAGAACATGATGCCTAAGTATGTTACAAAATAATAGTATATAAATATACCGTTTATATGTTAAGTGAAAATTACTGAACATACATTATGTATATATATAGGGTAAGGTTCATGCGAGAACCACCTTTATTGCGAGAGCCGCGAGAACCAATGTGAGCACAACAAAATAACCTAAAAAAACCTAACCCCTCCCCCCCCCCCCCCCCAAAAAAAAAGAAAAAGAAAAAAGAAAACCTAACCCCCCCCCCCCCCAAATCCTATTTATTGACTTTATCTCTCCACATGCAAGGCACACATACATATTCAACCCTCATTTTTTAAACGTTCATAACTTTTTTATATGGCACTATTTTTTCATAAAAATTTCACCATAAAATCGAGCGTTTTTTAATCTTTAATTTGAGTAGCATATTTGTCAAACCTTCAATTTCCACATGCATAGTACCACTGCGTGGCGTGTGACCGATCAGGATTAAACCACCAATCATATTGAAAAATAGTAAAATAATAATAATAGCTTTTAACATCACCAATACGATTAGTGACTAAAGTCCATGGTTCATAGTTTAAAAGCAGTAATTAAAATCAACAGCGGAAGCATATGTTTATAGTTAAACAGTAGTTTAAAGTTCATAATTATTAATAGAAACCCACGGGTTCATGCGACCACTACACTCCCCAGCTGCAAGCTCCTGAACCATCACTGAGTACCTGCAAAGCATGTAGTAGAGTGTCAACATAAAGTTGGCGAGTTCATGGTTTATCCTGTTTTAATTTCATAAAACTTGTGTTTGTTAAGTTACTCATTTATATCATGCCATGGGGAGCTACCCCATATGTAAGCCACTAAACTACGTATACCGAATACTTTTGCGACCTGTTACATCGTTGTTACCCCGTTTGTCAATGTCTATCATCATTGACAGTTTGCCAAAGCCTATTAGTTCACAACCGATCCTCTCCAGGCACGGTGTGAGGTTGTTGAAATCTAAATAGCGCTATCAACTAATATCCCGTTCGCAGGGCGCCGGTGACTAATCGGTATAGAAAGTGGGGACTTCGTGATAGAGTTTCGTTTAGTATACTTGTTCATGAAATATAAATAGTAATTAACCGTATTCCGAACTAGGAATAGTAAGCAATCCCACACCTGGGAAAGTGTCGTTTGATCCGTTCCCAACCATAGGCAATACATGCTTTTAGTAAAGTGTGTGACCTTACCTTGGTTTGCTCGGCAGATAGTTTACTTGTTTTAACAGTTGGTCAACCATGTCCTATTATGGTTACCAATACTAGTCAGGTTTTTGTATCCAAGTATTTCACGTATTTGTACACATAACAAACAAGTAGCATACAAGGTTTCACATATAACACAAACCCAATCATGTAAACAGTAATACATCAGTCCACTGTATATATATATATATATAGAGGCCGGTTATTATACAATAGCCCTAATCCTACATATTGTACATGATTACCCCAGCCGTAGGATCATCCATCATTTAAACGCGCGTCTAATTAATTGATATGATTAAATTAATCAAATTAATATGTAAATCATACCGCCAAGGTTAAAATCGTCATTGCGAAATCATAAACCCTGTAAATCAGCGAAGATACTTCAAAATCATATCCTACACCAAAATAAAAAACCTTACATTCTTCTTCCCCAACCTCCGCTCGATTCTTCCGGTGCAATTTTAAACAACGGTGATGAGGACTGCTGATTTGGGATATATTGAGTATTAGCTGTTACAGATGAATTCGCATGTTGGATAATAATAATGTTGATATCCCATATGATATGATAATAAGAATTCCTTTATGATAATGATAATATGAATTCATGATAATATGACAAATTCGCATGGTAATGAATTCATGATAATATGACAAATTCGCATGATAAAGAATTCATGTTGGAATTCAGTTGTTTTGGAATTCGCATATTATTATAAAATTCGCATGTGACTAATTTTGGAATTCATGTTGGAATTATTATTTCTTTTGGATTCGCGTGATAATGAATTCATGTTGGAATTCATTTGTTTGGATTTCGCATGATATTATCAAATTTGCATGTCATTTTGGATTTTTTTATTTTGCACGTTATTTTAATGTGCATATTTCGCATGTTACATAATTTTTTTTGGGAATTCGCATGTTACATTAAAAGCTAATCGCATGTTATTTTTTTAATGTGTATGTTATATGTTATGAAATCGCATGTGTATATTATTATTTAATGTGCACAACGTCTAATCGCATGTTATTATTTTAATATGCATGTTATTGTTCATGAAATCGCATGTGTTTAGGTTTCTTCAAATGTAACGCTCTGATCTGATATGAATCAATCAAACAATCAATAAAACCCTAAAAATCGAACTGATACGAATCATAATTACAGAGATAGTTGTGTAACGAACTCATGATCTGCTTGCTTGTTGAAGGAATTGTCTAATTTGCCCTCTGATGATTGAACGGAATGTCTAATATACTCTTATCTAAGAAAAATGAATCAGGGATACGTGTAGGGTTGTGGGCATCACGTACGTAATGTAGGATTAGGGCTATTGTATTCTACACTTTCTCTCTCTCTATATATATATATATATATATATATATATATATATATATATATATATTCTGGTTGTTCGGCCCACCAGGTTATCAGCCCGATGGAGTGTGCGGCCAGGTTACATGTGTGCGGTCCAGTAGACTAGCCCACATTATCTATTCTAAGTATACGGCCCAACACATTAAGCAGTCCAAGAAGGAGTGTGCGGCCCATGTGAGGGTATGCGACCTCTAGACAGTGTGCGGTCATGCAATGATGTGTTATACATTGTGCATCAGTCCGTTGTGCCGCGAATTATGCGGTATTTAAAGTGTGCGACATGCATTATTCCCTTGTACGTTATGCCTCCCAAATTGCACATTTTACGACTGTGCGGCACACCTGGCACACTCGGGTGTGCTGTGTGCTGTGCTGAGTTGTACAATACGCTTTTTAAGTTGTACTTTCTTATTGATGTGTGACATCTTATTTAAATAGCAATTCATTCATGTGATTTCATCCAACAAAACTCAGATTGTAATATCCATTTTAACAACGGTTAGATCTAGCAGTTTATCATCATACATATATTTAGATCCTAGATTAACCACACATTTCTGACATCTCTACATATCATGTGAATCATCAAAATGGTTTCAGAATTCTACTTTAATAACATGCATCAAGACACCCTTTATTTATCTAAATCAGATCTCAACAAGAATCATCATCAATGTTCATAAAAATCTAAACTTTGGTAGCACAACAACCCCCTAATCTTTATAGCAACATCTATACTCTAATTATCAAATGATTCTTGTCAAAACCCCAACCTATTTTAATGAAGCATAGCATCACATTTATGAACTTTTCACATAAACATCAACATTAATCAACTTAAGCTCATTCTACTCTCATCATGAACAGATTTCAACTAGGTTCTTCATCTTTTATAAACACTACACATAAATGTCATCATACAGATCATCAACCTATCCAAGTTCTTTATTTTGTTTAACACTCATCATGTATAATCATTCAAGCAGTTATAATCATCAAGCATGTTCATCTAGGGTGCAAACAACGAACACACTAACCTAGGATTTAAGATGCAAGAATGTGCAATAAAGATGAGGAGGAAATGTTGATGATTTTCTGCCGCTGATCTCCCTTAAAGGATAGAAATGTTTTAAGGTTTTTAGAGAGAGAAAGTTGGTGATGAGAGAGAGAGAATATTCTTAGGGATTGCTGCAAAAAGAAATGTGCAACCATCACAATAATTGCCAATCATTCTAGGGTTTTACAACTCATGTCCTTATATACACTTTCTGGATTCCGCACACTCCCAAAGGCGGTTTGGAGTGTGTGGCTGATCTGGGATAATAGTGGGTCTAGTGTTGGGCCAAGTCCACTAACTGCGCGGTCCAAGTGGGTTGAAATAAGAGAGTGTGTGTGCATCAAGGAAGCATTTGTACTTGAAGCCCATGAGCGAGTCTACCTTCCAATTAATCTCTGGTAACGGGTAACAATCTTTAAGACATGCCTTGTTTAGATCTATAAAGTCAACGCATATTCTCCAGGAACCATCATGCTTCTTTACCATGACAGGGATTGCCAACTAAGAGTGGTATATTACCTCCGTTGTTATGTCTGCCTCTACTAGCTTTTCTACCTCCTGACAGGCAGCTAGGCTGCGTTCGGGGGCCAAGCTTTGTTTCTTTTGAGTGACAGGTTTGTACGTAAGAGCTATGTTCAGTGCATGTTCAGCTGTGTCTCTTGGTACCCCCACCATGTCTCTAGAGCACCAAATAAATACATCCGTTTTCCCTCTGAGGAGGTCCTTTAGCCTATGCTTGGTTGTTTCAGGGAGATGGTTGTTGATTTTTATCCTCTGCTCTGGGTAGGAATCGTAATGCTTACTTCCTCCACTAGACTTTTCTTTGATTTACTGCTTTCCCCTTCTTCTATTTCCATGGATGCAATTAAAAGGGCTTCTTGTGTTGGTGCTAATGAAACAATACCCTTATCCATTGGAAACTCCATCTTTCCGTGTGCTGGGGATATTACAGCGTTAAATGCTGCAATACCCGGCCTTCCTATCAACAAGTTGTAGTTAGGAGGGGAACTTATGACAATGAAAGTAAGCTCCTTTGTCCTTGACAAGTCACCATCCCTGAAACACAGGTTGAGCGTTAGCTTCCCTAGGGGTTGTAACTTTTCCCAGGTGAAGCTTTAAAGGGATGTGTCAGTTGCCTGTAGGCGAGCCCTTGTTTCACTTCGGAGTTGATTGAAACATCTTTGGTACATGACATTGGAAATAGCTCTGGAACCATGTATACCCTGTCAGTGAGGGAGCCTTCCCACCTCAGCTTCCATGATGATGGGAAGCTCCAGCTTGTTGTCTAGATCTGTTTGAGGGAAGCAAATAAACTATTGGTTCCATGGTGTAGTCCTTCTCCTTTTTCCTTCTTGTTTTTCTTCTGACCATACCATGTTTATACTGGCCTCTTTCTTTCCCTCCTTCTTATCTTTTATCTCCTTCACAAGATGATGTTAGTGCAGTATATCTATCACCTCCGTCAATCAAGATCGCAGCTGAAACGGTTTAATTCTAGGCTTATATTGTTATTTTTAGTTACTAAAAGGCAAGGTGGCATATTTGTAAATAAGGAGAACCTCCTTATATCCTTGGCCTATAAATAGAACCATTAGGGTTCTCATTTAGAACTTTTGCCATTCTAGACTTTGGAGAGCTTTGGACCTAGAGAGAGAGTCTAGAGAGAGAAAGTGCAAGAGGTGATTCGCGTTTCTTTGTACGTTTCAGATCTATCAATAGAATCACGTTTATAGTACATTCTCGTGTTCGGTCCACGCACGTGTACGGATTCCGCACGTCACACGTGTCAATACGCAATCGTTCGGAGTTAAAAACCGGTCCTACAAGTGGTATCAGAGCAGGAGCTCGGTTGCGAAGATCAAACGCACAGATTCGTACTGGATTTCATCAGAATCATATCCAAATTTCATCAGATTTGCTCAATTTCTTCATCTTTTACATCTCTTCGCGTTCTTGACTGAAAATTGCAAAATTAAACAAGTTTTTACGGATAAATGATGTGTGCAAAATGCAACATATAAATTACATCAATTGTGGCATAAAACTAACCCTTTTTTAGTACTAATGTTGGAAAAAGTGTGCTTTTGTCTTCCTTTTGTATTTTCAGGATTAAATGAGCTCAAATTAACAAAAGAAGCAAAAAGACAGCAAAATCTAACATAAATACAAGAAAGGGAACAAACGTGACATGCCCGACCCCACGACAGCATCTTCCCAAGAAAAACAAGAAGACAGGAGGTTGAACACGCCCCGTGCTCAGTGAGCACGGGGGCGTGCCCAAGTGTCAACATAAAAGACAAAGTTGTAGAAGCTTCCATCGCCCACCACGGGGCCGTGCTCAGCGGACACAGGGTCGTGGTTAACTATAAGATTCGCAGAATCCAGGCAAATCTTGATAGTACAGATATGCTTCTGCACACGGGGTCGTGCCCAGCAGACACGGGGCCGTGGTCAACTAATAAAGACAAGAGCAATTAATGAAGAAAGAGAAGGATGTGGACACGGGGTCGTACCCACTGGACACGGGGCCGTTCCCGAGCTTCTATTCAGCCTATAAATAGGAGTGCTTGCCTTAAGCTCAAACCATCCCTTGGCACACCACCTCTCTCACACTTCACCCACCACCCACCACCACCATATCACCATCATCCACCACCATCATCCATTGTCCATCATAGAGTGTGTGAGTCGTCTCGGGATCCAAGATTGATCGTAAGAGTTCTTGACAATCAAGGCCATGTTTGCCTAAGTCTCTTACATCACTTGGTGAAGACAAAGTGTCTTGTGTAATACTTTTTATTTTTAATCTTTTCGCACTTTTTAATTGGTTATGTATTAATGACTTTAATAACTAGTTTCTTATGTTGAATTGAAGGTGATTCTTCCTTATCGTTTGTCCGTGGTGTCTTGGCATTATTTTACTGTCTATATAAAATAAAAGATTTTCACCATTCATATCTCCACGGTCTATATGGAGGTATGTTGGCTACCTGGTCGGGGGTTAAGGGAACGGTTTGGTAAGAGTCTTGCCATTGTTCAGTGTATAGATCCTGCAAAGGACCTGGGTCAAATTTAGTAGGACCTCCTTCAATACTTAACAGTATTGGATGGCGGGGGTCCAAACTCTTTGACCCCCTCATAAGTTAAACTACTATTAATATTTTAACCCGGCTACTTAGGACTATATCCCTGCTGACTCAGACTACTTAGCCGAGGGTAACGTCACCTTCAAAAGAGGGGCCTACCACATTATGCATTAATAACTTAATTAATTATCTTTCAAAAATCCGACCCTTTAGGATTGTATCCTTGCTGACTCAAACTACTGGGTTGAGGGTAACGTCACCTCCAAACGAGGGGCATACTACAATAACTAAGATAATCTCTTAAATAGTGCAAAAGTGCGGAAATAATCAAAGGTTACGCTAAACACGAGTCGGAACCAAGTGATTCATCTTGTCTATCTGTTTTACTTTTATTTTTATTTTCAGCATTTTAGTTAGTTTTTATTTTTCTTAGTTTAAAATATTTTTCTAAACTTTTGATTTGATTAGACGTTGAGGATACACCGGTACTAAAAGCTCTTGTGTCCTTGGATGACCTCGGTATCTTACCAACACTATACTACGCTCACGATGGGTGCACTTGCCCATATGTGTGTTTAGTGTTAGTAAATATCGTGTTTTATACCTTTAAAACTTGGCTAAAAAGTGTTAAAAAGGGCTTAACATATACATTAAAAACTAATAACACTCACGCACATCAATAAAAATTTCTAATTTTTGGATATGTTGTGCGAAATCAATTGATCTACAAGCCTACAAATTTTTAGATCTTAATTCGAAGCCGTTTGGGAGAAATCTTGAATTTTTGGTTCGAAAAAGTTGGTAAAATGTTGACTGTTGATGTTGGAATTCATATGGATGTTATCCGATCGGACAGCTGACCGAACGGATAACTGTCCGATCCAAAGCAAATCATTGCAATTCATTTAATTCTTTGACTTTGTTGACCTAACCGAACGGACAAAAGTCCGAACGGATAGCTGTCCGATCCAAAGCCCATCATTGCATTTCATTTAAGTCAGTTGACTTTGTTGACTTGCCAGCTGATCGATCGACAATCCGAACCAAAGCACCTCACTTTATAATTCATTTGTTGACCTTACCGAACGGACAGCTGTCCGAACGACTAGCGTCCCACCCGCACAGTCAGCAATCTGATTCAATACACCTCACTCATTTCATTAAAGTCATACTTCACTGTCCACTACAACAAGCGGCCCTATTATATCATAACACTTATTACTGTTGCACGTGATATACTTGATTCACAAATCAATTGGCCAGTAAATTGTTCAGTTCCATTAAAATAGTATCAGCTTCTTTATTTCTTGGTCCAATGAGATTTTGATTGTTGTCGGCCACATTTTGATTTCATATTAAAGACCCATGTGTATTTGTCAGGACAAATATTAGCAGCCCAATGAATCTTGAATGTTATTAATTGTATGTGGCCATTTGCAAAGTATTTGCATGAGAACTGATGTGTGCATGTGACATGTCAGGTTGCATGTGAGATTGTAATTCATTGTTGGGGTCAAACAGTCAACACGTTGCTCGATCGGACAGCATAAGTATTTGTCGTCTTGTGAAATTGATTAAAGTGCAGGTCGATCGGACAGCATATTGTTTTTGTCATTTTGTGCCATCAAACGGACAGCAAGTCGAACGAGTTGACACCCTATCCATTGCATAAGTTGTTTTGAAGTTCTACCCGTTCGGACAACATCACTATCCTATCGGACAGCATCAAAACAATTCATTCGGACAACAGCAACCTCACCCGTTCGGACAGCAACCCCACCCGAATGGACATCAACCTCACTCGTTCGGACAGCATCTCACTCGATCGGATACCCGTCCAATTCAAGTTGTTTGATAAATATTTGAACTGATTGTGTTTGTTTGTATTCAGGTGATTCAAGAGGTGATCAAAAGGTGATTCGAAGTGATAAACAAAACAATGGTTGCTAAGATAAAACAAAGTCGAGAAGAAAGGCATGCTCTTCTTAGACTGGATGATGTGTATGATGCCTACAAAGAAGCAACACTAGCAGGCAGGTGGAGTAAAGAAAAGGAATGCTTTGTTGATCCTCAAGGAAACCCGACGGTTGATCCTAAGAAGGTTGACTTTGAAGCATTAGTTGCTGCTATACCTACTGTAAGTGTTTGGTGCAAAGGTCTTGAAGAAATTCCAAGGTATAAAGAGAAGGTTGAAGAAGGCATTAGGAAGGTGATATATGCCAGTTTGGAGAAGAAGAAGACGGTTGAGGAGATTGTGAATGAGAGCGAGAAGCTGGTAAATGAGGTGAAGAAAGCTGATGAGAAAGCTGATGAAGCTGTTGAAGAGAAATAGCAGGTGTTTGAGGAAGTTCAGAATCCACAAGCAAACGAAACCACAGTGCCAATCACTGAGGTAACTACTCAAACTGATACTTCTGATCAAATTGATAATAAAGCTGAACAACAGTGCAAGAAATGCATGGAAACGTGCAGTGCTTGTACTGAAAAAGATGAAAAGCTTAAAATAAGAGACATAGAATTCACTAAAATAGAAAAGATTTTCAAAGATAAATGTCACGAAATGATTGAAAATGAAAATTTTTTGAAACAAGAAAATGAAAAGCTAAAACAAAAATGTGATGATCTTGAAAAAGAAAATAAAATATTAAAAGAAAAATGTTCAGTTGTTTGCAACGAATGTGTTCCAAAAGATAATACAATTCAAGAGTTGCAAAAGGAATATGATGGAATGAAATTGTCATATCATACTGTAAAAGAAGCGTATGAAACTTTGAAAAGTAAAGTCAAAAGTTTAGATGATAGATTGTGTGCATGTCAGAAAAACACTAAATTACTTGAAGCCAGATTTGAATGAAAACAAATGGTTTTAAATCAATATATTGATGATGTCGCTAAGCTTAAACAAGAACTGGCAGATAAAGAAAAGTTGGTCAATAAATTGCAAAGTTACCATGCGTCTTCATACATTCTGGAACGTATTTTCAACATCACACCCGATAGGAAAGAGTCAGAAAAGAACAAAAAGGGAATTGGGTCTGAAGACCATCAGGTTCCACCACCGTTGGAGAATAATTATACATTCTATGATGGCGAAAAGGTGGAAAAAGCAATAAACATGGTTAACCAGTTACCCGACAACATCGATGTGACTTACACCAAATCTGATGACATCAGTGATTCAGAGGTGGTCGGTAAGGTTGTTGAAAGTGTTCTAGCAGAGGAGTCTACCAAAACAGATAAGTCTGAATCACAAGATGAAAATGAGGGAAGTTTTCATGATAGTTATCTTAAACATTCAAAATCTGAAAAAATTGTGAATGATGATTCAAAAGGATTGGTCTATACCATGATTGGACCAGACAAACTATTTTCGGATAATGAATTCCCAATTCAAAATGTGATTTCAGATAAAATCAACAAAGTTTTCAAACTGGTAGAGATTCAAAAGTCTGAAATTTCAAAATTTGCTGGAAAAGGTCACAAAAATTTTTATAACAAACCTGGCTACAAAAAGAAAAACATGAAGGCTGGGTTGGGTTATAAAAAGAAACAGAATTGGAAAAGAAATGTAACACCAAATTATCAGGAAAAGATGATCTTTGTTCACGGAACAAGTTCTGAAGAAGAGAAAGAACTCCAATTTAGACGACAGTCTAATGAAGAGTTCTATGCTCAAAAGAAAAAGCAACAACAACAGGCTAAAGATGTGTCCAAGAGAACATGCTTTAAATGTAATCAAACTGGACATCTTGCACGCAAGTGTCCAAATCCGAAGACTGTTGATGTTGAGAAAAATAAGCCTGATGTTGTGAATCAGAAGTCAACCAAGTTTGATTCAAAGCAAACTTGGAAGCCGAAAATGTCAAATGCTGACTCACAACAAACATGGAAATTGGTGACACCCAGACTTAGAACAACAAAAAACTGGAAAACAACAGTTGATGCAACAAAACCAAACCAGTTTTGGAAACCAAAAGTTGTTGTTCAAAATCAAAATGTTCAAAATGAAACACATTTTTACAAAAGAAGTGCTTCGAAAGGACAAACTTGGGTTGAAAAGAAACAAATAGTTTCTGTGAGTGATAATCAGAATGAAAATTCATTTGTGAAAAATGATAAAGATTTTCCGAAGTTGAATGAAACGTATTGTGTTGAAATGCCTAAGGTCAAACAGACCTGGGCTAACTTGTTCAAGTAATTGAATACATTGAATGTGCAGGTGCTTCAGAAAGAAGATGAAAGCAAAATCAACAATGGAAGCAGCCTGGCACAAGGAGAGGAGGCTGCTGGTCCCTGCGTCTGAAAACAGGGAGTTTGTTCATTTCTGTATATAAATAAACAATATTTCTAAAACCCTAAAAATTGAAAAATTTAAAAACCAAAAATATGTTTTTATTTTGTCAAAAATTTGAAAAAAAAAATCAAAAATATGTTTGTTTTTAAATTTTGTCAAAAATTCAAAAATTTACAAAAATATGTTGAGTGAATATGCCGAAACCCTCACGGCGGAACAAACATGATTACTTTCACAAGATTGAAAAACGGTTTTCAAACTGTCGAAATTCAATGGGTTGTAAATCATGGGGGTACATTATATTTTCTGCAAAACAGGGCATGAAAAGCAGAAAATGGATGGCGAGATAAAGCTATCAGTATCAGGTTGTCAAATTTTCTTTAAATGTTTTGAATTTTAGGGGGACTAAAAATTTCAGAAAATCCAAAAACATTAGAAATTTTGAAAATGCCAAAAACATGATAAAATTCAAAAATGAGTTTATGTGTAAAAAGAGGAAATGATAGTACATCAGTAGACAATCACAGTACGCTAAGGAAATGGAAAGTCAAATGTGATAAACGGTCTCACTGATGATATGCCAGTAGGTTTTTACACGCTTAGTAGATTGTTTTCGAGATATAAACCTAAATATCATATACTTACTTATCTCGTGGGGAACATCGCTCGGATATATAGGTAACCCCTGAAATCTTGTTTGAATGGCTTTCTATTTCTGACATACTAGGTCTTTGTGCGTGATGATATCTGGGGTATTATACCAGGATTTCTGATTTTGCGGGAGCAATAGCCTAGTCCTCGTATAATACTTTGCACTGCTTTAATCTTAAAGCCCACCCTCAGCATAAAAAATGATGAAACACTGAAAAATGCTAATCATGTGCTGTTGAAGAAAAGATTCTCTAAAGGGAACCCACCTAAAGTCGAGCCATCACCTCTCTGATTTTGCGGAAGCAATAGCCTGAGCTCTCATGGCCTCGCATTCTCCCCTTACAGATATCATTAGTGTACATTCATCTGTAAGACTGAATATAGGAGTCTGGATACGGGAGTATATTCTGAGGTGGGACACGCGAATAAGTTAAGTCATTAAAACACTAATCCGTATCTCAAAACAGTTGAACTTTGTGTAAAAATTTAAGTGGATCAGTATACTGACAATCTAAGTGAATCGTTTAGAACTTAAAGTGTTTAAAGCTCAATGGTACTAGTGATTTGTCAAAAACTGATATGATTCTCTGACGCGAACTCAAACAAAAATATTGTCTGTAAATATGTTTGTAAATATTTCTTTATTGCTTTATATTTCAGAAAATTCCAAAAAAAAAAGATTTTGATTTCACTTTATTTTCAACAACCGATGTCTGAGATGTTGAGTTTCAAAATCTAAGTATGCTGATCGTGTTTCTGAAAATAAAACAAGTTCATTAATTTGAAACTTGTAGTTTTAAAATAAAAAATCAAAACAGTTTGTGATATCTCCAAAGTCATTAAATTGGACTTGGATGATTAACTGTGAGGGATTTGGATTCTTGGATTGTTAAAATTTAATGAAAAGAGCCAGTTTCCGATCTTGTTCGCTAAAACTGCAAAATTTTTGAAGATAGTTGATAGAGGGGAGAAAATCAAGTATTCCTGTATATATTCATATTATTATATCTTAGAGCCAGGATCTTGATTTAGAAAGTTTAATAGAGCCAGGTTACTATTCCTAGACAACTGAAAAAATCTTTCACTGTAAAAAATATGTTAGCTTATCCTGAGAAAGCCAGGTAATCAATCCTGGATATTCAAAACGTTTGTTCTTATAAATGTTTGAGAGTTGCAGATGGAAGTACCAGACTACGATCCCGATAGCCGAGTCTAAGGGGGAGTCTGAAGACGAGTTCAACGCAAAGGGGGAGCGTGCTTTCAAAGAGCCAGATAACTACCCTGAAGGAGCTTGTATCAGGAAAGCCAGGTGTCGATCCCAAAAGCATGGAAGCTTGACGAAAGGGGGAGCCTGAAGTGAAGAGACTACCAAAAGGGAGTCTGTGATGCTGAAGATGATAAAGCTTCTAGAAGACTCAGAAAGAGAGAGAAAGACAAGACGCTACGAGTTTGACTAAATGGTTGAGATTGACTGCGGCAATATCCAAGGGGGAGTCTGTTAGTGTAGTATGTCTATCGCCTCCGTCAATCAAGATCGTAGCTGAAACGGTTTAATTCTAGGCTTATATTGTTATTTTTAGTTACTAAAAGGCAAGGTTGCATATTTGTAAATAAGGAGAACCTCCTTATATCCTTGGCCTATAAATAGAACCATTAGGGTTCTCATTTAGAACTTTTTCCATTCTAGACTTTGGAGAGCTTTGGACCTAGAGAGAGAGTCTAGAGAGAGAAAGTGCAAGAGGTGATTCACGTTTCTTTGTACGTTTCAGATCTATCAATAGAATCACGTTTATAGTACGTTCTCGTGTTCGGTCCACGCACGTGTACGGATTCCGCACGTCACACGTGTCGATACGCAATCGTTCGGAGTCGAAAACCGGTCCTGAAACGGATTAATTCTAGGCTTATATTGTTATTTTTAGTTACTAAAAGGCAAGGTGGCATATTTGTAAATAAGGAGAACCTCCTTATATACTTGGCCTATAAATAGAACCATTAGGGTTCTCATTTAGAACTTTTTCCATTCTAGACTTTGGAGAGCTTTGGACCTAGAGAGAGAGTCTAGAGAGAGAAAGTGCAAGAGGTGATTCACGTTTCTTTGTACGTTTCAGATCTATCAATAGAATCACGTTTATAGTACGTTCTCGTGTTCGGTCCACGCACGTGTACGGATTCCGCACGTCACACGTGTCGATACGCAATCGTTCGGAGTCGAAAACCGGTCCTACAGATGAGCTAGTTCCCCCTATTTGACAGCTTCCTCTATCCTATTCTTTAGCTGGAAGCAGTCATTGGTATGATGCCCCGTAACGTTATGAGGGGTCTAGGAGGTTGGAAGTTTTACTTGACCTCCTCCGTTGATAAGATTTCCTGGGGTGTCTTAGTGGGGAAGGTGAAGATGTGTTTATCTTTGTCCTGGTTCTTGTTTGGACGGTGAGATCTTCTTCTATCTTCAAATCTTCTTCCTTCGTAGGACCTAACTGGTCGTCGTTGTACGAAGGGTTGAAATCTTGACCTTTTAGAAGAGGGAGGTGGCTCCCTCCAGCTTCCTTGTTCTTTGTTCTTGGGGGCTTGTTTTTTCTAAAGATTCTTCACCTTTTAGGAAGGATTATTCCCTTTCGAAGGGCTCTTCCATTGTCTAGGGGTTGTTTTCATAGAACCTCCTTAGAAGCTTCTTGGGCTTTATGACGTTCCTGAAGGCTGATACCCTCATCTTTCTAGTTGCCCTGTTGTATATCAAACCTTCCCTTTTGAACCTTTCTATGAAAGTTAAAAGGTCCTTGTGATCTTTCTGTTGAATTTGATGCATGACAGTTGCGTCGCTGGTGCATCTCTTCTAAGGGGTGAAGTTGGCTAAGAAGCTTTTGTGTAAATCATTGAAAGATGTTATGCTTTTGGTGGGGAGCCCACAGAACCATAACCTAGTTGGTCCAATGAGATTTTTCATAAACATATGGCAAAATTCAGCATCATTCCATCGTTCAATTATTGCGGTCCCCGTGAAGACCTGGAGATGGTCTTCAGGGTCTTCCAAGCCATCATATGTCTTAACGTTCGAAGGCATCTTTATTTTGGTTTGGAAGACATAGTTAGCTATTTATTCGGGGAAGCATGATAGTGAGCTTGGTTTATAAGGCATGGAGGGTATATCAAGGTTTACCCCTGCCCCGCTAGTGCCCATGCCTGCTTGGGTACTTGCCTGGACCTGAGCTTGTGGTCCAACCTGAGTAGCTTGCCAGATTTGGTTTCCCGTAAGCTGCTAGCTTAACTGAGCCAGGAGGGCAACTATTTGGGGACGCTGGACACCGTACATGGGGAAGCTATGCTGAAAGCTTGGGGATGGTGACGTGCTAGTGTGAACGGTCCCTGTCCAGAGTTATCCACCAGGCATGAGCTATGGATTTGGGTCAGGACTAGGTCCGGCTCGACTAACACTTGGAGATGTGGTGGTGCACAACGGAGGAGGTATAGGGGAGAGTGTAACTTCTGGTACATCATAAGATAAACGTACACTAACTCCTTTGGTTCGTTCCTCTTGAACATATCCGTTCAAGAGCTCCCTCAACTATATAAAGTTGCTCCTCAATCCCTCCGGGGCTATTTCCATGGTTTCAACCGGGAAGAGTACCTCACTCGGTGAAGATGGAACAGCCCGTGTAGAGGGAGGTGTCTGAAACTGTTGTGCATCTTGTGTTGCTGGTGCGGCCTGAAGTCCGTCCGTGTTGGTGGAGCAGCTGCCAGCCGGAGGGCTAGACGGAGGTAGGGAACTGCTCAAAACTTCTTTTGGTTGATGATCATTTCCGGCCATAAAACAGTTGATAACTTAGGAACACGACTAGACTACCAGAAATACTGTTCTAAGTAGCGCAGCACCACAGTGGGCACCACTTGCTAAAGTAACAAGAGTATGGCAGGGGGGAAGGACCAGGATCAACTCCAATAGATAGCTCCTTGGTCGGAATCTACAATCAAAGAACACCTTTAGCCTTAACGCGAGAGGTAGCCTCCCGCGTTTGGACTCCGGCATGAGAATCAGTTGGTGGTTCTTAAGAGTCTTAGCGAAATGGTAGGATAAGAGTTTTAAGTGAGAATGAGAGAAGTGAACTTACTTTAGTCTGATAAAGACTCCCCTTTTATAGACAGATCGCTCTGCCTAAGGTTGCCTTGTGCCAGCTCATACCTTCTTGTCTTGGTAAGCTTATCCTCCCTTAACGTTGTTTGGAGGGTTAGCCTTGCCTCTTTGGGTAAAACTCAGGTTTGTGTGTCTCGAGGTCACCTTTATGTGTTTTAGGGAGAAGTCTAATCATTTTGACCTGCTGAGTTCAAGTTCCAATGTTGTACAGTAACTTTAGCTTTCGGTCTCCAGCTATTGGTGTATCAGCTTCTTGTCGGGAGCTTCCGACTTCCAGCTTCTTGTTTTCGGTTTATGTTTATTATTCTTTGTTACTTATTTGCGATTACTATTAGCCTTTGTTTTGCTGAATGGGATTTCCGAGTACCCACGTCATAACCTAAAAAACAACAGTCACAAAATAAATCGAAAAATCTTTTGGTCAAGCAAAACAAATAAAATATTGACGAAAATTAAAGTTACCCTTAAAATTAATTAGATCAGAAACTTTAAAATTAATTAAAGTTTATGTTCTAATTCCAGTTATTAGACCGGTACTGAGTCGTATGTTATAACTGTTAGGGATGGATTTTCTAATATATAGATCACGGATCCTCAAGTGCAGCCAGGATCATGGATCCTCAGTTCAGTTTGAATTAAG
This sequence comes from Helianthus tuberosus, assembly GCA_030545235.1. Classification (NCBI taxonomy): domain Eukaryota; kingdom Viridiplantae; phylum Streptophyta; class Magnoliopsida; order Asterales; family Asteraceae; genus Helianthus; species Helianthus tuberosus. Next base: position 93,567,436 of record CM060380.1, on the reverse strand, counting down.
GATCCTCAGAAGACGTTGCAGCTTTAAGGATCCAGGATCCTCATTATTATCCTTACACTAACGGTTGTTTCCACTATATTTGAACTTGTTTTCCAGGAGTATTCGAATGGGACTTGGTCTTGCTGAGATTCTAGGGGAATATGCTCCATTATTCTGCACGTGCATGGCTCGTATGACCGTTATGGAAGTCGTGGGAAGCTAGCATAATTTGCGGATTGTTTGTTATTTAGATTATTTCCATTTTTATAAGGGGATAACAAGCTTGATAGTTAGAACAAGTTAGCAACACACACACTCTCGAGAACTCTCTGCAACTTATTGGCAATTTCATACATTTTGCACAATAGTGATCCTTGTAACAAGCTTGTTATCATCCCAATTTGTAACCTTTACTTGTTTAATATAGTTGGTGATCGGTAGTTTCCATCACCCGAGGTTTTTTGTGCCGGAGATCATACATTGATCAAGGGCTTTTTCCTCGTATAAATCCTTGTGTCCATTTCTCATTTCATTTACAAAGTGTTCATACATTTGTTCATCCATTCAAGCATCACACCTCACAAAATAAGATTTGGTTGCATTATCCTTGTCTGATTTTTGACCAAAACAGTTTGGCGCCCACCGTGGGGCAATTGGTGCTTCATTTCTGAGGAATTTTATTCATTTCGATCATTTCGGTTCATCACCTTCAACCATATGACTTCTCAAACGAAGAACACTTCAAGCTCCATGCCAGCAGTCACTTCTTCACAGGGCATTCCACCTTTGCCTCCAGCACCTTTTGGATCTCAGAAGAATGCTTAGAATGCTGCGAAGAAACAAAGCCCCGTTTTCTCAAAACCACCAACTTTTGCTGTTACTTCTGGCCCTACTAACAATGATCTTTATTCTTTAATTTTGCAGATGAGGAATTACATGCAGCAGCATGACAAAACTAATGGCAGGATCCTTCGAGAAATTGATGAAATCAAGAAATTGAAGAGATCAGTGGAGGATCACTCTCCATTGGTGCCCAGATCACTGAATTTTGATTCACCAGCTATAACAGCCCAGCACTCCACAGCATCAGGCTCTCAGTGCCAAGGTGGATTGTCAAGTATATGCTATGGATCCTTGGCAATGACTCAGGCTCAAGGATCCTACTTTCAGCCTTCTGGATCCTCTCAGCATCAAGGATCCTTTATCAGTTCTGGAGGATATGTGGGAGCACAAACAGTTCAAGGATCCTCCTCTCAGGTTCAGGGATCCTCTTAGGTTCAAGGATCCTCCTTTCAGGTTTAGGGATCCTCATCTCAGGTTTACGGATCCATGGATTATCCTCCAAGACCCCCAGTCACAGCACACCAAGGATCCAATATCTTTCAGGATCAAGGATTCTTAAGGAGTGTACAACCCGGAAGTTCAGATGTTCATCTAGGAGACTTCATCCCTATGCAGACTATTTCTTCATCTGGTCCCTCAATTATACCAGAATCCCGCCAATATGGATTCACATCTGGAGTTCCAAACTTGAATCCTTCAGGAGGTAACACTTTGAATAATTCTTATAATACTAACCATGGCTTTGTGCAGGATACAGGTATCAACCGAGCTATGGCTAGGGAATTACAGAAACTGAAGGATATGATATCCAGCGTTCCAGGAGTGGTTAAGCCCATTCCTGAAATTGCAGATTGAAGTCACAAGATATCTCGTTTTGCACCACCTATTTATGATGCAGAAATTCCAAAGAGGTTTCAAATACCAACCATGAAGCTATATGATGGCTCAACGGATCCAGAAGAACATGTAGCTCAATACAGAGAAAAGATGGAGATCAATCCCATCCCGGAGAGGTTAAAAGAAGCATGTCTATGCAAGGATTTTGGATCCACACTAACAGGATCAGCTCTTAAATGGCTGCTAAGTCTTCCCCCTTACTCTATTACTTCATTTGCTAATCTGGTTAATTTGTTTAATAGCCAATTCTCATGGAGTAGAAAATTTGAACGTTTAACTAGTGATCTATATAGGGTAACACAAGGTCAAAATGAATCACTTAGAGATTATATCACTAAATTTAGTAAAGAATCCTTAGATATTCCTAATTTGGATATTGCTACAGCTGTAGAAGCCTTCAAAATGGGTTTACTTAGGGATTCGTTGTTCTATGATGATCTTGTCATGACCCCTTGCAGGAATCTTGATGAAGTGAGAAGCAGGGCCCTTAGATTCATCCGATTAGAGGATGATAAAAGGATCCAAGAAAGACTGGCAGGATCTTCAAAGCAGGAAAAGCAAGGATCCTACTTCAGGAACAACAAGTCTAAATATTACAACAAGTCTGATAATCAGAACGTGCATGCAGTAGAACAGGAAGAGGATGATGAGGATTATCCTCCTATTTCTGAATATTGTTTTTCTGTTAATAACAATGAACTAATCCTTGCAATACAGAATTTAGGTGAAAAAGCAAGATGGCCCAGAAAGAGTGATAAACCAGCTGCAACAAAAGACAAATCCAAATGGTGTGCATATCATGAAGATTTCGGACATCTCACTGAGGAATGTATTGCACTCAGAAAAGAGATTGGTTACTTGTTAAGCAAAGGACATTTGAAGGAGCTGTTGGAAAGAAAAAGGTCAAAGATCCAGGATCCTGAAAAAGTTCCAGAAAGAGCTCATGCTCCTCCTGCTGATGCACAAATTATCAATTTCATATCCAGTGGATCAGACATATGTGGCACTTCCTTTTCAGCAGCCAAGAGGCATGCCAAAGAGACCAAGATGGATAATGGGGATAGACCCATCCGAACCTCTACTGTTACACAGGAGAAAGTTATAACTTTTGATGAGGATGATCGTGTGGATGTTCAGGATCCTCATCATGATGGTCTTGTTATTACTTTGTTTATATCTAATCATTTTGTTCGCAGGATCTTGATAGATGGAGGAAGCTCAGTAAACATCATTCAACTTGATGTCCTCAAAAAGATGAATATCCCTGAATCAGAAATCATCCCAAGATCATCAGTTCTCATGGGATTCAGTGGAGAAACTAAGAACACATTGGGGGACATTAAGCTTCCCATTTACATAGAGGGACTTAATTCTTTTCAGAAATTTTGTGTTATAGATTGCTTATCCTGTTGCAACGTTATCCTTGGCAGGCCATGGATACATGACATGAAAGCAGTTCCATCCACATATCACCAATGTGTCAAGCTTCCTAGTCCATGGGGTGTAGTGAAGATCGAAAGTGACCAACAAGAAGCCAAGAATTGCTACACTTCATCGATGAAACTGGCCTCAAGACCCAGGGAGCAATAGCAATTAAAGCATCCTCCAAGAGATGTCCTGGAGGCAAGAGAACAAGATGTCAAGGATATCCTGATGGATCCTCAGGATCCCGAGTCCAAAGTTTTTATAGGATCCGGGATCCTCAACAATATTGAAGAGGATCTAGTATCCTTCCTAAAAAAGAGAAAAACTACCTTTGCCTGGAAGCACGAAGACATGACAGGTATCTCTAAAGATATTATTACTCATAAGCTTGGTATTGACAGGTCATTCAAACCCATACATCAAAAGAGGAGAAAGTTTGCACCAGAGAGGAATGCCATTATCCAGGAGGAGGTAGACAAGCTGCTCAGAGCAGGTATGATTAGAGAGGTTAAGTATCCAAGGTGGTTAGCCAATGTGGTTGTTGTTCAAAATAAAAACGGAAAGTGGAGGGTATGTGTCGATTTCACTGATTTAAACAAGGCATGTCCCAATGATCCTTTCCCATTACCCCACATTGACTCCATGGTGGATGCTACCGCGGGTCATGAGTTGTTGACTTTCATGGATGCTTCATCTGGATTTCAGCAAATTCAGATGGAACCATCTGATCAGGAGGATACAGCCTTTATGACCCCAACAGGTATCTATTGTTATATTGCTATGCCATTTGGACTAAAAAATGCAGGTGCTACATACCAAAGGCTAGTCAATATGATGTTTAAAGAACAAATTGGACACACTATGGAAGTCTACATAGATGACATGGTGGTTAAGTCCAAGATAGCTGAGGATCACCTAAGAGATTTGGAGGAAGCATTTGATATCCTTGATAAATTCAATATGAAATTAAATTCTTCCAAGTGTCATTTTGGTGTCAAAGCAGGCAAATTCCTAGGTTACATGGTGACTAAAAGGGGCATAGAGGCAAGTCCAGAGCAAATCAAGGCGATTGTGAATATTAAATCTCCTGCCAATGCCAAGGATGTGCAAAGATTGACAGGGAGGATCGCATCCTTGAAAAGGTTCATCTCAAAGTCATCGGAGAAATGCAAGAAATTCTATGACATCCTGAGAAAGAACAAGAAATTTGAGTGGACTGAAAAGCATGAGAATGCTCTTAAAGCCCTTAAGGATTACTTATCCTCAGCTCCAGCCTTGATGAAACTAGAAAAAGGGGATATATTATCCTTATATTTGGCAGTCTCTTCTAAGGCAGTAAGTGCAGTCCTTGTTAAGGATCACGAAGGTACACAACATCCTGTATATTATGTAAGTAAAAGTTTGCTTGATGCTGAATCCAGGTACTCACATCTAGAAAAACTTATCCTTGCTTTGATTATGGCATCAACTAAATTACGTCATTATTTTGAAACATATGCTATTATTGTTAGAACTAACTTTCCAATTAAGAATGTTCTCAGGAAACCTGAGATGTCAGGAAGGATGGCTAAATGGGCA